>BPTQ01000003.1:99719671-99853883 GCA_019973895.1 Chrysanthemum seticuspe | reverse complement strand
AATCGAGCAAGTGGAATGAGAAAAACAATCAGTGGTAGCCCGGTTCACTTGAAGACTGAAGCGCATGGAAAAAGTATGAAGCATGTTGATGAGAATGGTCATAATAAGAAGATTTCTCTTCTTCCGAAGATAATGCGCACTGAAGCGTACACATTTCTTTTCTTTAGAGTACGAGGCCTGAACTGATGTGAACAGACGTCATAATCTCTCTCTTTTCAGCTCTCTTAGCAAAACATGTAATCATCCCCATTATCATTCTGTAGGCTCTTTGTAGTGACAACTGATGAAGAAAACTCAATATGATGAATTTGACCCTGAAGTAAACTAACCCGAACTCGTGACTTAAACTTGCACATATGTAACAAAGAGTGGTGCCTATTTCCATTAGCATCTCTAAGTACTCTCTATGTACTCTATACTCTTCAACCAACCAACCATCAAGTATAAGACGTACATTACCTCTTGAAAATCCACAATTGAATGTGACACTGAGCACTACAACGTAACTCCTTAAAGTGATATTTATTTTGTGGTGGTATGAGCCCAATTCCCCCAAGTGGTAAAAGAAGAGGTAAAAGACACCCAACAATAACTAGATTTCCAAGTCTTCGTTTTTGATAATAAGCTTGAACAAGGATCATGAAGAATCTTCATCCAACCATCCCCGATACCTTCCGATACTAAGTACACTCGCCCGTGATATTTCACTTCAACCTCAAATAAATAATACTGAATTAACGCCGTTGTCACATCTTCTGAACTGCTCAAATCTAGCCTTCTTTAACATTTAAATGAACTTTGATAATGGTTTCATCCCGATCATGGTTACAAGCACAGAACCCCGTAAAACCAAGTAATAACCATACTGCCATGACAAATATCCAAACACACATCCAATTCATGAAGTACACCCTTTTATCCCTTCTATGAAACAGAAACCGTAGCACCAGCATCAGATAGAATTACACTTTCCTTTCTCCAGGATGGTTCCATCATTACGGGATTTTACAATTCCATGGTTCAAACCGAGAAATGGATTCTTTCGCGGGATTTTACAAAACCAAGAATAAACCGTAAGATAGATCCGGAAATGCACTTTACTATTACCAGGATGTTTCCATTGTCACGGGATTTTACAAGTCTATGATTTAAACCGAGAAATAGGTTCTTTCGCGGGATTTTAAAAAATCAAGACAAAACCGTAAACAATATCAGCTTGAATGCGTTATGACAGCATTGGTTTTGGTGAATATCTGTTTTAGGGGAACATGGAGCGGTTCATCAACGGTTCATTATCCAACATCGACAACATTATCAACCATCCAATCAATACTTTGGTAAGCACATCATTCACGTATTCTGTTGGCTATTGTAGTGACCACATGGAGAAGTAAACCCGATATACCAAACTTGATCATGAAGTAGAAATCCCCAGATTTGTTACTTAAACTTGTACTAATCCTTGTGAAGAAGAAACGGTGTACCCAATATACAAAACCTCTTGACATATCCTCAACTGCGTGAGACACCGAAGTGATAGCTACGTTGTGGGTTACCCGAGAAAGAATCACAACCGTAACTAAATAGCCAAGTCTTTATCACACTCTGTAAATGCCCAAACAAGTCATCTTCGTGGAAGGGTAGAAAGAAAGAAGATGAAATAAGTAGACGCGTCCGAAAAACCTCACTTCCAATTCAAATAAGAAATACCGTACAAACAACCCCGTAGTCAACTTTGTTCAATAACCAATTAATTCAAGCCGTGGCATAATATTCTCCGTGAAAATGCATAAACCAAAGTATTAAGTCGTTTCACACCAAATCTCAACAACAAATCAAATCTCATCATCAGATCTTAATATCATAAATCGCATCATTAGTTAACACCTCGTCGACCATATCCAAGAATAGATATCAACCGATCCAAGCAATCAAATTTAACATGAAGATGTTCAAAAACCATACCCAATCAATGTGACATTTAACCCGATTCAAGACCGATTAGCAATCTAAATCCACGTCCATGGTTCATAATTTTATTGGGCCCAATCTAACCATTATTCTTGACTAGACTAATTAACAGACCAAGGCCCGAATATCTTTCAATATAAACACCAGTCTAAAATCTAGTCACATTTGAAACACCGATTATCCCGTTCAAGCCAATAGTCAATTTGCACCCGATTCAAACATCTTAATACTCATAAACCTTATAAAATTAAACCTGATCCATAAATAAACATACAAACTCGAACGTTTATATGAGCCTTTATGTAACCACGATTTCATAAGACATTCACAAACACACGTTAACATAGGCCAAACAATAATGTCAGCCCAACTTATCCACCTCAAGATTCGGCCCATGTGATATCCTTCAAGCTCACAAATCAATCAACACCACACGGCCCATATAAGTAAATTACATACCCTAATAAATCGGGGTGTATAAAAGGCTACAACACTTCTCACAACCCTAATAATCCTTACAAAATAACGCCCCTTTTCTCTGACTAAAACTCACTCAGTAATCTCAAACCCTAATCTTAATATGTGCGCCTCCCATCTCAGAAATACAACCATCAAAAATTAAGCAGCACTAAATAACATCAAACCCTAATTATTTGCCTCCAAGGTCACATATCTGCATCTTCAATTCAATTAAGTCGAACTCACAAAGAAAAGCAAAGCCACAGGGATGGTTTGTTTACGAGTTCCTTGATTTGGATATGCCACAGGGATGGTATAAAAGTCTTGTAACAGCCATGGGACATGTATATTGGCTTCAAGAACTCTTGACGAGGTAAACGGTAGGTTTAATTTGTGCTATTGATCAAATTTTATTTCATTCGAAACTAAAGAACTGATGAAAGCCGAAGGGTTTTGATCTTTGTTTTACCTTCGAACATTAACCTGAAGTAATTTACTTCAAAAATGATCAATGATGAAGTGGTGTTAAAACTTCTTTGAATGATTTGAAGCAAATCATTTCGAGCACCAAACTGAGATCTTGCTTAACTCTTTTTGTTATTTTCCATTAATCCGAACACGGCATGTGACCCATGTAAATTATGAGATCTATGATGTGGAAACCATTCGTGTGATTAGACCCTCGAGGTCTTGGTGAATTTTATACCCACGAATTTGACTGAGATCATGAGATACGGATATTGAATGTAATATGGTTAGCTTAAGTTTAACCCGAACCCAAGGTGAGATGAAATCGTCATGATTTTGTCTTCCCTTTAAATGGTTCGAACATCAAGAGAAGCTTGTCTTCCAAAGGCTAGATCGATGATGTAGTAGTGGATATGGATATAAAGTTCTTTGAAATCTCATGAGAGATTCGATTCACCACCAGACTGAGATCATTAAGATTTCCATTTTCATTTTAGTTTAGAATCTGCTTGGACTTATGATGGTGGTAAACTGAGGTTTGAGTATTTTTGATATTTGGTAAAGTAGTTTTTTGGTAGAGGTCTTCATTCATTCTTCATCATAATTTCAGTCAAGTCGCTAGGTCAAAATAAGTATCTATTCGCTACCTTTAAGTCGCTAGGTCTGTTAAAAACAAATCGCTAGCTTTTCAGTTTGACTCAAAAGTTAAACCGATACAAGTCGCTACACTTTTTATAAGCAAGTAGCTAGCCATTTTCCAAACCAAGTCGCTACGACCTTTTTCCAAACCAAGTAGCTAGGACTTGTTAAATAACAAGTCGCTAGAGTTTATCATACATGACCCAACTCGCTAACCCAACTCGCTAACCCAACTCGCTAGGTCAACTCGCTACGACTTGTAAAGACAAGTCGCTAAGAAAGATACATTGAATCTGGACTGGTTAGCCACAAGTCGCTAGCATGAAATATGACTTTACCAATGAGTTTTCCGGCCATATTCAAGTTTACCCAGAAAATAAGACTAAAAACTGCTTCAATATAACCCGTTTTGACCACAAAAAGACCAGATGATGACTTATCATTACTTTGGTACAAAACAGCAAAAATGATTAGTAAGAAGACTGCTCGATGGACAAAAATAGATTATTGGACAATGACACAAAACAGATGTAACATTTGAAGATACTATTGGACCATGACCAAATAACTCAATGTCTAAAAACAGTTAACCACAAATATATCAAAAAAAAGTTTTCCAGCCAATAAAACAGTACACCAACAGCATAAACACGTTACAACACCACAATAAATCATCAAAATACAAAAACCTTGGTACGGACCACACAAATCAAAGATAACACAATAAACCTTGGCTCTTGATACCAATTGTAGGATCGATATATTTATTGTGTTGATGATTCGGGTGGTCTTGGATGATCAAAATACATGTTTTCCATAGTTAGAGAGTTAGTAGAGAGAGAGAGGGTGTTCTTGCTAGAGGTTTACACAAAGGGAATATTAGATTGAATGAGAAGCACCACCCCTTCCATGGATGGAAGGGGTATTTATACTTACAAATACACAACCTCCTATCGGCCTGTGGATCAGGGATACTGTGGGTAAAGACCCGTCCTTCCTCCACGGTGTTGCACTAAGCTATACTACGCTACAAACTAATAAATAAACTACTAAATAACGAAACTAACTACAAGTCTACGAGCTAACTTATGCTAGATAACATTTGGGGTGACCGACACTTCACTATGGAATTTTCTAATTCCTAACAGTGGGTTCCAGCAGTGGGTTCACGATTGAAATTAATGGTAAACACAATCGAATATGTACACTGGAATCTTGTCGAATACATAAACATAATCCTTGAGTTGTGTTCTCATCTAAATGACTTGAGCACAACACGCAGACATGGCTACATATTCAGCTTCAGTAGATGACAGTGATGTACAATCCTGCTTCTTCGATTGCCATGACACCAATTTATCACCCCAAGGAATTGTAAACCTCCTGAAGTACTTTTCCATGAATCTAAGCATCCTGCGTGGTCAGCGTCTGAAAAAGATATTAGTTCAAAACCAGAATCCTTCGGATACCAGATCCCCAAGTTAATGGTTCCCTTGACGTATCAGATGATTCTTTTAGCCTCAGAGAGGTGTTTTTCAGTTGGCCTTAACTGATAACGGGAGCAAAGATATACAGAAAATACTATGTCGGGTCTACTGGCTGTTAGATATATGAGGGACCCAATAATACTATGGTATTTGGTAGGGTCAACGAATTTCCCATGTAAATCAGCATCCAGTTTGTTGGTATGTGCCATTGGTGTATTGTAGGTGTCACAACTTTGCATTCCATGTTTATTCAATATTTCAAGAGCATATTTGGACTGACTTAGGAAAATACCACGGGGTGATTGATGAACTTGTAGTCCTAAGAAGAACATAAGTTCATCCATCATTGAAATTTCAAAATTTGTTTTCATTAAAAAGCGTTTGAGTACTTTTTATGGGTAGAACCAAAGATGATATCATCTACATAAATCTGAACAATTAAAATGTGTGCCCCATGATATTGAATAAACAGTGTCGGGTCGACCGTTCGTTTGATAAAATTATTAGCAAGGAGAAAGGATGACAACTTATCATACCACGCCCGAGGGGCTTGTTTGAGACCGTAGAGAGCCTTGTTTAGTTTGTAGACGTGATTAGGGAACTCTGGATCAACGAATCCTTCCGGTTGGCTAACATACACTGTCTCCTTAAGTTTACCATTTAGAAAAGCCGTTTTGACATCCATTTGGTAGACGGTGATGTTCAAGTGAGCCGCGAATGCTAGAAAAATCCATACAGCCTCAAGTCTAGCAACCGGTGCGAATGATTCTTCGAAGTCAATACCCTCTTCCTGTCTATAACCCTTAGCCACCAGACGTCACTTGTTTCTAATAACCGTACCTTCAGCGTCTAACTTATTTTTCCAAATCTATTTGAGACCAATGAGGTAGACCTATGTTGGTCTTTCAACCAATTCCCATACTTCTAAACGTTTAAACTGGTTCAACTCTTCTTGCATGGATTCAATCCAGTTGTCGTAAGTCATTGCATCCTTAATGTTTTTGGGTTTAGTTTGACTGACAGTGAGTTCATAAATGCAATGTTCTCCGTCAGTCTGAAGGCGTTGTCTAGTTACGATGGTTAGTTTAGGTTTCCAATAATGTTAACAAGAGGATGGTCTTTATTCCATCGACGTGTGGAAGGTTGGTGTTGGTATACATTGTGCATATTTGGTTGATTCAGATGATTGGTAGAGGATTCAGCAACATCTGGATTTGCCGTTTCAGTTGTGAAAGGGTTGAAGAACGCGTTTCCATCATAATCCGCAAGTGCAAGTACATCTTGATTAAGAATATCACCAGCTGGGTCAGGGTCATTAGAAGCAGTTTGTCCAGCTATTGTTGGAGATTCAATCGGAGGTGCATCAGCAACAGTTGTTGTTGTTTCAGGTGTATCAGATATTGGAGTATTATCAGGTTGAGCAGCGGAAACAGTTGATACACCCGGAGCACATTGATCAAAGTCTTCATTGAATAGAGGAGCAAACAATGTTTCCATCTGACGACGAGTGAGTTGAAAGGTTTGATCAGTTGATGATTGAGGGAAGTTGAGACGGTTCTGTCCAGGTTCCAAGTTGTTTTGCTTAGAAGCCATCTCTGTGAGCTCATCAAAATTAGCATGAATGGTTTCCATAATTTCCTTTGTACAATGATTCCAGATCCGGTATCCCTTTGAGTTTTCACAGTAGCCAATGATGACTCCAATATCAGCTTTGGCCTTGAGCTTTACAAAGTCATCACGATCATTATTTGGATAACAGAGAGCACCAAATACATGAAAGTGTTTGAGGTTCGGTTTTCTGTTATTGATAAGCTCATAAGGTGTTTTGTTGTGGCGTTTGGTTATCATAGAACGGTTCTGAGTGTAGCATGCATTTGACACGGCTTCTGCCCATAAATTCACCTTTTGACCATTTTTCCTTTTTATATAGTTAAGATTTTTATTTTTGACATTTTAAAATGTTTCAAAAATACTGACTTTCAATATTCAATATTCAAGTTTTCACTTTTCCCCTTTGACCATTTTTCCATTTTAAATATTAAAGATAAAGATATGTGAATAGACATAAACCCATTAATATTTTCTATCAATATGTTAGGGTTCGTTTGGTTGCATACTTTGGGCTAGGTTTTTAATTGAAAAGACTAAAAACCAATGTTTGGTTAAAAAGGCAGGTATAGAAATTGGGGTTCAACCCCACTGACATCAACCGTTCAAAAAGTCATTAAGATTTGTGGGATTTGTATTATTGTTGGGTCCACTATTTCACTTCTCTCTATCAAAGCTTTTTTTAATATAAAAACTTTTTTATATTTTTTTTCAAATGTATAAATTTAAATATATACTTTCTCTTTCTTATTTTAAAATGTATTTTTTATTTCTTAAATCAAATCAAAATCCAAACTCAAATCCTAATCTTAATTTTAAACTCGTCTACGAAACAAACAGCCCATTAGTTTTCGGGAGAGGATTCTCTCAAGTTATTTACAACTTGATGGATCAAGTTGTAAATATCAACCATTGGATTAAATCCAATGGTTCAAATCATCTCATGTTCTTTTGATTTGAGCTATTGGATTTTATCCAATGGTTGATAATTGCTTAACTTGATCCATCAAGTTATTTATAACTTGAGAGGATCTTATCCCTTAGTTTTCTAATATAATTAACTAATAAAAAAAATAAAGTCAAAAATAGGAGTATAACTGTTGCTTAACGCCACGACATCTTTTCCACGTTTCATTTGCACCTTACGTTACCCTTTCATGATCTCTTTCTTTTTATAAAACACGAAACACCTTTCATTTCATACAGTCAGATATTTTCTCTCTCCACTACTTGTAATATCACACCGTCGGTGACTGCCACCTCAACTCCATGGATCCACATCATCACCATAACCAAATCACCACCACCGTCACCAGTGCAGTTGTCCACTCACTTTTGCTACTCATACAAGATGACAATAACCCTTGTTCCAGAATTGAAGCTGCTAAAGAGATTAGAAGACTTACAAAAACTTCACAACGTTGTCGAAAACAATTTTCTTCTGCTATTAAACCGCTTGTTTCGATGTTAAGGTTGGAAGGTGACGAGGAAGCTAATGAGGCTGCACTGCTTGCTCTTCTTAACCTTGCTGTTAAAGATGAAACGTAAGTTTAGTTATGTTTTTATTTATTTATTTGTGGTTTGTGTTGTTATATTTTCTTACTATTTTTGTGTTTTTAAGGTAAATCTTTATTTAAGTTTGTGTTTGTGGTCTTTTTTTTTTTTTTTGGATGGGTTAATTGAAAATTAGCTTTTGTTAACAACCGCCCCTCATGTGTGTTGTTTAAGATTACTTTAAATAATAATGTTTTCAGATATGAACTCATAATTTCTATAAATAAATGATTTTAATATATACAATTAAGGTAAGTGAGTTTCAATAAGATATGTATTAATATGAAAAGAGTTAATATTTGAAAACATTACTGTATTAATTAAGATAACCTTAAAAAGAGAGGAAAAAAAAACTACTTAATTATTCAAGAAAAGAAATATGTGGTTGGCTCCTAGGGTAGGATGTGTGAGATTGAGTTTGCATATATTATCTTATTTCATGGTAATTAACATTGTTAATTTTGGATACATGATGATTACAATAGTTTTTGGGGATTAAACAATCAGTTATTGATATTTAGTTGGATACTCCTTGTTTTAGGTGAAATTGATTATTTATGTTTCTTCTAAATATGAGACGAATAATGAAGTAATTCATTCATATATTTGTTCATGTTCAAAGATTCAAAATTTTAAAATGTTTCAGGGGACGTGATATATAGAGTTCGCAAATTTTTTGTATTTAATTTTATAAGATTGTTTAACAAGTGCTCATGTGGCATCGTTTAAGGTGCAATAAATTCATCTCGAACATTTCTTTTATTTTTAATATATATTAATTGATCTTATAATTTATCTTAACGAGTTTTGATTTCATAATTAATAAACTTTGTATCCTCATATAGTCATGATTTTTAGTATTTTTATCTCCAAATGAAAATCTTTGATTGATTGATTAATCTTGAAGTAAATTGAGATGGATCATCGATCATGTGGCCTAGTGGTAAGTGCTTAGGTTGTTAAGCGAGCCACTAGTGAGAGTAGTACCGGGTGGGTGACCTACCGGGAAGTCCTCACTTGTGGTCCACATGCTCTGTTGATATTTGCAATGAGGATTTGCGCCCCTTAGACTAAGCCGCTGGGGGTTCAAATCTGAGCAAGGTCGGGGTTTTCATCCGGACGTTACTCCAGCAAGGAAACTTGTGTGGAGGCGGTACGGTTTCCTCGCGGCACTGAAGCCACATATCGTACCTGCGTGGACCCGGTTAAAACAACATAGACTGGTCGATGTGGGGTTAGGGCCCTCTTACGAGAGGGTGGTGAAACCTAAGTTGGAAAGTCACCTGTAAAAAAAAAAGTAAATTGAGATGGGTAACGTGGCTTGTCACTTTCTAGAGTCTGCGTGAGCATTTTTTTCTCTTGGTTTAAATCAATTCAATTAATGAAATATACTTTTCCAAATTTTGTCGTGTGGTCTCCTACACTACATGTCTACATTAATATCTTTCGTTTTCGAAATTTATATGACCATTTTTTTTAGACACGTAATGAAATTGAATAAGACCATACGTGGAAGAAGTTTTGTGTTAATACTTAAGAGGTACAATAATGCATAAATATATGTAATAAACCTGTGTTTAATCTTGATGTATAAGATTTTTGAAGAAAAGGTTTATCAAATTGATAATAAAATTCTATCTAGGAAGATATACTTTTGAAATATTCTTATCAGCAAGACGTTGGGATTTTAGTCTAGTGTAAGGCACATGTGTGCCCATCTTTCATTCTTTATATGTTAGATTAGAGTGGTGTTTCATTTGTCAACTTTTGGTTTAGTTTGATTTTGACTATTTTTTGCGTATCTTGTCTAATTGCAGCAACAAGATTAGTATTGTCGATAGTGGTGCATTAGAACCAGTTGTTGGTTTTCTTCAATCCAATAACATGGAGATGCAAGAACACGCAGTGGCAGCAATAGTCACTCTATCTGCATCTCCGGTTAAGAAGTTAGCGATCGGTGCATCCGGGACTATCCCATCTCTCGTTGAAATCTTAAACCACGGCTCACCACAAGCCAAAATGGATGCAGTCGTGGCTATTTCAAATCTGTCAACCGAACCAGACAATCTCATGTTGATCATTCAATCCGACCCCATCCCCTACTTAGTAGACATCCTTAAAACATGTAAAAAATCCTCAAAGATATCAGATAGATGCATTTCGCTTCTTGAATCTTTAGTTAGTTTTGAGGAAGGCAGACTCTCATTGACATCTGAAGAAGGAGGAGTACTTGCAGTTGTCGAAGTTTTAGAGAGCGGGTCCCTTCAAGGCCGTGAACACGCAGTAGGAACACTTTTGACCATGTGTCAAAGTGACCGTTGTAGATATAGGGAACCAATCCTCAAAGAAGGCGTAATTCCAGGACTATTGGAGCTAACGGTCCAGGGAACTACAAAGTCCAGAATAAAAGCCCACACATTGCTAAGGTTATTACGTGAATCGCCATACCAAAGAACAGAACTCGAGGCTGACACGCTCGAGACCATCTTGGGCAATATCATAACACAGATTGACGGAGAAGAGCAATGTGGTAATGCGAAAAAGATGCTAGCAGAAATGGTACAAGTGAGTATGGAACAGAGTTTGCTACATTTGCAGCAACGTGCTCTCGTATGCACTCCATCTGATCTACCGATTGCAGCTGAAGTCTCTTTAAAGTAAATCGTGTTGGTTTGTCAGGTTTTTTCTACTGTTTCTGTGCAGTTTACTTGTGTGATCAAGAGTTTAGATAAGTATACCAAAGATGGTAAGCCAGTCCAGGCCTTATGGTGATGAGGTTTCATGAGACTGATAGCTGTTTAGAACTTTTTTTTTTCTTTCCAAATTTGATACTGATGCGTTGAAGACTTGAAAGTTTCTCAGGGAAAGTTGTACACTGCATTCCAATTATCAATTTGAGTTTGGTTTATCGGCGAAAAAATTATATAAAACTAGCAAGCAACTAGGATTCTAGGAAAAAAAATTACAAAAGGTTCTTACGAGCCTTGATAGGATCACGGATCCAATCGTACCGGTACCACAATGGGAATAACTTCGATATGTATATCGAAGTTATCGAAGTTATTCCCATTGTGGTACCGGTACGATTGGATCCGTGATCCTATCAAGGCTCATAAGAACCCTTTGTAATTTTTTTTCCTAGAATCCTAGTTGCTTGCTAGTTTTATATATACAATCAATGTTTGTTTGAGTGGATGCGATTCATGAGAATGGTCAAATTTGTAAGCCTTGTATAGTAGTTTGAATTATCTATACGTGTCTGTGTTTGAAGCTAGGGGACCAAATAAAGTCGCATGCATTGTTAGAATGGAACTTTATTGGCTTAAAATTGTGAATTTTGTGTTTGTAAATATGGAGTATAAAATTTCAAGTTTTACTCTGTTCATAGTCAAGAGAAGCAACAACCTAGAAAAATATGATGGTGGCCTGGTGGGTATCGTTTGTTAGACGACTAGTGGGTAAATTTGTTAAACCAAAATGTTTGGTCGGTCGATATTTTGTCGGTTCGTTAGTTTGAAATGTTCCAAAATCACGTAGTAGTTTGTAGTAAAAAAGATATCTGTCACTTGACGAACACTGAATGACGTGTCTCGTTATATCTATCTATAAGAGCATTAGGTATTGTTGTAACATTTAATACGTTATTGGTATGTCATCTCAGCGTCACATCACACCCTCCCAATAACACACCAATCACTCAAACACCCTTCCCTCATAACACATCACTAAGGCTGGGCACAGTTAATTTTCACTCCTCGACCGATATTAAAATCGGTCGAGTCGAGTGTGGTGTGTGGTCAAGACATCGGTCGAAGGGCCAAAAATTTGAACACCCAGTTCATTTTTCAACCGATATTAAAATCATATCCCCAACCACTTTTGCCCGTTTGGGCATTGAAACTAAAAAATAATAAAAATAAAAAATCGACCGTTGGTGTTTCAAAAAAAAATAAAAAAAATAAATTTACCACTCTATAAATACCAACTTCAAACATAATCTCAAACACAATTCACTTCAAACTACTTCTCATCTATATTCATTTAACCTCAATCTAATTCTCATCCAAGTTCAAAATGTCAAAGAAAAATACCCCACAATCAAAAAGCCGACGATCCCGACTACCCCAAAATCAACCGAATTTGAATTACTAGCCGGAAAAAAACTTCGAATTAACCGGCATAACACCACAACAAAACCGGCCTATTCGCTTTCGTCCACAAAGTTTTGAATATCAATCACAACTAGCACAACCAAATCAAAACCAAAACCCGTTTTACGTTAACCGTCCTTTTGTCCCACCGCAACGTCCTTACACCGATAACCGGAAAGAACCTAGTAGGTCGTCGTATCATCCAAACATGGTCTTCATTTATCCTCCTCAACCGTATCAACCTTATTCCCCGCTTCGAAGTACTAATCTTGACATGAATTTGGAAGATTTTTTGCCGGAGTATCCGACACAAAACTACCAAACTCAAGATGCTTCGAAGGGGCAAGGTTCGGGTCACGGTTAGCACCACGGTTTGTACCATGATTCCATTCCCGTTGAAGATTCTGATGATAAAAAAACCGACGATGCTGAAGAAATGTCCTCCATAAAACCAAAGCAGCCATCAAGACGTGCTTCAAAGGCCAAGGACAAAGGCAAGAAGCCCGAAGCAAGCAAGGCGAAAGGCAAGAAGACCGTTGAAGCATGGACAAAGGCGGAAGAGATCGCGCTTTGTAAAGCTTGGGTTCATGTGTCGGAAAACTCGAAGAGAGGAAACGCCTTGAACCGCTTCCGCTTTTGGGAGTTAGTGATAGAGTACTTTAAAAATGAAACTGGCTCAGACCGAACCTACGACTCCATCACTACCAAATGGAAAATAGGATTCGTAATAGGGTTGGTAATTATTGCACTATCATTGATAATATCAACAATAACCATGGAAGTAGTGAGAATGATATAGAATACACTTCAAAAGCTCTTAGAGAATACCGTATGACGTACGGTCATGATTTCTCTTTGGAGGAGTGTTGGAAAGTTTTAAAGGGTCATGATGCTTGGAAGAACTCTGAGATGCCGACTTTCCAAACGAATAGTCGGAAGAAAACAAAGGGTTCTACCACTACCTCGGGTTCAACCCAAGCTCGTGATCCTTTGGATGTCCAAGATGTTGATGATTCTGATGATGAGGAAGAGACTAGAGAATCACGACCGATAGGTCGTGACAAAGCAAGGAAGAAATCATCCTCCTCCTCTCGTGCTGATGATGAACCATCAGAATCATTTGTAAAATCCATCGCCAAAACTTTCTTCAAATTCAAGAAGCCGTCAAAAGGGGAGAAAGGTAAGAATAAGGAGGGTTTAGAAGATGCGTACATACGGTTGAGGGAAAAAGAGCTGGAGATGAAAAAAGAGAAACTTGAGCTCTTGAGGCTATCAAAATGGGAGACCGACATAATCTTCTACAGTACCCCAATCGACCCAACTTTGACCGGACGACAACTAAGAAAAATTGACAAAAGTCTAGGCAACAATCAAGGAACGCTACGGTTTACATTATTAGTTTAAGTATTGTAACGTTTATTTTAATTTTAATGAATTTAAATTTGCTGTTTAAATTGTTTGAATTAAAAAAAAAAAAAAAAAAAAAAAAAAAAAAAAAAAAAAACGTCGGTCATCGACTGTGGCATCCTGGTCATGTCTGGTCACCGGAGAGAGAAAGATGATGTGGCACCTGGTGACCTGGGTCATGTCTGGTCACAAGTGTGCCCAGCCTAACATATTATTAGGTCTCACAAAATACAACACAAAAAATACCCACTCACTCACAATACCAAAAAATATATAAATAAAAAATAAAAAACAAACAAAAAAGACAAAAACTTAACCTTTGGCCTGAGCCACTCAACTAGCTCAACTCCATTTTGGCATCAACTTGGCGTATTGCATGGTATGGCATTTGCATGCCATTGGTCCAAAAAAGATGTGTTTGGCATGTGAGTTACTACCTCACCGTGTGCTCTGAGAGATATTTGTATATATACCTAAGGGATATTATATCTTACTAGGCGAGTACCCGTGCCTAGCGGCATCGGTTTCTAGCGGCAGCGGTTTCTAGCCGAGTGTCCGCACGTAGCGGCAATGGTATCTAGCAGAGTAGCCATGTCTTGCGGCAGTGGTATCTAGCAGAGTACCCGCGCCTAGCGGCAGCGGTGTCTAGATTCGACAAAACTTCAACGGCAAGTAATTGGTTGTCGACAAACTGTATTTGCAGGGTTTGAGAATCCTTTTTCGAATAACTGTTTTTCTGATAGCATAGTTGCATTTTTTTCCAATAACGGCAATCTTTGTGCAGGTGTCTTCCGATAGAGTTGTTTAATATTGTACCAATAATATATGCATGCATTGTAAGTATTAGCTGAGTGATCGTGCATTGCGTCGAAAGTGTAAATTTTTCAACCAAATTTTTATCCGTCGACATCTTTGTGTTCTTTAATTATATTTTGCATTTTGTATTTGTGTATGTGGTGCAATGCTTTGGTGTGATGGTGCATGCGAGTTCAACTATTGATAGTTGATGCAAAAGTTTCTTACGCAAAAAAATAAAAAAAAATCTAACTTAAAAGCCAAGCTTTTAGCCCGTAATTAATTTAGCCGAGTATCCGCGCTTAGCGGCGGCCGTTTATAGTTCTCGACAATTCTGATTGCATCTAATTTTATTGTGCTTCAGCTGGAGTTTGGCAGTAATAGTCAGTTAGTCGGACGTGAATAGTTTCAGTAAACAGTTTGGCAGTAGTAGTCTGTATTCAGTTAGTCGGACGTGAATAGTTTCTGCAAACAATCTTCATCGATTACCCAATTCACAAGCAAAACTTCATACCACACATGTACCTAAGTTTAAGTATATTAGAAAGAAATTATATGAGAATGAGTTGTTGCATATGCAACAATCTCACGTTAAGATTACAATCTAATTTTTTTTTCTTACTCAACAACACAAAAGTATTTGACATTTAGAAGAAAAGTGAACATCATGAATCATTCGCATATGTTTTATTTGTGTCTCTATTTGCTTAAACATTTTTGCTTTTTCTTTTAGAAAATTTTTAATTTAAATCACTACCATAACTTTTGTCATGAAATGATAGTCCTTAGATTAATTTAAACCTCATACGCATACTTTTATGACATCTTTAACCTACTATTTGGTTAAAAAGCAAGGCTAAAATGTGTTCCTCTAAAACGAAGTAACAGAGTAGGATCTAAGATAAAAACACAATTTGAGTTCTCATTTGGTATGACAAAAGTTCAATATAGATCTCAAATTTTCCATAGATCCAATGAACCAATCATAGCCATTCATTTTTCTAACCAAAAAAATTAAAATAAACTATCACCTTTTTTTAAAAAAATTAAATATCTCGCAAACCGTTAATCGTTACGCGAAAAAAATCATACCATCACGACGAAAATTAAATTGTCTTTCTATAAATATGCACTTCTATATATTTTCAACGATATTTTTTTTCAAAATTTCGGTCCAGAAAAATCATATGTGATTCGATTTTTACAAATCATATGTGATTTGTAAAAATTTGTAAAAATCATATATGATTTGAAAAAATTACATGTGATTTGATATTTACAAATCACATGTGATTTTTGAAAATCATATATGATTTTACAAATCATATATGATTTTTCTGGGCGGAATTTTTGAAAAAAAAAAGTTTGTCGAAAATATAGAGTAGTACATATATATAGAAAGATAATTTAATTCTCGTCACGATGGTGTATTTTTTGTATTTTGAAGATTTACCATTTGCAAGATATGTTTTTTTTAATGTGAAAATGGTCTTTTTATTAATTTTGATAAAAATGAATAGCTAAGATCGATTTATTGAATCTATGGCAAATATGAGATCTATATTGATCTCAACTCTAGTTGGTATATGGCCAAAACATACCACAAGTTTAAAAGTTGCGATTATCTAAAGGTGAAATAAATTACAAAGAATAACAAAGCCATGAATATTTCAAAAAAGTAATGATGGATGGACCTAAAAGTGACCTAATTACACGTAACATCATCTTAATAGTTGCAGACAAAGACCCACTTATTTTTACAATCCATCAAGATCCTGACACATGTAATTAAGTCCACTTTTAAGTAACTTTGATAGGTCCATATATCATTCTCCATTTCAAAATTCAACTACAATCAAATCTTTTACACATTATGATAGTGGAAGGAATTTAATTGAAACCAAATTTCTTATTTTCTTGTTTACATTGCCCAACTCAAATTTTTGGATTCTTGTTAATATTTTATCTAGTCAAAAGTACGTGATTTCACAGTTACCAAGCCCATCAAATAATTGATATTTTAGATCTTTATTGATCCTTTGTTTCAAAAGTATCAAGTATTGAGAAACCTACTTCCTGCTAACCCAAATACTTTAACTTTGTTATGATTTGAAACTTCTTTCCCATATAACTTTGTTATAATATAATATCATCATCTTTAACGAATGGGCTACTTAAAAATAGTGTACTTTTTTACATACAGTACGTTGGGAACATATGGGACCATATTGGTGAGTGATCATAATCATCTATTTAAAGTGAATTTATGCATTAGCATAAAACGTTTCAATTTAATGATGCATAAATCTACTTTTCTACTTTTGCTCGTATAATATAATATCATCATCTTTAAAGCTACTTAAAAATAGTGTTCTTTTTTACATAAAGTACGTTGGGGAACATATGGGACCATAAAACGTTTAAAATTTTATATTTTCTAACAAATTTCGAATTTTTAAAAATTATTTCAAAATTTTAAAAAAAAATCAAATGTCAATAGTCAAAAAATTCAAAATTTTCAAAATATTTCAAATTTCGAACATTTTCATTTGAAATATTCAAACTTTTAAAATTTCAAACTTCAACAAATTATAAAATATTCACATTTCTAAAAATTTCAAAATATATCAAAATTCAAGTTTAAAATTTCAAAATATACAAAAAAAAATCAAATTTCAACTATTTCCAACTTTATAACAAAATTACACCATAAACTTTATAACTAAATTTACACAATAGCCTTTATACAAACTTACACAATAAAGTTTATAACAAAATTTAAACAACAAACTTTATAACAAAGTTTACACCATAAACTTGTAACAAAATTTACACTCTAAACTTTATAACAAAATTTAAACCATTAACTTTATTATAACAAAATTTACATAATTAATTTTAACAAACAATTGACATAATTAATATTAACAACAATAACCATTATAACAAATGCTAACCACAATTTAAGAATAAAGCATACAACTTCCGGTGATATAAACGATTTCCGACAGCGGCACAAATTTTTTGGCAACTGATGCAACTTTATCCGGCGAGATATGTTCCAAGCGGCGACTGATTTCAATTAAAATTTTTCGACACTAACCAAAAAAAACAAAAATGTTATATCAACTTTATCCGAGATAGACTGATGCAACTTTATCCGGTGATATCAACGTTTTCTGTTTTTGTTTTATCACTAACCAAAAAAAAAAAAGAACGTGTGAAATATAAGGAGGCATGTGAGAAATTTACCGCAAGCCGTCGTGGAAAGCCATAACAACCTCTTGGGAGGTGACTGGTTGCTTGTTTTCCATCTTTATGGTACACTGACCTTCACATATTACTCTAAATAGAGCTTTGTCTTCCCCACATTTGTTGGTAACGCAAGATTGATTTATCATTATCATGAAGAATTATATTGCTTGTACTGAGAATAAAACGTTAGATCTAAAGAAAAAGCATATCGGTATACAAAAAAGATGTAAAGATCTATAAAAAACTATAGATCTACAACTAAAATGTATAAATCTATAAAAAAAAAATCTTCAAAAGTTATAAATCTATCAAAATACCTCAAAGTTTGATGGTGGAGGGTTTTGGTGGTTCGTGGAGACCGTTGGAGGTAGCGTCTGTGGTGGTGCTCACTGGTGCCATCGGATGGTGGTGGTGTCGGGTGGTTGGGTGACGGCGGCGGCGTTTGGTGATGGTGTGAGTTGTGATGGTTTTGTAGGGAGTTTTTTTTTAAGATGAAAGAATTTGTAAGTGTGTTTTTTTTTTTAATTATGAGATGAAGTAGTTTTTTGGAGTGTTTTTTGGGAGTATTTTTTTTAATGTGTTGTGAGATGAAAGTTCATGTGGGGGATTGAGAGAGTTGTGTGTGTGTGTGTGTGTGTTTGAAAAATATAAAGGGGAAGTAAATGTGATTTGAGGATGGTGTTTTTTTAAAAGTAAATGGGTTGGGAAGATGAGGATGTGTGGGGTATTTGTTTGTGTGGTAGGTTTATAAAGTTTTGTTGGTTTGGTAATTTTTTAGGATTGGATGTTGGTTTGGTGTGTGTAAATTTAGGCTTTGAAGTAGGGTTGGATGGCTGAATCTTAATTTTTAGGTCCGGAGTTAGGAGTAGGATATTCATGCTTTATAAGTAGTATAGATATATAAAGATAGTGGCCAGTGGAACTATTATATCAAACTAAAGTCGTTGTCGGTGGAATATAATACGCCGTACCCTCCACCTCATCCTTGAGGGTGTGTCACCGTTGCGAGTCTTGCATGAGCGCCACATGGTTCTTATGATTTTTATACTTGTGAGATTCTCATTCTTTCTTTCTTTGCAAACGACTTTTCAGGCTGCTTTGAGTTAGGGTTTCCGCTTGGCTCTTTTTTGGCTGGCTGATTTTCTACTTTGCAGGTTGTTTTTTTTAGCGGTTACACTTAATCGAAGTAGTTGAGTTAGGGTTTCAGTTTGGGGTTTTTTTTTAGCGGTTGGCTTTGGGCTTAATGGTTGATTGATGTTCAATTATACCTAACCTGGCGGATCAATAGGGTATGTAAGTTTAATGTTGGCTTTCTTGCGCAGTTTGACTTTCCAAGGCTTGATTGCCCTGTTAATTAAGCGCTTTGTGGCTGTTGGCTTTTGTAAAGCTTGATAATAAAACTGAAAGGCTGTGATGATATAGTTTTAGCGTGTTCAATTGCGTTCAACCAAAGTTTAGATTGTCCGTCTGTTGGCGGGGCAACTTTTAAAGATTGCAGCCATCTTCCTTTGGCAGGGCATCTTATAAAGTTTGCAGCCACATCGGACTAATCATTTTTATTCGATTGTTTGCGAGGGGTTTGCTAAATTATGTATGACCGTCTTTTTACCATAGGATATGGGTTTTAGATTGAGAGTATAATGTCAGTCTTACAGAGATGATAGATTTGATTAGTATTTTGCTGATGCGAATGCTGATCCAATTTCCTATGGTCGGTTTTGTAACTGGGGTTTGGTATATTTACTTAGTTGTCGTTTTGCGAGTAGAGAGGTGCATGTATGTACCTGTGTTTTCAGTTGTCTTGGTTTTTAGTATGCTTGTAACCCTTTTTTCGAAGAGCGGCATTTGTTGCTTTTCCTTTCTTGATCAGTCTTATTGTTCTGAACCACTGTCTAAAGCTGGTTATTATGAGCGGTAAAAGTATAGCCGCGACGGGGCTACATGTTGCAAAATGTATAAACGAATACAGTACATGTGTTCGCTCTGCATGTGTTCAGTCGCGCGGGACATTTTCAAGGTCAGGCAAGCGTGTCTGATTGTGGGATTGTTTAAGGTTATCAGTTATTTACCAAGGGAGTCTTGCCTATTGAAGAAAGTTGTTTCAGATGCTGGTGGAGGGTGTGGTACCTCAAAGGCTAAAGTAGACACGGATGTTTCTTTTGGTGAGCGTGCTATCTCTTTTGCTCAGCGTACGTGTGATCGGTGCCATGGTATGTACATTCTTAGGAGCTTCGCACTTTGCTGGGTTGGCGTCTTTTATTTTGTCCCGTGCTATAATCAACGAATGGTTTATTGCAGGTTACGCCCGTTTTCAAGTAAACTTAGATTCCGAGTCAGGAACTACTTCCTATGTGGCGGGTGTTGATGATGTTTTAGGCACGTGTTCCCGCGTTGGCTTATCCGCTGGTAGTATGACTGTTGGAACGAGTTCTAGGTAACGTTGTGGAAATTTTGTGTGCCCTTTGACTGGCGCTCTCTAGAAACAGCAGTTAACATTTGATAAACCAGGTGCGCCACTTGGGGACATCGTTTGGCATCCTTTATTTCAAAACTTTTTCGGCCCGTTTACTCATTGATTAGTGCTTTCTCTAAATGTTCACTGAATGTAGGCTACAAGATTCTTGCTGCGTTTTTTCTATTTGGCTGTGATGATAGAATTTGTATGTGTCCAACTGGATTTGATCACAGTTGGGGTTCTTCGGACGTTGGCAAGGCAACTTTTAAGCTTTGCAACTATCTTCACCTGGCAGGGCAGCTTGTAAAGTTTGCAGCCACACTGGACGTATCCTCTTTATTCGGATGTTGAAAAATCTGAGCCTCATGAAATGCCGCCTTTCCGAAATTATAAAATGAGATCTTCAGTTATGAATTTTTCCGGTATTTGGCAAACGGACGTTGCGAGCAGTTTTTCGGGCAGGTAAAACTAATCCTACTACTGGTGTGCTGGGATTGCATTTTCTTAATACTGATCTCCGGTTGTCATTGGTTGCCTGTGGAACTATCATATCAATTTAATGTGAGGGTTTGTGGAGTAATATAGGCCTTTGGAGTTGCGTGATTGGTAATCGTGTATTACCCACGTTCAGCGCCAAAAAAATATAAGTCAAAGAAAACGGGAAGGGTCACCTCCTTGCCAATTTAACAGTCGGTTCCGGTGGAACTATTATATCAACATAATTTGGTTGTCAGTGGAATAAAATAAGACTTTCATGTTTGGTTGTTGGTGGACATATATTAGTCGCTGGTGGCAAAAAAAAAAGGATTAGTAAAAAAGGGTCGGGTCATGGTAAAACGGTTTCGTTGTCCTTTTTCTTCGGGTCTGGCCTTCTTTTTTATGGATGTGGGCTTATATCTACCCGGATTTTTTATTGTAACATACCCGGCTTTCTTAGCATACCGTATACGTCGTGGTTTGTCGCTTCATTTTCCATACTGTTCCACAATTCTATACACCTTAATTTATCTTGGAGGGAATTCATGAGGTCGCTGAGATTTGGCATGCACTAGGGGTGTTGTCACTCTGATTTTTTCGAACCTGGTATTGGATGTTTTTGTTGCGCGTTCGTTTTTGCTGAGCGCAACTTGTGTTGTGTACGACTGTTTGTTGACGTCGTTTGGTTACACTGCAGGCGATGATGAAACGTTAAAACGATTACTGTTTCTGTAAGTGTTGTTTGTCAAAACCTATGTCTTGGCATGGCGTCCTCGCGGTCGCAGCCAGGCGTTTTGAGTACCACTTAAAAAATGGCAGTCCTGAGCCTTCTTTAGCTGTAACTGCGATCTGATCTTGGTAGTGTACTTATGTGCTCTCCGCTTTTCCTATTTGTTATTTGGCAAATTGATTTTGTGGGCACTATCCAGCCAAGGAAAATAATTCCTGCTGCTTATGTACTTGGATTGCTGTTTCTTGGTTCAATACAGACCAACCTTCAATCAGTCTAGAGGCGATGATGATAGTATTCTGATCAACGCGTATACATTTCCTTGGCCGGCATAATGGCAGGGCAACCACATAGAACGTGTGATTGCAGCCATTTTGATTGCCTGGTATCGCTGTTGTATACATATATCTGAGCCTAACATTTATTTTGCGTATTTAGTACGTTCGTATTTCTTTTGTTATTTCCTATTCGAATCCCACTATAGAGTCATGGGTAGCTGCCTTTTTTTCACTAACAATTGTTTGAAATTGTCTGTATCTATTCAGCAGTCATGAGTTGAATCTTATCCAGGTAAGTTGTGTCATCGATTGGAATCTTACCACCGGCTAGCGTATTGCGTTCTTCATTTGCTACTAGTGATGCAGGATGTTTAAGGTACTGGACTGTTCTGATCTTCCCTTCGAATTCCTTTCGTTGTCACAACGGTCTAGCAATACGTCTAGTGTAGACTGTTGCACAAAGACTCTTTAAACAGCAAAAGGAATTTAAAAGGGCGATCAGATGGATACCACTATCCTGAACCTCACGCATCTGATACATAATGTTTAACATGTTGGCCGGTTCTCATCTTCCCCTCGAATTCTTTTCGCTGTGTGTGACAACCCGTAATTTCAGGTCATTTCTCAAATTTACTATTCATCTCGGGAATTTACTATTCATCATTTTACTATTCATCATTTTTGAAGTCGATTTGATATTCTGAGAACGTATTTCAAAATTTACTATTCACGAAACACTATTCATTCTCGGAAAAAAATCACTATTCATGATTCACTATTCATCATTTTTTCGTAAACTAGGTTTACGAGTATCAAATTCGCGTAACCGTAATGGTTTAGCTGCGAATTCATGAAACATCATTGAGGACATTTCATATAGACCAGATTTAGTCCACATATCATTAGTAATATCATTTTCATGTTAGTTCATGCATGGGTTTGCATTTTTCATTTACGTACATTTTTCCTATTAAATAAACGCTATCGCATAATCATTTATTTTGAATAATTGATCCGACACTTCCAAAAGTAATCCTAATATATTTTTATACTTACTTTAAGACTATAAAAATTATATTATTAGTTTACCCGATGTTTTCAATTTATTTTGTAAATTGTTATGTATAAATATTTACGACCGTTTTCGTAAATGCAACTGGATAATTATTATTTCACTCAATTCTTGTAAGAAATGTATTTTTATAATTTTTACGACTTCGATATATTTTATTTTGTTCCGTTAAAATCTATTTTTAGTTAACGCTACCCTAAATACTTAATTATACATACAAATCACATATTATACTTACACTTAAATATATTTGTACATCAAAATTTCATCAACCCTTTACCCATAACCCCTTGGCCGGCCACATACACCCCCCCCCCTTGTCATTATAGTGACCAAATTGATTTTTACAACTTAAAGGGACACATATACACTAGCTTAGATATTTACACTATACCAATAATTATCTAAAACTACTAACACATACAATACACATACTTGAAGGTGAAAAGAAAACTCAAACACTCTCCACACCATTGTTGAGGTTCGGCCAAGGAGAAAACCAAGAAGAAACATTTGATTTTTCAAGCTACAAGTGATTTTATAAACACTAGATTACTTCTAATTAGGTTTTGAAATAAAAACCTAGGAGTAATTAGGAAACCTTGTTCCATAAACCTCATCATCATACTAGTAAGCATTTCATGATCATTTTTAATCTTTCATATTCATACTTAAGTTATTTTTATCATGCTTGAAAGAAAACATGTAAGTTTCATGTGTATCTATACCACTTTTAATGTTTTTAGTACTTATAATTAGTATATACCATCCTATAATTAATCCCTTGAAACATATCATTTTTGATGATTTTTAGGAACCCATGTGTAGAATATTAGATTTCACATACACATCATAACACAATCATACATAGGCGTATAGGAGATGAGTTTTAGAGAGAGAAAATTAGAGGTTTAGGGAACTTTAGTGAGAGAAAGAAAAATCTTATTATGAGCTCCAACTCTCTACCTTGGGAGGTAGAGAGTATTTATAGTCTTACATAAAACGCCACACATCGGGCTGTGGATCAGGCATACAGTGGGTAAAGACCCGTCCGTCCTCCACGGTGTTACTTAACTAAATACTACTTAACTTAAAAGAACTATGACTACGAGCTTTCTATCAATTAGATATACTTGAGGTGACCGACTCTTTAATACATGGAATTTCTAATTCCTAACAATATCCCCCTAAGGGAGGTCACCTCAATCATGTACTAAACTTACATTGAATACAAACATATATTACATTAAAAAAATTGTTCTTGCATTCTTGATGTAGTACTTTGCTCCGAAGCTCGTAGTCATTGATTCTTTACATTGCATGTTTGGTTAATCCAAGTGGAGGTCTCTTACTGATCCACGTGATAATAGTTTTGAGCCATCTTTTGAGATCATTAGCTATCAAAAAATCTCTGAGACATCCATTGTGGTGTTGGTATTATGTGATGTTGTGACTTTCGGACCGACATGCTCACATTCTGGATCATGATATCTTCTCATCAGAGTAGCAGAAGCTTTAGTTGATTCATGATATTGGCAGCAGCGTAGCAGAAGCATGGAGTGAAAATATCAGAGTCATTGATGCACTAATCATGATTTCTTTTGAGATGAATGTGTTAAGTGAGCATGCGGCTATGGATTGACTACTTCATTCTGATCAGCTGCAAACGTCGGGTGTACCTGCATACAACAGTTAGCAATAAATCGCACGAAAGTGTCTTTGATCACTTTCGTTGAATTGAGGTACACGGCCCACGGTTCCCCGTTGATCAGTACAAGTACTGCCTGTGATCAGGTATCATTCCGAAGAATTTCCTTGACAGGGTTTCGTAGCTGCTCTAGCTGTTCCCAAACCGGAGCGTCTCAAAGAAGACAACACGGAGTGAGTGAACCAGCGAATTTTAAGTCCACTGATTGAAGAAAAGAGATTTGAAAAACAATCGTGTATTGCTCAATAGAAATTGTTTTTGCAATACAATGAAGGTTTTATTGAAAATCAATTATCAATCATAAAAACACCTTTTGATTTGAAAAATGAGTACACGGTCGATGTGCTAAAGAAAAGATTTGTTAAGCACAAAGACCGGTTTTTCAAAGGTATCCGTCAATCCATAACCTGAACCAGGATTGATTCAAGAGATTGAATCGCCCCATTGTTTCTGTTCAGTTGTCACATGGTTGATCTATATAATAGATCTCACATGCCACCTACCAGGAGCTTGTTTGATGTTGGCTCCAGAGGGTTTTCCATCTTCACTGTGAATATGTTCACATATCACTCGGATGTTCAGGCAAAACCACAAGGATAATGCGTAGGACTCAAGATATAATCTCTCTTTCCACATTGTGTGAAACAGAGAGTCTTCATTGAAAGTGTCCTAATGAGATTTATTGATGATCTCGTGGCTCTAGACTCAATTTGTGCATATTTGGATCCTGTGCCGGAGACTAGGGAGAGGGTCTCCTTCTTCAATATCAACAATCTCTAAGAGAAAGTCGATAGATAATGTCGGTTCCCCGTGAGAATGAAACAAGCCCTTTTAAGAGGAGCTTGAGTGGTTTGGAAAGTTGAAGTGCAGTGCGTCACTGGGTCCATGACGTCTTGTCTTCAATACCGATGTTACCACCAGTAGCATATGAATTGAACCCGGTTTCTGCCCTAAGGTTGAATAAATGGAGGGCTATTTGTTTTCACCCTTTTCTCATTCAATTCTTTTTAATTCTTCAACCCCTTCAGTGCTTACCGAGACTTCATTGCAAGAACCTTGTTGGGTTTGTTATAGTACTTGCTCTGCCTCAGTCCGCACTCTTCCCATATCTCACTTTTCTCCTTTTATCATCATACCTAAGGACTTCTACACTAACTAGTGGATTTTCCCTGGGTGGATCCCTCCGGTTCTGGCGGATCATGGGAACCAATACCTAACCTTATCATCCTTATATCACCGTACATAGAGTAAAGTTGGTCGGTCTATTTGGTATTGTTCATCTGCCATTGGAACCAATTGAAAACCATTTGAAAATCAATTCAGATACTTGTGATATATTATCAAAGCATTTTGTACCTGAATTGTTTTTGATATTTTTAGAACGAGAACTCCCCCTCAACATGTGCATCAAGTATTTGAAAAAAAATTTGCACACGGAGGCAAGAGAGAGAATTAACTTCTTTGATTACCATTTTCTAAAAGATATCAACATCACTTCCCACATCAAATCAAGTAGATAGAGCATTTTGGGGAAGGATGAGGTTTTCATGATTTTGCTCCCCCTCAATATGTGCATCTAAGTTTGAAAAAAGTTTTGCACATAATAGAGGAAACCTGCACATTGAGATAAGTTGATCACATTTCAAATCATAGGTTTAAGATAGATGCTCCCCCTCAACATGTGCATGGAAAATTTGAAATCGTTTGTCACATGTGGGAAGGATAGCATGTACATCCTTATAAAACCATTTACCTAATTATCAGTTTAAATCCAATTTAAATCACACATTCTCCCCCGATCACAATTATCAAATCATTTGAGATTTGTGATCTCTTATTGATTTAAATTGATTTTGAAAGCTTTTAAGGGGAATTGTGACTTGATTATGAAAGCGATTTAACTGATAAGGATCGGATTTTAAGACTTTAAACTCCATTGATAAAACATGCATGTACATCTTTTGAAAAACAATTTAATGCCAAATAACTTTTTAATTTAATTGAAATCATTCTCCCCCTCAATCAATGACATAGGTTGTTGATTGAGAGTTAGAGATTTTGACAAATAAGTCCTGATGATTATCAAAAATAGAGACCGAGTTATTTTTCAAAGCATTTAGTTTTCAGCAGATAAATGTTTATAGAATCAGAGCATGGAATTTTGAAAGCATGATAAAACATGGCTCTGTTCTTTCTTTTAAAAACCGGGTTATTGCCTGAAAATGACAATAAACCATTGTTTCTCTTTTTTTTTTTTTTTTTTTTTTTTTTTTTTTTTTTTTTTTTTTTTTTTTAACATTCGAACAACATCTAAAGTCCTGTGTCATTCTTTGAATGACATCTCAAGGACCGTAGATATTATCGAATCGAGGAAAACATGACAAAAAGGACAATATTTTTGGAAATTTTTTCAAGATTTTTCAAATTTTTATGGATTTTGAATGTTTTATATTTTTCTACTTGATTTTTGAAGGTTTTATAATTTTGTATTTTGTTTTTCGAATAGATATATACAAGAGATAGATGAAGATAGACCTTTACTCCTCGTCTTCCTCCTGAAGACTTTTGAGTGTTTCTGGTTGAAGGCTTTTCAAGCCAAGACGTGGAAGAATAAACTCAAAACGTTCTCTTGGAAGAGCTTTGGTGAAGATGTCTGCTAACTGGTATTCAGACCTCACAAAATAGAGTTCCACCACACCTTTTTCCACTTGTTCCCTGATGAAATGATGTCGAATGTCGATATGCTTTGCTCTTGAGTGTTGAACATTGTTGCATGAGAGGGCAATAGCACTTTTATTATCACAGTACAGAGGGATTTTGTTGAATTCAAAGCCATAGTCAGATAATTGAGATCTCATCCATAGGATTTGAGCACAACAGGATGACATGGCTATGTATTCAGCCTCTGTAGAGGAGATAGAAGTACTCATTTGCTTCTTTGAGGACCAGCTCATAAGCTTATCACCCAAAAACTGAGCACCTCCAGATGTACTTCGACGAGTATCTTGACACCCTGCATGATCAGCATCTGCATAGGCTGTTAGTGACATACCGGTGTCCTTCGGGTAGCAAAGACCCATATTGATGGTTCCTTGGAGATACCGAAAAACCCGTTTAACCGCTTCAAGGTGCTTTTTAGTAGACTTAGCCTGGTATCTAGCACACATGCAAACAGCGAACAAGATGTCTGGTCTACTAGCAGTGAGGTACATCAGGGATCCAATCATACTACGATATTTCATTTGGTCAATCATGATCCCTGAGTGGTCCTCATCTAGTTTGGTTCGATCAATCATGGGGGTGTCAACAGGGTCACTTGAATCAAATCCAAATTTCTTTAAGATCTCTGTTGCATATTTAGATTGATTTATGAAAATGCCTCCGGGACTTTGTGAAATTTGTAATCCCAAGAAAAATGACATTTGTCCCATCATTGACATTTGAAATTTTGAACTCATTTCATTTGAAAAACGATCACATTCCATTGGGTCTGTCGAGGCAAAAATAATATCATCAACATAAATTTGAACATGAATTAAATGTTTGCCTGACTTCCTGGTGAACAATGTTGGATCAACTGCTCCTTTGCTAAATCCGGTAGATAGAAGAAACTTTGAAAGTGTATCATACCATGCCCTTGGAGCTTGCTTTAAACCGTAAAGAGCCTTCTTCAAACGATAAACGTGAGTAGGATGCTCTTGATTCACAAATCCTTCAGGTTGGCTGACATAGACAACTTCTTTAAGATCTCCGTTCAGAAATGCCGTCTTCACATCCATCTGATAGACTACCATGTTCTTACTAGCAGCATTAGCCAGAAAGATTCTGATTGCCTCGATTCGAGCAACTGGAGCAAAAGATTCTTCAAAGTCAATACCCTCCTCTTGACGGTATCCTTTAGCAACTAATCGAGCCTTGTTCTTCAATACATCACCATGCTCATCTAGTTTCACTTTGAAGATCCATTTTAGAGCAATAATCATGGCACATTCTAGAGCAGGTAATAACTCCCATACATCAAGTCGATCAAACTCATGAATTTCATCTTGCATAGCATTGAACCAGCAGTCTTCGTTCATGGCAGTTTTAACATCCTTTGGTTCGATCTTTGAGAGTACGGAGTTGAAGAAGCACCATAGGGCATCGGTTGCAAGTTGTTTCCGTGTTGATACAGGACGAGAGGGATTTCCAATGATGTTGTCTAGTGGATGATCGTGAGTCCATTTTCTAAGGTGTTCATGTGGCAGTTGTTGAGGGACTGAGGTAGCAGAGTTGATGTCTCCTGAAGAAGATGGTTCTGATGATGATTCAGGAGCAAATATGTTTTCAAATGGAGCATCTTCAGGAGTAGCAAAGGGATTAACTTCATCATTGATGCCAGAAACAGTTCCATGATGTACATTTGAAGAATGATGATTTGTTGATGAGACGGAAGGATCAGCAGTAGGTTCTTCTTGACTTAAAGATATTGAGACTGAGGGATTGATTTCATTCACAGGAATATGAGCAGCCTCTGTTGTAGGGATCAGCACCTCATTAGTACTTGGATCATAAAGTTCATCAAACATAGGATCAAACAATTTCTTTAAATCATCTTCAGATGGAGGTACATATGGAGTTTCTTGAGAGGATTTTGGAACAAGGGATGAACCAATGGGACTGTTTTGAAGCGCGGGTCCTGAACTGGAGTGTCCAGGAGCCATTTGACCGGTCAGCTCATCAAACGTAACGTGAATTGTTTCCATGATATTTCGGGTTCTTTTGTTGTAGATTCGGTATCCCTTTTTGTTTGGTGCATATCCTACAAATACTCCAATGTCAGATTTAGCCCTAAGTTTACCTAAGTCTTGACCCTCATTAGTTGGATAACACAATGCACCAAACACACGAAGGAAAGAGAGATTAGGTTTTCTGTTCTGGACAAGTTCATATGGAGTTTTTCCATGAACAGTGTGAATCAGGGAACGATTTTGTGTGTAGCATGCAGTGGCAATTGCTTCAGCCCAGAGAAACATTGGAACCTTTGAGTAAATCAGCATTGTTCTAGCGGCTTCAACAAGAGTTCGATTTCGTCTTTCAACTACACCGTTCTGTTGAGGAGTTCGTGGAACACTTCTTTGATGGCTGATTCCAACGCTTTCATAGAATTCACTAAGTTGTTTGTTGACAAACTCAGTTCCATTGTCTGTTCTGATAATTCTGACGGTTTTGTTAAGTCGAACCTGCAGCTGTTTGATGAGTTTGATGATGATATCAGGAGTTTCATCCTTTGTCCTTAAGAACTTGACCCAGGTGAATCTAGAGTAATCATCAACCACAACTAACACATATTTCTTCCCAAATATATTCTGCACCCTCATTGGTCCACATAAATCCATATGAATCATATGAAGAACTTCTGTGACAGAGTTTGTAGGTTTGGGTTTATGGGCATACTTCTTGCTTTTTCCCAATTGACATGCTGAACAAAGATGATCCTTTTCATACTTGAGTCTAGGTAAACCTACAACTAAGTCCTTTCTGGAGAGATCATTAATGGTACCGAAGTTCAAGTGATTGAGACGACGATGCCATAACCATGACTTTGTTTTAGAGGCCTTTGACAGTAAGCAAATTGGAGAAGACTTCATCATATCTTCGATAGATATGGTGTATAGATTTGAACCCCGTGAACCTCTTAAAAGTTCCTTACCATCAAGTTCTCTAACGAAGCAGGTATGTTTTCTGAAGGCTACTTCTAGATCAGAATCGCAGAATTGACCAACAGAGAACAGGTTGTGACCAAGACCTTCTACATAGTAAACTCTGGAGATCACACTTTTGCCAACAACATAGTCTCCATAACCCATACTAGCACCAAAATGATCATTCCCGAATCTAACAGTCCTGATGAATTTGCTCACGAAGTTCATGAGCCGCGACCGGTCGCCAGTCATATGCTTGGAACAGCCTGAGTCCAGGTACCACAGAACGATTTGAACGATCTGCAGTTGAACACAGACAAGAATGGATAACTGGATAATTGGGATCCCCATGCAAGGATGGGTTCCATTTGGTTAGTAACAATGGTTGGAACACCCACATCAGAAATAGAAGCATTTATATCAGAAAATGAGGCAATGGGATCATTGTGAATAGATGCAGTACTAGTGTCTGTATTAGCCCTGTTCACAGTGTGCTCACTTCTTAAGGGAATAGTTCTACTAGTAGGCATCCATTTTCTAGTGGGCATTATCTGATTAGTCTTATGACCAACAGGTATCCAATAATAGCCTATTTTACTGAATGTTCTTCCTGTGGGTTTCCACTGTTTTCCAACTTTCTTTCGTTTTTGCCTTTTAGCCTTCTTAGCATGAATTTTAGCATTAACAATATTAGCTGGACAATTAACATCATTAGGCAGAACATTAACACCACATTCATGATTAGAAATAGAATTCAAGCAGACATCAATACAAGGTTTGAAAATAGTATCAGAATTCGAATTAATTACAGTACGCCTATGGCAAATACTAGAATCAACACGATTCGTTTTATTCGGTTCAAACTTAAAGTTCCTAGATTGTTCTTCTACTCTTTTCCAGTGCACATTCTTAGCTTGCGAGGTCCTATCATTCCTTGTATTGTCTTGAGACTTTGACCTGCTCCCTTTAGTGTCACTGATTACTCCTGTAGAGGGAATGGGAACATTAGTTGGTTTAACTACTCTTTGCCTCACCTGTTTAGATGTGCTGGGATCTGAACTACATGCAGGTACACTAAGGTTCACTTTCTTAAAACTAGAAGTACTGAGATTTGTACTCCTAGAAGGCACACTTGAGTTTTCTTTCTTAGCATTGACAGATCTGGAATCTGAACTACTTAGAGGCACACTACGGTTCACATTCAAAACATTGGGAATCGAATGAATATCATACTTGGCATTAGGCATCGAGCATGGAATCAAAGGATTAACTCTCTCACTTAATGACTTTGGGCATATTGTGATCAAGCATTCTAAGATTTCTTGAGATCGTTTGGCATATAAGCATGCATGTCCAATTGCATTATCATGATGTTTCTCTAACTTATCCTCTTCAACAATCTCACGCAGACATTCTAGGCAATCCTTAAGGGATGAGAAGTATGTTTGAACAGAAAGTTTGTTGTTCCTTAGATGAGGAGGGACATATGTCACAGACAAAGCATATTTATTACAAGAGTGAGCCTTTGATACACCATTCTCCCCATTGGTCATTGGCATTTTCCCTTTTACCTGACTCTTCAGATTCTCAATTTCCTTTTGCAATGAGGCTATTTGTTCGTTATTTTTGTTACGAGTGACCTTTATTGATTCAAATAACTCATTGAAATGACGTTTAACCTTTTCATTTTCTTCTAGAAAACTTTCGTTTTCCTTTTGTAATGCATTTACTAGGTTTTGAAGATGAAACGTTTGAGAATTCTGAGAATCTAAAAGAGGAGGCATTTGGGAGCCTGTCATATTGTTCGTTAGACCCTTTAATTGAGAGATTTGGGCTTTCAACTTTCTGATCGTGTTGCACTGAGCTTGAATCTGCTCATCACGTTTGTTAATTTGAAAAACTGCATCAAACTCTAGAGCATCTGAGGATGTCTTGATATTTGAAGTTTTGACATTTTCTTTAAGATGTTGATATTTAGTTGTAAATTAAAATGCTCAACTTCTAGTTTAGAAAAATGTTTAACCAAATTGTCGTGATCATCCAGTTCAATTTTCTCATTTAGTTCAGAATTAGTTTTTTCAAGCTCAATGACACGATCATGGGAGACTTTCAGGGCAACCGATAATTCATGAAATTTGGAAGCATTAATGGAACAATTTGTAGCAGTGAAAACACATCTTGAGCAATACATTCAGAAATCAGGTTCTCATTTAGTGTATGCAAGTTCTTCCTCTCAATCTCATTATATTTTAGTGCTCGCTCATAGTCACTAACTTCAACTATCATTGCATCAAATTCCTTTTCCATTCCCTTAATATCAGTTTCTATCCCCTTTTTAAGACTCTCAAAGTGATCTTTTAGAAGTTTAAAGAAAGGCATGACCTCAGTTAAATAACATTCTTTCATTTGCTCAAAACCCCTTTCTCCTTCCGTTATACCAGTGGGTGTGATCCTTTTCTTGCAAGTTTTCTCAAAATCAACAAATAGTTGAAATATAACATATTGGCTAATTAAGGTCTTGCTTTTAGTGGCAATTGTTCTAGGAACAAGATGCATTGGTGTATTAGGGGGATACACAGTTGCTCTAGGCATTTTCCAAAGGGGAGGGTTTGTTTCAACAATATTTTCAGCTTTCTGCTTATCTAAATCCATTTTCCAGAAGACTTGTTCGGGAGTCAACAATGTCTGAGGCTTAAACATGTTCAAGGAAATCCAGTTTTCCTTCTTGTAATCATGGGGTGTGATCTTTATTTTCTTCTCTCTACATTTAGGATCATCTAATTTATTGTTCATCTTTTCCCTAGTGACTTCATCTGTTTTCATATCTTCCTCAGTGCACTCAACGCAACTAGGTTTCTGTCTAGGTTTAAGGATTTCATTGCCATCATAAAGAACCTTATGAGCATTTCTAGCCCTTTTAATGACCTATGGATTTGGTTCCTTAACAAGGGGAATGCTATGCTTATCGCTTAAGACCCTATGCTTAGTGATCATGTGAGCAGTCTGAATGGTGTTCCCTTGTATGTACAACTTGTTTTCAAGTTTGTTTTTCAAAGTTTTCAGATTAGAAAAATCTTTCAAGAGTTTTGATTCCTTTGCATTAAATTCTTGCTTAAGCATTTTCACATTTTCTTGAAGTTCTTGTTTTTGCTTAGCAGTTTTAGAAAGCTTTTCTTGCAAGGAATTTAACTCTTGTTTTAATACTTCTTCTCGAAAATTACTTTTTCTAATGACTGTACGCACTTGGTCATCCATTTCCTGCTCACGAGTGGTCAACTCAAACTTTGCACGTTGTTCATAAATAGCAACACGTTCTTTATAGGCATTTAGTTCAGAAATTACTGAATCATCAGGGGCACATGCAGTGTATTCATCAAAAACATAGTCATTGTTGACTGCAGAAGATGCATCACTTGGTACAACTTCACTTTCACTTTGTTTCACATATTGATCATATGGGACAATATCGATATTACCCATATTTTCAACATTTGATTCAAAAGTTTTAGTTGATAGTACTTTGTCATGCATCTGTTGCATGATGAGTGTCTAAATACTCATCATTTTTGTACAAAATAAACTGCAAAATCATCTGAAAACACTCAGAAACACATCAAAATGATCAAAATATCACAAATCAGTGTTTTATGTGTTTCAAATTCAAAAATATCAAAATCAGATGAAAAACATATCAAATTTGCAAAAATTGCAGTTTTAGTCCCCCAAGTTTCAAGAATTGTCAAAAATAGTCCCTGAGCCATAAATTCAAAAGCAAAAGTCACCAAAGGTCCTTTTAAAATCAAAAGTTGTCAAAATAAGTCCTTTGGTGAAAAATATGAAAAGTTTGAGAAATTTACAAGTTTAGTCCTTCAACTTTCAAAATTGACAGAAATGGCCCCTGGAAAATGTGAAAAAGGCAACATTGGTCCTTGTACTTTTGAAAGTTGTCACTTTTGGTCCCTGGAATAACTTTTCTGAATTGGCAGCTTAGGTCCCTACAATTTCAGACTTTACACTTTTAGTCCTTGAAGTTTAGAACTCTTTAAAACCATTTTGGACCCTTGCACTATCCTTGGCCCCCTGTCAAAATACATTATGAACCCCCCTATTATTAATCCTTGCCTGTGGTCAAATATTTGGTCAAACAAAATGGCGCCAAAGTCCTCCACTTTCACCTGCCTTGCCTGCAACACTTCTCCAACCCATCCCCCCTCCATCACCTTATCTCCCCATGTTCCCCACTCCTTTACAAGCCTCCAAACTTCATTTAATGCTTCCCCCCTCCTCACTCAACCCAAATTGTCAAACACCAAAAATTGGCGCCAAAATCTGGTTTAAACGGTTGGGATGATTTCAAGCCATCCAATGGCTAGAATTGATGGGAAAGATTCAGAGGAGAGAGGAATTGACATTGGATTATAAAAGACAGAGAAAGCAAGCAAGAAAAGTAGTAGAATTTTAGCTTAAATTTTCTTAATGTCGTTTTTTATGTTAAGTTATTAATTTCAGTGTTAAACTTGTATCTTTTGGTTAAATTGTATCAAACTTATTTGTTTAAGTGTATTTCAATCATTTTCAAGCATCCAAATCAGTTTATGATTACAAATTAATACTCATGTTCACTGTTTCAAATTCTTAAGTCCAAAGCTTGTATACAAGCCTTCAATAGCTGGTTTGCAAGCTCAAAAAGGTTTATCTAAGCTTAGTATAGCTTTGTATAAGCTTATATCACAGGTTTAAATGATTATGGTTCTTGGTCAACAAAAGTCAAACAAGGTAAAAAAATGGAATGCAGAATGAAATGGGTTGATGCAGGCTTGGATTTGGGTTGAATAGTAGCTAATTGGGTTGGAATTGATAGGTAGTGTATCTTGGTTCACTGGTTTCAAGCTTTAGCAGCTTTGGGTTCTTGTAAGTCATTTTCAAGTTTTTTTTTTATGCATATTTAGTATTTGTAGTCAAAACTGTTTCATTTCTGTTTTAATAGCTGTAATTAGGGTAGTAATACTTGGTTTAGTCATTAATATCAGTTGGAAATGTGTTTTGATTAGTTTTTAGTCATAATAGTAGCATTAAGGGGTGTTTGGATTAGCTGATTTCATTGCCCTTAAGGCTTGATCAGTGGGTATTTATTACTAGTTCATGTTTCTTAAGCATATTGGAACTCAATTGAGTCATAGTATTAGTGCCTGCAACCACAAAAGTCAAAAATTCACTTAAGAAGTCTTAACTGTTAACTGTGGTGATATTTGGAGTTGTAAAATCTCATTTTGTGTTCAAAAGTCTCAAACAAAGCTTGTAGAAGTTACATTTCAAGTATTAACATCAATCTCAGTGTTTAAATCAGTGGCAAAGTTGGCAAAAGTCAAAGTTGCATTTTTGCTTTAAAAGTCAAAACAGAAAATCAGGTTTTGAGCCCAATTACAAAGATTTTTCTTGGATTCAATTTTAAGCCTCAATCAGTGAGACTTGGCATTTCTAAAAGCTCAGCTGGTGTCATTTCTTGTTATCATTTTATTAGAATTTTGCAATTTTTGTAAAAGCCCTAAACAAGCTCTTGAACTTGAGCTTGTTTCCCCTGCTCACTGTCTCAGTTAGTACTGAGTTTTACTCAGTTTTTCCATCAGCTGCACAGAGCTCATAAGAGCTCATCATGGCCTGATCTTTGGTAAACTTGGTCTCACCTTGGTCCTTTACAAGTTCCAAGTGGTAGTTTTCCTTTTAAGCTTATTTATAAGCTTGTGCATTGGCTCAAACTTGGTACCCCTTTTCTGTTTTTAAGCAAAATTAAAATCATCAAATCTGTGCTTAACTGCAAATCAGAGTGTTTAGCTTGTTGAAACTTATTCCATTTGTGTTATTTTAGCTTATCATAGCCTGTATATTAGTTTGGTAGCTTTTGGTGAGCTTTTGGCTTATCAAGTGCTTATTTCACAAGCACTTTCCACATCAGATCCTAAATCCTCCACATAAGCACTTGTTTTCTCATTTTTTTTAGCTTCCTAATATTATTTTAAGCTTTTCCTGAAATTCTCAGATTTTTCCAAGTAGTTTTGCTATTTTTCTCAATTTAAATTAGTTTTTAATCAATTTTAAATAGCATTTAATACAAAAAATTAGAAAAAGGTTCAAAAAAATAAGTTTTCAATTTTCTTAGGCTTAGATAAATATAAAAAGTGAAAAAAGTAATTTTCCATATTTTTCATAGTTCATTTGGTAATTTTTAGTAATTTAATTAGTTTTTAATAGTTTAAAATTCCTAGAAAATAGAAAAATAGTCATAAAAATACAAAAATAGTTTTGAAAATTCTAGTTTGATATTTTAGACTTTTCCATTTCATAATTTTATTTTTCTAGTTTTATTTCCTAATTTCTTGTATTTTAGGTAATTATTAAATAGTTAAAAATAGTTTTTAATTAATAATAATTAGATAATTAGTGATAAAAATAATTTTCTTTTTCCATAAATTTTCTTTTATCATTAGGATTGTTAAAATGTATTTTTCATATTTTTAGGACCTGTATTTCTTAGATTTCACTTTTTATTTTTGTACGTTTACGTTATTTTTAATTTAAACGCACGTTTTAGGTTTTAAACGTTCATCACTTTAAATATAGTGATAGCGTTTATTTAATAGGTTTTATCTTTTTAATTTTCTTTAATTTGCATTTAAGGCGTTTTTCATTTGTTGGCTTTTTCTTAGTAATAATAATCATTCCCATATCCTTTTCCCGTTCAGACTCCTCGATCACTAAACGATTGATAATCCATTGCACAACTCGCTGGGACATAACGACCCGGGGAAACATTATACTCCTCAGATCTTAATTGCATTGGTTGTTGAGCAGTTTTTAGTCTTTCAGACTTGACTGTTTAGCACCGATCAAATTTTGGCGCCGCTGCCGGGGAGCTGTGCTGATCTATCTCCCGTTTTAGCAGATTAGTTGTTTGAATCCTCACTCATTGTTTATATCATCCATCTCTGTATATATATATATCCATATTTTCTTCTAAAAAATCCAAAAACCCAAAAACAAGCAAAAACGTATAAAACACAAAAATATTTTCTCTTTTGTTTCTATATATGTATCAAATAATAAAAACACAAAAAGAATCGTCGTTTTCTCTAATAATTAACAACTTAAAAGATTACCACCGAAAACCAAGGCAGTGCACTACCTAACTGGGGGTGCGACCATAATAAGTTCCCGAACTAAAGATATAAAACTTGCCTTTGTGTCCATTGTGATTGGTGTACCTTTTTCAAAGAAGCCATTCATCTTGGATTATTGGTTAAGTTCACTGTTGTTTTGCCTCGATCTTGTGTTAATTGATTTTGTTGTGATATCGACGTTTCAGAACCAGAAAACCCAAAAGATTCTCCTCACCTGATTTTTACAAAACGTCTTCATAATTCTCATTCTCATCCGAAATATCTTCATAATTCCCATTTCTCTCCTTAGCTCTGAGATTCCTTAGAGTTAACTCTAGTGCATGCGCACTCGTTCTTCTAGATCATTGAGTCCTTTGCGTGATCTAGCAGAAATTCCAAGAAGACGTTCTCGTAGGCGTGCTGCCCAAATAGTCGAACCCGAGATTCGTACTATTTCTAACAACACCATGGCAGACGAACGTACTATGGCGGAAATGCTCCAGGCACCCACCGAGGGTTATGGAGATGCCATCGTCTTACCAGTTATCAATTCTGATCACTTCGAATTGAAGACACATTTAATCCAACTTGTGTCTACGAATCAATTCCGCGGGTCTGATCGAGAAGACCCGTATGCACACATCCGTTGGTTCAACCATTTGACATCAACTCTCAATTACAAAGATGTGCCACAACAGGTGATCAAATTGATGCTATTTCCGTTCTCACTTGCGGGGGCAGCCAGGATTTGGCTGGAAAAAGAACCCCCTCGATCCATCGAAACTTGGGAGGACCTTGTCCAAAAGTTTGTCAATTATTTCTTCCCTCCATCAAAGACGACTAATCTTAAAAATGAAATTTCTGGATTTCGTCAAAATTTCGATGAAAATTTTGGTGAGGCATGGGAGAGATTCAAAGATCTCCTCAGGAAATGCCCCCATCATGAATTCACGGAGCTTCAACAAGTTAATATCTTTTACAATGGGTTGAACGGTAATGATCAAGATTCTTTGAACGCATCCGCGGGTGGCAATATCTTGAATCGTAAACCTAAAGATGTGCTTGAAATTTGCGAGAGTAAATCAAAAGTTCCTTTTTCTCGCAACAAAGTCAATGTTCCGAACACTCCTGCCTCTTCTTCATCCGGTAACTCTTCTGAGTTAGCAGCTCCGATAGCTGCTCTAACGGACATCATCCATTGTATGATAAAAGAGGTAAAGGAAATCAAAAGCGAAATTCATAAGCCCGAACCAGTCAAAGCCGTAAACAAGGTGTGTGAAACTTGTAGTGGTCCACACGCGTATTATGATTGTCAAGCAACCGATGCTTCCTTTTACCAAGCTCCCGTAGCTTCGGTAAACCACAATCAATACCGACCACAGGCTGATCCTCACTACCGTGCACCTAGCGGTATGACACCACCTGGTTTTCCTCCTGTGCAAAACCATGGCAATCAAAACCATGGCAATCAGAATCGCTTTGTTCCGAATCAAGGGCAAAATTTCAATAACCCTCCAAATTTAAATCAAAACCGGAACAATTTCAACCAACCTCAGCCATATCAAGCTCCTAATCATCAAAGTTATCAACCACCTCCTCAAGCTCCCATGCCAAATGACTTCATGAAAATGACTGAGGCAAACATGCGATCAATGCAAACTCAGATCAATAACATGAGAGGTGAGCTAAAAAGGGAAATTGATACCACATTGTCTCGGCAGACAAATGAGTTAAAGAATATGATGAGCAGTTTCATGAACATGAATATGAACAAAGCCTCGCCATCTTCTGGAGGACTCCCAAGCAATACAGTTACCAATCCCAATGCCGAGTTGAAAGCCGTCACCACTCGTAGTGGTAAGACGCACAATGGACCTACGACTCCAATGCCCCCTCCTCCTGTGGCATTTAGTCAAGTTACCAAGGAGACAACGGACAAGGTGCATTATTCAAGCCCACGAAGTACCGCACACGTCCCACCTTCGGTAATCCAAGCCTTAAGTCCGGAACCCGATGTTCCGAAGAAAAATCCTGAGCTAGAAAACACTTCATTCCCGGCTCAAAAGTCTAGTCAGCTTCCTTACCCATCAAGAATGAATGATGAGAAGCTCAAAGACAAAAACAAAGAGCAAATGGAAAAATTTTTCCAAATCTTCAATGAGCTTCACTTCGATATAAGCTTCGTTGATGCTCTCGTTCTAATGCCTAAATTTGCATCCACGCTTAAAGGCTTACTCACCAACAAAGACAAGCTATCAGAGATGGCTAAAACTCCTCTCAATGAGCAATGCTCAGCAGCCATTCTTAACAAGCTTCCCGAAAAGCTTGAAGACCCTGGCCGGTTCTTAATCCCATGTGATTTCTTGGGGATGTTTCAATGCTCCGCCTTGGCCGATCTTGGCGCTAGCATTAACCTCATGCCACTCTCAGTATGGAAGAAACTGTCTCTTCCTGAACTTTCATCCACTCATATGACACTCGAGCTAGCGGATCGTACCGTAACTCGTCCACTTGGGATAGCCGAGGATGTCGTGATGAAAGTGGGAAAGTTTCACTTTCATGCTGACTTTGTTGTAGTAGACTTCGATGCAGATCCTAGAGTTCCCCTTATCTTAGGGAGAGCTTTCTTAAGAACGAGTCGTGCTCTGATTGATGTGTTTGCTGAAGAGTTGACCATACGGGTTGACAACGAAGAGCTCACGTTGAATATTAACCAGAACTCTAAACCTCTATACAAAAAGAGTGTTGCCAAAATTGATCAAAAATCTGAAAGAATCAATGCAACACTCTCAAATTTCACGGTTAAGAGTGTTCACCAAAAACGTGCTGAGCTCAAATCTTTGAAAATTACCCCTGGTTCAAACAAATGGTTTGAAAGCTGTACCAGGGAAGTCAAGAGTGTTCTTGATGATGATGACGATGATCTAGATTCGGAGACTTCATCGGAAGTGGTGGAAACTGCTAGCTCTAAGAGCACACCACTTGTCCCACCTCCGGCATCAGTTTGTCGCATCGAGATTGTTAAGTCTGTGGATGAAACCAATCTATCTTCAGTTTCATCTGAGTTGGATGATGATGTTTGTGATCCAATGGGAGACATTCTTCCCATTGATGAAATGCTCAAAAATGATCCATCATCCTCTAGTCTTATTCCCGACTCTTCCATCCCTTCCCTCACTCCTGATGAGGAAGATGACAACTTTTGGAATGAAGTCGAGGCCTTTCTTAGTGATGAGTCAATTCCAACGGGAATTGATAACACTTACGTTGATCCGGAGGGAGACATCCTTTTTCTGGAAAGTTTGTTGATTGCAGAACCATTTCCCACCCTCCCTCCCGGACATCTTCTTGACAATCACCATCTAAGCTTCAAGTTTAAGCTTAAAGATGTCAAAACTGGTGATTTGCTTCTCTCTGCTGAAGAATGGACATGCATTCTCATGTACGTCTTTATTCCATTCTTCACAGATGGTGTGGTTGCTCTTTCCCTTTTCTCTTTCGGGAATGAGGACACCATCTTTGACCCCGGTATCATCCTTTATAGTTTCTACTATTAAACAATACCGAGGTTATATCTCGTCGGTGTGGAACTTTCTGATGTTCATATGTTCATTAACATTGTGAACGAAAGTCCGATCGAGATCGGTTTTCCACGTTACTTTCCCCATGAACAAATGAATTCGGGGTCGAGTCAAGCTAGCGACTCGGAAATCAAAAACAGTAGCATGCCATATGGGTTTTCACCCATATTTCTGTCTTCTCACCTCTTTCTACCACCCTAGTGTCGGGGGGTTGCCCACATGTTTAAAAAAAAAAAAAAAAAAAAAAAAAATCTCTTCTAAATAATGGCCGTAGTATTTCCCTTTTACGTTCTTTGTTTCGGCATAACCGCCGGTACTTTGAATATTGAGGGCAATATTCATTTCTAAGTGTGGGGGGGAATTCTCACGAATTTCATCATATAATTATACCAATTCCCCCGTTTTTGGCCAAAAATTTTTTTGGAGTAAGTGTTTTACACTTTCTCATTTGGTTATCAATCCGCCATGTCTGTAAGACAAAAGGATTGGCTAATCCAGGAGCAAACGGCTCTTGGTAAAGATGTATCAAATCCGTTTATATGGCTTGCAATTTGCCCAAAATTGTATGGTATTCAGCTCACCATATCCTAAAAAGTGAAGAGTTGGCTAGCCCGCAAGATTATGGCTTGTGGTAAAGGCAGTGGAAAAACCATAATTGGTAATCAGCTCACCAAAGATAATATTGATAATTTATCTAAGAGTTGGCTAGTCCAGAAGGGTACGGCTTCTGGTAAAGACAAATCAAATCCGTTGGAAGCTGGTGATTTGCTCAAAATCACATGGTTATCAGTGTACCATGGTTCTTATTTGAACTGAAACATTTGGCTACTCCAGAAGTAATGGCTTTTGGTAAAGAGTTTAAAATCCATTATGTTTTCTCAAATCATTGCTAGGGACTAGCAATATCTCAGTGTGGGGGATTGATGAGTGTCTAAATACTCATCATTTTTGTACAAAATAAACTGCAAAATCATCTGAAAACACTCAGAAACACATCAAAATGATCAAAATATCACAAATCAGTGTTTTATGTGTTTCAAATTCAAAAATATCAAAATCAGATGAAAAACATATCAAATTTGCAAAAATTGCAGTTTTAGTCCCCCAAGTTTCAAGAATTGTCAAAAATAGTCCCTGAGCCATAAATTCAAAAGCAAAAGTCACCAAAGGTCCTTTTAAAATCAAAAGTTGTCAAAATAAGTCCTTTGGTGAAAAATATGAAAAGTTTGAGAAATTTACAAGTTTAGTCCTTCAACTTTCAAAATTGACAGAAATGGCCCCTGGAAAATGTGAAAAAGGCAACATTGGTCCTTGTACTTTTGAAAGTTGTCACTTTTGGTCCCTGGAATAACTTTTCTGAATTGGCAGCTTAGGTCCCTACAATTTCAGACTTTACACTTTTAGTCCTTGAAGTTTAGAACTCTTTAAAACCATTTTGGACCCTTGCACTATCCTTGGCCCCCTGTCAAAATACATTATGAACCCCCCTATTATTAATCCTTGCCTGTGGTCAAATATTTGGTCAAACAAAATGGCGCCAAAGTCCTCCACTTTCACCTGCCTTGCCTGCAACACTTCTCCAACCCATCCCCCCTCCATCACCTTATCTCCCCATGTTCCCCACTCCTTTACAAGCCTCCAAACTTCATTTAATGCTTCCCCCCTCCTCACTCAACCCAAATTGTCAAACACCAAAAATTGGCGCCAAAATCTGGTTTAAACGGTTGGGATGATTTCAAGCCATCCAATGGCTAGAATTGATGGGAAAGATTCAGAGGAGAGAGGAATTGACATTGGATTATAAAAGACAGAGAAAGCAAGCAAGAAAAGTAGTAGAATTTTAGCTTAAATTTTCTTAATGTCGTTTTTTATGTTAAGTTATTAATTTCAGTGTTAAACTTGTATCTTTTGGTTAAATTGTATCAAACTTATTTGTTTAAGTGTATTTCAATCATTTTCAAGCATCCAAATCAGTTTATGATTACAAATTAATACTCATGTTCACTGTTTCAAATTCTTAAGTCCAAAGCTTGTATACAAGCCTTCAATAGCTGGTTTGCAAGCTCAAAAAGGTTTATCTAAGCTTAGTATAGCTTTGTATAAGCTTATATCACAGGTTTAAATGATTATGGTTCTTGGTCAACAAAAGTCAAACAAGGTAAAAAAATGGAATGCAGAATGAAATGGGTTGATGCAGGCTTGGATTTGGGTTGAATAGTAGCTAATTGGGTTGGAATTGATAGGTAGTGTATCTTGGTTCACTGGTTTCAAGCTTTAGCAGCTTTGGGTTCTTGTAAGTCATTTTCAAGTTTTTTTTTTATGCATATTTAGTATTTGTAGTCAAAACTGTTTCATTTCTGTTTTAATAGCTGTAATTAGGGTAGTAATACTTGGTTTAGTCATTAATATCAGTTGGAAATGTGTTTTGATTAGTTTTTAGTCATAATAGTAGCATTAAGGGGTGTTTGGATTAGCTGATTTCATTGCCCTTAAGGCTTGATCAGTGGGTATTTATTACTAGTTCATGTTTCTTAAGCATATTGGAACTCAATTGAGTCATAGTATTAGTGCCTGCAACCACAAAAGTCAAAAATTCACTTAAGAAGTCTTAACTGTTAACTGTGGTGATATTTGGAGTTGTAAAATCTCATTTTGTGTTCAAAAGTCTCAAACAAAGCTTGTAGAAGTTACATTTCAAGTATTAACATCAATCTCAGTGTTTAAATCAGTGGCAAAGTTGGCAAAAGTCAAAGTTGCATTTTTGCTTTAAAAGTCAAAACAGAAAATCAGGTTTTGAGCCCAATTACAAAGATTTTTCTTGGATTCAATTTTAAGCCTCAATCAGTGAGACTTGGCATTTCTAAAAGCTCAGCTGGTGTCATTTCTTGTTATCATTTTATTAGAATTTTGCAATTTTTGTAAAAGCCCTAAACAAGCTCTTGAACTTGAGCTTGTTTCCCCTGCTCACTGTCTCAGTTAGTACTGAGTTTTACTCAGTTTTTCCATCAGCTGCACAGAGCTCATAAGAGCTCATCATGGCCTGATCTTTGGTAAACTTGGTCTCACCTTGGTCCTTTACAAGTTCCAAGTGGTAGTTTTCCTTTTAAGCTTATTTATAAGCTTGTGCATTGGCTCAAACTTGGTACCCCTTTTCTGTTTTTAAGCAAAATTAAAATCATCAAATCTGTGCTTAACTGCAAATCAGAGTGTTTAGCTTGTTGAAACTTATTCCATTTGTGTTATTTTAGCTTATCATAGCCTGTATATTAGTTTGGTAGCTTTTGGTGAGCTTTTGGCTTATCAAGTGCTTATTTCACAAGCACTTTCCACATCAGATCCTAAATCCTCCACATAAGCACTTGTTTTCTCATTTTTTTTAGCTTCCTAATATTATTTTAAGCTTTTCCTGAAATTCTCAGATTTTTCCAAGTAGTTTTGCTATTTTTCTCAATTTAAATTAGTTTTTAATCAATTTTAAATAGCATTTAATACAAAAAATTAGAAAAAGGTTCAAAAAAATAAGTTTTCAATTTTCTTAGGCTTAGATAAATATAAAAAGTGAAAAAAGTAATTTTCCATATTTTTCATAGTTCATTTGGTAATTTTTAGTAATTTAATTAGTTTTTAATAGTTTAAAATTCCTAGAAAATAGAAAAATAGTCATAAAAATACAAAAATAGTTTTGAAAATTCTAGTTTGATATTTTAGACTTTTCCATTTCATAATTTTATTTTTCTAGTTTTATTTCCTAATTTCTTGTATTTTAGGTAATTATTAAATAGTTAAAAATAGTTTTTAATTAATAATAATTAGATAATTAGTGATAAAAATAATTTTCTTTTTCCATAAATTTTCTTTTATCATTAGGATTGTTAAAATGTATTTTTCATATTTTTAGGACCTGTATTTCTTAGATTTCACTTTTTATTTTTGTACGTTTACGTTATTTTTAATTTAAACGCACGTTTTAGGTTTTAAACGTTCATCACTTTAAATATAGTGATAGCGTTTATTTAATAGGTTTTATCTTTTTAATTTTCTTTAATTTGCATTTAAGGCGTTTTTCATTTGTTGGCTTTTTCTTAGTAATAATAATCATTCCCATATCCTTTTCCCGTTCAGACTCCTCGATCACTAAACGATTGATAATCCATTGCACAACTCGCTGGGACATAACGACCCGGGGAAACATTATACTCCTCAGATCTTAATTGCATTGGTTGTTGAGCAGTTTTTAGTCTTTCAGACTTGACTGTTTAGCACCGATCATTGCACATCAGCATCATCGTATAGTTTTAATACCTCTGAGATGAGTTTGTCTTTGGATGAGCCAGTTTGTGGTGAAGAAGAGACCTTGGGAGAAACCATTGGAGAAATGCTAGCCATAAAAATTGTGTGTGCAGTAGGTCCATCATCAACATCAGAGTCGTATGCATCACAATCAGCGACTTGAAAGGCATTCTGATGATTGTGACCTATCTCCTGAATAGGCTGCTCATCCACATCTGCATCATAGGTCTTGGCATTGCCCTCAGCCAGAAACAACAGTTCCTCTTCATCCAAAGCAGCACCATTATCCTGAGCTTGTACAAGTAGCATCTTATCTCTGAAGTAATCAGCATTCTGTGGACGCTTTGGAGATGTGCAGTTCCTTGCAATGTATCCCTCACCACCACAGTTATAACATTTGATCGGCTTAGTTTGACCTTGATTACCATTCCTTCCTCGATTCTGATTACCAACATAACCTCTACCAGCTCCACCTCTTCCCTGATCATACTGTCTTTCCTGAACTGGTTGCACCACGATCCTCCCATCTTTAACAGTAGCTTGATTGTGTGGGTTAGATGCTGTTCTGAGGTTGTTGTTGGTTTGTGGGAGAGAATTCATGTTTTGACTAATCAGAAGAGCTAATTGATTAATGAAGTTGCCCACGTGTGCATCAGCATCAGCTTGTTTGAACATAGGATCAGGAATGAGTTTGTGATTACCATTACCCAAGGGTATGACTTGTGAGGCTTTGGTTGTGATTCCGATGTTTGAGTAGAAGGCAGTTGAGTCATTAGACGAGCTTGACTCTCCCTGGTTGCTTTTAAACTGATTAAGAATCATTTTTTCAAACATAGCATGTCTCTCATTCTGAAGGAGGAAGGCATAGAGTTGCTCATAGTTTGTATTCTTCAATCCTTTAGTGAGCTTCACAGAGGTGACAAACTTGTGCCATTCGGGATTCATGTTGTTCACAAATTTTGAGTTCAGCTGAATGTTAGGCATAGTCATTCTGATGTTCCTCATATCATTCACCAACTTATGAAATCTCACATAGTACTCATAGACACTCTCATCTGGTTTCATCTTGAAGTGTTCAAATTCGTCATAGAGTTGTGATTCTCTGTCTTCCATAGTTAATTCAAAACCTGAGAGAAGCATCTTGACATTATCCCATACTGCCTTTGCTTCGGTGTTGTGATTGATCAGCTTGTAGATGTCTTTAGGAAGACCTTGAAGAACAATGTTAGAAGCCCTGATATCCGCATCGAATCTCTTTTTTTCCTTATCATCAAGCTCATCATACATTTTAGGTCTGTCCATTCCGTAAATAGGAGTTCCATCTTCATTAGTATCAAGTATATCTCTAGTCGTCTCAACTCGATACGGTCCTTCATCAATGGATTTGAGAATGTTGACACCATTTTCCTTTCCAAGGCAGTACAATCTGATTCGTTGAGCCCAAGAATCGTAGTCAGTTCTGTCAAGCATGGGTGGACAGGTATCTGAACCAGCTGCTTGAACATCCTCGGCAACAGTGGAGATGATAGTAGGAACGTTGGTAGACATGTTAACAGATTATATAGGATTTTATAACTCTATGATTAAACCGGGAAATAGATTCTTTCACGGGATTTTACTAAATCAAGAGAAAACCGTAAACAATCACCCAAGTCGCTAGAAGATAATGCACCAAGTCGCTAACACCTAATTCGCTACACCCCCAAGTCGCTAAAGTCCCAAGTCGCTAGACAAATGCAAGTCGCTAAGTAGTAATTCGCTAAGCCTCAAGTCGCTAGCAAAATTTTGGCAGCAATTCGCTACTCAAGTCGCTAAAGATTCAAGTCGCTAAAGAGCAACTCGCTACAGACCAAGTCGCTACCACCAAGTCGCTACCCGTAGTGGAGAATCCACTACTTGTACTGTTAATCGCTAGGTCTAAGTCGCTAGCTCCAAAACTGTAACTCGCTACAAAATTGTGAAGCAAGTCGCTACGAAGAAAGAGATCCGTATATCAAGTCGCTAGCAAGAAAAACCACATAAACATCACTTTTCAATCCAAAAACAACCCAACCAAGATGATTCAAGCTTACCAAATAAAAACCTAAACACTTGTGATGATTCTAAACATAAAAGTACTAACAAAATCCAAGCTTTAACACAAGAAATCAACCAAATGATGCACAAACCACTAAACTTTTTCAAACTCAAAAACCACCTAAAAACCACTAAACATCCAAAGATGTGCAAGATATGATCTAACCTGGCTCTGATACCAATTGTAGAATATTAGATTTCACATACACATCATAACACAATCATACATAGGCGTATAGGAGATGAGTTTTAGAGAGAGAAAGTTAGAGGTTTAGGGAACTTTAGTGAGAGAAAGAAAAATCTTATTATGAGCTCCAACTCTCTACCTTGGGAGGTAGAGAGTATTTATAGTCTTACATAAAACGCCACACATCGGGCTGTGGATCAGGCATACAGTGGGTAAAGACCCGTCCGTCCTCCACGGTGTTACTTAACTAAATACTACTTAACTTAAAAGAACTATGACTACGAGCTTTCTATCGATTACATATACTTGAGGTGACCGACTCTTTAATACCTGGAATTTCTAATTCCTAACACCATGACACCCTAAGAAGGTGTATGGTAGGTTTAGAATAGCTTTGGCATTGATTTGAAGTGGTTAGAATAAGTATTATACAAGAGAAATCACTTTCGACAAACTAAATATAAGGTCTGATCATTTTTGCTAAGTCTGGAAATTTCGACAGGTTATAAATTATTTTGGGCTAGATATTCAGAAAATATACTTTAAAACGAAACCGTGGTCGCTTGAACGGGTTAAAATAGATTTATAACGAAGAAGTTATGCTATTTTCAAGTTTAACGACGAAAACTATATTTTCTGAAAAACTGCATGCTGTCCAGAATTTTTAAGGGTCAAAAATGAGTTTTAAACGTTATCGGAATGAGTCTATTTATCAAAAATATATTAGTATACTTTAACACGAAACTAAGGACATATAAAACGTAGAAAACGGACTTATAACGACTAAATTACACGCGTTTAAATAAGGTTAACGTAAATATTATTCACAAGTATAAAACACTTACATATATATTTTCTATTAGCCAAACTAGTTGTCGCTAGTGACCATGTTTGGAGTCGTTTTTCACATCGAAAGAATACTTTTTAGAAAACGATGTCTTCTAGTAAAAGTGAGTTCACCTACACTATTTTCCAAAATATTCAACCGTTCGTCAAACGGAATTGTAACGAATAAAATGCGGTCACTCAAACTTTGCCGAAAACTACCCTTAAACAATATTTTTAGTCCAAGTACCTTACTTCACGTATATTCTTCTACATGATCGAGACCTCTATGATAGAAATTTAGAAGCTAAGACTTTGAGATAATGCTACAATCTTTCCAAAACCGTTGAGTTTGTTTCCTAACACTCGATATTCACTATTTTACGACTAGCTTTTCGAGGCCATTTAGTCACTTTCATGAATTGTCAAAGTGTATTGTTTTACGACGAAAAGCTATAATTTCTTGATAAATCACTAAACGACTATCGTAGGATGTTGTTTCAACGTAAGTACTTGTAAAATAATTTATAACTTGACAATACGTTATAAACTTATTTTTCGACGATAAACTTTATTTTCAAAAATGCACAAGTGGTATGGATATCATATGAGTTTGCATGCATAACATTATATCATGACTTATTATAGATCATATCATTCATAATAGGTCGCGGTTAGAGATTGCGCCACATTTCAGTGTATCCACTTTTGTCATCATTATAATTGCATCAGGTGAGTTTCGTAGCCCCTACTTTTATATGTTTTGAACTATTTTGGGGGAGATACATGCTTAACTATTTTTCACAAGTACTTTAGATTTTTAATGATAACTTCTATCATGATTACCATCGTTTCAAAACCAAATGTTGTACTATATCAATTGTTCTTGTTTGCGTGCTATAGTTCTACGTCGAATAATGTGCTATATCAGTTGACTACTGATACATTGAGTCATGTACTATTGATTATGTGCTATGGTTCTACGTCGAGTTAGGTACTATTGTGAATTCATTTGACATCATGTGCTTGAACATAAACTATACACATTTTGGCAGTGGGTTGTAAACACACAAGTTGCAAGTTTTGTATGGGCGGAACTTGGAACTGAGTGGATTTGCAATGCCTTTGCTGCATGAACATTCTTTAAAGGTTTTCTTCATGACAACACAAACTCTATGAACTCACTCAACCTTCGTGTTGACACTTTTAGCATGTTTTATCTCAGGTATCTAAGTCATACACTTCATGGCATGCATGTGGAATTATCATAGAGTCGTGGTGACGACGCGTCTCACATGGATTTTATGCACTCTAAAACATCGTTTGGGTTGTATCAAACTTATTTCCGCAAATGTTGACAATCAATTGGGACCTATCTTTTGTAAACTCTGAATGTTTTATTATATCAAACGATGTATTTTTCAAACGACACTTTAGGTCGTTCAATATAACTGTAACTATGATGCTATGACAGTCAACCCCAAGGAATTGCATTCCGCTGCAAAACAGGTAATTTGGAGGTGTGACAGATTGGCATCAGAGCTTCGGTTATAGAGAACTAGGTTTCATCTTTGACCCTAGACTATAACTACATCATCATAGCATCTCATCATTTCATCATAAGTGCTTATTCATTATGCATGCGGTTTTATACGCACATTATGCGAGTTATTTACTTTCATTTCAAATCGATTGTCACATTGATGTCTTCAGATACCCATTCCATTATCCTTTTTTTAGATTCTAACGTGGAGAATGCCTTGTCATTCCCTATCACAATTTTAATATCAGTTGACTCATCACCGATAACATCGAATGCCGAGACAAAACCTTCAAGGAGGGTGAAGTCACTCTCACTCCTCTGTTTCACTATCAACATGTCGAGTTACACACTATTCACACATTAAGTCACTAAACCATCATACATTTGAAGCACTTACGACATCTCATAACCCATCTCCTAGGAATTCATCAATCATTTTGAAAAATAACCTCAAACTTATCACCTCCTATCACATCTCTTTAGAGCGCTTATTCTTAACATAGGACTTTGCTACGTCTCACCTTTCCTATTATTTTGAAGAATTATGGCACCAAAGAAAGCTGCACCAGAAATGACACCAGCTGCTATCCAAAAGTATGTAGAGGATAGTATAGCCGAGGCACTAAGGAGAGAACGAGCAATGGTAGCTGCTGCTGCCGAGGCCGCGGCTGCTGCTGAAGCTGCTAGACTTGCTGCTGCTACAGGGGTTGCAGGAAGGTATGGAGTTCGAAATGGTACATACAAGGACTTTAAGAACTGTGATCCCACGAAGTTCAAAGGCACAGAAGGAGCCACTGCTATGATTCGTTGGTTTGAAAAGATGGAGTCTGTATTTCTTCTATGCAATTGCCCAGATGACTACAAGGTAAAGTTCGCCACTAGTACACTCTTAGATGGCGCAATGTCATGGTGGAATTCGTATGCGTAGCCTATTGGTATGGAAAATGCTTACAAGCTCACGTAGGATGAATTCAAGAAGCTGGTAACTAAGAAGTATTGTCCACGCACAGAGGTGAAGAAACTAGAAACATAATTTTATGAGTTAGTGACTGTTGGTTATGACATCGAGACCTACATCAGGAGGTTTCAAGAGTTGGCTGCACTATGTCCATCGATGGTTTCGGACAATGAGAAATTACTGGAAAACTTCATTGGAGGACTTCCACAATGTATTCAAGGATATGTAACTTCTTCCGATCCACAAACGATTGAAGAGACTATCCGGATGACTCAAAAACTCATGGCTCAAGTTGTGAAAAGGGAAAACATTATCAACATTAACCACAACAACAACAACAACAACAACAGCAACCAAACTAGCAACAACAAAAGGAAATGGGAAAATGACCAGGGAGGTTATAACTATAACAACCAAAACCATAACACTAACCATTATCAACAACAGAATAGAAGACAAGAAGTCGCCAGGGTTTATGTCGCTGCACCAACAAAGGGAAGAGCTTATGCCGGAAACTTACCACGATCCCACCAATGCACGCTACATCATGATGGTCCATGTGGTATATGCTTTAGCTGTCACAAAGTGGGACACCTTGCTAAGGACTGCAAGGGCAAGGCCATAGTTACATGTTACGGATGCGGGGAGCAAGGACACTATCGGAACCAATGTCCCCAAAACCAAGGTCAACAAGTTGAGGGTGCTCATAAGAGAGCCTACATGTTAGAAGGAGGAGAAGCTCAACAGGATCTCAACAACGCGGCAGACTGAAGAAGTTTAGAATCTAACAGTCTTATTTCCTTATGTTCTATGTCGTACTAAGTTCATGTCTTCTATTGTATTCGGATCTTTATGACTTAAGATGTATTACTGTTTGATAAACCACTCGTTGTAAAATATTCTCATCTATCGTACTTCCTTTTCCTTTCTGATTCGTTATCACTTACAAGGATTTTACTTCCTTTTACTTTAACTGCTATTTTAACGACATGGTTTAGATCTATGTAAACATTGAGAGTTATAACAACTAAACTGAACGTCACATTATCGTTCCTTAATTATACATAGCCTAGCTAACTATGTCTAATTCTGGAGGGATCATGTTATGTTGGGAGCAGTTATTTATAAATCTTAGTGCAAGCAAAATTTTCACATATTTCTAAAAGTCAAAGTGATACTCATGGAAGATTCTTCCAATATTTTCTCTATCGCGATGTTCATACACTCTTAATCATAGATAGCCGTAACGACACTTCCTCATGTCTTCTCTCCTCGTTAATCATCACAAACTCAAAATCTGATAGACCAACACGAACTGAATTCAGGGACTGAATTCCTTTTTGGGTGGGCGAATGTGACAACCCGTAATTTCAGGTCATTTCTCAAATTTACTATTCATCTCAGAAATTTACTATTCATCGGTTACTATTCATCATTTTACTATTCATCGTTTTTGAAGTCGATTTGATATTTTGAGAACGTATTTCAAATTTTACTATTCACGAAACACTATTCATTCCCGGAAAAAAATAACTATTCATGATTCACTATTCATCATTTTTTCGTAAACTAGGTTTACGAGTATCAAATTCGCGTAACCGTAATGGTTTAGCTGCGAATTCATGAAACATCAATGAGGACATTTCATATAGACCAGATTTAGTCCACATATGATTAGTAATATCATTTTCATGTTAGTTCATGCATGGGTTTGCATTTTTTATTTACGTACATTTTTCCTATTAAATAAACGCTATCACATAATCATTTATTTTGAATAAATTATCCGACACTTCAAAAAATAATCCTAATATATTTTTATACTCATTTTAAGACTATAAAAATTATATTATTAGTTACCCGATGTTTTCAATTTATTTTGTATATAAATTGTTATGTATAAATATTTACGACGGTTTTCGTAAATGCAACTCGATAATTATTATTTTACTCAATTCTTGTAAGAAATGTATTTTTATAATTTTTACGACTTCGATATATTTTATTTTGTTCCGTTAAAATATATTTTTAGTTAACGCTACCCTAAATACTTAATTATACATACAAATTACATATTATACTTACACTTAAATATATTTGTACATCAAAATTTCATCAACCCTTTACCCATAACCCCTTGGCCGGCCACATACAACCCCCCCCCCCCTTTGTCATCATAGTGACCAAATTGATTTTTACAACTTAAAGGGACACATATACACTAGCTTAGATATTTACACTATACCAATAATTATCTAAAACTACTAACACATACAATAAACATACTTGAAGGTGAAAAGAAAACTCAAACACTTTCCACACCATTGTTGAGGTTTGGCCAAGGAGAAAACCAAGAAGAAACATTTGATTTTTCAAGCTACAAGTGATTTTATAAACACTAGATTACTTCTAATTAGGTTTTGAAATAAAAACCTAGGAGTAATTAGAAAACCTTGTTCCATAAACCTCATCATCATACTAGTAAGCATTTCATGATCATTTTTAATCTTTCATATTCATACTTAAGTTATTTTTATCATGCTTGAAAGAAAACATGCAAGTTTCATGTGTATCTATACCACTTTTAATGTTTTTAGTACTTATAATTAGTATATACCATCCTATAATTAATCCCTTGAAACATATCATTTTTGATGATTTTTAGGAACCCATGACACCCTAAGAAGGTGTATGGTAGGTTTAGAATAGCTTTGGCGTTGATTTGAAGTGGTTAGAATAAGTATTATACAAGAGAAATCACTTTCGACAAACTAAATATAAGGTCTGATCATTTTTGCTAAGTCTGGAAATTTCGACAGGTTATAAATTATTTTGGGCTAGATATTCAGAAAATATACTTTAAAACGAAACCGTGGTCGCTTGAACGGGTTAAAACAGATTTATAACGAAGAAGTTATGCTATTTTCAAGTTTAACGACGAAAACTATATTTTCTGAAAAACTGCATGCTGTCCAGAATTTTTAAGGGTAAAAAATGAGTTTTAAGCGTTATCTGAATGAGCCGATTTATCAAAAATATATTAGTATACTTTAACACGAAACTAAGGACATATAAAACGTAGAAAACGGACTTATAACGACTAAATTACACGCGTTTAAATAAGGTTAACGTAAATATTATTCACAAGTATAAAACACTTACATATATATTTTCTATTAGCCAAACTAGTTGTCGCTAGTGACCATGTTTGGAGTCGTTTTTCACATCGAAAGAATACTTTTTAGAAAACGATGTCTTCTAGTAAAAGTGAGTTCACCTAGACTATTTTCCAAAATGTTCAACCGTTCGTCAAACAGAATTGTAACGAATAAAATGCGGTCACTCAAACTTTGCCGAAAACTACCCTTAAACAATATTTTTAGTTGTCACACCCCCAAATTACCTGTTTTGCAGCGGAATGGAATTCCTGGGGATTGACTGTCATAGCATCACAATCACAGTTATATTGAACGACCTAAAGTGTCGTTTGAAAAGAACATCGTTTGATTTAATAAAACAATCAGAGTTTACAAAGTATAGGTCCCAAATGAAAATCAACTTGTGCGGAAATAAGTTTGTTACAATTCAAACGATGTTTTTGAAGTACGTAAAACCCAAGTGAGACGCGTCGTCACCGCGACTCCATGATATGTCCACATGCATGCCATGAAGTGAATGCCTTAGATACCTGAGATAAAAACATGCTAAAAGTGTCAACACAAAGGTTGAGTGAGTTCATAGAGTTTGTGTTGAAATGTAAAGCCTTTCAAAATCGTTTATGCAGCAAAGGCATTGTAAATCCACCCAGTTCCAAGTTCCGCCCATACAAAACTTGCAACCTGTGTGTTCACAACCCACTGCCAAAATGTGTGTAGTTAATGTTCAAGCGCATGATGTCAATTGAATTCACAAAATAGTGCATAACTCAATGTATCCATAGGTACTTAATATAACACATAATTCGTACGGTTTCAAATTGTTCCATGACCATTAATTCAGGATTGTACCAAGACCATTAGTTCACTGATTCTACCAAGACCATTAGTTCACTGATTCTACCAAGACCATTAGTTCACTGATTATACCAAGACCATTAGCTCAATGAATATACCAAGACCATTAGCTCAATGAATATACCAAGACCATTAGCTCAATGATAATACTAAGACAATTCTAAGCATGGAAAAACTGTTACTTCGTATGACTAAACATTCAGTTCAGACAACATATAGTTTGCAAATAGTCATGAATGTAATAAAAATTATTGAGCATGTATCTCCCCCAAAGAGTTTCATAAATAATTAAAACGAGAAAAAGTGGGGCTATGACTCACCTCAAGTAGAATAATACAAGTTGGAATAACGTGCACGGAAATCGAGGTTCGGTGACTCTAACCGCAACAAATGATGATGGAGGAATGATCAAGGAAACCCGCCAAAACTAACCCGAAAACCTTAAAGCTTAGCTTGAAAAACCCAAGTTTATCAAATACTTAACCAAATGAGCTGATCTAATCACCAAAAACTTGTGCTCTCTTTGTGCTTGTTTGCTGTCGTGACCAAGGGAGGAAAAGAAAGAGTTGTGTGTGACTTTGTTGAGGTGTAAAGAAGTGTGGTCATGTGTGTTTCTTATATATGCAACTTAGGTATGGTCTTTAATATATAATGTGGGTCTAGTATGTAGGCTTGATACAAAAACATACTAAAGGAGGGTGGCGCATGGTGTTCCTGCAGACACATGGGAGAAAAGAAAATGAAGCAATATTGTGGCATGCATGGGAATTGATCAAAGGTGTATGGTTTTGTCAGAAAAGGATGGCATACTTTGTGTTGTCATTGTCAAGAAATATATAAAAACTTGCCTCTCGAAGCAAGCATGCTAATTTGTCTTCTCTTTGGTTTACACCTCACACACGTTACATATATATATAGATTAAAAGTGATATGGTTTTGTTTGAATATTTGGTTGGGTCTCGGCAGCAATAAAAAAAAAAGACCAAACAAGGAAATTTGACTAGCTTTTTCTAAATGTGTAAAAAGTGTGTGTGCATATTTGGTTAAAAACAAAGTGCTAAAGCTCAAGTCCTTATTAGATGTAAAGTTATTTGAAGATAAGTAGTAACTTGTATATACATTTGAGCATTTAGGGTAGTATTGGCTAAAAATAATTTTTAATGGATCAAAGTAAAATATATTGAGGTCGTGAAAATTGTAAAAATACATTTCTTGCAAAATTTGAGTGGAATAATAATTATCGTGTAGTTTTTAAGAAAAGCGTCGTAATAATATAAATTGAACGATTTATATAAAAAATAAATTTAAAACACTAAGTAAACTCAAAATATTGTTTTTTTTATAAACTAATGTAAGTATAAAAATATATCGGGATCATTTTTGGAAGTATCGGATTAAATGTTCAAAATAATAATTTACGCGATAACGTTTATTTAATATAAAATTTACGCGTTTAAGGTGAAATGTAAAATCACTAATGAACTAACATGATGCAAATGATGCTAATGAAATGTAGACTAAACTTAGTCTATATGAAATGTCCGTGATGATATGATCATGAATTCGCCGCTAAACCATTAAGGTTACGCGAATTTGGAACACGCAAACCTAGTTTACGATAAATGTTGAAATTGTGAAGCATGAATTGTTTTGAGAAATGACCTGAAATTGCGAGTTGTCACATTCGCCCATCCAAAAAGGAATTCAGTCCCTGAATTCAGTTCGTGTTGGTCTCTCGGGTTTAGGGTTTGATGTGGCAAACTTTCCCATTCTCAAGCAAAACCCTCAAAAGACTTTTTACCAACCAATTTTCACTTAATCTCACAACTCATCAAACGAGAACTGTCATGAGATTAGGCTAAATTGGTTTGTAGGAGGACTTTTGAAAATTTGGCTCGATTACGGAATTGCTTACACATATAAGCCTACTACTCCCTTCATTGCATGATTCTTCCTGAATTAGACATAGGTGGTCAGGCTATGTATAATTTAGGAGTAACTATGCAATGCTTGGACTAATCGACTCATATGTTGTTTGGTGTTGAGTCAACTGATGTTAAAATTGTGATAGGGAGTGACAGGGCATTCACCACATTAGAGTATGAGGAAAGGGTAATGGGATGGGTATTTAAGGGCATCCATGTGACAATCAATTTGAAATGAAAGTAAATAACTCGAAAAATGTACGTATAAACCGCATGTAAAGTGAACATGCACTTATGATGAAATGATGAGATGCTATGATGATGTAGTTATAGTCTAGGGTCAATGATGCAACCTAGTTCTCTATAACCGAAGCTCTGATACCAATCTGTCACACCCCCAAATTACCTGTTTTGCAGCGGAATGGAATTCCTGGGGATTGACTGTCATAGCATCACAATCACAGTTATATTGAACGACCTAAAGTGTCGTTTGAAAAGAACATCGTTTGATTTAATAAAACAATCAGAGTTTACAAAGTATAGGTCCCAAATGAAAATCAACTTGTGCGGAAATAAGTTTGTTACAATTCAAACGATGTTTTAAAGTACGTAAAACCCAAGTGAGACGCGTCGTCACCGCGACTCCATGATATGTCCACATGCATGCCATGAAGTGAATGCCTTAGATACCTGAGATAAAAACATGCTAAAAGTGTCAACACAAAGGTTGAGTGAGTTCATAGAGTTTGTGTTGAAATGTAAAGCCTTTCAAAATCGTTTATGCAGCAAAGGCATTGTAAATCCACCCAGTTCCAAGTTCCGCCCATACAAAACTTGCAACCTGTGTGTTCACAACCCACTGCCAAAATGTGTGTAGTTAATGTTCAAGCGCATGATGTCAATTGAATTCATAAAATAGTGCATAACTCAATGTATCCATAGGTACTTAATATAACACATAATTCGTACGGTTTCAAATTGTTCCATGACCATTAATTCAGGATTGTACCAAGACCATTAGTTAACTGATTCTACCAAGACCATTAGTTCACTGATTCTACCAAGACCATTAGTTCACTGATTCTACCAAGACCATTAGTTCACTGATTATACCAAGACCATTAGCTCAATGAATATACCAAGACCATTAGCTCAATGAATATACCAAGACCATTAGCTCAATGATAATACTAAGACAATTCTAAGCATGGAAAAACTGTTACTTCGTATGACTAAACATTCAGTTCAGACAACATATAGTTTGCAAATAGTCATGAATGTAATAAAAATTATTGAGCATGTATCTCCCCCAAAGAGTTTCATAAATAATTAAAACGAGAAAAAGTGGGGCTATGACTCACCTCAAGTAGAATAATACAAGTTGGAATAACGTGCACGGAAATCGAGGTTCGGTGACTCTAACCGCAACAAATGATGATGGAGGAATGATCAAGGAAACCCGCCAAAACTAACCCGAAAACCTTAAAGCTTAGCTTGAAAAACCCAAGTTTATCAAATACTTAACCAAATGAGCTGATCTAATCACCAAAAACTTGTGCTCTCTTTGTGCTTGTTTGCTGTCGTGACCAAGGGAGGAAAAGAAAGAGTTGTGTGTGACTTTGTTGAGGTGTAAAGAAGTGTGGTCATGTGTGTTTCTTATATATGCAACTTAGGTATGGTCTTTAATATATAATGTGGGTCTAGTATGTAGGCTTGATACAAAAACATACTAAAGGAGGGTGGCGCATGGTGTTCCTGCAGACACATGGGAGAAAAGAAAATGAAGCAATATTGTGGCATGCATGGGAATTGATCAAAGGTGTATGGTTTTGTCAGAAAAGGATGGCATACTTTGTGTTGTCATTGTCAAGAAATATATAAAAACTTGCCTCTCGAAGCAAGCATGCTAATTTGTCTTCTCTTTGGTTTACACCTCACACACGTTACATATATATATAGATTAAAAGTGATATGGTTTTGTTTGAATATTTGGTTGGGTCTCGGCAGCAATAAAAAAAAAAGACCAAACAAGGAAATTTGACTAGCTTTTTCTAAATGTGTAAAAAGTGTGTGTGCATATTTGGTTAAAAACAAAGTGCTAAAGCTCAAGTCCTTATTAGATGTAAAGTTATTTGAAGATAAGTAGTAACTTGTATATACATTTGAGCATTTAGGGTAGTATTGGCTAAAAATAATTTTTAATGGATCAAAGTAAAATATATTGAGGTCGTGAAAATTGTAAAAATACATTTCTTGCAAAATTTGAGTGGAATAATAATTATCGTGTAGTTTTTAAGAAAAGCGTCGTAATAATATAAATTGAACGATTTATATAAAAAATAAATTTAAAACACTAAGTAAACTCAAAATATTGTTTTTTTATAAACTAATGTAAGTATAAAAATATATCGGGATCATTTTTGGAAGTATCGGATTAAATGTTCAAAATAATAATTTACGCGATAACGTTTATTTAATATAAAATTTACGCGTTTATGGTGAAATGTAAAATCACTAATGAACTAACATGATGCAAATGATGCTAATGAAATGTAGACTAAACTTAGTCTATATGAAATGTCCGTGATGATATGATCATGAATTCGCCGCTAAACCATTAAGGTTACGCGAATTTGGAACACGCAAACCTAGTTTACGATAAATGTTGAAATTGTGAAGCATGAATTGTTTTGAGAAATGACCTGAAATTGCGAGTTGTCACATTAGTCCAAGTACCTTACTTCACCTATATTTTTCTACATGATCGAGACCTCTATGATAGAAATTTAAAAGCTAAGACTTTGAGATAATGCTACAATCTTTCCAAAACCGTTGAGTTTGTTTCCTAACACTCGATATTCACTATTTTACGACTAGCTTTTCGAGGCCATTTAGTCACTTTCATGAATTGTCAAAGTGTATTGTTTTACGACGAAAAGCTATAATTTCTTGATAAATCACTAAACGACTATCGTAGGATGTTGTTTCAACGTAAGTACTTGTAAAATAATTTATAACTTGACAATACGTTATAAACTTATTTTTCAACGATAAACTTTATTTTCAAAAATGCACAAATGGTATGGATATCATATGAGTTTGCATGCATAACATTACATCATGACTTATTATAGATCATATCATTCATAATAGGTCGCGGTTAGAGATTGCGCCACATTTCAGTGTATCCACTTTTGTCATCATTATAATTGCATCAGGTGAGTTTCGTAGCCCCTACTCTTATATGTTTTGAACTATTTTGGGGGAGATACATGCTTAACTATTTTTCACAAGTACTTTAGATTTTTAAGGATAACTTCTATCATGATCACCATCGTTTCAAAACCGAATGTTGTACTATATCAATTATTCTTGTTTGCTTGCTATAGTTCTACGTCGAATAATGTGCTATATCAGTTGACTACTGATACATTGAGTCATGTACTATTGATTATGTGCTATGGTTATACGTCGAGTTAGGTACTATTTTGAACTCATTTGACATCATGTTCTTGAACATAAACTATACACATTTTGGCAGTGGGTTGTAAACACACAAGTTGCAAGTTTTGTATGGGCAGAACTTGGAACTGAGTGGATATGCAATGCCTTTGCTGCATGAATATTCTTTAAAGGTTTTCTTCATGACAACACAAACTCTATGAACTCACTCAACCTTCGTGTTGACACTTTTAGCATGTTTTATCTCAGGTATCTAAGGCATACACTTCATGGCATGCATGTGAACTTATCATAGAGTCGTGGTGACGACGCGTCTCACATGGATTTTATGCACTCTAAAACATCGTTTGGGTTGTATCAAACTTATTTCCGCAAATGTTGACAATCAATTGGGACCTATCTTTTGTAAACTCTGAATGTTGTATTATATCAAACGATGTATTTTTCAAACGACACTTTAGGTCGTTAAATATAACTGTAACTGTGATGCTATGACAGTCAACCCCCAGGAATTCCATTCTGCTGCAAAACAGGTAATTTGGGGGTGTTACACTGTGACAGTGGTCTAGCAGCATGTGTGTTGCGTCCCTTTGCGCAGAGACCCTTGCCACAGAAAAAAATACGAGGGTGCGATTAGACGCGTCTCACTATCCTGAACATCGCGTATGAACATCATCGACTAACGACAGTCGTAGACCATTTGTTTACTTGCAATCCAGCTTTGTTGATTGAATGGTATGTCAAACCTAGGATCGTTTGTCCAGTTTACAGATCATCCTAGATCTGGCATGCCATTCAAGCAACAAACCTGGATTGTTGCTGGACAAACAGTGATGTTTAAGATATTGGCCACTTCTTATCTTCCCCTAGAATTGCTTTCGTTGTGACGATGGTCTAGAAATACGTCTTTTGCAGACCTTTGCACAAAGGCTCTTGACACGTCCAAACGAATTTGAAGGGGCGATTAGATGGATGTCACTATCTTGAATATTATGCGTCGTCATCAACGGCTGATGATTGAGATGTACTTTCGAGTAGGAAAATTCAACGCGATGACACAATGGTACTCAAGTATGGAATGAACGGATCCTTCACAGATTACGACTTATGTGGGTGCAAGCTTCGCGAACAGCATAAGGTGGGTCTATACAGTGGATCGTGATAAAGGTATGGCATTATAAATATCCAAATTTTTTTTCCATTTAGAGTCACATGTCATTTGCGAATAGCCTAATGCTGACACAACCGTCTAGACTGTTATTTAAGGAACAAATGGAGTGATGGCAATGTATTTTCTAGGCCCACACGAAAATGTCAGCTTGCGGTCCTCAGCGTCATCAGCTATTTGATCCAGAATGTGATTTCCATAATGCGTCCACCACAAGGTATAGTTTTTTAAATGAGGTTTCTATCTTTACGGATACATGTATTAAGATCCAATACATATTTTGCATATTTAACTGAACAATATTAGCTTGAGTGTTCTCGATTTCCTTATATGTATATCTTGGCAGCCATAGACTCTGCGACAGGCTCTCACCTAAAATGGTAGAAACCTAACAGTTATATTCATGTTTTTTTATTCTGATGGAATAGCGTTACTTAGTATCATTGCTTTTCTATCTTTACATATTCAGATTCTACGTATTTAACCGAATAATATTACCTTGAGCTTTCTCGCTTTCCTTATATTTTTGAAGAGGTTACGTAAGCGGATGCAGAATCGAAACAATAAGTTAGCGGTACTGTGTGCACAGAAGCTGTGGTTGATGCTCAGAAGGTTTTTTTTTCTTTCCACACTTGCTGATAATTCAAGCCTTTAAAATGGTTCTACTTTTCTAGCTGAATTGTAGTGTCACTGATTAGGATCTTTCCACCCGATAGAATATTACAATCTTCATTTGATGATATTGATATGAGATGTTTAAGATATTGCCCTATTCTAATTCACCACTCGAAACCCTTTCGTTCTCTCAACGGTCTAGCAATACGTCTGGTGTAGACCTTTGCAAAACAACCCTTGAAATAGCAAAAGGTATTCAATGGGGCGAGTAGACAGGTCTCACAATCTTAAACATCACGTCTCAATATTAGCGATTGACGCTTGCAATGTACTCTCGAGTGGATAGACTCCACTCAGTGACTCAACAATATTCGGGTGTAATATGATTTATGCGTAGAAGGCTTGACTTCTTGCCGCATACTATATATGTATGTGTGTATGTGTGTATATATATATCAAGGTTGCAAAAATTGCGAATCGGTAGTGAGGCGGTAGACCCCCCTGTAGCTTGTAATCGGTCTAGGCGGGATTAATCGGTGATTAATCGGATTGACATTTTTGGTAAGTTTTGGGTATTTATGGCGAGTTTTGGGTATTCCCAGAAAGATTTTCCTTAAAAACATCTTGTGATATATATAACTAGCGACTATAAGTCATTACATTTGTTTAGGGTTGCAAAAATAGCGAATCGGTGATAAAATGTATTGGCATTTTTGGCAAGCTTTGCGTATTTACGACGAGTTTTGGTATTCCCCACAAGATTTGCTTTGAAAAACATCTTTTAATATATATAAATAGTGACTACAAGTGATTAAAATTAATTTACGGCGAGTTTAGGGTATCTCCAGCAAGATTTACAAGTTTTTGGGCAAGTTTGACCATCGTTAACCATCGTTAACCATGGTTGACCGATTTGTTTGAACGATTTATGAAAATCGGAAAGGTCGGTGGCCCAGTAGCACCTAATCGGTGATTAATCGGCCTTGTAGACCTTTTTTTGCAACACTGATATTATATATTACGAAAGTAAATAGTCGTGTCATCGATTGAAAGCTTTCCACTCGGTAGAATGGTGTAATCTTTGTTTGCCAATATCGGATGTCTAAGATATTGGCCAGTTCTCATCTTCCCCTCGCATTCCTTTCGCTGTGACGATGGTGTAGCATGACGTCTGGTGCAGACCTATGCAGAAACACACTCGACGCAGCAAAAAGAATTTGAGGGGGCGATTAGACGGGTCACTATTTTCAACATCGCGTATCAACATGCGACCACTTGCGCCTTGCCTGCTATTGTGACAATCATCTTTATTGTTGGCGTCATCAGGTAATTCGTTTATACGTCTTTCACTTACTGCAGCCATGAAGAATCTTTACTACCGGCTCAAGACATACGGGCATGAGATAGCAAATGGTACAGCTAGAGATGATAAAAAGAAAAACAAGGCGATGGCAGTAACTAATGACCAGCTTACGATATTAAAGTTTTGAAGTTTTTTCTTCTGGTTGGTTAAGGTCGTACGAAGCTTGGGATTACAGATGTAGCCAATGGTACCGGCGCCGCTTTCCAGCTTGAACGTTTCAATCAAGTCGGCATCTTAGCGTAGGCACTGAGTACGCAAACCATTGATTCTCAGGTTTTTAGACATCATGACTATTTATTCACGACGTGTGTATGTTTAAAATACTGTTCCGCAAATGCAGTATGTGACCATTCGAACAACGATAATTATCATGTATGTGAATGTGGTTGTGCAATTTTCAATTGTCCTTTGAATCTTTGGTTTACGACAGAGGATCAATATTTTGAAGTTTCGGCACAAAATGTTTCCATTGTTTTTCGATGCTATGGTGGCCAGTGGACCTATAATATGATTTTAGAGGATGGTCGGTGGAAGTTTCTTAATGTTTCTTACACATGGTGGGTGGAATACAAAATAACGTCTTTAAAGGTCGGTGCATAAAATTATATTAATAAAAGTATTTGGGTTACATTTCCGGATAAACATCACCACCAAACTTCACAAACACACACACAGTTATTTCTCTCTATGACGACTCAAATCTCCGGCCAGTAACAAAGACAGAAAAAATGGGTTTGGAGAAGATCAGAGTTGCAGGACGTCACTCCCAATAATGATTTCACTATGGAAATAGGACTTCTATGTTAACTATTATATCAATATAATTATATCCGTCAGATCTTCCATACAGTCCACCTCCTGCTTCTCCACCTCATGCTTCAGTGTTGTGATACGTGTCATTTTAAGGTGTGTTAATTTTATGCCACCATCTGTTATCCATCTCCCAACTTATCTCAATCGACATATGTGTATATGTGTGCAGAAACACACACAAATAATATCCATGGGGAATCGATGACATCGTTTTTGAGGTGGGGAATCTGTTCTGACCTACAATGGTGTTAATTTTCTTGCCGCTAATCGGAAAGGAGGTTGTGGAGGTTAGTATCGTTTTCCAAAAATTTAATTTAATAGAACGGTTTTTCTTTATGATTTCTGACTTTATTGTTCGACGTGGATTCGTTTGGTAATATAGGTTACTTGCGATGACGATTTTGGTTAAGGTTGTTGTCTAAGGATTAACCATAAGTTGTTTTAGGATTAAGAATTAGGTAGCCTTATGGTGTCGTTTTAGTTATCCTAGATTTTTGCGTTTTTGTGCTACTTTATACTTTGATTAGTTTGGTGATATGGATTAGCTGTAATCATTATTTTCGTTAATGTTATTGTTTGAAGACTAATTATAGTTGTTAACATGGGAAGCTTTAGAGTTGCTGGAAGTTTGACCTGGATAATGTTTTCGCTTTCTAAGATTTTCCGAAAACCTCATAAGCTTACTTTTTCCGTCTTATGAGACATGTTGTAGTTTGTGAAGTACAATCTAAAAGCTATAGAAACAAAAAGAAGTTACCAGATCTGAGTAACCATGGGTTTTTTATTTTGAAGCTTTTGTATATATACCTAATGACATTTGTAAATTTGCATATTTTTTTATAATACAAGTTTTTAATGTATAATATACAATAGTGTTTTAGCATGTTTTGAAGATACATGCAAATATGTAAGTGTTGGAATCACTCCTAAACTAGATTTCAAGTGTTAGTAATTAATATGTAATAGTTAGCTTAATATGGCTTTTATGTTAGTAATCATGCCAAGGCTTATGTAGAAAGCCCATGAGCCTTGGCCCAAGCCCATAAAGGAAAGGAAGGGAACTTGCATGTTGCCCTAGTTCCTTCCTATAAATAATGCTTGTAAACCCTCACTTGAGGGTTGGTTGTTCAATTCACACATTTCACCTTTACGCATAACTCTTCTTTATTTCATATCGTGTGTGTGTGTGTTTGTTCATCCGATCACTTCTTCTCTATTTCTTATATTGATGCTTGTGTTATGAATATGGGAACCTAACAGTGGTATCAATCGCCAAATAGTTGGGTGAAAAGCTTTTGTTTTTGAAGTTATTTGGTTTTACGCGTAACACGGGTTACAAACTTTTCACGCTTAAAAAATTCGATTTTTACACTTTTCAATCCAAGATTCTTGTACTTTCAAAGTTTTTAGGTGTTAAAATTTCAGTTTTAAGCTAAAAGTTTCATCAAAGAAATATGGTTTAGAATCACTTTGGGCTAAGAATCTGTTTTGGTTACATTTTACGCGTAACAAAACCCTAGTCTTAGGCATAAGACTTCCTTGGTTTGATCTTCAGTTTTTGTGGTTTAATCGGTGTTTTCTTGCTTGGATAAGCCTGAAAATACTTCGACTTTGGATATCGTTTACACTGTGATAGTGTAAAGGAGTTTTTTGGGAAAAACCCTAATTTTACGCATAAGCTCAATCTTACGCGTAGAACTCTTTACGCCTAAGCTTATTCTTACGCCTAAGCCTTCTCTTACGCATAAGCTAATCTTACGCATAAGTTTTCTACGTCTAACTTTCAGTTTACGCCTAATCTTAGTGTTTCTCAATTCTTACGCGTAAGCTAATCCTACGCGTAAGTTTGGTGTTTTTACACATAAGCATTACTTTGCCTTAACGTGGTTTCTACGCCTAAGGTTACTTCATCAACAACGTTTCATTCGACTACAAAAATCCATTTTACAACACAAGTTTTTCAACATGTCTCAACCTCCATACTCTAACTACTTTCCTTACACGTATAATCAACAACAACAACAACAACTTAGTCCACGACATCAACGATTCAATCAACAACAACAAATTTATCAACAACAATTTAATCAACATTATCCACAACAAGGAGCAATTCAACCACTAATGGTTCAACCACCACCTAGTCTTCAAGTACAACCTTACACAAACGTTTACAATCAACATCCATCCAGGAACACTATGAAGGAACCATCTTGGTTTGCAAAGATGTGTGAAGCTTTAAGTAGCCAGCAATCAATTCATGAGGCATGATCACTTGATAGACCTCCAATGCTCACTCCCGGAAACTATGATCAATGGGTAATTAGGTTCTTTAGGTTTTGTGATCTAAAGAAACCACATGGAAAGTTCTTAAAGAAGGTTATATTGGAAGGTCCATTCCATATGCCTATTGTCGTTACATCCGGAGATCCTAATGCTATTCCACCAAGAGATGATCTCACAAACATTGCAACTGTTACTAACCTTTCTGGTGATGAATTTCTACATTTCGAAGCTGATGAGCTAGCAATGCAATATATCCTTTTAGGATTACCCAATCCAATCCTTCGAAGTGTTGATGCTCAAAAGACTGCAAAAGCAATGTGGGAACATATTCATCTTCTCATGGAAGGCACTGAACTCAATCAAGAGGATATGGAATCCAAAATTTACTTGGCTTATGAACACTTCATGATTGAACCAGGAAAGACATTAGAGTCTTATCATCATCGATTCTCAGACATCATCAATGATTTGGATAAACATAACAACATCATGCCAAGAATTGCAGTCAATACTAAGTTCCTAAGTAGTCTTGGTCCTGATTGGGAGAAGTATGTCATTTTTATCCGTCAAGCTAAGAATCTACATCATGCTACATACGGATTGTTGTACGACTATTTGAAGCCTCACCAAAAAGAAGTTGACAAAGAAAGGGCTATACGTGGACTCCCGGCTCCACTGTCACTTCCGGACAATCAACAACTTGCTTTGTGGGCTCAAACTAGTTATCCTCCTCAGCCAGCTCCTCAACCATCTGCCACAATTACACCATATGATCCATCACAGCAACAATCTCAGCAAACTCAATTGGTTCCATACAACAACAACAATGATCAAGCACTTTACAGTGAAGCTAATGAGGACTCTGATGCTTTTGATGCATTGCAACAAGGATTTGTTATGATTGCTAAAGCTTTTGGCCGTTATACAAACAAATCCAACAATCGCATTCGTTCCTCATCAAACACAAGGAATCAGGCTGTTGTGAACAATGGACGAGTTGAAGTTCAGAATCATGGTTATGGTCGTCAGATGGGCGGTGGTCAAAGGTTTAATGCTATGGGAAGGAATAACATGGGTGCTCCACAACAACAGAGAGCTCAAGTGGTTGAACATGGGAATGCTCAGAACGGAATGAATGGTCTTCGTTGCTACAACTGTAATGAGAAGGGTCACCTAGCTAATGCATGCCCAAAGCCGAGGACTAGAGGCAGTGCATATCACAAGGAGGCTTTACTCTTGGCTCTTAAGGATGAAGTTGGTGGAACTCTCACAAACAAAGAACAGAGCTTTATGACAGATGCAGACTCAGATGATGATATGGAGGACTTGCAGGCTAATGCAGCAGTTATGTTGATGGCTAATATGCACGAGCTCCACATGAGTGACACAGGCCCAGTGTATGACACTGATGGCTTGTCTCAGGTACCCGAACAAACCATATTCATCACTGATCTAATATCTCAGCCAACATCTGAATCCGACAAGGCTCAGAATGTTCAACATGAGCCGTCCACATCTCATTCTGACGATTTTCAACTAGACCCTGTAGTTACATTTGACGATCAAGATGACCTTATGGTTACCTTTGATACTCAAATTGACTCCGTAGTCATACTTGCGGATCTGAATAGTGATCATGTTGTGACTCACGTTGAACACGCTGAAACTTTGCCTAATCCAGATGTTGATCTCTTACTTAAAGACCAAAAATCCAGAATGGAAGAATGTTGTGCATTAAATCACCAATTGCATTGTAAAAATGCACTGTTAACCAGGGATATTGAATGCTTAAAACGGCAACTCAATTTTTTCAAAACTCAAGAAAAATGTGAAAAAGGTTTTGAAGTCGCTTTTGCTAAATCACACCAAAACGAAAAATCTTTAGAACGACAGATTCGTGATCTAGCCGCATCGAAGAATGCTTTGTTGTCTCAAATAGAACAACTGAAACATGAACATAAAAAGCAACTATTCAAAAGTTTACTTTAAAACCCAATCCAAATGGATATGGACCGAATCTTGCAGATTACAAACCAAAGCTTTCAACCAAAGCATTCAAACCAAATCCTGAAGTTTCCAGTGTAGAATACAAAATTGATGATTCTATTATGAGTGTTGTTGAATATCATCGTCAAGAGGAATTAGATGCAGAAGACGAGAGTCGATCAAAATTAGAAAATGTTGTTTATAACAAACCATTTAACTATTCAAAAGCCGTCACTTTCGTCACACCAAAGGATTCTTCTAACACACCTAGGATTATCACAAATACATCTGAGTCTTCTAATGTTGCTCGCCAACCAAATTATGCACAAATTTATGGTCCTTTACCTTCACTCAGTGAAGTAAACTCAAAACCCGAAAATCATCAAATTCTTAGATATTTTGACATTTTCACTTCTGACCTCAAACTTTTAGAACATGAGATTGAATTTCATTCTGAAATAAAAGTTGAACATTTTCAATCGCCTCAGGCACGAGAACAAAGAGATATTTTTCAGAAAAGAATTTTACCCCATGTTAAAATTTTGAAAAATTGTGCATTGTATTGGGAAAGGGAATTTCATAAGGAACATGGATTAATGAAAATCATTTTCGAGAAAACAGAAACATCTATTTCGAATACAAAACGTAAAAAGAAAATGTTACGAAAAGATGTTGATCGACTCTTGGAAAATGTTATATGTGCTGATATCCATAATGTTGTGTTATTGCATTCTTTGTCATATGCATCTGATTATATCTCTGTTGATTCTGCTGAAATTGTTGAGAATACTAATACTGATAATCTGTTGATTCTGTTAAACGAGCTTTCAAATGCAAAACGTCGTCTTCAATGGTGTTAAAAAGATTGTCAAAATCGTGAACTTGCTTTGCAAAACAAAATCAACCAGTTGCATTCCAAAACTTTTAATCCAAACTTTGAGCAACTGGATGATCAAAACACGTCTTTGAAATGTCAAATCTCAAAATATAAACAAGAAATTGCAAAAGTTAAAAAGGAATATGGTGTCATATTTGATTTACTCAAACAGACTCGTGATGAAGTATCAAACGAACTTGATCATTATCTTGCACACACTAAAGAAGTCCTGAATTTTTCTGGAAATCTCCGTTCTGAAAATCAAGATTTGTTGCACACTATCATTGAGTTGAAGGAAAAGTTAGGAAAGTATGAACAAGTTTAGATTAGCAACATTAAGAAACTTGCACCTGTAACACTTAGAAAAAGTGATCCTCGAATGCCTACTGACAAACCACAAAAGACTAATGTGCTTCCCTCTACTGAAGAAGGAATAGTTGCCTCTTTTCCCAACGTCCGCACTTCACAACCTAGGAGCAATACAAGGAAGAATAGGAAGTTGCGACCTAAAAAAAGAACAATAAAGATTGCTGAAGTAGAAGAACACCCTAGGACTTTGAATAAGACCCATGTTGCACCCAATTTAGATATTGCGTCTGACAAATGTAATGGAAAAAGTGTTGTAACGAATGTTGAACCTTTAAGTACTTTTGATATTCAGTCTGAAGCTTCTTGTGTTATTTTTCGTAAAAGTATGCTTTCTGATTGTCATGATAAATGTGTTGCTAAAGCTATCTTGTCTCGTTTACGGAATCATAAGAAACGGAATACCTCTAGGCCCACAAATGCTTCTAAGTCTATGCTTGGTAAACCACCCTCTTTAGATTTTAAGAAACGCATTGATGTCCCTGTAGTTCAAGTATCACCTCCAAAGAATGTAGTACCACCTAGTGAATTCACTAAAACTAAAGCAAAGACTAGTTGGAGATGGTAGAAATGGATACATAATACACTAGGATTTAAATGGATGCCTAAAATCACTGATGTGTGTATTTTGACTATAACTGCTTCGGAACCCTCTAACTCTTTGGGTTCCACATCTACTTCTATTCCATTTGTGTCGTTGTCACACCCCGCTAAGAGCGGAAACACGAAGTGCAACGAAATGTAACATCGCATAAGATATTATAACAACACCATATAAGATTTAAGAAATGAGTTTACAATGTTACATAAAGATTTTTATACAATACAAAATAATGTAAAATATCAGTCTTAATCTTATCAAAGTTAAGTCTTTAGAAAAAAGGGGCTTGGCTAAGTCACTCGGTCATGATATGAGAAAAATGTATGACTTCAACATACATGACTTCAAAATACGACTATCGATCACATGACAATAATACTCGAAAATGTCAACATAATGTTGGTGAGCTCGCAGGTTTAAGGAAATATAAGTATAAAACAGTTTGCTGTGCATGGAAACTGTAAGTAAGACATGTGTATAAATAATAACGCAGAGCAAGTAGTAAATGAAATGTAATCCACGTCATGAAATCCGACCACCAAGTGGTCCTGTGCACAATAGGAATCCAATTAGTTATTATCGCAAACCAGCTGGAGCTAAACTATTGGATAAATGAAATCTGACAACCAGTCCCAAAGACTGTTGGCTAAATGTAATCATAGGTGTCCAACTAGTCTCGAAGACTGTTGGCTAAATGAAATCTGTCAACCACTACAAATACTCATGCGCACAATTATATACACAAACATGTCCAAGGAAATAATATGAATTTAGCACAGCGAAAGAAATAATGTAAATGAAATAGTAGTTGAGTATTATATTCCCCCAATAAAATATCGGAAAATGGGGCCACGAGTACTCACCTTAGTACGGATGAGGAAATGAAACAAGTGCACACAAGAAAATGAAGGAATCACAAGCTACTCCTTCTTCCACGTATCTACATAAGTTTATAATCATATGTTACTCTAGCCATGAAGAATTTTAATACTTGTTATTAATTAAAGTGTTTTAGGATTTTATTCTTAATCAGACCAAAGATATGTTAAATGAATTCTTAGCTTAATGATTAATTAAGCTAATAAAAGTAAAGGTTTTAAGAATAGAGAAGTCATCCATTTTAGAAGTCAAGATTGATTTTGAAACTAAGGAATATGATCTAGCACGAAGGGACCCCATCTTTAATTTGGTTTGAGGTACACGTTTGTAGGTCGACCATAGACATTCACCTATCAAGTTTATTATTCATCTATGCGTCATTATTACACTTACTAACCATCATTTATTTAGTATATACAACACAAGGTTAATAAATATTTATTACCTTACATTTTGACATTTAAAACACATGCTATACATATTTAAACTACAAGCAATTTGACCAAAACAACATTTGATCATGCATACAATTTACTCGACCTAAAACAGAATTTAAAACTTTTATTTACCCGTGACTCGACTCAACTTTCACTTGTACTACAACACCTTTTATTATAGTTTCGCAAATTACTTGTTGAAGTTTGTTTAAAGGAACATGCATGAACGGTTTAAAAATAGATTTAACTCGAGACAAGCATACATCATACTAAAGCATATATATCCGATTAATATGTTCTCGACTCCCATACTCGAAAATAATTTACCCATAACATATGTCCTTTTACCCAACATCCCATATGATATCATGCAAATATATTTTAACAGCTCATTTAAAAAATGATAAGACCCATGCAACCATATGATATCATGCAACGATCCCAACAAATATAAGAAAAAAAAAAGAAAACATGTGCTTACCCTTAAAACCCACATTCAGATACATGCATGATGACTAGTTATTTTTATACATATTTTGGTATAACGACACACACTCAAATATTTACAACCAGCACATACATGAATCGATCACTAATGACGACGCATGAACTCTCGCAAGTTACAATTCACGACACAACCATCATCGAAACAGGGCATACATGCGAGACAACCTATGTGTATCACTTATGTTTCATGATATAATTAACGCTTATGTTTCATAATATGTTTAACATGATATGTCTGGTCATGGTCATTGAAACAAGGCGCGCACACACGACTCGATCACTAATGGCATATATATATCTACAAATATGAGGTTTCATTAACACTTATGTTTCCTACTGTTTATTACAAGATCCGAAATGACAAAAGGGTCAACACAGCAGCATGCTTCTGGTTTCAAAGTTCAGGTCTGGTCATGGCCGGTGTGGTGTTAGAAAAATAGTAGCACAATAAAGCGATTTGGCCTTTTTTTTACAAGCATGACTATATGAACAACTAAGTCGATACAAGTATGATTAGTTTTCATGAATTCAGTTAATACTCCAATTTGTGAAGCGAGTAGGTTAAACGAAAATGGTTCTTAGGGTTACCTGTAACAACGAGAGAACAAGGGGAAGGCAAGGCCAGGAGTGACCCTCACGTTTTAACCCTAATACCCCTGAAAGATCTATAAATCACGCCTCCTAAGCTACTGCTGCAATGAGGTTGACAGAAGAAAAAAAACCAGAATTCTTGGACTAGCAACAAAACCCTAAAACTTATGCCCTTGCGAAAACAGCATAGTTGAGTGTGTGTGCTTTTTGTCTTGTGTCGAATGGATGAGAAAAGAGGGAATGAGTTTGGAACATATAGGACAGATGGGAGGAGCGTCTAATAAAAAAAAAGAAGGGTTTTAATGGTCTTAAATTTGATTGATTATGTGATGAATGGTAAGTCCGAAAATCATGGGGTTGCTTGAGTGGGATTCGGAGGTTACAAGTCAAGAGAAAAGAGAGAAATAAAAAAAAAAACGTGTGAGGCTAGTTAATGATGAGAGTTTTATATATTTGCAACTTGTATTTTATTAGACAAAAACTTAGGTTATATCTATAATTTTGTATTCTTATTTATAATGTAATAGATGAAATGCAATTTAACTTGGTTTAGTATCTAATTAACTATACATGTAAATTTAGAGTTTGGAGTTTTACAAGTTTTGAAATATGGTGACGGGAGTTGAGTCGAAAGTCACCGTTGACTAACCTGATTTTGTGAGGGCTCTCACAGTCGTCTGTGTGTAATGCATGTGATACAGATCATCCTTTGGATTGTTGATAGCGGCTGTTCCCGACAGATGACAGGCAATCTCAAACTGTTATCAAACTTTATTGCAAAGTTCATTGGCACTGTCAGATTCGGGAATGATCACTTCGCAGCTATCATGGGCTACGGAGATTACATCAATGGAAACACCAAAATTAGCAGGGTTTATTATGTGGAAGGCCTCGGTCACAATCTCTTCTCAGTAGGTCAATTCTGTGATGGAGATTTGGAAATTGCTTTTCGGGAGAAAACTTGTTTCATTCGTGATCTACAAGGAAGCGATCTTATGTTTGGCACTCGCAATTCTAGTCTGTACACAATCTCAATGCAAGACATGGTTGCTTCATCTCCCATTTGTCTACTTTCAAAGCCAACATCAACAAAATCTTGGCTATGGCACTGACGTCTCTAACATTTAAACTTTCAAACCATAACCAACCTTGCTCGATACAAACTTGTTGAAGGTCTCCCGCGATTCTGGTATTCTAAAGATCACCTTTGCTCAGCTTGTGAACAAGGGAAAAGCACTCGTACTCATTTTCCTTCAAAGGTGGAACACAACTCTCAGCATGTGCTTCATCTTCTTCACATGGACTTGTGTGGCCCGATGCGTGTGCAAACGATTAATGGCAAACGCTACATCCTGGTAATTGTAGATGACTACTCAAGATGGACTTGGTTCTACTTTCTTCGAAGCAAAGATCAAGCTCCACAGATGATCATCACATTTCTCACGAAAATTCAAGTTCAGCTCTGGAACACAGTCCGACAAATCAGAACAGACAAAGGAACTGAATTTGTGAATCAAACTCTTCAGGAATTTTAAGAGAAAGTGGGAATTGAGCATCAAACATCTATTGCACGCACACCAGAACAAAACGGAGTTGTTGAAAGACGGAATCGTACGTTAGTGGAAGCTGCAAGAACAATGTTAATCAATGCTATACTTCCAGATTACTTGTGGGCTGAAGCCGTATCAACTGCATGCTACACTCAAAATCGCTCAATGATTACTAAACACCAAAACAAAACACCTTTTGAGCTTATCCACAACAGAAAACCGAATCTCAAACACTTTCATGTATTTGGATCCCTTTGCTACCCAAATAATGATTGTGATGACTTTGGAAAGCTCAAAGCCAAAGCTGACATTGGAGTCTTTATTGGATACTGTAAGAATTCTAAAGGTTACCGGATCTGGAATCGTCGTACAAAGCAGGTTATGGAAACGATTCAAGCAAATTTCGATGAGCTTACTGAAATGGCTTCTGAGCATAACAGCTTGGAACCCGGTCACAACCATTTAAACTTCCTCAAATCCCATCATCAGCTGAACCAAGCCCCCAACTTACTCGTCAACAAATGGAAAAGCTATTTGCTCCTCTGTTTTGTGATGATATTGATGAACGTGCTCCAAGTGTATCCGTTGTTTCCGCTGCTCAACCTGATCATATTCCAATACCTGATACACCTGCTACAACAACTACTGTTGAAGAAGCACCACCAGTTGACTCTACAACAACAGTTGAACAAACTGCTTCCAACGACGCTGAACCAGCTGATGATGTTCTAAACAATGAAGTACCCCCACCTGCAGATTTTGATCCAAATGCTTTCTTTAACCTGTTTGCTAATGAAACTGCTGCACCTGATGTTGCGGAATCATCTACAAGCCATTTGAATCCTCAAAATCTGCACAATGTATACCAACATCAACCCTCTACACATCGTTGGACAAAAGACCACCCCTTGAAAACATTATTGGTAACCCGAATCAACCAGTCTTAACGAGACAACGTCTTCACACAGATGGTGAACATTGCATTTATGCACTCACTGTCTGCCAATCTGAACCTAAAAACATTAAAGATGCAATGACAAAAGACAACTGGATTGAATCCATACAAGAAGAACTTAATCAATTCAAACGTCTTGAAGTATGGGAACTGGTTGAAAGACCAACAGGGGTCTACGTCATTGGTCTCAAATGGATTTGGAAGAACAAATTGGATGCTGAAGGGAACGTAATCAGAAACAAGTCACGTCTGGTGGCTAAGGGTTATAGACAGGAAGAGGGTATTGACTTTGAAGAATCATTCGCTCTGGTTGCTCGTCTTGAGGCTGTTCGGATCTTTCTCGCGTTCACAGCTCATATGAATATAACGGTCTTTCAGATGGACGTCAAAACTCCTTTTCTGAATGGTCAACTGAAAGAAACGGTTTATGTCAGCCAGCCATAAGGATTTGTTGATCCCGAGTTCCCGAACCATGTCTAAAAACTGAAAAAAGCTCTGTACGGTCTCAAACAAGCTCCTCAGGCGTGGTACGATAAGTTATCATCCTTCCTTATTGCCAATAATTTCACCAAAGGTTCGGTCGACACAACTCTTTTCATACAATATGACGGGGCACACATCTTAATTGTTCAAATTTACGTGGATGACATCATTTTTGGGTCAACACATAAAAAGTACTCAATCCCTTTTGCAAAACTAATGAAAAAACATTTTGAAATGTCCATGATGAGTGAACTTATGTTCTTTCTAGGACTGCAAGTTCATCAATCACCCCGTGGTATTTTCTTGAGTCAGTCCAAATATGCCCTTGAACTTCTTAACAAATTTAGAATGCAAAACTGTGAAACCTATGCCACACCAATGGCTCATACCAAGAAGCTAGACGCTGATTTACATGGGAAATTTGTGGACCCTACCAAATACCGTAGTATCATTGGGTCTCTCATGTATCTAACAGCTAGCAGGCCTGATATTGTTTTTGCCGTATATCTTTGCTCCCGTTATCAGTCGAGACCAACTGAAACCCACCTCTACGAGGCTAAAAGAATCCTCCGATACATCAAGGGAACCATTAAATTGGGGATCTGGTATCCGAAGGATTCTGGTTTTGAACTAATAGCTTTTTCAGACGCTGATCACGCAGGATGCCTAGATTCACGGAAAAGTACTTCAGGAGCATTACAATTTCTTGGTGATAAACTGGTGTCATGGCAATCGAAGAAGCAGGACTGTACATCGATATCCTCAACAGAAGCAGAATATGTAGCCATGTCGGCGTGTTGTGCTCAAGTCATTTGGATGAGAACACAACTCAAAGACTATGGTTATGTATTTGACAGAATCCCGATGTACTGCGATAATCGGAGTGCTATTGCGATCTCGTGCAACACTGTTCAACATTCGAAATCAAAGCACATCGATCTTCGATATCATTTCATCAAAGAGCACGTGGAACATGGTACAGTTGAATTATACTTTGTTGGTACTGAATACCAATTGGCAGATCTCTTCACCAAAGCCTTAGCTCCTGCTAGGTTTAATGAGTTGGTCCACCGGATTGGTATGAGGTGTTTGACTCCAGAGGAACTGGATGAACTTTTAAAATATTCTTAAAACCAATCAAACACCAAAAACTCCTTTGTAAATATGTTTCAAAAACAAAATACAAAATTATAAAATTTGATAAAACAACAAAAATATTCTTCTTTCTATATTTCTTTTAACATGGCAAGTACAAATCTTCCGTCAACACTCTAATCTTTCAAAATTCAGTATTTTTTCGATCAAGTGTTGAGGGGGAGAAAGGAAATATTTTTTGGTTTCATAAAACCTTGTACTTGCATGTTACCTCATCCCGGTTGTTTCTTTATTAATGGTGGTCACATTTCTGGTTTACTGACACTCCTCAGACTAAAATTTATAAAATTTCATTATTTCTTAAGTCGAGGGGGAGTGTCGTCATGTTTCTTTCCAAAAATCATTCGTTTGGTAACCAAAATGGAAGTTATGGGCATGGGATGTAAATGGTAAAGGTGGAGGGACTAATTGTGTCAAAATTTCAAAGTATTTTTTAACAAAATACTCCGCCTAAACTCATTAACTCTTCACATTTATTTCACACCTAACATATCCTACGCATAAGATTCATCCTGCAAATCCGTGTTTCTGATCATAAATTTGTAAGTGATTAAACGTTCTTTGGAATAATCTAAACATGGGTTTTGAATCATTTTTTAAACCAACGGTTAGATTTTCGTCTAGAAGTGATTTTGTGTTCTACGCATAAGCGTATGAACACACAATCAAGTGTGAGTGTTTGTGGTTGAAATGGTAGTGTCAAAACGTTTGTATAATCTCTATGATACCATTTTTATCATTTAATCTCACCCATAAACATGAATTGATTGAATTTGTAAATTAGGGTTTATGCGTAAGTTTGGGGTTTTTCAAATGTGAATGTTTTTGGATAAAAAGATAGTTGAGTAATGTTGTTTATAAGTTGAATTGACCATATCCAAGCTTAGAACTTACCCAGTAACACTAATTGCATGAAAATTGAAATTTAGGGTTTATGTTCTTGAGAATTAGGTATTTTTGATTCACAAGTCCATTTGTGTTAAAACTTGGATGAAACAACTCAATAGGCTTCCCAAACATCCCAGAAAAATTTTGGTGCATTTCCTATGGCTAAATATCTTAGTCGTAATTCTTGAACATTTAGGGTTTAAGTGTTTACGCATAAGAATCTCTACGTGTAACTGTTTTATTGCGTATTCATGATTTGAACTGAAAAGAATTGAATGTATGTGTTAATAATTGTGTTATGATGAACTTATTTCAGGATTTCTACGCGTGAAAATTCAGAATCAAGGTTACTTGAACATCTACGCATAAGGATCACCTTACGCGTAGAATGTTATGCGTAAGAGAAATCTTACGCGTAAAGGTTACGCGAAGGTTCTACAATGGGGACTACGCGTATCCTGTGAAGGATATGCATAAACAGTAACCTCTACGCATAAGGTTCACTCTTACTAGTAAGCCTTACGCGTAAGGTTCCATATACGCTTACGCATAAGCTTTACGCATAAGCTTTACGCATAAGGCCCTCTTTTCCTACGCGTAATATTTCTTACGCGTAAGTCAAGAACCTACGCATAAGCTTACGTTTACGCGTATAATCACTCCTGTTTACGCATAAGCCTGCAAAATCTACGCCTAAGCCTAGTTTTAACCAACATTATGAATTGTTACGCGTGCAAACTTGTAAATAAATAAATCATAATGCCACGAAACCAAAATGTCAATAATAAGCTTAAATGTTTAATAAGTTGTGAAAAATAAGTGAAAACTTGGACTTTAAAACTCAAAGTTAATCAACTCACGAAACTTATCACGACGTCTTTAGGACTATTGGACTAACAAGTGACATTGGACTCGTAACAATCATCGACATATCACATTCAATAAATAGACAATAAAACCAATTTTTGACTAACGTAATGTCTTTCGATATATTGGTTCTTTTGGCTAAATATCTTTCAGATCATGACAAGGACGCTCAAATGCAAAAAGTGGAAGCACCAAACATTTTCACTGTTGAAGATATCTTCCCTCATGGTTATCCAATGAAGATCGGAAAGAACAACCTTAGAGTCAATTTTGATAGTCTCACCTGCTCAGAGTCTTCTTGTCTGATTGCTGTGGAAATTCTGAAGAATCACCCTTATCAGAACATGCTCACCAATTCTGCTACAGTGCCGAAGATCTACATTCACCAATTTTGGCATACAATGCAAAAGATCAAAGGTCAAAATGTTGTGACGGTGACGCTCAACCACAAACAAGTCACCATCACACCAGCAGACTTAAGGGTTATTCTTCTCATTCCTGTCATCGAGCCAACTGAATACAATGCCACACCAGCTGAAGAGGCCGTTCTGCAATTCATGATCGACATTGGTTATGAAGAAGCTAAAGGAGTAATCACAAAGCATTCATATGTGGATCTTAAGAATATTCCCCAGCCATGGAGAACCCTCTACATTATCATCACCAAATCCGTTTCTGGACGTGATAGTGGTTATGAGCATCCCAAGCTCATAGAACTACAGATCTTTTGGGCTTTGGTTATGATGTCTTTCCTCAAAAAGCTTGGCTCCAAGATCCCATATATCATATATACCAAATTGTTGATCCAAAGAGCTCTAGGGTATAATCCTGATATCCCCTTGAGACTCAATGACCCCAACAATCACTCCATGTTGTATGAGCCTACACTCACAGTCATATTTAAGGAATCAACAACAAAGAAACAAGGTGCAGTGTTGCCAGATCACCTTCTAACTGATGCAGTCAAACAACTTTATTCATACAGAAGGTATCTGGTAGCAGTTGATGAAGGCAAAGTAGGCTTTCTTGATGAAAAGTCCTATGGTACACCTACTAGGAAAACCAGGAGAGGCAGTGCAGGGAGTGTTACAAGCACTAAGAGTCATCGAAAGTTTCCTAAGAGGTTACATACTCTCAAAAGGAAAGTTCCCTCTAAGGAAGCCATTCCTATTCCCAAGCCTGAACCGCAACAAAAGCTATTGGATGAAAGCTCTGAGGAAACTGAATCAGACGAAGAGGTCACCTACTCTGAAACTGCAATCGATGACACTCAAACAACAGCTAAACCTCCCAGTCCAAAAGCTGAAAAAGGTAAAGGGAAAACTCCTGTGCTTGAGCATGATAAGGAAAGTTCTGAAGAAGAACCATTTGATGAAGAAAAAGACTATCAAAAGAAGTTGAAGAACCTCAGACTCAAATACCTTTCCGATGAATTCGTACTGGATCAAACTCGTGGCCACGGAGGGTCAAGTGGTGAAACTCAAGCCACACCAGTTTCCGATGCGGTTAATCAACCCGATAAGGGAACTGGTACCACCACCCACGAACTACAACAAAGGCGGATTGAGGACTCTATCAACTACGACTTTGAGGAACCAGACAAGGAAAAGACTGAGAAAACTCCTGGTGATGATACTAAGGCTGATGAAACGGCTAAGTCTGGAAATGACGAAGATCTTGATTATGATAATTTTCTTCTAGACAGTCCCGCACGCTCCAAGGAGGAAACTTCTGAGCCACCTAAGGACCCGGAGCGACCTCACGTCTCCTCATCATCAGACTCGTCTTCTCACTCTTCACCTCCACCATCCAAAGGAACAACCAGATGCACATCTAAATCAGTGAAGAAACCAACAGACTCTTGGTTATCTCGGGCTAAAACAAAGATTGCAAAAGCTGTCAAGCAAGTTAGGAAGAAAGACGCGATCAACAAAAAGCTTAATCAACTCGCTGACAGTGTCATTCTTCTTCATGACGAGATAGACAAGATGTCTAGTGAAAGGGAGTATGTCCAGAAGATGCTGCAACGTGACGTCCAAGGGGAAATGAACGAAATGATTAGGGGCTATACTCACAAGTTCCTACTCGAAATTGTTCCTGGAGTTACAAGGGAGATGTTTACCAAACAGCTCTATCCAAATCTCATGAAATTGGTCAAGCAAACAATGCAATCCACTTGGGTAACAATGACGATCAATCCAATGGAGCCTGCAGTTCTCTCTGATGCAGAGTTGATTTCCAAGCTAGTGCTACAATTGGCTAAACGATCTGCAACTTTCACCTCTGACGAAAGTAAACTATTTGAGGCATTACTGGAATATCAACTCAAGACTTCATGCAAGGAGCAAGCTGAAAGGCCTAAGCGTCCAAGAGACGCTGATGATAAGGATAAAGATAAAGATAAAGATAAAGAGCCTAAACGCCTGAAGAAAACTGGTGAATCATCCTCTATGCCACCACCACCCCAAAGGACTCCAACCGCAAGAAGATCTCCACCAAGCTCTGCTGACAAACCTCAGGACTCTGAGTTACCACCCCAGACAGAGAAAACCGGTGATCGTTTCGAATACACTGGTGGTAACGATGAGGAAGTCCCTGAGCCCCAACAACAACCCACCTCTCCCGCTTCAGCAAAGAAACCAGCATCCTCATCTAGGCCAAAGAAGAAGAAGAAAACGCTTAAGGCTGATGTCGTCTCATGGCTAGACGAAGATGACACCGAATATGAATGGTTTTCTACACTGGTTGATGCTACTCCCTCCCTACCTGATGATCAAGATATGGTAGAAGGTCGAACATTGGAGCATGCTAAGTTACTTGAAGAAAAGTTTTGGGTGAGAAGATGACCAACTCAGAGTTAAAATGCATCAAGAATGAAGCTTTTCAACTGCTCAAAGACAGCTCGGAAAGTGCTATTGAAGTTGAATATCATCTTGAAAACATATCACGAGCCATGTCTAACAACATTGATTGGCTCAACCCTGAAGCAAACATTGACTTCACCAGAAAAGACAAGGCTCCATACTACACCGACTGGACCAGACCTCTACCAAGGATTGGCCAACCAGATCAACCTAAGATTCCATTCCGCTACTTCTTCAACAATGACCTGGAATTTTTTCTACACGGTAGCGATGGTTCAAAGAAATACGCTACATCACTTACACTTCCGTTCCCGGCAGCCATATACTCCAACTGCATAGCCATCGAGGAAAAGGCTACTCACATGTTTGCCAACAGCGTGGAACAGTATGACATTGATGCAATGTATGGGATTCACCATTGGCCGGAACGCCGAAGAATCTACTACAAAAGCTGCCAGGTTCGAAGGTCTAAACATGAAGTGTAGAGTGATAAAGGGATCGTTGCTGTTAAGCATGTAGCTCTCTCGTCTAAATGGGATTACACTTTCCTCAAGAAAATCGTGGTCAAAAGACAAGACGAAAGGGACTATGATTTCTGTGAAGCGGACTTTCAGAATTTGTCTCTCAACGACATTGAAGATCTGTATCTTGCCAAGGTACAGGGAAGAATGAGACAATTCTCGACTGAAATCCAACTTGAATACATCAAGTCCTTGCTCATCTTCATCAGAAGCATAGTGATCCAGGAACGTGTAGAAGACTTGCAACTTGCCGTTGAATCTTATCAGCCACGTGTCAACCTCACCAGACCTCAGCTAGAACTTCCTGACATCAACCATCTTCCTCAATTCACTCTCATCAGCAAACCATTCGGCGTCGTCTACCGTAGTGAATTACACCGCAACTGCTTGATGGCGTGTAAAGAGCTTCATAAGTTTGGAGATCACACACTAAAGAAAGTCAGGGACGGCTTAGCTTATAGGTTGAAGGAGATACATGAAGGCATTGGGTCACCAAAGATATGGAATTTATCAGGAGAGACGGTATGTGAAGAGAATCATCATGCGGATTGATGAAAGGTTGTTCAGAAGGGACCAATTCAGAACCTTGGAGAGCTTTGTAGGTGGTCGTCCCAGGATTACTCTCATAGGCTATCAACGCCCAGTTCGCATTCCTGGAGATATTGCTGGACTACCTGAATCCCCTGGTACCCCTTAAGCTGTTTCAATATTGATTTGGATGTGTGATTATTTAATGACTATGGCTTGTGCACACATTACAGTATACAACCCGTACTTGTCATGAAAGGACCCTGTGGTACGCTTCAGTGCCACAATCCTTATAAAAGGAGCGAAAGCTTCTTACTTTTGAGTAAAACTTATCACACCATTCATTTTTAAAAGGTTTTGCTCAAAAGAACAAGTACTTCCCCTTATGATTTTCAAAACCTAAAAAGTTTATATCACTTGTTGAGGGGGAGTATTTGATTAAAAACTTTGTTCACAAATTGTTCTTCGTGATAATTTTCCCACAAAACTCGAAATGGTCATATGCGATATCAAAATTTCGTCAAAAATAACATTTATATGCCATTTTTGAGGGGGAGAAAAAAAAATTATGCGATAAGAAATATGTTGTGAAATTGCAAATGAATCTTTATGCTATAGACTTAACCAATGAATTGACGAGATCTTAAATGTTAGTAACTCAAAAAGACTTTTCCGGGACGGGTAATAATTTCAAGCTAGTTCGCTAGTGTATCTCGCAAAGGACTTGTCTGAGTAGAATGTACCATTCGAGAAACTCTTGGTAGACATGAACTTTTACGGGTTTGACAACCTTTCGAGGCTTGTCCACACCATCAAGATAGTTATTAGAGCTAGTTTTCACCTAAAAGCTGACAATGTAACTCTTTAACTATGCAACGTAACAGTGTCTCGCAGGGGATTGTCTATCTTGAGTCGATCAATTCAAAAAGTGCGCGCTCCTCCCTCACCATGCAAATTTCTATCAAAACACTTAAGCATGCGTGGAGGGGGAGTATTTCTGCAAAATAAAACTCTCGAAGTGTTTCAAAATGTTTCTAATTCATAAACACTTTGAGAAATTTTCAAGAAATCGGTTTTATAGCAATGGAGTTATAAGGTGTTTAAGGTTAGGAATAACCATCCTATGATCCGCCAGAGCCGGAGGGATCTACCCAAGGACACTACCAATGGTTAGAATTAGAAGTCCTTAGGTATGATTATAAAAAGGAGAAAATGAGAATCGGAGAAAGAAGGAGTTGAAGAATTAAAAAGAAAAGCAAAGAAAAGGGTGAAAAGAAATAGCCCTCCAGATTATTCAACATTAGGGCAGACACCGGGTTTAATTCATATGCTACTGATTGTCACTTGATGACACCGGTATTGAAGATCAAAGTCGTCATGGACCCAGTGACGCATGCACTAAACCTTCTAAGCCACTCAAGTTTCTCTCAACAGAAGCTTGTTTCATTCTCACAGGGAACCCTACGTAAACTATCGGCTTTCTCTTAAAGATTGTTGGTATTGAAGAAGGAGACCCTCTCCCTAGTCTCCACTCAGGATAACCAAAGCGCACTATTGAGTCTAGAGCCACGAGATTCATCAAAAGATCTCTTAGGTACACTTGGCATTTTATCACTTGTCATTCATCAATAAGGACGCAAGTGATACTTTATCGTGTCCTTCACAGATCTTAGCAATCTGTCGAGAACATTTATGAGAGGTTCACAAGTGTGATCCTCAGTGATTGAATGGAAACTCCTGCCAGGGTCAACATCAAACAGCCCTGACAGCAGATCACTTCGGTAACTCCCCGTAGATTACGCTTAGTGTGTCTCAAACGGTCTACAGTCGTGAGGTGATGCTTCGGTGTACCTCAGCGACTCATCTGAACTGTAGGTGTACTTCGGTACATCGCGTTATCTCACTTGTGGGACTCCAGTTCAGAAACAGCCTTTGTGAGAATTAGAGTTGTGTTTTCACACTATGCTGTTAACACTCGAAGTTCAAACTTGTAAGTGCTGGAATCCGCTTATCACTAACCATTCTTATGTTTTCTTCTTATGGAAGCTTTGGAGCGGACTGATCGTGCAGATTCTTCACATGCTCATACCAACAACATCACTAATGGAAGTTCTCTCAAAAAGGCAACACAAAGTTAGAATGATTCTTCGTCAAGTCAAAGAATCTACAAAGTTTAAAGACTGAAAGAACTACATCAGTACTAAAATCCAACCTTAAAGAGCGTGTGAGCATGTTGGAGAAAGACGTGGAGACACTGGAGCAACGGAGCAGACCTGATGCATACAATAACAACATACTATCACTACCATCACAAAGAACAAAGATCACAGAACAAAGTTAATGATGACGTCAAAGCAGAACTTTTCAAAGGAAACAATTTCTCTACACTGGGGAGATTGTTCGAATCAAGGCAATTCTTCTCACAAGAAAGAAGAATGTCAGAAGACGTCAAAGCTACTATTACATCAGCACCTACAACGTTTATATCATCAATCACTAACACTTAAGGGGAGATTGTTGGAATCACTCCTAAACTAGATTTCAAGTGTTAGTAATTAATATGTAATAGTTAGCTTAATATGGCTTTTATGTTAGTAATCATGCCAAGGCTTATGTAGAAAGCTCATGAGCCTTGGCCCAAGCCCATAAAGGAAAGGAAGGGAACTTGCATGTTGCCCTAGTTCCTTCCTATAAATAATGCTTGTAAACCCTCACTTGAGGGTTGGTTGTTCAATTCACACATTTCACCTTTACGCATAACTCTTCTTTATTTCATATCGTGTGTGTGTGTGTGTTTGTTCATCTGATCACTTCTTCTCTATTTCTTATATTGATGCTTGTGTTATGAATATGGGAACCTAACAGTAAGTTTTAATGGGTATATATGTAATTGCCCCCTTATATATAACATCATTAAATCAGGATACTACGTCACTTTTTAACACATGTCTACTTCTTGAGTTTTGTTCCCGCTCATTTTCTAGAAAAAAGTTAGGCAAAAAAAAAGGGACGACCCTCGTTTCCGTAACTGCTTTCAGAACCGGTAACTGAAAATCAAAGAAATCGTATATACTAAGAAAAAAATGTATAAGATTATGGAGTATTTGTCGAAGATATCTTGTGTGAGAGTCTACAAATTGAAGTTTCAAATCAACTCCGATCATCTTTGATAGTATTTGTTCAATGGTTAAAAGGTATGAATTTTGCTTTAGTCCGGTTAGATATAGAAATAACATTAAAATGACATATTTATATTAATAGTAAGTGTTTGATAAAATGCATAAACAAATCTAATTTATAAAAGTAATTAAAATAATGTATGATAGATTCCTACTTCATGATTCTAAAAGCACGGTGTAATAAAGCTGGTCTCGGCGTTATACTGATCTAGACCGCGTTATGATGGCATTATCACACCGTAGCTTGGCGTTATGGGGTTGCGGTAAGACCTGCATCGCCATAGCAACGCGCGTTGGAAGAGAAACGGACAAAAATTAACCCCAAAGCCCTCAAACGGCTAGTTTCATTTCAAATTTCAAATTAAAAAAAAGAAAAAAAATTGCCTTTTAAATCAAACGGCTTGTTTTGCAAAAAAAAAATAATAAATAAATAAAATCTAAACTTTTAATAAGTAATATAAATACCCACTTATACATAATTAATATGTAATAGTTAGCTTAATTAGGCCTTTATGTTTGATATTATGCTAAGGCTTATGTAGAAGGCCCATAAGCCTTGGCCCAAGCCTAATAAGGAAAGGATGGGAACTTGGTGTGTTGCCCTAGTTCTCTCCTATAAATACTCTTGTAAACCTTCTATTGAAGGTTGGTTGTTCAATTCACTCTTCACACTTTACGCATAACTCTTCATATATTATCATACGTGTGTGTGTGTTTGTTCATCCGATATCTTCTTCTCTATTTCTTATATTGATGCTTGTGTTATGAATATGGGAACCTAACAGTGGTATCATTCGCCAAATAGTTGGGTGAAAAGGTTTTTTTTTGTTTTTGAAGTTATTTTGGTCTTACGCGTAACTCACGGTTCTTAAACTTTGTCACGCTTAAAAACTTATTTTTTACACTTTTCAATCCAAGATTCTTGTACTTTCAACGTTTTTTGGTGTTAAAATATCTGTTTTTGGCAAAAAGTTTTGAACTTTACGAGTATTTCCTTCATTTTAAGCTTGTTTTTATACGTGTATGCTTTTCTACGCGTAAGGTGTTTCTAAGTTTTGGATCATCAAGTCTCACACTTTTGTGCTATTTTGGTGATATTGATGCTGTTTCATCACAAAAATCTGGTTTAGAATCATTTTGGGCTAAAAATCAGTTTTGGTTAAGTTTTACGCGTAACAAAACCCTTTTTTTACGCATAACTTTTCCTTGGATCGATCTTCAGCTTTCGTGGTTTACTCAGTGTTTTCTTGCTTGGATAAGCCTGAAAACACTTCGACTTTGGATATCCTTTACACTGTGACAGTGTAAAAGATTTTTTGGGCAAAACCCTATTTTTACGCATAAGCTCAAACTTATGCGTAGAACTCTTTACGCCTAAGATTTTTCTTACGCCTAAGCCTTGTCTTAAGCATAAGTTAATCCTACGCTTAAGTTTTCTACGCCTAACTTTCTGTTTATGCCTAATCTTAGTGTTTCTCATTTCTTACGCGTAAGCTAATCCTACGCGTAACTATTGCTCTTACGCCTAAGTTTGGTGTTTTTAGGCCTAAGTGTTGCTTTGCCTAAACTTGGTTTTTCTACGCCTAAAGATACTTCATCAACAACGTTTCATTCGACTACGAAGATCCATTTAACAACACAAGTTTTCAACATGTCACAACCACCATACTCTAGCTATTTTCCTTATATGTATAATCAACAACAACAACAACTAAGTCCACAACATCAACAATTTAATCAACAACAACAAATTTATCAACAACAATTTAATCAACAACATTATCCACAACAAGGAGCAATTCAACCTCAAATGGTTCAACCACCACCAAGTCTTCAAGTACAACCTTACATAAATGTTTACAATCAACATCCATCCAGGAACACTATGAAGGAACCATATTGGTTTGCAAAGATGTGTGAAGCTTTAAGTATCCAGCAATCAATTCATGAGGCAGGATCACTTGATAGACCTCCAATGCTCACTCCCGGAAACTACGATCAATGGGTGATTAGGTTCTTTAGGTTTTGAGATCTAAAGAAGCCACATGGAAAGTTCTTAAAGAAGGTTATCTTGGAAGGTCCGTTTCAGATGCCTATTGTCGTTACACCCGGAGATCCAAATGCTATTCCACCAAGAGATGATCTCACAAACATTGCAACTGTTACTGACCTTTCTGGTGATGAACTTCTACACTTTGAAGCTGACGAGCTAGCAATGCAATATATCATTTTAGGATTACCAAACCCAATTCTTCGAAGTGTTGATGCTCAAAAGACCGCAAAAGCAATGTGGGAACATATTCATCTTCTCATGGAAGGCACTGCACTCAATCAAGAGGATATGGAATCCAAAATTTACTTGGCTTATGAACACTTCATGATTGAACCTGGAGAGACACTAGAGTCTTATCATCATCGATTCTCAAACATCATCAATAATTTGGATAAACACAACATCATCATGCCAAGAATTGCAGTCAATACAAAGTTCCTCAGTAGTCTTGGTCCTGATTGGGAGAAGTATGTCATTTTCCTCCGTTCATCGAAGAATCTTCATCATGCTTCATACGGATTGTTGTACGACTATTTGAAGCCTCATCAAAAAGAAGTTGATAAGGAAAGGGTTATCCGTGGCCAAACTGTTTCACCTTCACTTCCGGATAATCAATTACTTGCTTTGTGGGCTCAAACTAGTTATCCTCCTCAACCAGCTCCTCAACCAACTGCCACAATGACACCATATGATCCATCACAGTAACAATCTCAACAAACTCAATTGGTTCCATTCAACAACAACAATGATCAAGCACTTTACAGTGAAGCTAATGAGGACTCAGATGCTTTTGATGCATTGCAACAAGGATTTGTTATGATTCCTAAAGCTTTTGGCCGTTATACAAACAAATCCAACAATCGCATTCGTTCCTCATCAAACACAAGGAATCAGGCTGTTGTGAACAATGGACGAGTTGAAGTTCAGAATTGTGGTTATGGTCGTCAGATGGGCGGTGGTCAAGGGTTTAATGCTATGGGTAGGAATAACATGGGTTTTCCACAACAGAGAGCTCAAGTGGTTGAACAAGGTAATGCTCATAATGGGATAAATGGTCTTCGCTGCTACAACTGTAATGAGAAGGGATACCTGGCTAATGCATGCCCAAAGCCGAGGACTAGGGGCAGTGCTTATCACAAGGAGGCTTTACTTTTGGCTCTAAAGGATGAAGCTGGTGGAACTCTCACAGATAAAGAACAGAGCTTTATGGCAGATGCAGACTCAGATGATGATATGGAGGACTTGCAGGCCAATGCAGCAGTTATGTTGATGGCTAATATGCACGAGCTACATATGAGTGACACAGGCCCAGTGTATGACACTGATGGCTTGTCTCAGGTACCCGAACAAACCATATTCATCTATGATCTAATATCTCCGCCAACATCTGAATCCGTCGAGGCTCAGAATGTTCAAAATGAGTCGTCCACATCTCATTTTGACGATTCTCAACTAGACCCCGTAGTTACATTTGATGATCAAGATGATCTTATGGTTACCTTTGATACTCAAATTGACTCCGTGGTTATACTTGAGGATCTGAATAGTGATCATGTTGTGACTCACGTTTAACACGCTGAACCTTTACCTAATCCAGATATTGACCTCTTACTTAAAGATTATCAATCCCGAATGGATGAATGCCGTTCATTAAATCAGCAATTACACAGTAAAAATGCACTGTTAACCAGGGATATTGAATGCTTAAAACGGAAACTCAATTTTTTCAAAACTCAAGAAAACCGTGAAAAAGGTTTTGAAGCTGCTTTTGCTAAATCACATCAAAACGAAAAATCTTTAGAACGACAGATTCGTGATCTAGCCGCATCGAAGAATGCTTTGTTGTCTCAAATAGAACAACTGAAACATGAACATAAAAAGCAACTTAACGCTCTTACTTTGGAAAATCAAAAAGCCAAGGCTGAGTTGTTAACTTGTCAAAAACAGTTCTCGGCGTACAAAAAGCATTCAACGAAATGAATAGATGACCATCTTGAAGAAATTGTCGGCTTACAAAACAAACTTAAAGAGTTTCGAAATGTTGTTTATAAACATGGTGAGTCAGTCACAACTATTCAAAAGTTTACTTTAAAACCCAATCCAAATGGATATGGACCGAATCTTGCTGATTACAACCAAAGCTTTCAACCAAAGCATTCAAACCAAATCCTGAAGTTTCCAGTACATAATATAAAATTAATGATTCTGTTATGAGTGTTGTTGAATATCATCGTCAAGAGGAATTCGATGCAGAAGACGAGAGTCGATCAAAATTAGAAAAAGTTGTTTATAACAAACCATTTAACTATTCAAAAGTTGTCACTTTCGTCACACCAACGGAGTCTTCTAACACACCTCGGATTATCACAAAAACGTCTGAGTCTTCTAATGTTGCTCCCCAACCAAATTATGCACAAATTTATGGTCCTTTACCTTTACTCAGTGAAATAAAATCAAAACCCGAAAATCGTCAAATACTTAGATATTTTGACATTTTCACTTCCGACCTCAAACTTTTAGAACGAGATATTGAATTTCATTCTGAAATAAAAGTTGAACATTTTCAATCGCCTCAGGCGCGAGAACAAAGAGATATTTTTCAGAAAAGAATTGTACCCCATGTTAAAATTTTGAAAAATTGTGCATTGTATTGGGAAAGGGAATTTCATAAGGAACTTGGATTGATGAAATTCGTTTTCGAGAAAACAAAAACATCTATTTCTAATACAAAACGTAAAAAGAAAATGTTACAAAAAGATTGATGGATCTGGACACACTCCTTGTGTCAATGATATTTTGTATGATATTATTAAGCACGCGGAATTTACTTAGTAATACTTAGAAGATGAATTATATGATGTATTGTATATAAACACAGATTAAACACAAAACTTAAGCTCCAATATTATTGATGAATAATACGAGTGATCTTAGCTTATCACTAGGGTTACACCTTGAAGCTCTTGTGAGTAATACGTAGGTAAATTAACAAGTATCTAAGACAATAACCTAGAACCTCCTTTTATACAACAAGGAGTCTTTTACAAGATAAGTATAAAGCTAACATAATAGAATATACAAAAGATCTATTCTATACTTATCTAGACGCGTTTAACTAAACATAAACTGATAGCAGTGGTAACAATGTACTGGCAGTGGGAATACGTTTCCACTTCTAGTGTTAATCCAAGCAGTGTAAACCACAACTATCCGTGGTAACAGATTATTCCCAACAATCCTCCCCTAGACTTATGATTTCTCTGCAAATCAATAAGTTTCTTAAATATGCAATATCATCAAGGATTTGGGAATTCAACCAAACACTTCACTTCTTCCTTAACTTCTGTATGGCTCTTGAACATTGATCTTGAAGTCTATGTAACAATTCTCTGACTTTCTCATTGTCTTCATGGACTCTTATTGTTGTACATAACATCACAGTGAGAGTTCCAGCTCTGATTGGATATTCTTTCTCAGCAATCATAAATGCATCTACTCCATTTGCTGTAGAGACATGATGAACTTCACATGAGTCATAGTAAAACCATTTACTACCAGAACATGGACATGAGAACTTCCAAAAATCATCATCAACATTAGGTTCATAAAGCCTTCTAAGATTCACCCATAACTGCATCTCCTTAGTATCTTTGAGATCTTGAGTATTAAACCTTTCTTGAACTAACCTCCATAGTGTATCAAGGTCATCTCTGTCAAAAGCTTTTATAAGATCTTCAAATTGAATGAATGATGAAGTTGCACCACCTAGCCTTGTGATCTTCCATGCTGGAGCAAAATTGCTAGCAGTGTAAACTTCCCAATCAATAATAGGATGTCGAACTTGCAGTGGTTCTGGATAAAAATCTCCTTCTTCAATCATAATCATTCCAGTCAATTGATCTTCAGTGAATTTCTCAGTAGGAATTTCCTTCTCAATAGACATTGCTTGATCTTCATCAACCTTAGTCTTCTTAATAGTTTGAGAATCACTTACTTTAGCCTTTCTCTTCAATCTAGGAAATCTTCTTGCTTCTTCTTCAAAGCCCATTGCAATAAAATCTTTATCTTGTTTTTGAGTTCTGTAGTAAGCCTTTTCAACTTGATCATCAGACATTCCTTTGAATTGATGCATCTTCCAACCTCCAACATGACAACAATAAGTTTTCATATATGAAAGAATTTGTCTCTTGGTAGGTTGTCTTAATTTCTTTTGACCCTTTTTGACTATACTAATCACATCTTCAAGTGCTTGATTGTTCTTCATTTGAATGAAATCCTTCAACTGAGCAGTTCTTTGTTCCTCAATTAAGGATGCATCAGCTACCAGGTCAATTGCGTTTTTCTTGATCTCTGCATTATTAGCAATCAAGAATTCAATATCTTCTTCAGTAGGAACATAACTAAACTCTGGAGTCTTTTCTCTAAGAATTGTTGGTTGAATATTGAGCAGTGGATCTTCTTCCATTCTATTCAATCTTTTAGCTTCCATAAAGCTTGCAACTTCCAATTCTTCAAGCTTTTTCTTTTCAGCCATTTGTTCTTCAGAGATCTTTACAGCAATTTCACTATCAAGTGCAATTTGTGCTTGTCTTTTCTTTGAAATCTTTCTTCCAGATTGCTTTACATCTTCCATAACTGCTTTACCTTTGTGTTTCTTCAATTTATCAAATTCTTCACTTGCAGTGGCAAAAGTTGGCTCTGCAGTGGAAATAAAATCAGTGGTAAAATCAGTTGCAGTTTGAAAAATGTCTTGATCTTCAAGTTGCTCTCCATGAGTATCAGCTTCCTTTGCTCCTTTACTTGTATCTTCTTCATCTTCAAAATAAATTGTCCTCCCCTCAATGTCAGCACCTGTTTTCCTCCCCTGTTTGGGAGAATTTCCCAAATCATGATCAGCTGAATCACCATCAGTAGATGAGGATGAAGATGAAATCAACAACTTTGCAGTCCTCTTGTGCTTTTTCAACCCGTGCATGTCTTCCTTTAAGGCCTGAATCTCTTCCTTTAAATATTTAACATCCTTGGCATGCAGTTGCTTAACATTTGCCAAATCTTTTTGTAGAGATTCAACCTGCTTGGCTAACTTTGTACACAAATCCATCAATTCCAATTGGTTCCCACTGCCCTCATCACTTCCAACTGTGGTACCTGTTGGGAGAGGTGAATCATGGGGCAAAGGTTCATATTCCTCCCTAGTTGGACTAGGTTGAAGTCTAAAACCACCACTGCTTGTTCCTAGACCATAAGGTTCAGAAACTTGTTGTGTTGTCATGAGAGGAGTTGATTGTTTAGACCTTCTCTCATAGGTTCTTGAAACTGGTGGGGTATAATCAATGTTTGGAACATTAATTATGGGTGTGTTTTGTTCAGATGAAATTTTAGCAAGCATTTGGGGTAGGAGAGGTGTAAAAATCATATTGCCATCTTTGTTCAAATTTTGAAAAACTTTAGGCTTTAGGCAACTGATTTGATAAACATTAGTATGGGGTTGCAGTTGAAACTCATTTAGCATTGCTTGCACAAACCTTAGATACATTAAAAATTTTGTTTTACTCTGTACATTGCCTTTCAGACTTGTAAAAATATAATTTGACCAGTTGAAAATCTTATCAGTGACTAGACAAACCAAAGGATAAGCCATGGTTGAACTAAATTGCTCACAAGATGTTTTCTTTGGACTAAGACAATGTAACAGAGTATGAATAAAAAATCTCCATTGGGGACAAAAACCACTCTTTTTGAAAGTACCCTTTTTGTCAGTGGTATCATACCCCATGGATGATAAAGTATCATGAATTTCGGGCATAGGTAATGTGATGAGACCATTGAGATCACCCAATTGGAGTACTCTCCTCAAGGATGCCTCAGTAACATCAATAATTACCCCATCCACAGTGGCTCGTAGAGCATCCACTGTTTCATGTGTATCTCCAATCTCAAGGGTTATGGACTTAGCAGAAGTCCAAAACTGTTTGATTTGAGAGATATAAATTGTGGGTTTAAAAAGCAAAGCATACCTTATATGTGTGGTATGAAGAAAGTCCACAATTTGATGATAAACAGGGCCACTCTTCTCGTTAGACTTTTGTAGGTAGGCCACTAGGTTGTGCTCATCTGCAAAGTTTAAAGATGCCATAGAAACTTTTGATGAAAAATAATATTATGTCAATAAGAATTGAAAGAATAACTAGCCGATTGAGAGAGAAAGATATATAGGGTTAGGGTTTAGAAGTATTGCGCAAGTAAAATTATCTTTAGAAAGTATTTATCATAACATGGAAAGAAGATAATTCCCTTAAATAATTTTAACCCTATATATATTGCAATCAGTGGTTACATTCAACGGCTAGTAAAAATTAGTTACTGACACAATCAGTTGTAACGGCTAGAACAACAGTGGTAAAATAACACTGTCAGTGGAAACTGTGAACTAGCAGTGGTAATTTTTCACAAAAATTTCAAAGAGCAGTGGTAAATAAAATCATGTGATAACAAGACTGCTCTTATCATAGTTTTTAGCAAACTACCAGCTATCAATGGATTTGATATGTCTTTACCATGAGCCGTTTGCTATGGACTAGCCAACTCTTAATCATAGAGAATATGGTGAGTTGATAACCATATAGTTTTTGGTAAACTATCAACCATAAACGGATTTGTCAAGTCTTTACCAGTAGCCGTTGATGAGTGTCTAAATACTCATCAGTTTTGTACAAAATAAACTGCAAAATCATCTGAAAACACTCAGAAACACATCAAAATGATCAAAATATCACAAATCAGTGTTTTATGTGTTTCAAATGCAAAATTATCAAAATCAGATGAAAAACATATCAAATTTGCAAAAATTGCAGTTTCAGTCCCCCAAGTTTCAAAAAAAATTGTCAAAAACAGTCCCTGAGCACATAATTTCAAAAGTAAAGTCACCAAAGGTCCTTTTAAAATCAAAAGTTGTCAAATTTAGTCCTTTGGTGAAAAATATGAAAAGTTTGAGAAAATTACAACTTTGGTCCCTCAAGTTCAAAAATTAGCAGAATTGGTCCCTGGAAAATGTGAAAATGGCAAAATTGGTCCTTATACTTTCTGAAAGTGTCACTTTTGGTCCCTTGAAACAAGATTGATGATTTGGCAGCTTAGGCCCCTCAAATTTCAGAAATTGCATACCTAGTCCTTGTCATTTATACCCTTTGGCCTTGTCATTTAGCCATTTTGGACCCTGCCTAACCAATGGACCCCTGTCATAATACAATTGTGAACCCCTCCATAATACTGCCTGGTCAAACTCTTGGTCAAAATAGCCAACTTGGCGCCAAAGTCCACCATTATCACCTGCTTCCCTGCAACTAGCTTTCCCCCCCATCCCTCCTCCTCTCCAATCACTCTAACATGTTCCCCACTCCACAACTAACATCCAAGGTCCATTAATTACACCCCCCCCTCTCACTCAACCTCCAATGGGCAGACAAGTGTTTTGGCGCCAAAACACCATTTAAATGGTTGAGATCATTTTGAGCAAATCCAATGGATAGGATTGGTGGGATACTATCAGAAGTGAGAGAAAAGAAGATTGGGTATAAAAGAAAAGCAAAAGAAGAAGTGAAGTTCAGTTTTTAGTTTTTAAAATTTTTAGTTAATGTCGAATTTAGTTTAAATGTTTTAATTAAGTTGTGATATTGTTAGCTTTTGTTAAATTGTACTTTATTAAAGTTGTTTTATCAATATTAATCAGTTTCAAGTTCCAATTTCAATTATTTGATCATTTCAGATTGTTAAAGTTCACTGTTGAAATTTTTATCTTCAAAGTCTTGTATGCAAGCTTAATAATGCTTCTTTTCAAGTTTACATAAGCTTATATAAGCTGGTTATAGCTTTTTATAAGCTTATAGACAAGTTTCAATCACTTTTGAATTTTGGTCAACTTAAGTCAACTGTTGGTGCAAAAAGGTGAAAATTGAAGCAGAATTGGAAATGGGTTGTTGCAGGCATGGAATGGGTTGAAATGGAAGCTAGGGGTTGGTCTGAATTAGGTTAGAGGTTCTTGGTTCTCATTGTGCTAGCTATTGTAGCTTGGACTACTTGTAAGTCTAAATTAAGGCTTTATGCATAATTTGTATTTGTAGTGTAAATTTGTGTAAATCTGTTCTAATAGCAGTAAATCAGTTATAGTAAGTTGAATTGATCAAAAAAAAAAAGGTTGGTTCTGTGTTTGGATCTGTCTTAGTTAAAAATCAAGTCATAAAGGGGTGTTTGGCTCAACTGATATAACTGTCATTTTAGCTTAGTCCATGGTTTCTTTAGGTTGTTTCATGATTGTTAAGTATTATTGAGTTCAATTGAATCAAGAACTTGGGTCTGCAACCTCTAAAAGTCAAAATCCACTTTAAACAAGCTCAACAGTTAACTGTTGAGATTTTTGGAAAATCAAACTTGTGTTTTGTGTTTAAAAGTCTCAATCAAAGCTTAAATCATGTCCATTACACCTTATAATACTTAGATCAGTGATAAAATTGGATTGGAATCTCACCAAAGTCAAACTGGTAACTTGTTTCAAAAAGTCAAAATTGTAAAAATTTGGATTTGTGCAACACTTGCAGCAGTCACATAGGTTTTATTAAAGATCTTTAGGTTCTGATTTTTGGTCTCCAAGTAGTCTACTAGGTGGTCTCTTTAACCTAATATCTGTTTTTGGCTTAAGCTTCCTTGATAAGCTTGGGCATAAGCCCAAAGTGAGGGCCAGTTGCCCTGCTCCCCTGTCTCAGCATAAGCTGAGATTTTCTCAGTTTGTGCAGCAAGTGTACAGAGCTCATAAGAGCTCACCATGGCCTCATTTTTGGTTTAAGTGATCTCACCCAGGTCCTCTCCAAGTTCCAAATAAAAGTTTTCAGTTTGAGCTTATTGATAAGCTTGTGCATGTGATTACAGTTGGTACCCAAAGCTATTTAAGTTTATAAAATCAAATACATCAAATTTGATCTAGATTGTGATTCTGTTGGTCTAGCTTGTTAAAACTCATTGCATTTTAGTTAAATTAGCTTATCATAGCTTGTGTTTCAGTTTGGTAGCTTTTGGTAAGCTTTTGGCTTATTAAGTGCTTATTTCAATAAGCACTTCATTAGCAGTTTCATATTTATCCACATAAGCACTTATTTTTCTATTTTTCTTATATTCATAATATCATTTTAGAGTTTTCCTGAAATTTTCAGATTTTTCCTAGTTGTTTTGCTATTTTTCTTGAATTTAATTAGTTTTTAAGCATTTTTAAATAGCTTTTAATACAAAAAATTAGAAAAAGGTTCAAAAAAATAATTTTCCAATTTTCTTAAGTTTAGATAAATATAAAAAGCCAAAAAAGTATTTTTCCATATTTTTCTTAGTTAAATTTGTATTTTTAGATAATTTAAATAGTTTTAAATAGTATTTAATTCCTAGAAAATAGAAAAATTATCAGAAAAATACAAAAAAATAGTTTTGAAAATTCTAGTTTGATATTTTAGATTTTTCCATTTCATAATTTTATTTTTCTAGCCTTATTTCCTAATTTTTTGTATTTTAGATAATTATTAAATAGTTAAAAATAGTTTTTAATTAATAATAATTAATATATTAGTTTTAAAAATAATTTTCTTTTTCTAAAAATTTTCTTATATAATTAGGATTGTAAAAATGTATTTTTCATATTTTTAGGATTTATATTGAGTAAGTTTCACTTTTTATTTTTGTACGTTACGTAGTTTTTAATTTAAACGTACGTTTTAGGTTTTAAACGTTCATCACTTTAATTATAGTGATAGCGTTTATTTAATAGGTTTTATCTTTTTAATCTTCTTTAATTTGCATTTAAGCCGTTTTTATTTGTTGGCTTTTTCCTTAGTTATAATCATTCCCATATCCTTTTCCCGTTCAGACTCCTCGATCACTAAACGGTTGATAATCCATTGCACAACTCGCTGGGACATAACGACCCGGGGAAACATTGTACTCCTCAGATCTTCATTGATTTCGTGCTTGAGCTGTTTTAGGTTTTCTTACGCTTGCGTGAGAGAACTTGACGGTTTTGCGCGCATCAAATTTTTGGCGCCGCTGCCGGGGAGCTGTGCTGATTTATCTCCCGTTTTAGCAGATTAGTTGTTTGAATCCTCACTCATTGTTTATATCATCCATATCCATCTATATATATATCCATATTTTCTTCTAAAAAATCCAAAAACCCAAAAACAAGCAAAAACGTATAAAACACAAAAATATTTTTCTTTTGTTTCTATATATGTATCAAAAATAAAAATACAAAAAGAATCGTCGTTTTCTCTAATAATTAACAACTTAAAAGATTACCACCGCAAACCAAGGCAGTGCACTACCTAACTGGGGGTGCGACCATAATAAGTTCCCGAACTAAAGATATAAAACTTGCCTTTGTGTCCATTGTGATTGGTGTACCTTTTTCAAAGAAGCCATTCATCTTGGATTATTGGTTAAGTTCACTGTTGTTTTGCCTCGATTTTGTGTTAATTGATTTTGTTGTGATATCGACGTTTCAGAACCAGAAAACCCATAAAGATTCTTCTCATCACCCTGATTTTTTATAAAACGTCTTCATAATTCTCATTCTCATCTGAAATATCTTCATAATTCCATTTCTCTCCTTAACTCTGAGATTCCTTAGAGTTAACTCTAGTGCATGCGCACTCGTTCTTCTAGATCATTGAGTCCTTTACGTGATCTAGCAGAAATTCCAAGAAGACGTTCTCGTAGGCGTACTGCCCAAATAGTCGAACCCGAGATTCGTACTATTTCGAGCAACAGTATGGCAGACGAACGTACCATGGCGGAAATGCTCCAGGCACCCACCGAGGGTTATGGAGATGCCATCGTCTTACCGGTAATCAATTCTGATCACTTCGAATTGAAGACACATTTAATCCAACTTGTGTCTACGAATCAATTCCGTGGGTCTGATCGAGAAGACCCGTATGCACACATCCGTTGGTTCAACCATTTGACATCAACTCTCAATTACAAAGATGTGCCACAACAGGTGATCAAATTGATGCTATTTCCGTTCTCACTTGCGGGGGCAGCCAGGATTTGGCTGGAAAAAGAACCCCCTCGATCCATCGAAACTTGGGAGGATCTTGTTCAAAAGTTTGTGAATTACTTCTTTCCTCCATCAAAGACGACTAATCTTAAAAATGAAATTTCTGGATTTCGTCAAAATTTCGATGAAAATTTTGGAGAGGCATGGGAGAGATTCAAAGATCTCCTCAGGAAATGCCCCCATCATGAATTCACGGAGCTTCAACAAGTTAATATCTTTTACAATGGGTTGAACGGTAATGATCAAGATTCTTTGAACGCATCCGCGGGTGGCAATATCTTGAATCGTAAACCTAAAGATGTGCTTGAAATTTGCGAGAGTAAATCAAAAGTTCCTTTTTCTCGCAACAAAGTCAATGTTCCGAACACTCCTGCTTCTTCATCCGGTAACTCTTCTGAGTTAGCAGCTCCGATAGCTGCTCTAACGGACATCATCCATTGTATGATAAAAGAGGTAAAGGAAATCAAAAACGAAATTCATAAGCCCGAACCAGTCAAAGCCGTAAACAAGGTGTGTGAAACTTGTAGTGGTCCACACGCGTATTATGATTGTCAAGCAACCGATGCTTCCTTTTACCAAGCTCCCGTAGCTTCGGTAAACCACAATCAATACCGACCACAGGCTGATCCTCACTACCGTGCACCTAGCGGTATGACACCACCTGGTTTTCCTCCCGTGCAAAACCATGGCAATCAAAATCGCTTTGTTCCGAATCAAGGGCAAAATTTCAATAACCCTCCAAATTTCAATCAAAACCGGAACAATTTCAACCAACCTTATCAAGCTCCTAATCATCAAAGTTATCAACCACCTCCTCAAGCTCCCATGCCAAATGACTTCATGAAAATGACTGAGGCAAACATGCGTTCAATGCAAACTCAGATCAATAACATGAGAGGTGAGCTAAAAAGGGAAATTGATACCACATTGTCTCGGCAGACAAATGAGTTAAAGAATATGATGAGCAGTTTCATGAACATGAATATGAACAAAGCTTCGCCATCTTCTGGAGGACTCCCAAGCAATACAGTTACCAATCCCAATGCCGAGTTGAAAGCCGTCACCACTCGTAGTGGTAAGACGCACAATGGACCTACGACTCCAATGCCCCCTCCTCCTGTGGCATTTAGTCAAGTTACCAAGGAGACAACGGACAAGGTGCATTATTCAAGCCCACGAAGTACCGCACACGTCCCACCTTCGGTAGTCCAACCTTCAAGTCCGGAACCCGATGTTCCGAAGAAAAATCCTGAGCCCGAAAACACTTCCATCCCGGCTCAAAAGTCTAGTCAGCTTCCCTACCCATCAAGAATGAATGATGAGAAGCAAAAAGACAAAAACAAAGAGCAGATGGAAAAGTTTTTCCAAATCTTCAATGAGCTTCACTTTGATATAAGCTTCGTTGATGCTCTCGTTCTAATGCCTAAATTTGCATCCACGCTTAAAGGCTTACTCACCAACAAAGACAAGCTATCAGAGATGGCTAAAACTCCTCTCAATGAGCAATGCTCAGCGGCCATTCTTAATAAGCTTCCCGAAAAGCTTGAAGACCCTGGCCGGTTTCTAATCCCGTGTGATTTCTTGGGGATGTTTCAATGCTCCGCCTTGGCCGATCTTGGCGCTAGCATTAACCTCATGCCACTCTCAGTGTGGAAGAAACTGTCTCTTCCTGAACTTTCATCCACTCGTATGACACTCGAGCTAGCGGATCGTACCGTAACTCGTCCACTTGGGATAGCCGAGGATGTCGTGATGAAAGTGGGAAAGTTTCACTTTCATGCTGACTTTGTTGTAGTAGACTTCGATGCAGATCCTAGAGTTCCCCTTATCTTAGGGAGAGCTTTCTTGAGGACGAGTCGTGCTCTAATTGATGTGTTTGCTGAAGAGTTGACCATACGGGTTGACAACGAAGAGCTCACGTTAAATATCAACCAGAACTCCAAACCTCTATACAAAAAGAGTGTTGCCAAAATTGATCAAAAATCTGAGAGAATCAATGCAACGCTCTCAAATTTCACGGTTAAGAGTGTTCAACAAAAACGTGCTGAGCTCAAAGCTTTAAAAATTACCCCTGGTTCAAACAAATGGTTTGAAAGCTGCACCAGGGAAGTCAAGAGTATTCTTGATGATGATGACGATGATCTAGAATCGGAGACTTCATCGGAAGTGGTGGAAACTGCTAGCTCTAAGAGCACACCACTTGTCCCACCTCCGGCATCAGTTTGTCGCATCGAGATTGTTAAGTCTGTGGATGAAACCAAACTCTCTTCAGTTTCATCTGAGTTGGATGATGATGTTTGTGATCCAATGGGAGACATTCTTCCCATTGATGAATTGCTCAAAACTGATCCATCATCTTCTAGTCCTATTCCCGACTCTTCCATCCCTTCCCTCACTCCTGATGAGGAAGAGGAAAACTTTTGGAATGAAGTCGATGCATTTCTAAGTGATGAATCAATTCCAACGGGAATTGATAACACTTACCTTGATCCGGAGGGAGACATCCTTTTTCTGGAAAGTCTGTTGATTGAAGAACCATTTCCCACCCTCCCTCCCGGACATCTTCTTGACAATCACCATCTAAGCTTCAAGTTTAAGCTTAAAGATGTCAAAACTGGTGATTTGCTTTTCTCTGCTGAGGAATGGACATGCATTCTCATGTACGTCTTTATTCCATTCTTCACAGATGGTGTGGTTGCTCTTTCCCTTTTCTCTTTCGGGAATGAGGACACCATCTTTGACCCCGGTATCATCCTTTATAGTTTCTACTATTAAACAATACCGCGGTTATATCTCGTCGGTGTGGAACTTTATGATGTTCATATGTTCATTAACATTGTGAACGAAAGTCCGATCGAGATTGGTTTTCCACGTTACTTTCCCCATGAACAAATGAATTCGGGGTCGAGTCAAGCTAGCGACTCGGGAATCAAAAACAGTAGCATATAATGTGGGTTTTCACCCATGTTTCTGTCTTCTCACCTCTTTCTACCACCCTAGTGTGGGGGGGTTGCCCACATGTTCCAAAAAAAAAAATAAAAAAAAAAAAAAAAAAAAAAAAAAAAAAAAATCCTTCTTTCTAAATAATGGCCGTAATATTTCCCTTTCACGTTCTTTGTTTCAGCATAACCGCCGGTACTTTGAATATTGAGGGCAATATTCATTTCTAAGTGTGGGGGGGAATTCTCACGAATTTCATATATTATCTACCCAATTCCCCCGTTTTTGGCCAAAATTTTTTTGGAGTAAGTGTTCTACACTTTCTCATTTGGTTATCAGTCCGCCATGTCTGTAAGACAAAAGGATTGGCTAATCCAGGAGCAAACGGCTCTTGGTAAAGATATATCAAATCCGTTTATATGGCTTGCAATTTGCCCAAAATTGTATGGTATTCAACTCACCATATCCTAAAAAGTGAAGAGTTGGCTAGCCCGCAAGATTATGGCTTGTGGTAAAGGCAGTGGAAAAACCATAATTGGTAATCAGCTCACCAAAGATAATATTCATAATTTATCTAAGAGTTGGCTAGTCTAGAAGGGTACGGCTTCTGGTAAAGACAAATCAAATCCGTTGGAAGCTGGTGGTTTGCTCAAAATCACATGGTTATCGGTGTACCATAGTTCTTACTTGAACTGAAACATTTGGCTACTCCAGAAGTAATGGCTTTTGGTAAAGAGATTAAAATCCATTATGTTTTCTCAAATCATTGCTAGGGACTAGCAATATCTCAGTGTGGGGGATTGATGAGTGTCTAAATACTCATCAGTTTTGTACAAAATAAACTGCAAAATCATCTGAAAACACTCAGAAACACATCAAAATGATCAAAATATCACAAATCAGTGTTTTATGTGTTTCAAATGCAAAATTATCAAAATCAGATGAAAAACATATCAAATTTGCAAAAATTGCAGTTTCAGTCCCCCAAGTTTCAAAAAAAATTGTCAAAAACAGTCCCTGAGCACATAATTTCAAAAGTAAAGTCACCAAAGGTCCTTTTAAAATCAAAAGTTGTCAAATTTAGTCCTTTGGTGAAAAATATGAAAAGTTTGAGAAAATTACAACTTTGGTCCCTCAAGTTCAAAAATTGGCAGAATTGGTCCCTGGAAAATGTGAAAATGGCAACATTGGTCCTTATACTTTCTGAAAGTGTCACTTTTGGTCCCTTGAAACAAGATTGATGATTTGGCAGCTTAGGCCCCTCAAATTTCAGAAATTGCATACCTAGTCCTTGTCATTTATACCCTTTGGCCTTGTCATTTAGCCATTTTGGACCCTGCCTAACCAATGGACCCCTGTCATAATACAATTGTGAACCCCTCCATAATACTGCCTGGTCAAACTCTTGGTCAAAATAGCCAACTTGGCGCCAAAGTCCACCATTATCACCTGCTTCCCTGCAACTGGCTTTCCCCCCCATCCCTCCTCCTCTCCAATCACTCTAACATGTTCCCCACTCCACAACTAACATCCAAGGTCCATTAATTACACCCCCCCCCCTCTCACTCAACCTCCAATGGGCAGACAAGTGTTTTGACGCCAAAACACCATTTAAATGGTTGAGATCATTTTGAGCAAATCCAATGGATAGGATTGGTGGGATACTATCAGAAGTGAGAGAAAAGAAGATTGGGTATAAAAGAAAAGCAAAAGAAGAAGTGAAGTTCAGTTTTTAGTTTTTAAAAATTTTAGTTAATGTCGAATTTAGTTTAAATGTTTTAATTAAGTTGTGATATTGTTAGCTTTTGTTAAATTGTACTTTATTAAAGTTGTTTTATCAATATTAATCAGTTTCAAGTTCCAATTTCAATTATTTGATCATTTCAGATTGTTAAAGTTCACTGTTGAAATTTTTATCTTCAAAGTCTTGTATGCAAGCTTAATAATGCTTCTTTTCAAGTTTACATAAGCTTATATAAGCTGGTTATAGCTTTTTATAAGCTTATAGACAAGTTTCAATCACTTTTGAATTTTGGTCAACTTAAGTCAACTGTTGGTGCAAAAAGGTGAAAATTGAAGCAGAATTGGAAATGGGTTGTTGCAGGCATGGAATGGGTTGAAATGGAAGCTAGGGGTTGGTCTGAATTAGGTTAGAGGTTCTTGGTTCTCATTGTGCTAGCTATTGTAGCTTGGACTACTTGTAAGTCTAAATTAAGGCTTTATGCATAATTTGTATTTGTAGTGTAAATTTGTGTAAATCTGTTCTAATAGCAGTAAATCAGTTATAGTAAGTTGAATTGATCAAAAAAAAAAGGTTGGTTCTGTGTTTGGATCTGTCTTAGTTAAAAATCAAGTCATAAAGGGGTGTTTGGCTCAACTGATATAACTGTCATTTTAGCTTAGTCCATGGTTTCTTTAGGTTGTTTCATGATTGTTAAGTATTATTGAGTTCAATTGAATCAAGAACTTGGGTCTGCAACCTCTAAAAGTCAAAATCCACTTTAAACAAGCTCAACAGTTAACTGTTGAGATTTTTGGAAAATCAAACTTGTGTTTTGTGTTTAAAAGTCTCAATCAAAGCTTAAATCATGTCCATTACACCTTATAATACTTAGATCAGTGATAAAATTGGATTGGAATCTCACCAAAGTCAAACTGGTAACTTGTTTCAAAAAGTCAAAATTGTAAAAATTTGGATTTGTGCAACACTTGCAGCAGTCACATAGGTTTTATTAAAGATCTTTAGGTTCTGATTTTTGGTCTCCAAGTAGTCTACTAGGTGGTCTCTTTAACCTAATATCTGTTTTTGGCTTAAGCTTCCTTGATAAGCTTGGGCATAAGCCCAAAGTGAGGGCCAGTTGCCCTGCTCCCCTGTCTCAGCATAAGCTGAGATTTTCTCAGTTTGTGCAGCAAGTGTACAGAGCTCATAAGAGCTCACCATGGCCTCATTTTTGGTTTAAGTGATCTCACCCAGGTCCTCTCCAAGTTCCAAATAAAAGTTTTCAGTTTGAGCTTATTGATAAGCTTGTGCATGTGATTACAGTTGGTACCCAAAGCTATTTAAGTTTATAAAATCAAATACATCAAATTTGATCTAGATTGTGATTCTGTTGGTCTAGCTTGTTAAAACTCATTGCATTTTAGTTAAATTAGCTTATCATAGCTTGTGTTTCAGTTTGGTAGCTTTTGGTAAGCTTTTGGCTTATTAAGTGCTTATTTCAATAAGCACTTCATTAGCAGTTTCATATTTATCCACATAAGCACTTATTTTTCTATTTTTCTTATATTCCTAATATCATTTTAGAGTTTTCCTGAAATTTTCAGATTTTTCCTAGTTGTTTTGCTATTTTTCTTGAATTTAATTAGTTTTTAAGCATTTTTAAATAGCTTTTAATACAAAAAATTAGAAAAAGGTTCAAAAAAATAATTTTCCAATTTTCTTAAGTTTAGATAAATATAAAAAGCCAAAAAAGTATTTTTCCATATTTTTCTTAGTTAAATTTGTATTTTTAGATAATTTAAATAGTTTTAAATAGTATTTAATTCCTAGAAAATAGAAAAATTATCAGAAAAATACAAAAAAATAGTTTTGAAAATTCTAGTTTGATATTTTAGATTTTTCCATTTCATAATTTTATTTTTCTAGCCTTATTTCCTAATTTTTTGTATTTTAGATAATTATTAAATAGTTAAAAATAGTTTTTAATTAATAATAATTAATATATTAGTTTTAAAAATAATTTTCTTTTTCTAAAAATTTTCTTATATAATTAGGATTGTAAAAATGTATTTTTCATATTTTTAGGATTTATATTGAGTAAGTTTCACTTTTTATTTTTGTACGTTACGTAGTTTTTAATTTAAACGTACGTTTTAGGTTTTAAACGTTCATCACTTTAATTATAGTGATAGCGTTTATTTAATAGGTTTTATCTTTTTAATCTTCTTTAATTTGCATTTAAGCCGTTTTTATTTGTTGGCTTTTTCCTTAGTTATAATCATTCCCATATCCTTTTCCCGTTCAGACTCCTCGATCACTAAACGGTTGATAATCCATTGCACAACTCGCTGGGACATAACGACCCGGGGAAACATTGTACTCCTCAGATCTTCATTGATTTCGTGCTTGAGCTGTTTTAGGTTTTCTTACGCTTGCGTGAGAGAACTTGACGGTTTTGCGCGCATCAAATTTTTGGCGCCGCTGCCGGGGAGCTGTGCTGATTTATCTCCCGTTTTAGCAGATTAGTTGTTTGAATCCTCACTCATTGTTTATATCATCCATATCCATCTATATATATATCCATATTTTCTTCTAAAAAATCCAAAAACCCAAAAACAAGCAAAAACGTATAAAACACAAAAATATTTTTCTTTTGTTTCTATATATGTATCAAAAATAAAAATACAAAAAGAATCGTCGTTTTCTCTAATAATTAACAACTTAAAAGATTACCACCGCAAACCAAGGCAGTGCACTACCTAACTGGGGGTGCGACCATAATAAGTTCCCGAACTAAAGATATAAAACTTGCCTTTGTGTCCATTGTGATTGGTGTACCTTTTTCAAAGAAGCCATTCATCTTGGATTATTGGTTAAGTTCACTGTTGTTTTGCCTCGATTTTGTGTTAATTGATTTTGTTGTGATATCGACGTTTCAGAACCAGAAAACCCATAAAGATTCTTCTCATCACCCTGATTTTTTATAAAACGTCTTCATAATTCTCATTCTCATCTGAAATATCTTCATAATTCCATTTCTCTCCTTAACTCTGAGATTCCTTAGAGTTAACTCTAGTGCATGCGCACTCGTTCTTCTAGATCATTGAGTCCTTTACGTGATCTAGCAGAAATTCCAAGAAGACGTTCTCGTAGGCGTACTGCCCAAATAGTCGAACCCGAGATTCGTACTATTTCGAGCAACAGTATGGCAGACGAACGTACCATGGCGGAAATGCTCCAGGCACCCACCGAGGGTTATGGAGATGCCATCGTCTTACCGGTAATCAATTCTGATCACTTCGAATTGAAGACACATTTAATCCAACTTGTGTCTACGAATCAATTCCGTGGGTCTGATCGAGAAGACCCGTATGCACACATCCGTTGGTTCAACCATTTGACATCAACTCTCAATTACAAAGATGTGCCACAACAGGTGATCAAATTGATGATATTTCCGTTCTCACTTGCGGGGGCAGCCAGGATTTGGCTGGAAAAAGAACCCCCTCGATCCATCGAAACTTGGGAGGATCTTGTTCAAAAGTTTGTGAATTACTTCTTTCCTCCATCAAAGACGACTAATCTTAAAAATGAAATTTCTGGATTTCGTCAAAATTTCGATGAAAATTTTGGAGAGGCATGGGAGAGATTCAAAGATCTCCTCAGGAAATGCCCCCATCATGAATTCACGGAGCTTCAACAAGTTAATATCTTTTACAATGGGTTGAACGGTAATGATCAAGATTCTTTGAACGCATCCGCGGGTGGCAATATCTTGAATCGTAAACCTAAAGATGTGCTTGAAATTTGCGAGAGTAAATCAAAAGTTCCTTTTTCTCGCAACAAAGTCAATGTTCCGAACACTCCTGCTTCTTCATCCGGTAACTCTTCTGAGTTAGCAGCTCCGATAGCTGCTCTAACGGACATCATCCATTGTATGATAAAAGAGGTAAAGGAAATCAAAAACGAAATTCATAAGCCCGAACCAGTCAAAGCCGTAAACAAGGTGTGTGAAACTTGTAGTGGTCCACACGCGTATTATGATTGTCAAGCAACCGATGCTTCCTTTTACCAAGCTCCCGTAGCTTCGGTAAACCACAATCAATACCGACCACAGGCTGATCCTCACTACCGTGCACCTAGCGGTATGACACCACCTGGTTTTCCTCCCGTGCAAAACCATGGCAATCAAAATCGCTTTGTTCCGAATCAAGGGCAAAATTTCAATAACCCTCCAAATTTCAATCAAAACCGGAACAATTTCAACCAACCTTATCAAGCTCCTAATCATCAAAGTTATCAACCACCTCCTCAAGCTCCCATGCCAAATGACTTCATGAAAATGACTGAGGCAAACATGCGTTCAATGCAAACTCAGATCAATAACATGAGAGGTGAGCTAAAAAGGGAAATTGATACCACATTGTCTCGGCAGACAAATGAGTTAAAGAATATGATGAGCAGTTTCATGAACATGAATATGAACAAAGCTTCGCCATCTTCTGGAGGACTCCCAAGCAATACAGTTACCAATCCCAATGCCGAGTTGAAAGCCGTCACCACTCGTAGTGGTAAGACGCACAATGGACCTACGACTCCAATGCCCCCTCCTCCTGTGGCATTTAGTCAAGTTACCAAGGAGACAACGGACAAGGTGCATTATTCAAGCCCACGAAGTACCGCACACGTCCCACCTTCGGTAGTCCAACCTTCAAGTCCGGAACCCGATGTTCCGAAGAAAAATCCTGAGCCCGAAAACACTTCCATCCCGGCTCAAAAGTCTAGTCAGCTTCCCTACCCATCAAGAATGAATGATGAGAAGCAAAAAGACAAAAACAAAGAGCAGATGGAAAAGTTTTTCCAAATCTTCAATGAGCTTCACTTTGATATAAGCTTCGTTGATGCTCTCGTTCTAATGCCTAAATTTGCATCCACGCTTAAAGGCTTACTCACCAACAAAGACAAGCTATCAGAGATGGCTAAAACTCCTCTCAATGAGCAATGCTCAGCGGCCATTCTTAATAAGCTTCCCGAAAAGCTTGAAGACCCTGGCCGGTTTCTAATCCCGTGTGATTTCTTGGGGATGTTTCAATGCTCCGCCTTGGCCGATCTTGGCGCTAGCATTAACCTCATGCCACTCTCAGTGTGGAAGAAACTGTCTCTTCCTGAACTTTCATCCACTCGTATGACACTCGAGCTAGCGGATCGTACCGTAACTCGTCCACTTGGGATAGCCGAGGATGTCGTGATGAAAGTGGGAAAGTTTCACTTTCATGCTGACTTTGTTGTAGTAGACTTCGATGCAGATCCTAGAGTTCCCCTTATCTTAGGGAGAGCTTTCTTGAGGACGAGTCGTGCTCTAATTGATGTGTTTGCTGAAGAGTTGACCATACGGGTTGACAACGAAGAGCTCACGTTAAATATCAACCAGAACTCCAAACCTCTATACAAAAAGAGTGTTGCCAAAATTGATAAAAAATCTGAGAGAATCAATGCAACGCTCTCAAATTTCACGGTTAAGAGTGTTCAACAAAAACGTGCTGAGCTCAAAGCTTTAAAAATTACCCCTGGTTCAAACAAATGGTTTGAAAGCTGCACCAGGGAAGTCAAGAGTATTCTTGATGATGATGACGATGATCTAGAATCGGAGACTTCATCGGAAGTGGTGGAAACTGCTAGCTCTAAGAGCACACCACTTGTCCCACCTCCGGCATCAGTTTGTCGCATCGAGATTGTTAAGTCTGTGGATGAAACCAAACTCTCTTCAGTTTCATCTGAGTTGGATGATGATGTTTGTGATCCAATGGGAGACATTCTTCCCATTGATGAATTGCTCAAAACTGATCCATCATCTTCTAGTCCTATTCCCGACTCTTCCATCCCTTCCCTCACTCCTGATGAGGAAGAGGAAAACTTTTGGAATGAAGTCGATGCATTTCTAAGTGATGAATCAATTCCAACGGGAATTGATAACACTTACCTTGATCCGGAGGGAGACATCCTTTTTCTGGAAAGTCTGTTGATTGAAGAACCATTTCCCACCCTCCCTCCCGGACATCTTCTTGACAATCACCATCTAAGCTTCAAGTTTAAGCTTAAAGATGTCAAAACTGGTGATTTGCTTTTCTCTGCTGAGGAATGGACATGCATTCTCATGTACGTCTTTATTCCATTCTTCACAGATGGTGTGGTTGCTCTTTCCCTTTTCTCTTTCGGGAATGAGGACACCATCTTTGACCCCGGTATCATCCTTTATAGTTTCTACTATTAAACAATACCGCGGTTATATCTCGTCGGTGTGGAACTTTATGATGTTCATATGTTCATTAACATTGTGAACGAAAGTCCGATCGAGATTGGTTTTCCACGTTACTTTCCCCATGAACAAATGAATTCGGGGTCGAGTCAAGCTAGCGACTCGGGAATCAAAAACAGTAGCATATAATGTGGGTTTTCACCCATATTTCTGTCTTCTCACCTCTTTCTACCACCCTAGTGTGGGGGGGTTGCCCACATGTTCCAAAAAAAAAATAAAAAAAAAAAAAAAAAAAAAAAAAAAAAAATCCTTCTTTCTAAATAATGGCCGTAATATTTCCCTTTCACGTTCTTTGTTTCGGCATAACCGCCGGTACTTTGAATATTGAGGGCAATATTCATTTCTAAGTGTGGGGGGGAATTCTCACGAATTTCATATATTATCTACCCAATTCCCCCGTTTTTGGCCAAAATTTTTTTGGAGTAAGTGTTCTACACTTTCTCATTTGGTTATCAGTCCGCCATGTCTGTAAGACAAAAGGATTGGCTAATCCAGGAGCAAACGGCTCTTGGTAAAGATATATCAAATCCGTTTATATGGCTTGCAATTTGCCCAAAATTGTATGGTATTCAACTCACCATATCCTAAAAAGTGAAGAGTTGGCTAGCCCGCAAGATTATGGCTTGTGGTAAAGGCAGTGGAAAAACCATAATTGGTAATCAGCTCACCAAAGATAATATTCATAATTTATCTAAGAGTTGGCTAGTCTAGAAGGGTACGGCTTCTGGTAAAGACAAATCAAATCCGTTGGAAGCTGGTGGTTTGCTCAAAATCACATGGTTATCGGTGTACCATAGTTCTTACTTGAACTGAAACATTTGGCTACTCCAGAAGTAATGGCTTTTGGTAAAGAGATTAAAATCCATTATGTTTTCTCAAATCATTGCTAGGGACTAGCAATATCTCAGTGTGGGGGATTGATGAGTGTCTAAATACTCATCAGTTTTGTACAAAATAAACTGCAAAATCATCTGAAAACACTCAGAAACACATCAAAATGATCAAAATATCACAAATCAGTGTTTTATGTGTTTCAAATGCAAAATTATCAAAATCAGATGAAAAACATATCAAATTTGCAAAAATTGCAGTTTCAGTCCCCCAAGTTTCAAAAAAAATTGTCAAAAACAGTCCCTGAGCACATAATTTCAAAAGTAAAGTCACCAAAGGTCCTTTTAAAATCAAAAGTTGTCAAATTTAGTCCTTTGGTGAAAAATATGAAAAGTTTGAGAAAATTACAACTTTGGTCCCTCAAGTTCAAAAATTGGCAGAATTGGTCCCTGGAAAATGTGAAAATGGCAACATTGGTCCTTATACTTTCTGAAAGTGTCACTTTTGGTCCCTTGAAACAAGATTGATGATTTGGCAGCTTAGGCCCCTCAAATTTCAGAAATTGCATACCTAGTCCTTGTCATTTATACCCTTTGGCCTTGTCATTTAGCCATTTTGGACCCTGCCTAACCAATGGACCCCTGTCATAATACAATTGTGAACCCCTCCATAATACTGCCTGGTCAAACTCTTGGTCAAAATAGCCAACTTGGCGCCAAAGTCCACCATTATCACCTGCTTCCCTGCAACTGGCTTTCCCCCCCATCCCTCCTCCTCTCCAATCACTCTAACATGTTCCCCACTCCACAACTAACATCCAAGGTCCATTAATTACACCCCCCCTCTCACTCAACCTCCAATGGGCAGACAAGTGTTTTGGCGCCAAAACACCATTTAAATGGTTGAGATCATTTTGAGCAAATCCAATGGATAGGATTGGTGGGATACTATCAGAAGTGAGAGAAAAGAAGATTGGGTATAAAAGAAAAGCAAAAGAAGAAGTGAAGTTCAGTTTTTAGTTTTTAAAAATTTTAGTTAATGTCGAATTTAGTTTAAATGTTTTAATTAAGTTGTGATATTGTTAGCTTTTGTTAAATTGTACTTTATTAAAGTTGTTTTATCAATATTAATCAGTTTCAAGTTCCAATTTCAATTATTTGATCATTTCAGATTGTTAAAGTTCACTGTTGAAATTTTTATCTTCAAAGTCTTGTATGCAAGCTTAATAATGCTTCTTTTCAAGTTTACATAAGCTTATATAAGCTGGTTATAGCTTTTTATAAGCTTATAGACAAGTTTCAATCACTTTTGAATTTTGGTCAACTTAAGTCAACTGTTGGTGCAAAAAGGTGAAAATTGAAGCAGAATTGGAAATGGGTTGTTGCAGGCATGGAATGGGTTGAAATGGAAGCTAGGGGTTGGTCTGAATTAGGTTAGAGGTTCTTGGTTCTCATTGTGCTAGCTATTGTAGCTTGGACTACTTGTAAGTCTAAATTAAGGCTTTATGCATAATTTGTATTTGTAGTGTAAATTTGTGTAAATCTGTTCTAATAGCAGTAAATCAGTTATAGTAAGTTGAATTGATCAAAAAAAAAAGGTTGGTTCTGTGTTTGGATCTGTCTTAGTTAAAAATCAAGTCATAAAGGGGTGTTTGGCTCAACTGATATAACTGTCATTTTAGCTTAGTCCATGGTTTCTTTAGGTTGTTTCATGATTGTTAAGTATTATTGAGTTCAATTGAATCAAGAACTTGGGTCTGCAACCTCTAAAAGTCAAAATCCACTTTAAACAAGCTCAACAGTTAACTGTTGAGATTTTTGGAAAATCAAACTTGTGTTTTGTGTTTAAAAGTCTCAATCAAAGCTTAAATCATGTCCATTACACCTTATAATACTTAGATCAGTGATAAAATTGGATTGGAATCTCACCAAAGTCAAACTGGTAACTTGTTTCAAAAAGTCAAAATTGTAAAAATTTGGATTTGTGCAACACTTGCAGCAGTCACATAGGTTTTATTAAAGATCTTTAGGTTCTGATTTTTGGTCTCCAAGTAGTCTACTAGGTGGTCTCTTTAACCTAATATCTGTTTTTGGCTTAAGCTTCCTTGATAAGCTTGGGCATAAGCCCAAAGTGAGGGCCAGTTGCCCTGCTCCCCTGTCTCAGCATAAGCTGAGATTTTCTCAGTTTGTGCAGCAAGTGTACAGAGCTCATAAGAGCTCACCATGGCCTCATTTTTGGTTTAAGTGATCTCACCCAGGTCCTCTCCAAGTTCCAAATAAAAGTTTTCAGTTTGAGCTTATTGATAAGCTTGTGCATGTGATTACAGTTGGTACCCAAAGCTATTTAAGTTTATAAAATCAAATACATCAAATTTGATCTAGATTGTGATTCTGTTGGTCTAGCTTGTTAAAACTCATTGCATTTTAGTTAAATTAGCTTATCATAGCTTGTGTTTCAGTTTGGTAGCTTTTGGTAAGCTTTTGGCTTATTAAGTGCTTATTTCAATAAGCACTTCATTAGCAGTTTCATATTTATCCACATAAGCACTTATTTTTCTATTTTTCTTATATTCCTAATATCATTTTAGAGTTTTCCTGAAATTTTCAGATTTTTCCTAGTTGTTTTGCTATTTTTCTTGAATTTAATTAGTTTTTAAGCATTTTTAAATAGCTTTTAATACAAAAAATTAGAAAAAAGGTTCAAAAAAATAATTTTCCAATTTTCTTAAGTTTAGATAAATATAAAAAGCCAAAAAAGTATTTTTCCATATTTTTCTTAGTTAAATTTGTATTTTTAGATAATTTAAATAGTTTTAAATAGTATTTAATTCCTAGAAAATAGAAAAATTATCAGAAAAATACAAAAAAATAGTTTTGAAAATTCTAGTTTGATATTTTAGATTTTTCCATTTCATAATTTTATTTTTCTAGCCTTATTTCCTAATTTTTTGTATTTTAGATAATTATTAAATAGTTAAAAATAGTTTTTAATTAATAATAATTAATATATTAGTTTTAAAAATAATTTTCTTTTTCTAAAAATTTTCTTATATAATTAGGATTGTAAAAATGTATTTTTCATATTTTTAGGATTTATATTGAGTAAGTTTCACTTTTTATTTTTGTACGTTACGTAGTTTTTAATTTAAACGTACGTTTTAGGTTTTAAACGTTCATCACTTTAATTATAGTGATAGCGTTTATTTAATAGGTTTTATCTTTTTAATCTTCTTTAATTTGCATTTAAGCCGTTTTTATTTGTTGGCTTTTTCCTTAGTTATAATCATTCCCATATCCTTTTCCCGTTCAGACTCCTCGATCACTAAACGGTTGATAATCCATTGCACAACTCGCTGGGACATAACGACCCGGGGAAACATTGTACTCCTCAGATCTTCATTGATTTCGTGCTTGAGCTGTTTTAGGTTTTCTTACGCTTGCGTGAGAGAACTTGACGGTTTTGCGCGCATCACCGTTTGCTCTGGACTAGTTGATTCTTATGTGTGTAAGACATGGTGAATCAATAACCATTTGTTGTGTATCTCAGATATACACCTTTTACAATCAACTCCCATCAATACTTGGCTATGTATATTTGAATATAAATAACCAACTTGAGTCATACCAAAGTTACTTTTAACCAAACCATTATCCAAATATCTTCCAAAGTCAATCCAATAATATATATATTTACTCCTTAACCTACCAAAATAGGAAAAAGTAAATATAGTCATTAAATAACCCTTGCAACCGACTTTGTATATATAAGAAGATTTTACTTTAGGTAAACTTCATCAATTCACATTCAAACACAATATCCCCAAAACCATAATTATGAACAATCCTTCCAACACCATCGTCATCTCATCTGATTCAGAAGAAGAGTATATAATCGAGTCAGAGACATCCTTAGAGACATCAGGATGGTTTGGATACTTTCCACCAGGGGCTGGCACTTCTTCCACAAAGTATACCAAAGAAACTGCTAAGCGAGTCCCTGCAGCTAAACCTGCAAAATCTCTTGAGTTCTACTCCAGCTCATCAGATGATGACGAGGCAAATGATGAAACTTATTCCATGGCTAAAGATTTGCCAAAAGCTCTTTCAATAGCACTGGAAACAGCTATCTCCAATATGAAGCAGATATCCATCCCAACAAGGCCTGCAATGCTACCAAAGCCTCCTCCACAGGTTCTTGGGCTTCCATGTCCAAGAATGCAATCCACTTTTGATAACAAAAGGAAGAGGGCACCAGGAAACAAGCATGACTATGTGGGCAAAGGCAAGAAGCCAATGGAGTAGCTGAAGTTAGGTGTAGGATGTGCTAGGTTGCAGTCTTTTGTGTTTTGATGATAATAATAACACACTTTGGTTGTAATGAATCACGTTATATTAATGAAGTTTCTTTGTTTTTCATTTTCCACTGTAAGCATGTTACCACTGGTTGCAATATAGTTCCCACTGTAAAATAATTTCTGCATAAACATCAGTGGACTACTAGATAGTATCTAAACAACCTCGAGCATCGATTCACCAAAGAGTAACCATTCAATGTAAACAAAGAATCCTTCAAATCTGCAACTCATAAGCATAAACCAAACACTGGAATCACTGTTGAGTTATGGAAATGGTTAGTATATTGAAAGAACTGAACATAGCAGTGGCTATACTCAATAAAGTCAACACATAAACACTGATACACTTTCCAAGGCCACAGGACTCCAATTTACTTCTCAACCACTTACACCTTCCCCTCATTAACTTCTTGAATCCAACTTAACATATATTTAACAAACCATTAAACACAAACCACTCAAATGACATACTCCAAAAATTTCACTCTCAAAGATCATTTCTTCAACAACACCATGAGTCAATCAAGTCCAATCAATCTTTCTTCTAGTAGTTCATCTGATAGTTCATGGGATGACTTTGTTTTGAAAAACCCTAGGAGAGTTGAAAAAGAAGAGTATGAGAAGGTTGTATCCAGGAAGAGAAAACATTCAATTGTTATTTCAAATCCTTTTTCTGCTGGTCCTTCATCAATGCAACCAGAGCCTCAGGATGTAGTAATCAAGGAAGATAGCTCAGAGATCAGCTCCTATGTATCTCCATATGTAGATACAGATGATGAGACCTCTGGAAGGGTCCTGAGTGTTCCTCCTCTTGCATCAATAGCTCCTCCTGAAGAGCTCCAACCATCACCTTTTCTACCATTGCAACTAGCTTCACCATCAGTCGGTCCTTCATCATCCTCATCACCTACTGGGATAGTGGTGATGGGTTTAGCAAGCCCTAGAGTGTACAAGTGGATTAACATGCGTGGGGCTCCTAAGGTGATGCCAAGCTGGGGCATACCTAAGAAGCCATTGATGATGGGTAGGAAGGGGATGGGATAGAAAGCTTGTGTTTGGGGTAGATTGTTGGTAGTTGTTTTCAGTTGATGTAGTGATGCTTTGTAATATGTATTTCATGGATGTAACTGTTGCACTTAGAATGCAGTTTTGTGAAATAATAATAATAATCCATGTTTTCCTTTATCTTTAGTGTTCCTGCATCACATACTTTGTTCCACTAACTTCATTATCAACATTGACATACTGTCCATCATAATGCTCAAAATCAGAAAGATAGGACTTGTTGCTAGTCATGTGCCTTGAACACCCACTATCTGTATATCCTTGATCTGATCTTTTTTTCCTTGGATGTTCCTTCACATAAGAGTAAAGAGTTAGTTTCTTTTGGGGACCCAAGCCATGATTGACTTGGATCTGCCTCGTGTATCAATATAGTTAAATCTATCAAAGGTCATTGATACACCATTGGGATTGGTTGTAGGGGTATTTTCTTTAGGTTTCCATTCCCAACGTGCTGAGGCCTTCACATCATTGCCCATGTTCCCCCTTTTCTTGTTCAAAACCCTTGCAGTGGTAACTTTTAAATGAGCAGTGGTAACTGCTGGTTTCTTTTTAGGCAACCACTGTTGGTTATAATTAACCTTTTTAGCTTGAAAGGTTCCTTTCCCTGTTTGTGCAGATTTTGCAAAAGTTGTTTTGAAGTTTGCCCTTTTAACAGGTGATTTAGGATGAGCAGTGTTAACAGTTTTTGCAGTGGCAAAAGTTTTGAGGCCACTTCTAAGTTGAACTTCTCTTGAGACCATTTTGCAATGTGAATTAGGGTGTACATTATTTTGAAACCTGTTAGTCTCCACCCTTTTATTCCCATGGACTTCCCTTCTCCCAATATGATAGTCACAATAAGCATGTAAATGATCAAAACTACCACAGATATAGCATGCCTTATTGTACATTACAAAATCACTACCTAGTTGTTGAGATTTGACATGATTCCAACTCCTCTGGTTACCCCTAGGAGCTGAAGGCTTGTTCCTATACATCTCAGCATACCTTACAGTTGGTCTAGGTTTGTTAACTGGTTTCCTAGGTTCCTCTGTAACAGTATTAACAACTTTTGGGATAGAAGCCTCTACATTCTTTTTAACATTCTCATCAACAACATATGAGTCACTAGCACTCTCAAACACATCATTATCAAGCTTAATCTCTTCCTCACTTTTCACCACTGTGTCCTTTAAAGGACCATATTCTCTTTCAAGATCCTTAAAATCCTCTATGCCTGTATGAGCTAGGTCTACACCTGGAGGTGAATGCACACCCCTTAGTGGTGGAGGCACAGTGTTATAACCCATACCAGACTTAGCTTTATTATATATTTGAGCATTTCAAATTTTATCAATTGACTTAGACTGATGATAACATGTGTCTACAGTTAAATTGACATTTTCAATTTTCTTTTGAAGTTTTTCAAGCTCCTTTTGGTATGCTTCATTCACAGCAGTTGATTCGCTCCCAGACGGTCAAGTTTTATCACGCAAGCTAGCCACTTGTGAATGGCCAACGGTAACAAACTTAAAACAGTCTGGAACCAATGCAATGAAGATCAGGAGAGTATAGTATTTCCCCAGGTCGTTAAGTCCCAACGAGCTGTGCGAGAATAGTCAAACGTAAAGTGATCGAGAAGATTTGAATGGGAAAGGATTGTGGTTGATCTATACCTAAAGAGAAAGCCCATAAACTACAGGGGCTTAAATGCAAATTAAAGAAAGTTAAAAAAAGATAAAAAAATATTAAATAAACGCTATCACTATATTTAAAATGATGTTTTTTTGTTTTTATGTTTTTATAAAACTTAATTTAAAAACTACGTAACGTACAAATAAAAACGTGAAACTTATACAATATAAATCCAAAAAATATGAAAATGATATTTTTACAAACCTAATGATATAAGAAAATTTTAAGAAAAAGAAAATTATTTTTATAACTAATTATCTAATTATTATTAATTAAAAACTATTTCTAACTATTTAATAAATACCTAAAATACAAGAAAATATGAAACAAAGCTAGAAAAATAAAATTAAAACTTGGAAAAATCTAAAATATCAAAAGAGAATTTTTAAAACTATTTTTGTATTTTTCTGATTATTTTTCTATTTTTTATGAATTAAAAACTATTTAAAATTAATTAAATTACTTAAAAATACAAATTTAACTAAGAAAAATCTAGAAAAATATTTTTTTGACTTTTTGTATTTATCTTAACTTAATAAAAATGAAAAATTATTTTTTTGATACTTTTCTGAATTTTTTATATTAAATGCTATTTAAAAATGCTTAAAATATAATTTAAATTAAGAAAAATAGCAAACAAGCTTGGAAAAATGTGAAAATTTCAGGAAAAGCTTAAAATGATATTAGGAAGCTAGGAAAAATAGAAAAACATGGGGTTGCTTGGAGGAAAATGAAACTGCAAGCACAAGTGCTTAGAAATAAGCACTTGGAATAAGCTAATGAGCACCAAGGACCACCCACTGATCACAGAAGCTTGGATAAGCTAAAATGACCAAAATGCAATAAGTCTAAGCTGCTTTAAACCACTGGAATGGCAATTACCAAGATTTGGATGATTTGAGTATTTGTACCAAACACAGGTTTAGGGACCAAGTTTGAGCTTATGCACAAGCTTCAAAATAAGCTGAAAAGGAAAACCAGCAATTGGAACTTGGAGAAGACCTGGCCAAGTACCTTAAAACTAAAAACTAGACCTAGAGGTGCTAAAATGAGCCTTGTGCAAGAGTTGCAAAAACTGCACAAGCCCTGTGCAGTCTCAGTCCTTGTGCACAGGGCACTTTTGCCACTTTTAACAAGCTCATTTGGAGCTTTTGAAAAAATTCTAAAAATCAACAAAAATAGTAATAAGAAACTAGACCTACTGAACTTATAGAACCCAAAGTTTCATTTGATTTGGTTCAGTAATGAATCTATTAAAAATCACCTTAGGTTGGCTCAAAACTGGATTTTCACTTTTTGACTTTTTTAACAGTTATGAGATTTTGACCAAAATGAGATTTGATTCAATCTTATGAACTGAATTTGATGTTTTGTGGTATAATGAGACTAAGGCAAGATACTCTAGTGATTTCTAAACATGAAACTAGCTTTTACTGTTCTTAAAATCCAACAGTGATGAGATTAGGACTGATTCAATATGATTTTGACTTTTGACTTATGCAGAGACAATATGACTGACCAAAATGACTCAACTAGACTATATTAAGATTAAGTGAACAGGTTTGAGGCACAAACTAAAGCTCAAGCTCAAATACACTACTGATCCAAACACTATTTAAGGACACTTATTCACTGTTTTGCTAAGCTAGACTCAGAACCAAGACAAACTCATCATTAAACTAGATTAAGATGACCAAAGTAGACCTATATCAAGACAACTAGTTAATACTTAAACATCCAAAGCCCAACTGCTCCATTTTGACAAATGTGCAGACATAGCTAGAAACATGCACATAATTGAAAACTTCTATCACACTAAAGATATTAAGCTGAATTATAGCAATGTTTGACAGAATTAAATCTTATTAATAAGAAAACATGGATTCAAACAGATCAAATGATATGCTACTCACATGGGGTCCTAGCCACAATGGCTTGAGGTAACTCAAACAAACAAAAGACCACTATCCTAATTATATCATCCCAAATAGCTCTGAATCAACCCAAAACCATCTCTGCAACAACCCATATCCATTTCCAAGTCTTCTTGATCAAAATTTCTTCAGAGTTGACTTTTGTTGACTGTGTGACAATTTTGCTTGAAACTGATACATAAGCTTACCAAAAGCTTTAAATAACTTAAATAAACTTATTGGATTTTAAAAATAAGCTATTAAAGGTTTAGACATAAGAATTTGAAAATGGATTTTGCAACAGTTAACATGTAGATTTGAAACTTAAGTTCCACCTTGAATTATCACTTGAGAACAGTTTATATTGATGCAACAACTCAACTTGAGTACATAAGAACAGAGGATTACATTCTTAAACTTAAATTAAAACATAAATATTAGAAACGACATATATTTTAAAATAAAAACTAACTACTGGTTCTTCTCAGCTCCTCCTCTCTCTTTTATAGCTTCAAATGGTTCCACGTGTCCTCAGATCAAATCCCACCACTTCTTTTAACCAATGGGAGAGTTTTGAGCAGTTTGGCCGTTTGATGATTTTTGGCGGGAAAGGCATAATTTGACCTCTGTGGATTTTTTGACTGCAACTAGGGGGGTGAGAGGTGTGATGATGAGGGGTTGAGGTGATAAGGGTGCAGGGATAAGGGTGGTGGAAAAGGTGGGTTGCAGAGGAGTAGCAGGGCAAGTGGTGGGGAAGCAGGAGGTGGGAGGGAAAGCTTATTTGTTTGACTGGTTTTGACCAAAGGGTCAAAATGGAAAATGACAGGGGGTCATAATTGTAAGTGGCAGGAGTCTAAATGGGTTTTGACAAGGCTTAGTTATACAAGGACTAGTTTTGTAATTTTCCAATTCTTGAAGGACCAATCCTGTAATTTTCCAAACTTGATACAAGGGACCAATATTGACAAGTTCCAATAGTACAAGGACCAGTTTTGACATTTTCAATTTTCCAGGGACCAAACTTGACATTTTTGAAAGTTCAGGGACCTTTTCTGCCATTTAACAAAAGATTTATTCAAGGACCATTTTTGACAAATTAGAATAATTCAGGGACCTTGAATAACATTTTTCTTTATTTTGTTTTACCAGGGACTGTTTTTGACAACTTTTGAAACTTGGGGGACTAAAACTGCCAATTATGCAAACTTTATACGTTTTTCACCAGATTTTGATATTTTTGCATTTAAAACACATAAAACACTTATTTGTGATATTTTTATCATTTTGATACATTTCTGAGTGTTTTCAGATGTTTTTGCAGTTTAAATGATACAAAAATGATGAGTATTTAGACACTCATCAATCCCCCACACTAAGATATTGCTAGTCCCTAGCAATGTTTTAAGAAAAATTAATGGATTTCATCTCTTTACCAAAAGCCATTACTTCTGGAGTAGCCAAATGTTTCAGTTCAAGTAAGAACCTTGGTACACCGATAACCAAATGATTTTGAGCAAATCATCAGCTTTCAACGGATTTGATTTGTCTTTACCAGAAGCCGTTTGCTCTGGACTAGCCAACTCTTAGATAAATTATCAATATTATCTTTGGTGAGCTGATTACCAATTATGGTTTTTCCACTGCCTTTACCACAAGCCATAAACTTGTGGGCTAGCCAACTCTTCACTTTTAAGGATATGGTGAGCTGAATACCATACAATTTTGGGAAAATTGTAAGCCGTCAACGGATTTGAGATATCTTTACCAAGAGCCGTTTGCTCCTGGATTAGCCAATCCTTATGTGGGTTAGACATGGTGGACTGATTACCATTTGTTGTGTTTAGTACATAGTACTTCCACTAAATTTTTTTTTTAAAATTTGGCCATTTTGGGGGAAAAAGGGACTAAAAGGGTACATTTACGATCAAAATTCGCCAGAATTTCCCCCCACACTTAGAAATGAATATTGTCCTCAATATTCAAAGTACCGGCTGTTATGCCGAAACTTAGAACGTAAAAAGATAACATTCTAGCTAAGTGTAGAAACACAACAATTATTCTCTTTTTTAATATTTACAATTTTCATTCATTTATTAGATCTATATACAACATGTGGGGCATCTCCCCCACACTAGGGTGGTACACACGGGTGAAAACCCATGTAGCATGCTACTGTTTTTGATTACCGAGTCGCTAGCTTGACTCGACCCCGAATTAATTTGTTCATGGGGAAGTAAGTGGAAGAGACAATCTCCATCGGACTTTCATTCAAGATGTTTGGATAAACATTGAAGTACGTGAAAGTTCCACACCGATGAGATACAGAGACATAACCGGCTCAAAAATGATAAATGAAAATGCCGGGATCAAAAATTGTGTCCTCATTCCTGAAGGAGAAAAGGGAACGAGAAACCACACCATTTGTGAAAAATGGAACAAAGATGTGCATCACAATGCAATCCCATTCTTCATTAGTGAGGAGCAAATCACCATTTTTGACATTTTTAAGCTTAAATTTGAAGCTTGTATGGTGATTGGCAACAAAATTTCCGGGAGGGAGAGCTGGAAACGGTTCTTCAATCAACAGATTTTCAAGAAAGAGGATGTCTCCCTCCGAATCATAGCAAGTATTGTCAATCCCTGTTGGAATTGACTCATCACTAAGAAAAGCATCGACCTCCTTCCAAAAGTTGTCATCTTCCTCATTTGGAGTGAGAGAAGGAATGGAAGAGTCGGAAATGGGACAAGAAATGAGTGGATGATCATTATATAGGAGATTTTTAGTTTCTCCAAGATCGGCTTCGAAATCAAAGAGATCATCATCACTTTCTGATGAAAGTGGACTGATGTGAGTGAGTTCATCGGTGAACTCCTCAAGAAGAGGATCAGACTGTGGGAGTGATGCCTCAACATACTCAATGTCTTCATAAGAAGCACAATCGTCGCTAAGATCGGAGAAAGTATCAAAATGATCTTTTGAACACTCAAGAGGAAAAGGGATATCACACATATGGTCAAAAGTTCCCTGTGACTCTCTCGGGATTGGGACAAGGTTCTCAACACTAGACTTTATGAATTCGTCCGATTCCTTTTCAGGAACAGTGTCAAGATGCTCATCCCCCATGTTCAGAGAGTGAGTGGGAATATCAGGTGTGATAACAACAGACTGAGGGAGTTTAGAAGGACTAGCATACATATGTTTTATACTTTCCATTTGTTCTTCTGCTAGTAATTCCATCATAGTCTTTTCTCCCTGATTTTTCATGGAAGGAATTTCAACTGATGAACTTGATGAATCTGTACAAAGTTGACTAATATCAAGGGTAACTTCATCATCATCGTCATCAGGAATGAAACGGAATCGAGAGCTAGATTTGGCTGCTTTTTCTTTTGCAATTGATTCCCTAATAGATTTTTCAAAGGCAATCTGGGAATCTAATTTAGCAGTCTGCTCTTCAGCTAACAATACTTCCATGGATTTTTCATTTGGATTATCTTGGGGATGTTTACATTCCTTCAAATCTTTCACTAAATCCAAAAGATCAAGGAGAAGATTTTGAGGAAGTGGCTCAGGCTGAGGTGGTGCCTGATTCACTTGGTACTGTGGAGGTTGGTTATGATACGAAGAGTCGTAATTGTTACAAGGAAATGGATTCCTTGTTTGACAATCAGAGCTACAGTGTGGACCTCCACAATACTCACAACAGTAAAACTGATGTGGCTGTGAGTTATATGTGTGGTAGTCATAGTTGTTATCAGGAACCTGCTCATAGACAAGCGTGTTTCCTGATTGACAATCAGAACTGGAGTGTGAACCACCACAGTACTCACAACAGTAAAACTGCTGAGTCTCACAGTGTGGTAGCTGATGGAATAAATCAGTTGAGTTATGGTAGGAATAGGGATCCTGGTTATAGACAGACCCGTTTCCTGATTCCACCATGCTACAACTGGGGCAATTGCCACCATTATAAGGACCACCACACCATTGACAACCAAGAGGGTGAGGATAAGACATAGAAAGAATCAAAGGTTTACAGAGGGGTTGGGATGAAGAATCAAAGATGTGAGAGGGTAAAGATGGATATTTTTGAATTTTTGGATAAACATTTTGTAAAAATTAGAAAGAAAATCTTTTTGGGTTTTTTTTTTTTTTTTTTTTTTTTGTTGAAAACTGATTTTAAAATGTTTTTGGGTTTTTGGATTTTTATAAGAAAATATAAACATATAGATGGTATAAACAAGGAGTGAATATTCAAATCACTAATCTGCTAAATGTAAGACTATTAGCACTGCTCCCCGGCAGCGGCGCCAAAATTTGATTCGCTCCCAGACGGTCAAGTTTTATCACGCAAGCTAGCCACTTGTGAATGGCCAACCGTAACAAACTTAAAACAGTCTGGAACCAATGCAATGAAGATCAGGAGAGTATAGTGTTTCCCCAGGTCGTTAAGTCCCAACGAGCTGTGCGAGAATAGTCAAACGTAAAGGGATCGAGAAGATTTGAATGGGAAAGGATTGTGGTTGATCTATACCTAAAGAGAAAGCCCATAAACTACAGGGGCTTAAATGCAAATTAAAGAAAGTTAAAAAAAGATAAAAAATATTAAATAAACGCTATCACTATATTTAAAATGATGTTTTTTTGTTTTTATGTTTTTATAAAACTTAATTTAAAAACTACGTAACGTACAAATAAAAACGTGAAACTTATACAATATAAATCCAAAAAATATGAAAATGATATTTTTAGAAACCTAATGATATAAGAAAATTTTAAGAAAAAGAAAATTATTTTTATAACTAATTATCTAGTTATTATTAATTAAAAACTATTTCTAACTATTTAATAAATACCTAAAATACAAGAAAATATGAAACAAAGCTAGAAAAATAAAATTAAAACTTGGAAAAATCTAAAATATCAAAAGAGAATTTTTAAAACTATTTTTGTATTTTTCTGATTATTTTTCTATTTTTAATGAATTAAAAACTATTTAAAATTAATTAAATTACTTAAAAATACAAATTTAACTAAGAAAAATATAGAAAAATATTTTTTTGACTTTTTGTATTTATCTTAACTTAATAAAAATGAAAAATTATTTTTTTGATACTTTTCTTAATTTTTTATATTAAATGCTATTTAAAAATGCTTAAAAACTAATTTAAATTAAGAAAAATAGCAAACAAGCTTGGAAAAATGTGAAAATTTCAGGAAAAGCTTAAAATGATATTAGGAAGCTAGGAAAAATAGAAAAACATGGGGTTGCTTGGAGGAAAATGAAACTGCAAGCACAAGTGCTTAGAAATAAGCACTTGGAATAAGCTAATGAGCACCAAGGACCACCCACTGATCACAGAAGCTTGGATAAGCTAAAATGACCAAAATGCAATAAGTCTAAGCTGCTTTAAACCACTGGAATGGCAATTACCAAGATTTGGATGATTTGAGTATTTGTACCAAACACAGGTTTAGGGACCAAGTTTGAGCTTATGCACAAGCTTCAAAATAAGCTGAAAAGGAAAACCAGCAATTGGAACTTGGAGAAGACCTGGCCAAGTACCTTAAAACTAAAAACTAGACCTAGAGGTGCTCAAATGAGCCTTGTGCAAGAGTTGCAAAAACTGCACAAGCCCTGTGCAGTCTCAGTCCTTGTGCACAGGGCACTTTTGCAACTTTTAACAAGCTCATTTGGAGGTTTTGAAAAAATTCTAAAAATCAACAAAAATAGTAATAAGAAACTAGACCTACTGAACTTATAGAACCCAAAGTTTCATTTGATTTGGTTCAGTAATGAATCTATTAAAAATCACCTTAGGTTGGCTCAAAACTGGATTTTCACTTTTTGACTTTTTTAACAGTTATGAGATTTTGACCAAAATGAGATTTGATTCAATCTTATGAACTGAATTTGATGTTTTGTGGTATAATGAGACTAAGGCAAGATACTCTAGTGATTTCTAAACATGAAACTAGCTTTTACTGTTCTTAAAATCCAACAGTGATGAGATTAGGACTGATTCAATATGATTTTGACTTTTGACTTATGCAGAGACAATATGACTGACCAAAATGACTCAACTAGACTATATTAAGATTAAGTGAACAGGTTTGAGGCACAAACTAAAGCTCAAGCTCAAATACACTACTGATCCAAACACTATTTAAGGACACTTATTCACTGTTTTGCTAAGCTAGACTCAGAACCAAGACAAACTCATCATTAAACTAGATTAAGATGACCAAAGTAGACCTATATCAAGACAACTAGTTAATACTTAAACATCCAAAGCCCAACTGCTCCATTTTGACAAATGTGCAGACATAGCTAGAAACATGCACATAATTGAAAACTTCTATCACACTAAAGATATTAAGCTGAATTATAGCAATGTTTGACAGAATTAAATCTTATTAATAAGAAAACATGGATTCAAACAGATCAAATGATATGCTACTCACATGGGGTCCTAGCCACAATGGCTTGAGGTAACTCAAACAAACAAAAGACCACTATCCTAATTATATCATCCCAAATAGCTCTGAATCAACCCAAAACCAACTCTGCAACAACCCATATCCATTTCCAAGTCTTCTTGATCAAAATTTCTTCAGAGTTGACTTTTGTTGACTGTGTGACAATTTTGCTTGAAACTGATACATAAGCTTACCAAAAGCTTTAAATAACTTAAATAAACTTATTGGATTTTAAAAATAAGCTATTAAAGGTTTAGACATAAGAATTTGAAAATGGATTTTGCAACAGTTAACATGTAGATTTGAAACTTAAGTTCCACCTTGAATTATCACTTGAGAACAGTTTATATTGATGCAACAACTCAACTTGAGTACATAAGAACAGAGGATTACATTCTTAAACTTAAATTAAAACATAAATATTAGAAACGATATATATTTTAAAATAAAAACTAACTACTGGTTCTTCTCAGCTCCTCCTCTCTCTTTTATAGCTTCAAATGGTTCCACGTGTCCTTCAGATCAAATCCCACCACTTCTTTTAACCAATGGGAGAGTTTTGAGCAGTTTGGCCTTTTGATGATTTTTGGCGGGAAAGGCATAATTTGACCTCTGTGGATTTTTTGACTGCAACTAGGGGGGGGGGGGTGAGAGGTGTGATGATGAGGGGTTGAGGTGATAAGGGTGCAGGGATAAGGGTGGTGGAAAAGGTGGGTTGCAGAGGAGTAGCAGGGCAAGTGGTGGGGAAGCAGGAGGTGGGAGGGAAAGCTTATTTGTTTGACTGGTTTTGACCAAAGGGTCAAAATGGAAAATGACAGGGGGTCATAATTGTAAGTGGCAGGGGTCTAAATGGGTTTTGACAAGGCTTAGTTATACAAGGACTAGTTTTGTAATTTTCCAATTCTTGAAGGACCAATCCTGTAATTTTCCAAACTTGATACAAGGGACCAATATTGACAAGTTCCAATAGTACAAGGACCAGTTTTGACATTTTCAATTTTCCAGGGACCAAACTTGACATTTTTGAAAGTTCAGGGACCTTTTCTGCCATTTAACAAAAGATTTATTCAAGGACCATTTTTGACAAATTAGAATAATTCAGGGACCTTGAATATCATTTTTCTTTATTTTGTTTTACCAGGGACTGTTTTTGACAACTTTTGAAACTTGGGGGACTAAAACTGCCAATTATGCAAACTTTATACGTTTTTCACCAGATTTTGATATTTTTGCATTTAAAACACATAAAACACTTATTTGTGATATTTTTATCATTTTGATACATTTCTGAGTGTTTTCAGATGTTTTTGCAGTTTAAATGATACAAAAATGATGAGTATTTAGACACTCATCAGCAGTTGTATGTTCTACCTCTCTTCTAAGAAGAATCATATCATCATTATATTTTGACTCATTTGCCTGATAGTGCTCTATTTGCTTTTCTAACACTGCCATAGCTCTTCTAAGATTAGACACAGTATAATTAGCAGTATATAACTCTTGTCTTTCATTAGAATATAGATCATTAAGCCTTTCAACTTCTTTAGCAGCCCTACATGTTTTAGAACAACTATCAAAGTTTTATACCTCAGAGTCAAAGAAAGCCATGAGAGCAAATTCAGTAGCAACAAGAGCAGCATCAGAATGTTCTTCTTCTTGTTCATCATCCATGAAACTCCAATCATAGCTCACACCGTCAATAGCCAGCATTGCCTTTGGTTCTTCCACATTTGGTCCCTTCTTTTGCTTGTACCAAGTAGACCTGTTGTCCTTGGTCTTTGGTCTTCTGCATTCTCTAGCAAAATTTCCAAACTTGTGGCAGTTAAAGCACTCCACTTTCTTCTTATCAAAGCCTGTAGTTTCATCACCATTGATGTGAATAGGCTTGCCAGTCTTCTTGTAGAATTTCCTAGCCCTCATGCTAAGAAGAGCTATCTGCCATTTAATATCCATTTCCTCCAAGTCATCTTCATCAATTTGCTCTATGTCTTCATGAGTTAAGACAGAGCCATCTACTTGTGTGGATATGAAAGCATAAAAAGTAGAATCTCCAATACTAGCAACCTTCTTCTTTGAACCTGCAGTGGTAACATTTACATTACCAGTGGAAACTTTAGAACCAGCAATGGCAACTTCATCATCACTGTCATCTTCAGAATCATCACTGTCAACAGAGGTTGACAACAATGCCAAGCTACTAGAGCTTGTGCCAAGTTTCCCTGCCTTCTTCAACCTTTGCTCAATAAGTTTGAAATTGTTATAAAGATCATTGAGCTTCATTTTATCTATGTCTGATTTGTTTTCCCAGACAGTAACATTTGTTTGAAACTCTGAAGGAAAACTTCTTAGGAACTTCAAATTGAGATCTTCCTTTTCTACCTCAATACCAAGCACAGTCAGTTGAGTAACAATCTTCTGAAGTTTGGTGAAGATGCTATCAAGAGGGTCATTGCTTGAAGCAGAGAAATTTTCATAGCTTTGCTTCAATAATGTCTTTTGTGTCTTCTTTGTAGCATCATTACCACCAAACACTGAACAGATCTCTTCAAACAGTTCCTTTGCAGTTGTGTACTTGCTAAATGCAATGATCTGATCTCTAGGAAGAGTCATCAGCAACAAACTTCTAGCTTTAAGATCATTCTTCTTGCAAGCCTTTTCAATACTAGATTCAAGCACATAAACTTTCACAACATCTGTGTCACCAACCTTCACAGTACTAGTCACAGGCTTGAAAGAATCACCAGTTTGAATGATCTCCCATAGAGCATAGTCCTGAATGAGAAGGTATTGCTCTATCAGTATCCTCCACATCTCAAACTCATTTAGTTTGAGCTTAGGTAGCCTTGGTGTAGAAGCGTTGGACTGGTTGTTTTCCATCTCCATTGAATTGAGTGAGTAGGTTAAGCTAATTCCTTGGATCTTCTAAAACAAAATATCAGAACCTTCGCTCTGATAGCACTTGATGGATTGATGGATCTGGACACACTCCTTGTGTCAATGATATTTTGTATGATATTATTAAGCACGCGAAATTTACTTAGTAATACTTAGAAGATGATATATATGATGTATTGTATATAAACACAGATTAAACACAAAACTTAAGCTCCAATATTATTGATGAATAATACGAGTGATCTTAGCTTATCACTAGGGTTACACCTTGAAGCTCTTGTGAGTAATACGTAGGTAACTTAACAAGTACCTAAGACAATAACCTAGAACCTCCTTTTATACAACAAGAAGTCCTTTACAAGATAAGTATAAAGCTAACATAATAGAATATACACAAGATCTATTCTATACTTATCTAGACGCGTTTAACTAAACATAAAATGATAGCAGTGGTAACAATGTACTGGCAGTGGGAATACGTTTCCACTGCTAGTGTTAATCCAAGCAGTGTAAACCACAACTATCCGTGGTAACAGATTATTCCCAACAAAGATGTGATCGACTCTTAGAAGATGTTATCTGTGTTGATATCCATAATCTTGTGTTATTGCATTCTTTTCCATATGAATCTAATTATCTCTCTGCTGATTCTGTTGAAATTGTTGAGAATATTGATAATGTGCATCAGGTCAAATCTTTAAAAGTTGAAAATGAACGACTGTTAAACGAGCTTTCAAATGCAAAACGTCGTCTTCAATGGTGTCAAAAGGATTGTCAAAATCGTGAACTTTCTTTGCAAAACAAAATCAACCAGTTGCATTCCAAAACCTTTAATCCAAAATTTGAGCAACTGGATGATCAAAATGCGTCTTTGAAATGTCAAATATCAAAATATGAACAAGAACTTGCAAAATTTAAAAAGGAATATGGTGTCATATTTGATTTACTCAAACAGACTCGTGATGAAGCATCAAATGAACTTGATCATTATCTTGCACACACTAAAGAAGTCATCAATTTTTCTGGAAATCTTCGTTCTGAAAATCAAGATTTGGTGCACACTACCATTAAGTTAAGGGAGATGTTAGGAAAGTATGAACAAGTTCAGCCTAGCATCATTAAGAAAATTGCACCTGTAACACTTAGCAAACGTGAACCCAAAATGCCTACTGACAAAACACAAGATACTAATGTGTTTCCCTCTACTGAAACCGGAATAGTTGCCTCTTTTCCAAATGTCTGCACTTTACAGCCTAGGAGCAATACAAGGAAGAATAGGAAGTTGCGACCTAAGAAAAGAACAATAAAGAATGCTGAAGTAGAAGAACACCCTAGGACTTTGAATAAGACTCAAGTTGCACCCACTTTAGATATTGCGTCTGACAAATGTAATGGAAAAAGTGTTGTAATGAATGCTTCTTGTGTTATATGTCGTAAAAGTATGCTTTCTGATTGTCATGATAAATGTGTTACTAAAGCTATCTTGTCTCGTTTACGGAATCCTAAGAAATGGAATACCTCTAGGCCCAATACTGCTTCTAAGTTTGTGCTTGGTAAACCACCCTCTTTATATTCTAAGAAGCGCATTAATGTTCCTGTAGCTCCAGTATCACCTCCAATGAATGTAGTCCCACCTAGTGCATTCACTAAGACTAAAGCAAATACTAGTTGGAGATGGCAGAAATGGATACATAATACACTAGGATTTAAATGGATGCCTAAAGTCATTGATGTGTGTATTTCTACTATAATTGCTTCGAAACCCTCTAACTCATCGGGTTCCACATCTACTTCTATTCCATCTGTGTCGTCTGTGTGTAATGCAGGTGATACAGATCATCCTTTGGATTGTTGATAGCGGATGTTCCCGACACATGACAGGCAATCTTAAACTGTTATCAAACTTTATTGCAAAGTTCATTGGCACTGTCAGATTCGGGAATGATCACTTCGCAGCTATGATGGGCTACGAAGATTATATCAATGGCAATATCGAAATTAGCAGGGTTTATTATGTGGAAGGCCTCGGTCACAATCTCTTTTCAGTCGGTCAATTCTGTGATGGAGATTTGGAGGTTGCTTTTCGGGAGAAAACTTGTTTCATTCGTGATCTACAAGGAAACGATCTTATGTCTGGCTCTCGCAATTCTAGTCTGTACACAATCTCAATACAAGACATGGTTGCTTCATCTCCCATTTGTCTACTTTCAAAGGCAACATCAACAAAATCTTGGCTATGGCACCGACGTCTCTCACATTTAAACTTTCAAACCATAACCAACCTTGCTCGATACAAACTTGTTGAAGGTCTCCCGAGATTCCGGTATTCTAAAGATCACCTTTGCTTAGCTTGTGAACAAGGAAAAAGCACTCGTGCTCATTTTCCTTCAAAGGTGGAACACAGCTCTCAACATGTGCTTCATCTTCTTCACATGGATTTGTGTGGTCCCATGCACGTGCAAACGATTAATGGCAAACGCTACATATTGGTAATTTTCGATGACTACTCACGATGGACTTGGGTCTACTTTCTTCGAAGCAAAGATCAAGCTCCACAGATGATCATCACCTTTCTCACGAAAATTCAAGTTCAGCTCCGGAACACAGTCCGACAAATCAGAACAGACAAAGGAACTGAATTTGTGAACCAAACTCTTCGAGAATTTTATGAGAAACTGGGAATTGAGCATCAGACATCTATTGCACGTACACAGGAACAAAACGGAGTTGTTGAAAGACGAAACCGTACGTTAGTGGAAGCTGCAAGAACCATGTTAATCAATGCTAAACTTCCAGATTACTTGTGGGCAGAAGTTGTAGCAACTGCATGTTACACTCAAAACCGATCAATGATTACAAAACGCCACAAAAAAACACCTTTTGAGCTTATCCACAAAAGAAAACCGAATCTCAAACACTTTCATGTATTTGGATCCCTTTGCTACCCAAATAATGATCGTGATGACTTTTGAAAGCTCAAAGCCAAAGCTGACATTGGAGTCTTTATTGGATACTGTGAGAACTCTAAAGGTTACCGGATCTAAAATCGTCGTACAAAGCAGGTTATGGAAATGATTCATGCAAATTTTGATGAGCTTACAAAGATGGCTTCTGAGCATAACAGCTTGGAACCCGGTCATAACCGTTTATACTTCCCTCAAACCCAATCATCAGCTGAACCAAGCCCCCAGCTTACTCGTCAACAAATGGAAAAGCTATTTTCTTCGCTGTTTAGTGATGACATTGATGAACGTGCTCCAGGTGTATCCGATGTTTCCCCTGCTCAACCTGATCATATTCCTATACCTAATACACCTACTACCACAACTACTGTTGAAGAAGCACCAGCAGTTGACTCTACAACAACAGTTGAACAAACTACTTCCAACGACACTGAACCAGCTGATGATGTTCTAAACAATGAAGTACTATTAGAATCGATGCTCTAGGTTGTTTAGACCTTATCTAGGATTATCAATAAAGCACAAATAACAATGAACAATATATATATATATATATATATATATATATATATATATATATATATATATGCACAATGGAATAATCAAACTATCATTGTTATTATTAAGGTTTCTTCATCATCATCATGTGTTCTACAAAACACATCTACAACCCCAATCCTAGACGATCAACTCTAAGACGGTTACAATCTAACAGGGATCAATGATCCTTGAGGCTAAACACTATATGTCGACATTCACCAAAACCCTAGGCACCCCACGCCTGAGTTTTCCCACACACACACACTTTGGTGTTTTACATTGTTTGACACACTTAAACCTAATTCCCTGTATCTCTTTATATAATAAAGATACTAGGGTTACAAATGACTACAAAGGACTAAATAATAAATACTTCTTTGCCAAGTAGGTCCCTTGTATTTCTTTGTCTTCAACAGTCCTTCATCTTTCATGTATTTTGTCTTATCAACTTTAAATATAGTTCCCAACAAGTACCCCCACCTGCAGATTTTGATCCAAATACGTTCTTTAACCCGTTTTCCAATGAAACTGTTGCACCTGATGTTGCGGAATCATCTACAAGCCATTTGAATCCTCAAAATCTGCACAATGTATACCAACATCAACCGTCTACACATCGTTGGACAAAAGACCATTCTCTTGAGAATATTATTGGTAACCCGCATCAACCAGTCGTAACGAGAAAACGTCTTCACACAGATGGTGAACATGGCATTTATGCACTCACTGTCTGCCAATCTGAGCCTAAAAACATTAAAGACGCAATGACAAAAGACAACTGGATTGAATCCATGCAAGAAGAACTCAACCAATTCAAACGTCTTGAAGTATGGGAACTGGTTGAAAGACCAACAGGGGTCTACGTCATTGGTCTCAAATGGATTTGGAAGAACAAATTTAATGCTGAAGGGAACGTAATCCGAAACAAGTCACGTCTGGTGGCTAAGGGTTATAGACAGGAAAAGGGTATTGACTTTGCAGAATCATTCGCTCCGGTTGCTCGTCTTGAGGCTGTTCGGATCTTTCTCGCGTTCGCGGCTCATAAGAATATAACGGTCTTTCAGATGGATGTCAAAACTGCTTTTCTGAATGGGCAACTGAAAGAAATGGTTTATGTCAGCCAGCCAGAAGGATTCGTTGATCCCGAGTTCCCGAACCATGTCCACAAACTAAACAAAGCTCTGTACGGACTCAAACAAGCTCCTCGAGCGTGCTACGATAAGATATCATCCTTCCTCATTGCCAATAATTTCACCAAAGGTTCGGTTGACCCAACTCTTTTCATACAATATCACGGGGTATACATCTTAATTGTTTAAATTTACGTGATGACATCAAAGAAGTAATCAAAAAGTTTTCGCTAACTCATGAAAAATACACAACTGGGTTTTTACTACAGTAGGTGCATTTAAATTTGTTAATTCTACATATGGGGCACTATAACATACTTTTCTCAACCCAGTTGGCTTGGAAACCACTTTAATAACCGTTACTCCTTCCTACTATAGAATAGCATCGTGCGAGCTCCTCGAACAAACTCAGGCATGTCTCGAAACAAATCAAACACCTGTACCAAGCCCTTGAGCCCTAGTTGCTTAGGAAGACCGACCGACTGTATTTGGTAAAGAAAGTCAACGGGTAAGTCTTTTCGTCAAAACTGTAGGTAGACTTTCTGGCAATA
>BPTQ01000003.1:99709636-99719661 GCA_019973895.1 Chrysanthemum seticuspe | reverse complement strand
GGTTATTATAAGAGTTCTCTTACCAGAAAACAGGTTGCTACACATCTGCCAACTACAACCATATGTAACACATACAATGTATACCAACATCAACCGTCTACACATCGTTGGACAAAAGACCATTCTCTTGAGAATATTATTGGTAACCCGCATCAACCAGTCGTAACGAGAAAACGTCTTCACACAGATGGTGAACATTGCATTTATGCACTCACTGTCTGCCAATCTGAGCCTAAAAACATTAAAGACGCAATGACAAAAGACAACTGGATTGAATCCATGCAAGAAGAACTCAACCAATTCAAACGTCTTGAAGTATGGGAACTGGTTGAAAGACCAACAAGGGTCTACGTCATTGGTCTCAAATGGATTTGGAAGAACAAATTTAATGCTGAAGGGAACGTAATCCGAAACAAGTCACGTCTGGTGGCTAAGGGTTATAGACAGGAAAAGGGTATTGACTTTGCAGAATCATTCGCTCCGGTTGCTCGTCTTGAGGCTGTTCGGATCTTTCTCGCGTTCGCGGCTCATAAGAATATAACGGTCTTTCAGATGGACGTCAAAACTGCTTTTCTGAATGGGCAACTGAAAGAAATGGTTTATGTCAGCCAGCCAGAAGGATTCGTTGATCCCGAGTTCCCGAACCATGTCCACAAACTAAACAAAGCTCTGTACGGACTCAAACAAGCTTCTCGAGCGTGATACGATAAGATATCATCCTTCCTCATTGCCAATAATTTCACCAAAGGTTCGGTTGACCCAACTCTTTTCATACAATATCACGGGGTATACATCTTAATTGTTTAAATTTACGTGGATGACATCATTTTTGGGTCAACACATAAAAAGTACTCAATCGCTTTTGAAAAACTAATGAAGAAACATTTTGAAATGTCCAAGATGGGTGAACTTACATTCTTTCTAGGACTGCAAGTTCATCAATCACCTCGTGGTATTTTCTTGAGTCAGTCCAAATATGCCCTTGAACTGCTAAACAAATTTGGAATGCAAAACTGTGACACCTATGCCACACCAATGGCTCATACCAAGAAGCTAGATGCTGATTTACATGGGAAATTGGTGGACCCTACCAAATACCGAAGTATCATTAGGTCTCTCATGTATCTAACAGCTAGCAGACCTGATCTTGTTTTTTTCGTATATCTCTGCTCCCGTTATCAGTCGAGACCAATTGAAACCCACCTCTCTAAGGCTAAAAGAATCCTCCGATACATCAAGGGAACCATTAATTTGGGGATCTGGTATCCGAAGGATTCTGGTTTTGAACTAATAGCTTTTTCAGACGCTGATCACCCAGGATGTTTAGATTCACGGAAAAGTACTTCAAGAGCATTACAATTTCTTGGTGATAAACTGGTGTCATGGCAATCGAAGAAGCAGGATTGTACATCGCTGTCCTCAACAGAAGCATAATATGTAGCCATGTCGGCGTGTTGTGCTCAAGTCATTTGGATGAGAACACAACTCAAAGACTACGGTTACGTATTTGACAGAATCCCGATGTACTGCGACAATCGGAGTGCTATTGTGATCTCGTGCAACTCTGTTCAACACTCGAAATCTAAGCACATCGATCTTTGATATCATTTCATCAAGGACCATGTGAAACAGAGTACTGTTGAATTATACTTTGTGGGTACAGAATACCAATTGGCAGATCTCCTCACCAAAGCCTTAGCTCCTGCTAGGTTTAATGAGTTGGTCCACCGGATTGGTATGCGGTGTTTGACTCAACAGGAACTGGATGAACTCTTAAAACATTCTTAAAACCAGTCAAACACCAAAACCTCTTTTGTAAATATTTTTTTTCAAAAACAAAATACAAAAATATAAAATCTGATAAAACAACAAAAATATTCTTCTATCTACATTTCTCTTAACATGGCAAGTACAACTCTTCCGCCAACACTCAAATCTTTCAAAATTCAGTATTTTTTCGATCAAGTGTTGAGGGGGAGAAAGAAAATATTTTTTTCGGTTTCTTAAAACCTTGTACTTGCATGTTGTCTCTTCCCGGTTGTTTCTTTATTAATGGTGGTCACATTTTTGGTTTACTGACACTCCTCGGACTAAAATTTATAAAATTTCATTATGGACATGTGATGTAAATGGTAAAGGTGGAGGGACTAATTGTGTCAAAATGTCAAAGTATCTTTAACAAAACACCTCCACCAAACTAATACTTCACATTTATTACCACATTTATTATTTCACCAACCATAATCCTACGCGTAAAAACCCATCCTCAAATCCGTGTTTCTGATCATCATTTTGTAAGTGTTTCTGTGTTTGTAACAAGATTTTAAACAAAGGTTTTGATTCATTTTAAAAACTAACGGTTAAATCTTAACTTATGAATGATTTGGTGTTCTACGCATAAGCGTATGAACACCTAATCAAGTCTGAGTGTTTGTGGTTGAAATGGTTGTGTCAAAATGTTTGTATAATCTCTATGATGCCATTTCTATCCTCAAAACTCACCCAGATACACGAATTGAATGATTCTTGAAAACTAGGGTTTATGCGTAAATTGGGTATTTTCATGTGTGAATGTTTTTGGATAAAAAGATAGTTGAATGATGTTGTTTACAAGTTGAATTGACCATATCCATGCTTAGAATTTACCCAGAAACACTAATTGCATGAAAATTGAAGATTAGGGTTTATGTTCTTAAGTATTTGGGTATTTTTGATTCGCTTAGACTTTGATGTTAAAACTTGGATAGAACAACTCATTAGGCTTCTTAAACATACCAGAACAAGTTTTGTGCAATTCCCATGGCTAGAACGCTTACTCGTAGAAATTAAGCTTTAGGGTTTTAAGTTTACGCATAACCTGTTTCTACGCATAACTACTTGAAAGTGTTTCCATGATTTGAACTGAAAAGGAATGTATAAAGATGATAATATTGGTGTTATGATGCGTTTATTTCAGGTTTCAACGTTTGTATAACTCAAAATCAAGGTTACTTGCCATCTACGCATAAGGATCACCTTAAGCGTAGCATGTTATGCGTAAGAGAAATCTTACGCGTAACGTTTACGCGTAAGGTTCTACATTGGGGACTACGCGTATCCTGTGAAGGATATGCGTAAACAGTAACCTCTACGCATAAAGTTCACTCTTACGAGTAAGCCTTACGCGTAAGGTTCCATATACGCTTACGCGTAAGCTCTACGCATAAGGCCCTCTTTTCCTACGCGTAATATTTCTTACGCGTAAGTAAAGAACCTACGCATAAGCTTACGTTTACGCGTATAATCACTCCTGTGCCTAAGCCTAGTTTTAACCTTAATTATGAATTGTTACGCGTGCAAACATGTAAATAAATAAATCATAACGCCACGAAACCAATAATGTCACTAATAAGCTTAAACGTTTAATAAGTTGTCAAAAATATGTGAAAACTTGGACTTTAAAACTCGAAGTTAATCAACTCACGAAACTTATCACGACGTCTTTGGACTATTGGACTAACAAGTGACATTGGACTCGTAACAATCATCGACATATCACATTCAATAATTAGACAATAAAACCATCTGTTGACTAACGTAACGTCTTTCGATATGTTGGTTCTTTTGGCTAAATATCTTTCAGATCACGACATGGACGCTCAAATGCAAAACGTGGAAGCACCAAACGTTCTCACCGTTGAAGATATCTTCCCTAATGGCTATCCGATGAAGATAGGAAAGAATAACCTTCGTGTTGATTTTGATAGGCTCACCTGCTCAGAGTCTTCTTGTTTAATAGCTGTGGACATTCTGAAAAATCACCCTTATCAGAACATGCTTACCAATTCTGCCACAGTGCCGGAGATCTACATTCACCAGTTCTGGCATACAATGCGAAAGATCAAAGGTCAAAATGCTGTGACGGTGACGATCAACCACAAACAAGTCACCATCACACCAGCAGACTTAAGGGCTGTTCTTCTCATTCCTATTATCGAGCCAACCGAATACAATGCCACACCAACTGAAGAGGCTGTTCTGCAGTTCATGATCGACATTGGTTATGATGAAGCTTCAGGAGTAATCACAAAGCATTCATACGTGGATCTTAAGAATATTCCTCAGCCATGGAGAACCCTCTACATTATCATCACCAAATCCGTTTCTGGACGTGATAGTGGCTATGAGCATCCCAAGCTCATGGAACTACAGATCTTTTGGGCTTTGGTCAACATGAAACACATTGAATTTGAAGCTCTGATATGGGACGACATGATGTCATTCCTCAAAAAGCTTGGCTCTAAGATCCCACATATCAGATATACCAAACTGTTGATCCAAAGAGCTCTAGAGTATAATCCTGATATCCCCTTGAGACTCAATGACCCCAACAATCACTCCATGTTGTATGAGCCTACACTCACAGTCAGATTTAAGGAATCTACAACAAAGAAACAGGGTGCAGTGTTGCCAGATCACCTTCTAACCGATGCAGTCAAAAAACTCTATTCATACAAAAGGTATTTGGTAGCGGTTGATGAAGGCAAGGTAGGTTTTCTTGATGAAAAGTCCTCCGGTACCCCTACTAGGAAAACCAGGAGAGGCAGTGCAGGAAGTGTTACAAGCACTGAGAGTCAGCGAAAGTTTCCTAAGAGATCACATATTCTTAAAAGGAAAGTTCCATCTAAGGAAGCTATTCCCATTCCTATTCCCAAGCCTGAACCGCAACAAAAGCTAGTGGATGATAAGGTTTTAAAATGTACCTTTTTTAGGGGTCTTTTAAGCCCTTATTTGATCACTTTTGTATCCGTTATTACTTAATATCGTTCCTTTTCACTTTTTAGGTCTCTTGAAGGCAAATTGCTGGAATGACACTTATTTGGACGAAAAGGCACGGATACACGAAGAAAATGGCCAAAGTCAAGAATCGAGACACTCAAGCTGCTAAAATACAAGGGGACGGCATCATGTGTTATCTGCGACGCCTTCGGAACACTTTTGTCACGGCTCAGTAGCCAAATTGCTTATTTTCAAGCGACGGTGTCAGGCTTTAAAAGAGTAGGTCGTTGCAACTCAGACGGCCTAGATTTGATCCAGACGGCGTCAGAAGCTGAAGAGGACGGCGTCACAAGCACAAGGTGACGTCATCGCAAGACTAACGTGGCCAAGACGAAACCCTAATGACGGCGACCCGACGGTGTCACAAATCATAAGGTGACGCCGTCGCGAATGTAATCTTATATATAGAATCCGAATTTTTCAGTTTTTAGTGTGTAGTCTTTTGGAGTAAAAACCTAAACCGAACCAAGGCTGTCTTGTACAGTATTTTAGGGTTCCAAACCCTATCTTACACCAAGATAAGTACTTTACTTCATTAATTCAATTATGTCTTCAATTATTTGTGTGTATGCTTGCATGTTCTCCATGTCCGGCTAATTTACTTGTGTGTTTGCTTAGGGAATATGAAACTTAACTATTGAATATTGATTGGTTGTCTCTTATCTTAATTGTTAATGATCTAGTAATGCGATAGGTCATTCGTTGTGTAGTTAATGCTTGATTAATCTTTGTGAACCTTAGACTATAACACCTAGAGTAGTTGTAGGCTAAACCATCCAAAGAGTACCTTAGAGTTAGAGTTTATAAATCCTACAAATTTTGTAGACAAGACCCTTTGGTAGTTTCAAAGAGTTAGGGATAAACGCATACCCTACGACCTTAGACACACAACGCGATTAGGAATAAGGACGTGACAATTCAACCATCAATAGGAGATAATTAAGGAGTAATAAAACCTAAGTAAACACATCTTCAAAATATCATACGAGCACACAATAATTAGACATAGACTACCCTCACCTTAGTTAATTAGATGATTAGATAAATAGACTAATCGGTAGAAATACCAACCCCCCCAAATTCAAACCCCGAGATTCGTACTTTTCCATTTCCTAAAAAAACATAAAAAAAAAATAAAAAAAAATAATCTTCCTCAACCCCAACCTTAGCATAGTAACTCCTCACTAGCATTCCTATTCCCCTAGAGAACGATATCAATTCCCGTGGCTTACCCTAATACTACACTACAACGATTAGGTTCACTGCCTAGGGTGTTGAAAAACTTGCTCGACGAAAAGGAAGTTCCTTTGACCCCGAACGACGCGTGTAGCGTTACCAAGTTTTTGGCGCCGCTGCCGGGGAATAGAATAGCTAGTTAGTAGTCCACCTCGTTTAGGTTTCTTTTCTTGATTCCTATCAAGTAAATTTTTTCTCAATTTTAGCTTCCTTGTAGTCTATCCCCCTTCTCCGTGACCTTTGTTCGTAACCCATCACTTTTCATCATGGAAGGTGATAACCCCCCTCAAATCATTGTCCCGCCAAGAGACCGTACTCTTGGTGAATACTCCAGACCTAGCCACCAAGGTTATAGGAACACCATTGAGCTTCCCGACCAAGCCCAAACTACGGCCCTGCGATCTGACACCATCCGGTTGGTGCAAAACGGATGTGCATTCCATGGACTTCGCTCCGAAGATCCTAATCAACATCTTAAGGATTTCTTTAAAATTGTCGATTCCATCGACCTTGATGCTACTACTCGGGAGACCACGCATCTGCGTCTCTTCCAATTCTCTCTACAGGACCAGGCTAGTAATTGGCTTGAGCGACTTCCCGCCGGCTCCATCTCAAGTTGGGATGATCTCACCTCTCGCTTCCTTGCTCAATTTTTCCCACTGGGGAGAACCACTAACCTTAGGAATGACATCTTGATGTTCCAACAACGTCAAGGTGAATCTCTCTACGAAGCATGGACTCGATTCAAAGACTTACTCCATAAAGTCCCTTATCACGGCATTGATCTTTGGCTTCAAGTCCAACTCTTCTATGATCATGTCAACTTCCGCACTAAGCGATCCATTGACCAAGTTGCCGGTGGAAAACTTAGTGATCTCACCGCGGAAGAGTCATGGGGTATAATAGAGGACCTTGCTCTCTATGACAACGAAAGTTGGAATGACCCCCGTGAATTGCCCAAAACCGTTAAGGCAATCTCCTTGCCTCCAATTGACTCACAATCTTCCGACCGTAGGATGCTCGAGCTTGAAGATCAAGTAAAATTCCTAATGAGCTCCTACAAAAATCCTAAGTCTTCACGCCATGTGAACAAAGTTTCTTCCTCGTATGAGCCGTATAGTGATCCTCATAACACGCGCACTTGCACCCGATTCCCCGAACAAGCTTCCGTTGACTACGCATCCTCGCGTATTAATGGAACGGGAGGAAGATTCCCTACAACACCCGGACCTAGGTCTTTTAATGACGCCCGAGAAGCATGGAAGGGCAAGCTCGACTTCTATTGGGGGCAAACCAAAGAATTCACTTCCAATGATTTCTCATGGCCCCCATCTCACGGCCCTAACCAACAAAACATTGAAGGGATGTTGCAAAAACCTAGTCGCATCCCAAGAAGCCCAAATAGCTAAGCTCTCGGACCGATTTAACCAACAACAAGCCGAAATGGATAGGAAGATAGATAACCTTTTAAAAGCCATGACCAATAGTGATAGGAAGGTTAATACTATCTCGACTCCCGAAACTTCCGGTGTAGAGATTAAGGACCCAAGTAAGTTAGCTAAGCACGTTCAATTCGTCAATACCATCGCCTTTGTGAAACCTAGTAGAACAAATGACCAAGCGAACCATGAGATGATACTTGAGGTTAAGGAAACACCGACGAATGAAACAACCGAGGAAGTAAATAAAGTAGACAATGACAATTTCAATAAGTTTCCTACGGAAGAAGAACTATCTCGCCACCCTCACTTAGTGCGTGACCTCCGTCACATGTATGTTAGGAAAATCCCTAGGATCAAGTTTGGGAATCCTTGGAATCTTAATATACCATGTTGCATAGGACACCTTTTCGTGGCAAAGGCGTACATTGATCGCAAGTCCCCAATCAACATAATGACTAGCACCTACTACAATTGTGTAATGAAGAAGCCTATCCCAACTAGGCAAGACCCCGATAATCCTAGGGTTAGTTGCAATTTTCTTGGTAGAGTTAAGGGATTGCCCGTTTATGTAGGTAGTTTCACGTTTCCTACGGATTTCATAATAGTAGATGATATTAGTATGGCCATAGATCCTAGCTTGTCCCACGTTATTCTAGGGAAACCGTTCATAGAAAGCACTGGGATGACCTATGATCCCTCGTTAGGAATAGTGCGATTCAAGGATGAGACCGATGACATAGCTTACCAAATGCTGTTTAAGATTGAGAAGTTTTCATCACTCTCAAATGATGAAAAGGAACTTAAACTATCGGTCTATTATAGGAATGAGGAGGATAAAGAGAAAGGAGTAGATTATGTTATGGCCAAGATTTTCGGTTTCTATAAGGATTGCTTGAACTTAGGACCGGAATATAGAAATGAGTGAGGAGAGGACGAAATCTTAGAGAGGTGTATACTTCATGGCATGCATAAGGACTTATCATAGAGTCGCGGTGACGACGCGTCTCACTTGTATATTATGGCACTTTTAAACATCGTTTGGTTTGTAACAAACTTATTTCCGCAAACGTTGACTACCTTTTGGGACCTATCTTTTGTAACTCTGAATGTTTTAATATATATCAAACGATGTGTTTTTTTTAAAACGACACAATAGGCCGTTCAATATAACTGTAACTGTGATGCTATGGCAGTCATCTCCCAGAAATTCCATTCCGCTGCAAAATATGTAATTTGGAGGTGTGACACATTGTTTTTAGGTGCACAGCGTGGGTAATCGAAGCTAGACATCATGGGAAAACATATATACCCACTTAAGGTTTGTTGCCTTGAAGTTGATTCAGATCTCGGTATCAACATGCTCTTCTTTTTGTATGGTTTATGGTTAGGTAAAAAGTTCCATCTTTTTTTGTTAACTTTCGTTTAAACTTTTATTTTGATTTTTTTTTTGTTCGATGAAATTTCACATAGAGTTTCAACAACATATTTTTAAGCCTTTTATTGGTTTTAGCTGAATGAAACTGCTTATATTTGGTTTTAGCAAAAAAAAAAATATGATACTGACGAAAGACAAAGTTAAATGATTAAAAGTTACTTACAAGTAATTAAGTTCGAGTATTGCTTTTTTGTAATTTTGTTAACCAAGAGTAACCATATCTAGATTTTTTAAGAGTAAGGTCGTGCATTATGATTTATGACATGCACACAAACTGTTTGAAGAAAGACCTCCATCGAAATTTATGTGACTTTTCTTGAAACTTATGAAAAACTGTCTTAAGATTAGTAATCGAAAGTGATTTTTTGTTATGAAATTGGATCATTTTTACACGTCACCGCGACTCTATGATAAGTCCTTATGCATGCCATGAAGTATACACCTCTCTAAGATTTGGTCCTCTCCCCACTCATTTCTATATTCCGGTCCTAAGTTCAAGCAATCCTTATAGAAACCGAAAATCTTGGCCATAACATAATCTACTCCTTTCTCTTTATCCTCCTCATTCCTATAATAGACCGATAGTTTAAGTTCCTTTTCATCATTTGAGAGTGATGAAAACTTCTCAATCTTAAACAGCATTTGGTAAGCTATGTCATCGGTCTCATCCTTGAATCGCACTATTCCTAACGAGGGATCATAGGTCATCCCAGTGCTTTCTATGAACGGTTTCCCTAGAATAACGTGGGACAAGCTAGGATCTATGGCCATACTAATATCATCTACTATTATGAAATCCGTAGTTCCCTAACGGGCAAATACATCCATCAAAGTGCAAAGGATGCCTAAAGTATTATCATCTACTATAATCATACCGGTATCTAGGATCGAACAGGGTGCAATAAGATCCCTTTGGCAAGTATCTTTCGTGACCCTACTGGATACTAGGGAGCAATCCTTATCACGCTAAGTTCCTACTCTGGCTACTGTATCGAATGGTTTACGACAAATTCTAACTCTTCAAAAGTAGTGAGAGTTTACTACTTTTCCTTGAATTTGATAGCCAGATAATATCCTTACTCCTCCTATTTCTC
>BPTQ01000003.1:99112221-99689735 GCA_019973895.1 Chrysanthemum seticuspe | reverse complement strand
TTGCACTTTGATGGATGTATTTGCCCGTTAGGGAATTGAGATGGTTCTTTTAACGTTGATTGGGATCCTAATAGCCCCAGAACGGATCAACCCTATCCGAAGAAGTAATGTGTTAACATCATCCACGATCAGTAATACAACTAACCCCTGAACGCTAGTTACATGCGGAAACGGTGCTTTTCCACAGGATACGTTGTACCATATAATTCTAAGGTTCCTAAGGGTTTGAACTAGGATCCCTAAAAGGATTGTATGTACACTGCCTCCAGTGTGTGATTCACTCCCACCGCTCTATCAAGAAGAAGGCATCCTTTGAATAACTTTAACAGTAACAGATGAAATAAATGAAGGAGCCAACAAAGTAAGCAGCCACAAAGGAATTGGAGTTCATAGTAGAGTACCAAGCGAACCAGTAAACAAGATGATCCAAAGTGTTTCCGCTACCATAACTGCTTAACTTGCACGAATCGATTAACCTTTTAAAAGCCATGACCAATAGTGATAGGAAGGTTAATACTATCTCGACTCCCGAAACTTCCGGTGTAGAGATTAAGGACCCAAGTAAGTTAGCTAAGCACGTTCAATTCGTCAATACCATCGCCTTTGTGAAACCTAGTAGAACAAATGACCAAGCGAACCATGAGATGATACTTGAGGTTAAGGAAACACCGACGAATGAAACAACCGAGGAAGTAAATAAAGTAGACAATGACAATTTCAATAAGTTTCCTACGGAAGAAGAACTATCTCGCCACCCTCACTTAGTGTGTGACCTCCGTCACATGTATGTTAGGAAAATCCCTAGGATCAAGTTTGGGAATCCTTGGAATCTTAATATACCATGTTGCATAGGACACCTTTTCGTGGCAAAGGCGTACATTGATCGCAAGTCCCCAATCAACATAATGACTAGCACCTACTACAATTGTGTAATGAAGAAGCCTATCCCAACTAGGCAAGACCCCGATAATCCTAGGGTTAGTTGCAATTTTCTTGGTAGAGTTAAGGGATTGCCCGTTTATGTAGGTAGTTTCACGTTTTCTACGGATTTCATAATAGTAGATGATATTAGTATGGCCATAGATCCTAGCTTGTCCCACGTTATTCTAGGGAAACCGTTCATAGAAAGCACTGGGATGACCTATGATCCCTCGTTAGGAATAGTGCGATTCAAGGATGAGACCGATGACATAGCTTACCAAATGCTGTTTAAGATTGAGAAGTTTTCATCACTCTCAAATGATGAAAAGGAACTTAAACTATCGGTCTATTATAGGAATGAGGAGGATAAAGAGAAAGGAGTAGATTATGTTATGGCCAAGATTTTCGGTTTCTATAAGGATTGCTTGAACTTAGGACCGGAATATAGAAATGAGTGGGGAGAGGACGAAATCTTAGAGAGGTGTATACTTCATGGCATGCATAAGGACTTATCATAGAGTCGCGGTGACGACGCGTCTCACTTGTATATTATGGCACTTTTAAACATCGTTTGGTTTGTAACAAACTTATTTCCGCAAACGTTGACTACCTTTTGGGACCTATCTTTTGTAACTCTGAATGTTTTAATATATATCAAACGATGTGTTTTTTTTTAAAACGACACAATAGGCCGTTCAATATAACTGTAACTGTGATGCTATGGCAGTCATCTCCCAGAAATTCCATTCCGCTACAAAATATGTAATTTGGAGGTGTGACACATTGTTTTTAGGTGCACAGCGTGGGTAATCGAAGCTAGACATCATGGGAAAACATATATACCCACTTAAGGTTTGTTGCCTTGAAGTTGATTCAGATCTCGGTATCAACATGCTCTTCTTTTTGTATGGTTTATGGTTAGGTAAAAAGTTCCATCTTTTTTTGTTAACTTTCGTTTAAACTTTTATTTTGATTTTTTTTTTGTTCGATGAAATTTCACATAGAGTTTCAACAACATATTTTTAAGCCTTTTATTGGTTTTAGCTGAATGAAACTGCTTATATTTGGTTTTAGCAAAAAAAAAATATGATACTGACGAAAGACAAAGTTAAATGATTAAAAGTTACTTACAAGTAATTAAGTTCGAGTTGCTTTTTTGTAATTTTGTTAACCAAGAGTAACCATATCTAGATTTTTTAAGAGTAAGGTCGTGCATTATGATTTATGACATGCACACAAACTGTTTGAAGAAAGACCTCCATCGAAATTTATGTGACTTTTCTTGAAACTTATGAAAAACTGTCTTAAGATTAGTAATCGAAAGTGATTTTTTGTTATGAAATTGGATCATTTTTACATGTCCTTTTTCCCTCTTTATAGTGGAATGTTAAAGAGAGGGTTCCTAAAAATATTTTGGCTTCCGTTAGTTTCTGAAAGGTTTGGAAGCAAAAAAATTTGTGCTATTGTTATGAGACGAGGTTGTACTTCCCCTTCAGCATGTAAGTGATTTTTTTTATTTACTTTTTTTAAGTTATACTATGTTTAATAAATAACACTTAATAAGAGCTGCCAGTAATTATCATGCGCTAAATTTGGTGGCGCTAGAAATAATCTATATTTAAATCATTATAAAGAATTTAGTAATAAATATCACGTGTTTATTACTAGTGGAGGTGCAGTTATCTCGACATTAAGGATGATATAGATTGTTATTCCCATGTGTCTAATGGAGTATATGGAACACGAGGAAAAATATGTGGAGGTGCGGTTATCTTGAGTCAAATATGTCGATTTTCTCAATGTACGTTTGGTATCGTCATTTGCTCAAACTTTGTGGACCAACACTACCAATCATGTCTCGATACTTAGTGTTGTGTACAGATTCACCATCTTCGTCCTTGGTGAGTTTTAGTGTCTGAAGACATTGGAGTTTTAATGGGTTTTGAATCTTCTAAGCCAAATTTATTAACCATTTTTTTAATATATTTAAATTGATTGAAAAAAATCTCATCTTCTAATTGTTTAATTTGTAATTCTTGGAAAACGTTTAACTCACCTATCATACTCATTTCGAACTCGTTGTGCATAATTTTAGAAAAATCATTGCACATTCTTAAAAAGTGGATCCGAATATAATGTCGTCCACACATATTTTGACAATGATTATATGTAAGTTATTTTTCTTGGTGAATAGTGTGTTATCTACTAATCCCATGGTATATTTATGTTCGAGAAGAAAAGTTTTAAGTATATAGTACCAAGACTTAGGTGCTTGTTTAAGACATAAAGAGCCTTTTTGAGTTTGTACACGTGATTAGGTTTTTCGAAGTCAATAAACCCGGGAGGTTGGGATACATAAACATTTTCATTTATAAAACCGTTTAGAAAAGCACATTTGACATCCATTTGAAAAAGTTTGAAATCATTAGCACAAGCATAAGCAAGAAGTATTCTTATAGATTCTAATATTGCTATGAGAGCATATGTCTCGTCAAAATCTATTCATTCTTGTTGGTTGTATCCTTGTGCGACAAGTCTAGCTTTGTTTCTAAACACGACACCATTTTCATCCAGTTTATTTTGAAAAACTCATTTAGTACCAATAACGGTTTGGTTTTTAGGAGGTGGAACAAGGTTCCAAACATCATTAGTGACAAATTGATTAAGTTCTTCTTGCATTGCTATTATCCAACTTTCGTGTTAAATAGCCTCATTTACAGTTTTGGGTTTTACGGAAGATACAAACAGAAAAAGTTACTTTGATTTTTTGCTTGTGATCGTAAGTTCTTTTGCTTAATTTACCTCTCACTTTTTCTAAAGGATAATTTTCCATTCTGTAGAAAACTAGAAGGGGGGTTGAATAGTTTACCGATTAAAAACTTTGTTTTGAAACTTATTGAAAGATCAATTGATATTGATCTTAAGTATGTTAATGAAATATGCAAGCAATATGTAATAAGTAAATAAGGAAAGAAATGATCAAACCACAACAAGTTGTTTATAGTGGTTCGGCCTACAAGGACTCTTTTTCCTTGCCCTACTCCACTCCCCGAGTCTCACACTCGAGAGTTTAACTTCACTAGTCAACAAGCTCCTTTCACCGGCGGAGAAAACCTTTACACTTCGCTTACACTATTTCCGACACTAAGCTAGATGTCGAGTTCTTTCCAAGGGTACAACTACTCCCACACACAATGTATTTTGAGGACTAAAATACTAACCACTTACACTCACAAGATTATGATGGTTTGATACAACAATGAAGTATAGATCAACACTAGATCATACAACACTAAACAAACAAGACTTCCAACTTCTCGTTGAAGCTTGAATATGACTTGATCTTCTTTGCTACCAAAAGAGATCACTAATATGATATGAAACTGAGTTAGAAAGGTTAGAGAGAAGATATGTATGAGAGTATGTTAGAAAGGGATGATAAACTACTTGGCTTGGTATTGCTATTTATAGCCAATTTGGACAGGAGCGTCCACGGACCGCGGACCCCTTAAAAGGGTTCCGCCCGTGTACCAAATTGGTACCGCCAGTCTGACAGTCAAGATATCAAATCTTGCCTAAAGTCAACTCTATCTAAGTAAGATTGTGCAAGATATGAAGAGTACAAATCTTCACAAAATATCTAATGGAATCTTCCAATGATCTCCATGATGTAATACATGATGTCAACATGTTGTATTACTATTAATAGAAATATGCAAATGCTTAAGTAGTGTTTGGTTTTAAGAACCTAACACATTCTATAAACTACTATTATACATAATGATTAGAGTCATATCAAGATGTTACTAATCATAAATGTAAATGCTTGAATGATGAATATTTGTTTGAGAAAGCTTGTTTTAATACCTAATAGACTTGACAAGCTTTAAGCTTTTATAAATTAAATTTACTTTTGTCGTTAACAAAACTTAGGCAAAGATCAAAAATATAAATAACGTTTAATGACGATATTTGTATTAACACATTCTTTAATGTTAACTATTTCTTTATTTAATGGTCCATGTTCCTTGACTTTTATTTCTTTGACTTGGTTATCTGCAACTTGACTTTCTATTATATCGTCGTCTACTAGTGGTAAGGATTTTGGAGGAGGACTTTCATCGAATTTAAAATTTAGTGACTCTTCAATTTTCCGGGTTTCTTTATTAAGGATTACGTAGGCTTTACTGTTAGGTGAGTATCCTAAGAATACACCTTCGACGGATTTGGGATCGAATTTAAGGAGATAGTCTTTTGTTTTTAAAATAAATCATTTGCTTCCAAAGACTTTAAAGTATTCAAGTTAAGGATTTTTACCTTTATATGACTCAACTGGAGTTATTCCTAAGAAAGGCCTATCTAGGATTATATTTAATATATATGTGGATGTGTCGACGACATTGATAAGGATTTAAAACGTGTGTTTTTAGGGGGTCATTTAAGCTTTAAACTCGTACATTTATGATCAATTATTGCCTTAAATTGTTCATTTTCACATTTTAGGTACTTGAGACGCAAAAGCTGGAAACCGACACATTTTGGGCTAATTTAGACAAGAAAACGAAGAAAACAACCAAGTCGCAAATCTGTCTGGAAAAAGACTCTAGACGAAGTCACAACCTCAACGTGACGCTGTCACTTGCATTTGGACATGATGATTTTATGGAAATTTTACATGTGACGACTCGAGACATTTGAGCAAGATTAGAACCTGACGGCGTCACTTGTATTTGAAGACCAAGGTTCAGAGTAAAAATCACACGAGACGGCTCAGACTTATTAAAGAGCGACGACGTCAGAGACACAAGGCGACGCCGTTACAACGGTGGCGATGCAATTGAAGGAACCCTAATGAAGGCGAGCTGACAGCGTCACACCCATAACGTAACGCCATCACAATTGTAAATCTACATATATTTTCGCATGTTTTCTTTTATTGATGTAACACTTTGAAGAGGCGAAACCGAAGACAAATTTCACAGCTTTTGTAAGGATTTTACAACCACTTTTGCTCATGTTTTATTGAAGTTAAGTAATCCATCTTTGATCATTCAATATGTCTATGTGTTGTTTGATTATATGCTTTCTTTTATAAAAAATTATAAAAATACAAAAAAAAAACATCCTGCATCTCTAGACCTAATTCGTCATACATTTCGACCTTCACAACACTATTCCCCTAGAAAACGATCAATTCCTCGTGTCTAGCTAGTTTAGACCTATTTTTTAACTTTTAACTATCAAGTATTTCATTTAGACCTATGTTCAAATCTAGCTAGTTTACTTTCAAGGGGGTCATTTTTGATCCGAAGGTCTAAACACAATTTACATTGTAAGTTAAGCCCTTTATTCTTTTCTAACCTTTTTATTTTCTCTTTTAGTTCAAATACTTCATTATCTAAAGTTTATTTTTACTTTTCAAATGTTTGCATTTATTAATGACCTTAGGACTAGTCTTACATAGTTTGTTATATTATAAATGCAAGGTTTCATCATCTAAAGAAGAACTACTATAGTAAAGAGAATCAGAGTGTACCTAATTGGATTCTTTGCCATTAGACAAATCTCACCCTTCTCTTCTTCACTCATACTCCATGACCTGTTAACGAATGCTTTTTGCTCACTATTAGAGTGTTTTGGACAATCACAAATGAAGTGATTTGGATCACCACACTTAAAGCACTTTCGATCAACCTTTTCCTTTTTGTCTTCCTTGTATTTCTGGAAGGCATTCTTGTCATCATGAGGATGTCTCACAAATCTTCCTCTTCTTCTAAAGAACTATTTAAAGTCTCTAACCACCATGGTGTATTCTTCATCTTCACTATCAGAGGATGAAGTTTCCTCGTTGCTTGATTCCTTTTTGGCGTTTAGTGCTAGTGACTTATGTTTTTCCTTCTTATCTTTAGAAGCCTCGGAGTCTTTTGCCAACAACACTCCATAGACTTTTAGGTTGCTAATAAGTTAGTTGAGAGAAAGAATCGACAAGTCCTTTGATTCTTCTATAGCCGTCACGTTTGTTCTCCACTTGGGTGGAAGTGCTCTTAGAAATCTCATGACATGATTACGACTTGAAAAAGATTTGTCAAGTACGTGCAGTGACGTAATGATAGTGTTAAATCTAGAAAATACATTATCAATACTATCATCATCCTATATTGAAAATTGCTCATATTTCTGAACAAATAAATGCATTTTATTATTTTTAATTTGCTTATTACCTTGGGTAATCACCAAAGAGTTTCAAATATCTTTTTCCGTTTTATGCATAAAAACTCTTTCATATCCCTTTTTAGGTAAGGCGTTATATAAAACCATTTTTGACTCATTATTTTTATAAGCGTTTTGTAGGATCGTAAATATTATGTTGTTTGATGATTCGGGTGGTCTAGGATTATGATGATATAAGAAATCCATTAGATAGATGAAGAGAGTAGAGAGGATGTTTCTTGAAAGAGAGTTGTTATACAAAAAATGAAAGGTTATATTCAAGAAGCAACACCTTTCCCTTAGAGGGAAGGTTATTTATAGTTACAAACTGAACGACCTCCTGACGGCCTGTGAATCAGGTATACAGTGGGTAAAGACCCGTCCTTCCTCCACGGTGTTACTCTAAACTATTCTACGCTACTGACTAACTAATTAACTACTAAATAACGTAAATAACTACAAGTCTACGAGCTAATATATGCTAGACCATAATTGGGGTGACCGACACTTTCACATGGAATTTCCAATTCCTAACAATCTCCCCCTAAGCGAGGTCACCCCATGAAATACATTTTTCATCCTAGCATTCTATCTTTGTCTTTAGTTCTGAGCTCGTAGACTTCAATTCTTCAAGTTCCGCAATCTTTGTGCTTAAGTAGCGATTCTTCAAAGTCCGCATAGTTTTGTACTTTTAGTGGAGGCATTTAACTGATCCACATCTTTGATGATCTTTGAGCTTTATTCGAGATCATCAGCCACAGTAAATCTCTGGATCACCCTTTATTGTGTTGCCATCATGTGATGCTGTGACTTTCCGACCGACATGCTCACACTTTCTGGATCATGACATCTTTTCATCAGAGTAGCGGAAGCTTTACTGGTTCATGATATTTGCAGCAGCGTAGCGGAAACATAGTATAAAAATATCAGAGCCAGGTTCTGTAGATATGTAGGATCGATATATTATTGTGTTTGATGATTCGGGTGGTCTTGGATGATCAAAATACATGTTTGACATTCTAGAGAGAGAAAGTAGAGAGATGGTGTTCTTGGTAGAGAGTTGATGAACAAAATATGAAAGGTTAGATTCCAAGCCACACCCCTTCCATGGATGGAAGGGGTATTTTTACTTACAAACAATACGTCCTCCTATCAGACTGTGGATCAGGCATACAGTGGGTAAAGACTCGTCCTTCCTCCACGGTGTTACACTAAACTAATCTACGCTACTAATTAACTAATATACTACTAAACAACGTAAATAACTACAAGTCTACGAGCTAACTTATGCTAGACTATAATTGGGGTGACCGACACTTTAACATGGAATTTCCAATTCCTAACAATCTCCCCCTAAGGGAGGTCACCCCATGAAATACATTTTGCATCCTAGCATTCTATTATTGACTTTGTTTTTGAGATCGTAGACTTCAATTCTTCAATTCCGCAATCTTTGTGCATTAGTAGCGATTCTTTAAAGTCCGCATAGTTTTGTACTTTAAGTGGAGGTCTTTGAACTGATCCACATCTTGATGATCTTTAAGCTTTCATTGAGATCATCAGCCATAGTAAATCTCTGGATCACCCTATGTTGTGTTGCTATCATGTGAAGTTGTGACTTTCGGACCGACATGCTCACAATTTCAGGATCATGACATCTTTCCATCAGAGTAGCGGAAGCTTTACTGGTTCATGATATTTGCAGTAGCGTAGCAGAAGCATAGTATAAAAATATCAGAACCAGGTTATGTAGATATGCACCAGTCATGATTTCTTCAATTAAGTGTGGATTCTGTGAGCATGCGGCTTTAGATTGACTCCTCAATTCTGATCAGCTGCAACCGTCCAAATGTACCTGCAAACAACAGTTAGCATTAAAACACACGAAAGTGTCTTTGATCACTTTCGTTGAATTGAGGTACACGGCCCACGGTTCCCCGTTGATCAGTACAAGTACTGCCTGTGATCAGGTAGGATTCCTAAGAATCTCCTTGACATGGTTTCGCAGCTATTCTAGCTGTTCTCAAACCGGAACGTCTCAAAGAAGACAACACGGAGTGAGTAAACCAGCAAATTGAGATTTACTGATTGATAGAAAATGATTTGAAAACATTCGCGTATTGCTTAAGATAAAGAGTTTTTCAATACGACGAAGGTTTAGAAGAAGAAATCAATTTTCAATCATAAATACCCTTTTATTTTGAAAACATAATACACAGTCGAAGTGCTAGAGAAAAGAGTTTTTGAGCACAACGACCGGTTTTTCAAAGGTATCCGTCAATCCTTTTCCTGGACCAAGGTTGATTCAATGAGTGAATCGCCCCATTGTTTCTATCCAGTTGTCACAAGTTTGATCTTTTGGAAAGATCTCACATGTCACCCACCAAGAGCTTGTTTGATGTTGGCTCTAGAAGGATTTCCATCTTCATCGTGAATATTTACATATCACTCGGATGTTCTGGCAATACCACAAGGATAATGCGTAGGACTCTTAATATATTCTTACTTTCCACAATGTGTGAAACAGCAAGTCTTCATTAATTTTGTGTCCTAACGAGATATTGTGGATGATCTCTTGGCTCTAGACTCAATTGTGCACATTTGGTTTCCTATGCCGGAGACTAGGGAGAGGGTCTCCTTCTTCAATATCAACAATCTCTAAGAGAAAGTCGATAGATTATGTCGGTTCCCCGTGAGAATGAAACAAGCCCTTTTAAGAGGAACTTGAGTAGCTTGGGAAGTTTAGTGCAGTGCATCACTGGGTCCATGACATCTTGTCTTCAATACCAGTGTTACCTTAGTAAACACCAGTAGCATATGTATTGAACCCGGTTACTGCCCTAAGGTTGAATTATTGGAGGGCTATTTCTTTTCACCCTTTTCATATTCATTTCTTTTTCATTCTTCAACCCCTTCAGTGCTTACCGAGACTTCATAACTAGAACCTTGTTGGGTTTATTCCAGTACTAGCTCTGTCTCAGTCCGCACTCTTCCCTATCTCTGTTTTCTCCTTTTTTAGTCAAACCTAATGACTCTACACTATCTAGTGGATTGTCCCTGGGTAGATCCCTCCGGCTCTGGAGGGATCCTGGGAACGAATACCTAACCTAACCATCCTTATAACACCATGCATAAAATAAATTGGCCGGTCTTTTGGTATTGTTCTTTCCTTCTCGAAACCAATTGAAAAATCATTTGGAAAATCAATCAAGGTACTTGTGATATAAAATCAAAACATTTTGTACCTTAATTGTTTTGATCATTTTAGAAATGCTCCCCCTCAACATGTGCATATGATATTGAAATTGTTTGGCACATGGAGGCAAGAGTTCTTTGAAATAATTTCTTGATCACAATTTCCTTAGAAAAAGCCTTTTGATTTTCTTTGGTAAATTCTCTCCCTCAATATGTGCATAGGATATTTGAAATCATTTTATCACATAGAGGCAAGAGTTCTTTTGAAGTACATCCATGATTACAAAAGCCAATATAAACCATTCGCTCCCCCTCAATATGTGCATCGTTATACGAAAGAGTTTGGCACATATTAGAGAGAACTTGCACTTTTGAGTCAAAACGATCACCATTTATCAAATTTCATTATTAAATCACAAATTCTCCCCCGATCAAAAATATCAAACCCTTTCAGATTTTGGATCCCAAGTGATTTAATAAGGTTTAGAAAAAATGGGAGAAAATGTGCCTGATTTAAAATACTCATCTTATTTTTGGATAACTGCTCCTCCTCAACATGTGCATCATATATTGAAATCGTTTGGCACATGGAGGCAGGAGTGCCTTTAAAGGACTAAAACCAATTCCATTTAAACAGATAAGAGATTTAAATCACGATCTCTCCCACGATCAAAAATTTCAAACCATTTGAGATTTGTGATTCCAAAAGATTTAAATCATTTAGTGAGTTTTGGGGAAAGACGTGGCAAGATTTGATTTTGAAAAATGACAGATAAGGACCATTTTAAGACATTAAAGATTGTTAGTGTCAGGTATGATTGTTTTTAAGAGATCTTTAGTAAAATAAAACAATTTCACAATTAAACAAGAACAGAAAAAATTTCATTTTGTAAGATCTTTGAGTTTTAAAGAAAATCATACCATGACATAACATTAAATCTTTAGATCACCACTTTATGTTGTACATACCGGACTTTTTATGAAGAAATATCGTTTGAAAATATTTTGTTTTAAATCACTCTCCCCCTCAATCGATGACCGTAGTCGATGATTGAGTGACTTAGGTTTTGATAAAATAAAGTCCGGTGATTTTCAAAATTAAGTCCAGTTTATTTATAAAACAATATTTTCTATTTTCAAAACAATTTAATCAAAAAAAAATTTCAAAATTGTTTAAAAATGGTATACTGCACAAAGATACGTTCAGTGGTTGAGCTGCTTCTGTTGATTTTGCTGTTGTAGGGCTTGGAAGAAAAACCGTCTGCTGATGCAGTGAGACTTCTTACGTTGCATTTTAATGCCAACTGAGGTCAAATTAAGCTCCGTTTCTTCAATCACTTAGAAGAAAACCATCTGCTGATGCAGTGAGACCTCTTACGTTGCATTTCATGCCAACTCTCCATTGAAGTCAAATTAAGCTCCGTTTCTTCATTTGTCGACCCAAGATATAGTTGCCCTTTCCTTTCAGCATCCAATCGTCTTCAGTTGTGGGATCCGGATCGGGAACATTCTTATATATCAATATACCTGCATTCGTTAGTGAACACAAACAAATATATGGTGGTCGACATCACCCAAACAGCAATCGATTAATAACAGTCAATTCAACATATCAATCAGATCATATAAAGCATAGGATTATGTGTTCTTCAAACACTAATCATCTAATCCTAACAATTATATCCTAGGCACCTAGTCCTTCAACGTAGGTTAACCTCATTTTCAATTAAGCATACAGGATAATTAGATAATCTCGTTAGATGATATAGATTTGAAAACATTCTCCCCCTCAATCAATGACTTATTTTTCTGAAAAGTTTAAAAGCGCTGAAGTCATTGATTGAGTTTTCAATTTTTCCGAAAACTCTGAAACTGATTGATTTACAAGTAACTCATTTTCCACCATTTTGTTAAAAACATCAAATATTTTTCTGAAGAATTTATAGAAGGAAAAACATTTGTGTAGGAACAGCAGTCCTTCGACATACTTTCCTCATTTTGTTTTAGGATAAGTGCACGAAATATTTGAAAATGTTTAAGCGTAGCACTTTCCTTCTTTGAAAAATGGGTTGTTGTCTGAAATAATAGCAAACCATAGTTTTAGCACGGGTTACAGTCTGGAATAACTGCAAGCCATTAGATTTAAGCACGGGTTACAGTCTGAGATAACTGTAAGCCACATGATTTGTGACATGTTTGAAAAAGAAATATTTACACCTTCTGCTCGAACTTCATCTATGGTCCCGTGCCATTATTGAATGACATTTCTAAGACCGCAGATGTTATCGATACCAGAAGACATGTCTTAGAAAAACAATATTTTTGGTCTTTTTCAAATTTTCTGATTTTTATGGGTTTTTGTAGATTTTATATTTTTCTATTTTGTTTTGCTGGTTTTATATTTTTGTATTTGGTTTTTAATAAATATTTACAAAGATAGAGTAGATGATATAGTTTAAGAAGATGATGATACGAGTACCGAGATAAGGATATCGAGCAGCCCCGTTGTAGAAGATAGAAATCATCATCTCTTAAACATTCACCACCAAAGCTTCCAAGGCTCTTAAATAGAAGAGAGAAATTGAACCGACTGAAAGTGAGACTTTGGTAGCTTCCCCCCAAACCGAAAATCCTTTAGCTGAGCAGATTCAAAGCTTTCTTTCAAGCTTACATTAGCCAGGTGTACCAAGAAGCACACCATTATCATTGATCCTGCTGCTCCTTTTAAGAATAATCACCGTGATTCTTCGTTCGAGGTTATATCATCCAATAGAACACCAGCAACGTATCATCCCACATTTAAATAATCTTCTCAAATTCCATACCCACTGAAGTCTGAAGCAATCCATACCAAAAGTTGTCAAGAAAGCACTTCCCCCAAGTAGATGAATTGATGCAGTCAGTCTCTTAGACTAGAGCTCACGAACCCGAATAGAGAAACTTATACCATCGAAGTAGCAGATTAAGTCCGATAGCCAAAGAAGAACCCCGATGTATAATTTTCTCTCCCCTGATGATAGTGTATGAAGCTCAAGAACCCGAAGTACCCGAATGCCCAAAGAGAGAATAACCGATAACATTGAAGAAGCAGGTCGAATCACTGATTATCTCTGCGGATGACAATCTCTGCGGATGTCAACTCCGGTATAAGTGATTATATCTCTGAATCACTGATTAAGCCCTCAAGTGAAGTAGCTGAGCATCCCCAATGTACACAATCTCTCTCTCCTGATGATTGCGATAACATTAAAATCATCACACACTTGTGTACCTCTTTCATTTTCAGAAACTAACTCTTCCATCTCTTCCCCCACATAGTTGGAATAAGAGCACTAAACGCCATGAGTCAGACCTTGAGTTTCTCTGCGGTAATGACAATAGTCTTCCCGGGATATCTTCAATCACTTAGAAGTATTAAGCTCATCAAGATTACTCGCGTTTAGATACGTGTCTCCTTCCCCCTTGCTGGTTTTGACACTTCAGAATCAACAACATATTATAAGCCCATGTACTAGAAATCTGTTGAGAAGAACGCTTGAAGTCTTTGTGAGAATCAACTTGCTGAAGTACAATGTGAGCAAGTCTAATTGGGGATTAAATCAGACATATCACTCTCCCCCAATTAGTGCTCTCCCCTAAACAGACAATCTTTATGATAAATGCTTGAATTAAGAAGAAGTCTTTAGATCGTTAAATTCAACTCGTCTTTAGTCTTCTAACATGTAGCAGAAAATGTAGAATCGACTGTAGACTCGACCTTCTTCAAGATTGTCCAAATGGGGAATAGAAAGTTAACATCTCCATCTCACCAAATGCGTTCCAATTACCTTATATGTAGCAAATCTCCTTAACTGAGATCCCTCCCAATCAAACAAGAACAGAAAGATGTTCATCAAAGAAATCAGCACAGCAACTAGAAGCACTTTGTCATTAATTAAATCAGCCCGTGTGAAGATGTCAACCAACGGCTCTCATAAGAAAACTCCATGTGAAGATGACCCGATAAGAAGAAGCTCGGTTCTTACATGAGTTAGGAGCCGTATGACCATATATTCTCATATATCGATCAACCATGCGGTAAATTCACACTTTTTCTCCCCCTCAAGAATTGCATATGGAGTTGCCATTCTTGATTGAATAAGTGAAATCATCCAAATGTAGTCTATTCGCACTTCTCCCCCGCAAAATTAGCACATGATGTCGCCATCGTCATTATATTGAGCAAGTGAAATAAGAGTAATTATCAGTAGTCCGGTTCACTTGATGACTGAAGCGCATGGAAAAAGCATGAAGCATGTTGACGAGAATGGTCATTAGTGAGAAGATTTATCTTCTTCAAAAGATAAAGCGCACTGAAGCGTACACTTTTCTTTTCTTTAGAGTACGAGGCTTGAACTGTTGTGTTCAAACATCATAAGAAGATTTCTCTTCTTCGGAAGATAAAGCGCACTGAAACGTACACTTTTCTTTTCTTTAGAGAACGAGGCATGAATTGTTGTGTTCATACGTCATAATCTCTCCCCTTTCATCTACACTCTTGGCAAAACTTGTAATCCACCCCATTATCATTCAGTAGGCTCTTTGTAGTGACAGTTGATGGAGAAAACCCAATATGATGAATTTGACCTTGAAGTAAACTAACCCGAACTCGTGACTTAATCTTGCACATATGTAACAAAGAGCGGTGCCGAGACTTCATCCTCCATTGAATCTCTAAGTACTCTATACTCTTCATCCAACCAACCATCAAGTGTAAGACGTACTTTACCTCTTGAAAATCCACAATTGAATGTGACACTGAGCACTACAACGTAACTCTTTAAAGTGATAGTTATTTTGTGGTGATAAGAGCCCAATTCCCCCAAGTGGTAAAAGAAAAGGTAAAAGTCACCCAACAATAACTAGATTTCCATGTCTTCATTTTTGATAATAAGCTCGAACAAGGATCATGAAGAATCTTCATCCAACCATCCCCGATACCTTCAGATACTAAGTACACTCGCCCGTGATAATTCACTTCAACCTCAAATAAATAGTAGTGAATTAACGCCGTTGTCACATCCTCTTGTTAACTGCTCAAATCAAGCCTCCTTTGACGTTTTAACTGAACTCTGACAATGGTTTCATCCCGACCATGGTTAAAAGCACATAACCCCGTAAAACCAAGTAATAACCAAACTGTCATGAAGACATCCCATACTCACACCCAATTCATGAAGTACACCCTTTTATCCCTTCTTCGAAGTAGAAACTGTAGCACCAGCATCGGATAAGACCTCGAAATACACTTTCCTTTCTCCAGGATGGTTTCATCATCACGGGATTTTACAACTCTATGGTTTAAACCGAAAAATAGTTTCTTTCGCGGGATTTTACAAAACCAAGAATAATCCGTAAGATAGATCCGGAAATGCACTTTACTATTACCAGGATGTTTCCATTGTCACGGGATTTTACAAGTCTATGATTTAAACCGAGAAATAGATTCTTTCGCGGGATTTTACAAAATCAAGACAAAACCGTAAACAATGTCAGCTTGAATGTGAAATGACAACTTTGGTTTCAGTGAATATCTGTTTTAGGGGAACATGCAGCGGTTCATCAACGGTTCATAGTCCAACATCATCAACATCAACCATCCAATCAACACTTTGGTAAACACATCATTCACGCATTCTGTCGGCTAGTTTTGTGACTCCCTGGAGAAGCAGACCCGATATACCAAACTTGATCATGAAATAAAATTCCCCAGATATGTTACTTAAACTTGTACTAATCCATGTGAAGAAGAAACGATGTACCCAATGTACAAGACCTCTTGATATTCTCAACTGAGTGAGACACCGAAGTGATAGCTGCGTTGTGGGTTAAGTGAGAAAGAATCACAAACGTAACTAAATAGTCAAGTCTTCATCACCCTCTATAAACGCCCAAACAAGTCATTTCAAGTTCAAACAAGAGACATCGTACTAACAACCCCGTAGTCAACGTTGTTTCAACAACCATGCAAGCCGTGACATAATATCCATCGTGAAAAATGTATATACCAAAGTGCCAAAACCCCAACATTCCAACACATATCAACAACTTGAATCACATAACTCAACCAGTCTCATCATCAAATCTCGTAAAAACATTACACGTTAACCAAATCATATACAGTCTCAATTAATAAAGTCAAGCCCAAGTTAATTCAAACCCAATCCAACTTCATCCGATTAATGACTTATGTCAAAATATGCCCACGCAAACTTAGTTCAAGAAGTTCATGACATGAATATCGGTTCATAGTTATGGCCCATAATGACATCATTAAAAACTCATGTGAACCAATACCCGACCTAGTTGAATTAACATGTCAGGCCCATTCGATTATTGTGACCAATTCTCTTAACCAGATCCCATTCCACTATATCATACGTTAGTATCCATTATACCATATCCAACCAAGAGTTCTTTTGAAGTCCAACATCAAAAGTGAAACACGGTCCATTTGTATCAAACCAAAATCATCCGATCCAGCCCATGTCCATATAATATCCGTTCAGCCCATAAAAAATCTGATCCAAAGAAACACAACCCTAAGTATACGGGTATAAAACACACCCAAATCTCACACTTAACCCTAATCACATACACGTTTTTGTCCGCCCCTTTTTACAGCTTCAAACCCTAAACAAAAACTGCATCTGCCTCCTTTTATTTTCTCAACCAACTCGCCACCCAAAACAGCACAAACCCAAATAATCATACACCTCCCATTCATCAGCCACTCATAACAAACCCTTATACCACCGCCATAAAAAACGCACATAGGAGAAATTGACATCTCGCCACAGAGATGGCTTGAGATGAGGCCACAGGGATGGCAAGAAGAACCACAATAGACTAGGCCACATGGAGGGCGTTGAGGCTTTGACAAGTCTTCAATATTAAACCAAGGTAGGTTTCATTTGTTGTGTTGGGTCATTAAACGAACCAAAGAAATAGAGACTAACGAAATTGTTAATACTCTATTCCTTTTAATTCGAATATTAGATGAAGCTGGGTTTTCAAGTACATTAGATCGATGATGATAGATTATTCGTGTTAAAGACCCTAGTTGTCTTTATATTTCATTGACAAACACGAATGAAATCTGAGATCGTGAAAGAACGAATGAAACTGTGTTTTGTTTATTCTTGTATGTTATGTATATGCTTAAGTTGTAGATCGGTGATGAGAAGTGGTGACACACAAACTTTGTTTACTTGTTGAACCAAAGGTGCACCCAATCTGAGATCATGTTTTGTCGAATAGGTTTGAAACTTGTGAGTCCTGATTCACATCTTGTTGAAAGATTGAATGTAGTTTAATGTATCTGTGATTTGAATAATGGTTTTGGTGATGTTGAAATAGAAGTCTAAGTTGAGTTGGTATATGGTGTGAGGTCAATCGTTATATTCTTCTTCATCTCTTTCTGTCAAGTTGCAAACTTTAAGAGTCAAGTTGCTAACATGAGTCAAGTAGCAACATCTTCTTAACACAACTCGTTACTTGATAAATATCAAGTCGCTACCTTTTTAGTCACAAGTCGCTACACCATTTGACTCATGAGCCAAGTCGCTAGGTCTTGTTGTTTTTTTTTCTCAAAGCAAATCGCTAGCAGAGTTTTTCGAGTCAAGTTGCTAGCATAAGTCGCTACCTGTATGTGACAAGTCGCTAGGTCTAGTGTCAAGTCGCCATTGACTTTAAAAAAGTCAACAAATCTCCAAGTCACTACAGAAATGTGTAAACAACTCGCTAGCACAACTGCTACTCATATACAATGAATCTAGACGACTTGTAAAGACAAGTCGCCACTAGTGATTGTTACAAGTCGCTATTCGATTTTCAAAACACAAGTTGCTAACTTGTTAAACAACAAGTCGCTATTAAGAACATGGCAACTCGCTGGGAAGAAGCTTAAAAACCATTTCGTACATAAACCCAGAAACAATGACCAAGACTGCATTATTGACCCATGAAAATGACTAGTTGTTTGACCTAAAAAAAATCTTAATCCAACAGTGATGAAACTAGTTAAATCAAATAATAAACTTCAAACATATTATGAAATCAGTTTTGACCACAAAAGTTTAATAAAAAAATGATGAAACCATATAATAAACATCACGCAAGTTTTGAAAAAAGTTGGACTAAAAATACAATTCAAAACATTAACACCATATTCAAGAAACAGCATCGAAAATCACCAACAACACATCAAACCGTCACCAAATCGTATCAAACCACAAACCGCATAAAAACCGTATAAAAAGCCGTTTGACATTTTAGAGAGAGAAAGTAGAGAGATGGTGTTCTTGGTAGAGAGTTGATGAACAAAATATGAAAGGTTAGATTCCAAGCCACACCCCTTCCATGAATGGAAGGGGTATTTATACTTACAAACAATACGTCCTCCTATCGGACTGTGGATCAGGCATACATTGGGTAAAGACCCGTCCTTCCTCCACGGTGTTAGACTAAACTAATCTACGCTACTAATTAACTAATAAACTACTAAACAACGTAAATAACTACAAGTCTACGAGCTAACTTATGCTAGACTATAATTGGAGTGACTGACACTTTAACATGGAATTTCCAATTCCTAACAAGATATGAACAAGTCATGATTTCTTCAATTAAGTGTGGATGCTGTGAGCATGCGGCTTTGGATTGACTTCTCAATTCTGATCAGATGCATCCGTCCAAATGTACCTGCCAACAACAGTTAGCAATAAATCACACGAAAGTGTCTTTGATCACTTTCGTTGAATTGAGGTACACGGCCCACGGTTCCCCGTTGATCAGTACAAGTACTGACTGTGATCAGGTATAATTCCGAAGAATCTCCTTGACAGGGTTTCGCAGCTGCTCTAGCCGTTCTCAAACCGGAACGTCTCAAAGAAGACAACACGAAGTGAGTGAACAAGCGAATTGAGATTCACTGATTGATGAAAAATTGATTTGAAAACAATCGCGTATTGCTTGAAGAAAAAGTTTTGCAATATGACGAAGGTTTTATGAGAAAGATCAATTTTCAATCAAAAATACTTTTTGTATTTGAAAAGAATACACATTCGATGTGCTAGAGAAAAGAAGAGATTTGCACATCGAAAGGTTTTTCCAAAAGTATTTGTTAGTGCAAATATTATGATATTTAATCTATACAGTCTCGTTTGTTTTGATTGATGACAAACATGTAACTTGTAATACATAACGTAAAATGTACAAGTTACTTGTAATTACATTTGTCTCAACATACATTCAACACCTCTCGATGTCTCAAGTCCTCGTATGTTACAACACAGGTTCGTACATGTTTGTTATGTGGCATTATGATCAAACCCATTAACAAATCATTTAGAATGTTTAAAATACGTTTAGTGTCACTAAGTATTTTAATAGGTTAACCATTCTATTTCGAACCTCATTTTACATTTTGCATTCACAAGTATTTCAAAAGGTAACTAGACATTTTATCAACTAGTTACATAATACATTTTACAAGTTTACTTTGATAAACCTTTTAATCTAAAAATGGAAATACATGTTACATCATGTCATGCATCATCTTTGAAATCCTTGGAAGATCACTTGAATATTTTGGTTAGATTGACACTCAATATATCAAATGTGATCTTAGTAAGATTTGGTAATATCTTGGAAAGATTTGAAGAAAGATTTTTTAGATTTTATGTCAGGCACCCACGGCACCAAATTGTATAAAGGACGGAACCCTTTTAAGGGGTCCGTGGTCCGTGGACGCTCCTGACCACTTTTGGCTATAAATAGAAGCCCATTGTTTTCCCATTTCTTCACCACTTCAAAGCACATCTTCTCCACCTTCTTGCATACATTTAGATCAATCATTAACAATGTAGTAACACACATTAAACACCCTAATGATCATGATCATAATGCTTCTAACATTCATCTTTGTTGTAAGCATACTCTTTGATCAACCAAGGAAATCTTGGAGATCTAGCTATCCCCACTCACCACAAGTTGAAGATCTATCACAAGAAGTTTAGGGAACTTGTGATCTTCATCATGAAGGCTTCCTATCAATGGAAGTTCATTTAGAAGTAGTTATTCATATCCATTAGACATTTGTGTCATGGATCATTAGTGTAAACATCATTGCATCATAACAACACTTTCACCAAACTAGATTAGATGGTTTATGTGTTTGTGCCATAAAACACAAGGTTTATTATGTTGGGCCATAAAACATATTGGGAGTGGTTGTACCCTTGTAAAAGAACTCGACATCTAGCTTAGTGTCGGAAATATTGTATAGGCGACGTTAGGTTGGTTCTACCTCGAACTAGAACCCGGTATTTAGCTTTGTACCGGAAAAAGTGTAAGCGACGATTGTAAGGTTTTCTCCGCCGAGAAGGGAGCTTGTTGATTTAGTGAAGTAACTCTCGAGTTGGGTACTCGGGGAGTGGAGTAGGGCGGAAAGGAGATCCGTGACCGAACCACTATAAATCCTCGTGTTCGGTTTGCACTTTCCTTTCTTTATCTCTTTACTTTTATACTTGCACTATACTATTGTTTGTGATGTGGTTTGATGTTCATGATTGTGTGACAACTTGGTTTACCATGCTTTATATTAGTCACAAACAATAATTGGTACTTTCATATTATAACAAGCTTAATAAGCGATTTGATACTAAAGATCTAAAGTTTTTTAAACGGTAACGTATTCACCCCCCCTCTACGTTTCCACAGTATTTTTTCAATCAGAGATACTTTTTGTGTTTGAAATGTGAATACACATTCGATGTGCTAGAGAAAAGAAGATTTGCACATCGAACGGTTTTTCCAAAAGTATTCGTCAATTCATTTTCTGGACCAAGGTTGATTCAAGAATGAATCTCCCCATTGTTTCTATCAAGTTGTCACAAGCTTGATCTTTTGAAAAGATCTCACATGTCATCCACCAATAGCTTGTTAGATGTTGGCTCTAGAAGGATTTCCATCTTCGTCGTGAATACTTTTACATATCACTCAGATGTTCTGGCAGTACCACAAGGATAATGCGTAGGACTCTTAATATATTCTTACTTTCCACATTGTGTGAAACAGCAAGTCTTCATTAATTTAGTGTCCTAATGAGATGTTGTGGATGATCTCTTGGCTCTAGACTTAATAGTGCACATTTGGTTCCTATGCCGGAGACTAGGGAGAGGGTCTCCTTTTTCAATATCAACAATCTCTAAGAGAGAGTCGATAGATTATGTAGGTTCCTCGTGAGAATGAAACAAGTCCTTTTAAGAGGAACTTGAGTAGCTTGGGAAGTTAGGTGCAGTGCGTCACTGGGTCCATGACGTCTTGTCTTTAATACCAGTGTTACCTTAGTAAACACCAGTAGCATATGCATTGAACCCCGTTTCTGCCCTAAGGTTGAATTATTGGAGGGCTATTTCTTTTCACCCTTTTATCATTCATTTCTTTTTCATTCTTCAACCCCTTCAGTGCTTACCGAAACTTCATTACTAAAACCTTGTTGGGTTTATTCCAATTCTAGCTCTGTCTCAGTCGGCACTCTTCCCATATCTCACTTTTCTCCTTTTTTCATCATACCTAAGGACTCTACACTATCTAGTGGATTGTCCCTGGGTAGATCCCTCCGGCTCTGGCGGATCGTGGGAACTAATACCTAACCTCACCATCCTTATAACTCCATGCATAAAGTAAAATGGTCGGTCTTTTGGTACAGTTCATTCTTCCTTAAAACCAATTGAAAAATCATTTGGAAAATCAATCAAGGTACTTGTGATATAAAATCAAAGCATTTTGTACCTTAATTATTTTGATCATTTTAGAAATGCTCCCCCTCAACATGTGCATATGATATTGAAATTGTTTAGCACATGGAGGCAAGAGTTCTTTGAAATATATTCTTGATCACAATTTCCGTGGAAAAAGCCATTTGATTTTCTTGGTAAATTCCCCCCCTCAATATGTGCATAGGATATTTGAAATCATTTTATCACATAGAGGAAAGAGTTCTTTTTAAGTACATCCACGATCATAAAAGCCATTAAGAAACCATTAGAAAATCAATCAAGGTACGTTATGTTGAAACATAGAAATCTTTGTACCTTGAAAGTTTATTTTCTTTTGAAATGCTCCCCCTCAATATGTGCTTCGAGATTCGAAAGCGTTTAGCACATATAGGAGAGCAGTATGCAATTTTGAATCAAGACGATCATCTTTTATCAAATTTCATTATTAAATCACAGATTCTCCCCCGATCAAAGATATCAAACCCTTTGAGATTTTGGATCCCAAGTGATTTAATAAGGTTTAGAAAATATGGGAGAAAATGTGGCCTGGTTTAAATTCTCATCTTGTTTTTGGAGAAATGCTCCTCCGCAACATGTGCATTGTATATTTGAAATCGTTTGGCACATGGAGGCAGGAGTGCCTTTAAAGGACTAAAACCAATTCCATTTAAACAAATTTGATATTTAAATCACGATCTCTCCCCCGATCAAAAATTTCAAACCATTTGAGATTTGTGATCCCAATTGATTTAAATCATTTAGAAAATTTTGGGGAAAGACGTGGTTTGATTTAATTTTTGAAATATGACTGAAATGGACCAATTTCGATATTAAAGATTGTTAGTGTCAGGTATGATAGTTTTATAAGAGATATTTAAGTAAAATAAAATAATTTCACAATCAAACAAGAACATAAAAAATTTCATTTTCAAAGATCTTTGTGTTTTAAAGAAAATTATACCATGACATAACATTAAATCTTTAGATCACCACATTAATTCATACAAACGGACTTTTATAAAGAAATATCGTTTGAAAATACTTAAGTTTGACATCACTCTCCCCCTCAATTAATGACCGTAGTCGTTGATTGAGTGACTTATGTTTAAAATGAAGTCCGGTTGATTTCCAAAATTTGAGTTCAGTTTATTTTCAAAACCAATATTTTTCCATTTTTCAAAACAATATTATTTAAAAATTGTTTAAAAAATGGTATCATCACAATTATCCTGCAAAAAGATATGTTAGGTGGTTGAGCTGCTTTTGTTGTTGTTGCTGGAGGTTCGGAAGAAAACCATCTGCTGAAGCAGTGAGACTTCTTACGTTGCATTTTTTCATGCCAACTGAGGTCAAATTAAGCTCCGTTTCTTCATTTGATGATGAAGAAAACCATCTGCTGATGCAGTGAGACCTTTTACGTTGCAATTTTTCATGCCAACTCTCCATAGAAGTCAAATTAAGCTCCGTTTCTTCATTTGTCAACCCAAGATATAGTTACCCTTTCCTTTCGGCATCCAATCATCTTCATTTGTGGGATCCGGATCAGGAACATTCTTATGAACCATGATATCTGCATACGTTAGTGGACACACAAACAGATATATGGTGGTCGACATCACCCAAACAACAATCGACTAATAAAAGCCAATTCAACATATCAATCAGATCATGTAAAGCATGGGAATAATTTGTTTATCAAACTCTAATCATCTAATCCTAACAACCATATCCTAGGCACCTAGTCCTTCAACGTAGGTTAACATGTTTAACATTTTTAAGGAATTGGAAATTCCATGTTAAAGTGCCGGTCACCCCAATTATAGTCTAGCATATGTTAGCTCGTAGATTTGTAGTTATTTACGTTGTTTTGTAGTTAATTAGTTAATTAGTAGCGTAGAATAGTTTAGTGTAACACCGTGGAGGAAGGACGGGTCTTTACCCACTGTATACCTGATCCACAGGCCGATAGGAGGTCGTATTGTCTGTAACTATAAATGCCCCTTCCATCCATGGAAGGGGTGGAGCTTTTCTTTAATCTAACATTCCATAATTTGTGAAGCAACTCTCTACCAAGAAATCTCCCAACTCTCTACTTTCTCTCTCTAATGGCTAACATATATTTTGATCATCCAAGACCACCCGAATCATCAATACAATAATATTTCTATCCTACAAATGGTATCAGAGCCAAGGTTATTGTGTTGTGTTGATCCGTTGTGGTTTTGATACATGTGTAAAGACTGTTTTTGGTACTTTTGATTGGTCGGAAAATATGTTTTGGTCGGAAAATATGTTTTTGGGTTAACTATTTTGTCTTGCAACTTATGTTTTATTGGTCAAAACATATTATTATTGTCATGTGGTTTATTTCTTGTTAAGAGCTGTTCTTGTGTCAATATTGTCCAAAACAGTCTGCTTTGGTTTCAACATTTTTACATGACTTTTGGTTACCTGTTTTATCCGTGAATTACTATGTGGTCACTTGGTCAAATCTGAATATCAATATGGGTCAAAAGATGCATTGTTATAAAACTTTTCTGGGTTTACTATCTGGTCAAGTTCTGGTGGTCAAAACGGGTATAAAGATGTCTCTTTGTCATATTTTCTGGGTTTATATGAAGCTGGCCGGAAAAGTGGTCTGAAAACTCATCGGAAAATGTCAAATAACTTGCTAGCGAGTTGTTTGTCATTGTTTTCTTCCTAGCGACTTGTGTCAAAATTTAGTGGCGACCTGTATTTAGAAGTTGTCTAACACAAAACCTAGCGACTTGTGATATAAATAGAAGTAGCGATTTGTTTTGTAAAAGACTAGTGACTTGGTGATGGTTTGACTTTTGAGTCAAACTGATAAGGTAGCGACTTGACTAGGCCTAGCGACTTGGCCTAATGACCCATAAGCTACTTGACAGAAATGATGAATAAGAATTGACTCCTAAGACAAGACCAACAAAGACCACATACCATATACCATAACAATAATAAACTCGACCTCAGTATCCATTTAATCATCGGTCTATGAACTTCTTGACATGTATCTCCAAAGACTCGTCCCACAATAAAGTCCAAATCTCAACAAATCCTAAACCTAGACTCAACCCATAACCCTCTCATCCACTCCTCAACTCTCAAACAAACAAGACTCTTAACGTAATTGCAAACAAATATCAGATCGATTCATTTCTTGTGAAATCTTTTATAGATATTTCCAATTGAATCTTTTTCATCATAGATCATTTATGAAGACAAAGCCTCAATTAATATTCGAATATATCAAAGAAAGACCAAGACCTACGTCTCAATCTTCTTTTTATTCGGTTCTCATTACAAAACGTGCACAAATTAAACCTACCTGTGACCATATAAATGATCTTGAAGACTTCCAAATGCCCTCTAGTTTTGTCTTGATTCGTATTGTGGTGAAACTGAATCGTTATTGGTTGGGTAGTAATTAAGTTGGTGTTTCATCTTTATATTGATGCAATAAGACATGAACGATTTGAGATGAGATGAGAAGAGTTCTAAGTTGGGAGGTTGAAAAAAAGGATGAAGCGTATTCTTTCTCAGATCTGTTGGTGAGAGAAAAGACATATGGGAGGCGTATGTTTTGGAGAATATGAGATTAGTTCAATGTTTTAACCTAAATATTAGGATATCACTCTCATATAACCGGTCTTAAATATTTCTGAATATGGATCGTGTATTTGTTTTCATTGGACCGTGTATTGATATAGAATTTGGGCTTCATGGTTTGATACTCTATTGGGCCTCAATAACTTAAACGGACCTGTTATAGGTTGTTGTTGGCTTTGGGATGAGATTTGTTACAGGCGTTGATGGGCTACTGTTTTTGTTTAATCCGAAAATTTTATTATTAAGCCTTAGTGTTTGAATAAAATTTGGACTAAAAGATGGTATCTTTGGTATGGTATTTTTTTTCACGAGGGATACATAAATTCACGGCTTGAGCAAAAAAGGGAAAAATGACTACGGGGTCTTGTACGGTATTATTGACGCGTAATATGTGGTCATTACTATTAGCCGATGAATCGATGGAAGTTCAATTTCAGCAATTCTCTTGGGTTATTCAACGTCACAGAACGTTTACGATACTTCACAGTCTAAGCAAAATCTTTCAAGAATCTTCAGCGTCAGTCATGACTTTTCAAGATGTGTGCTTATGACAAGAACTTCTCGTGCAGATGGTCGTACACGTTATGATGCTTTCGAAAGTTCGAAACCATCATGGGGGAGAAACGTGTACTTTGATGTGGTACGGTTAACCTCCAGGGAAAAGGAGTTTATACTACTTGACTTAGTATGGTTTGTGAATATGTCCACATTCGGGTTAAGTACTGTTGTTGATCATGATGAATTGCTATTGAACTGCTGCACGTTCCCCTAAAAACAGATATTCACCGAAACTAAAATTGTCATAACACATTCAAGCTGACATTGTTTACGGTTTTGTCTTGATTTTGTAAAATCCCGCGAAAGAACCTATTTCTCGGTTTAAATCATAGACTTGTAAAATCCCGTGACAATGGAAACATCCTGGTAATAGTAAAGTGCATTTTCGGATCTATCTTACGGTTTATTCTTGGTCTTGTAAAATCCCGCGAAAGAAACTATTTCTCAGTTTAAACCATAGAGTTGTAAAATCCCGTGATGATGGAACCATCCTGGAGAAAGGAAAGCGTATTTCGGGATCTTATTTGATGCGGGTGCTACGGTTTCTACTACGATGAATGGATAAAAGGGTGTACTTCATGAATTGGGTGTGTGTTTGGATTGTCCTCATGGCAGTTTGGTTATTATAAGGTTTTATGGGGTTATGTGCTTTTAACCATGGTCGAGATGAAAACCATTATCAGAGTTTACTTAAAACGTCAAAGGAGGCTAGAATTGAGCTTTTAACTAGAAGATGTGACAACGGGGTTAATTCACTATTATTTATTTGAGGTTGAAGTGAAATATCACGGGCGAGTGTACTTAGTATCTGAAGGTATCGGGGATGGATGGATGAAGATTCTTCAAGATCCTTGTTCAAGCTTATCATTAAAAACGAAGACATGGAAATCTAGTTATTGTTGGGTGTCTTTTACTTTTTCTTTTACCACTTGGGGGAATTGGGCTCTTACCACCACAAAATAACTATCACTTTAAGGAGTTACGTTGTAGTGCTCAGTGTCACATTCAATTATGGATTTACAAGAGGTGATATACGTCTATTACTCGATGGTTGGTTGGTTGAAGAGTATAGAGTACTTAGAGATTCAAATGGGCATGAAGTCTCGGCACCGCTCTTTGTTACATATGTGCAAGTTTAAGTCACGAGTTCGGGTTAATTTACTTCAGGATCAAATTCATCATATTGGGTTTTCTCCATCAGCTGTCACAATGTTGGTAATTATGCTAAGTATGAATTATGCTGAATTTACTGCTGATGGATTCTGCTGAAGTGCAAGGATTCTACTGAAGAAGTAATTCTGCTGAAGTAATATAAACATGTAGTTTGTTTCTGCGGAAATAGATATTCCGAGTATTCTATAGTTTGTTAGGATATGCATGAGCTATTTTAGGTAGTGATATGCATTTATTATATATTATTGTTTATTTAGGGTTCCTTGTGTATAAAAGGGACTGAGGACTTTTGTATTAAATGACTCTTGAGAAAAACATTCCAGAAAAAACATCTTGAGATAGAGTTATAGAGATCCATAGAGGATCATTGTTTCTTGAGAAAAACCTTGTTGGTAACTTTGATTGTGTCAATTATTATTCCACTGTGCATTTAATCATTGTTATTATTATACCCTAGTTGAGTCCGGATCTTGGTTTCTACAATTGGTTTCAGAGCGGGTGGCTCTCGATCTAGGGTTTATAAGGTTTTATGTAATTAGGGTTTATACTCTAAAGAAGCAGCAGGCAAAAAGGCTCTCGGATTGATTCGTTGAAGGTACAATTTTTGATGTTTATGATACTGATTTTTATATGTGTCATGGTCACGAATTGATTCAAAGTCAGTTAGGAATCTTAATATCTTGGTCTCACTCATTTGACTGATTCAATGATTACGTGGGATACTTGGATGATTTAATTGAGGTCAAATATTGCGGCGTCTTTGTGTGGTGATTATTTTCATTCGGTATATTAATTGGTAACGTGTGTGCTGAAGTCACCAGTTCACGTGTGGATATAATATTGGTCTAAGTTGTCACGTGATATTCCTACTCGGTGGTCCCTACTACTCACTTTCATTTTTAATGATATTGTTTTGATTCTGCTGAGTATACATGTGGGCTCGAATTTTATGTGATATGGTGTATACTTGTTACTGTGGTCATGCTTTGTGATTGGTTGACTTATTTGGGGCTAATATAATTTGGATCGAATAATCACGTAGGTCTTTTGCATTTTTATTCGAGTACAAGACAATAAAGTGGGAATCATTTTTGATTGGTCAATATTTATTGTTGCTGCTGACTTTCATTGGTCACTATCTGCTGATTCTTCGAGTGTTTCTACTGATTGTCTACTGTTACTGACGTGGGCTGCTGCTATTGAATGGTTTTTTTTTGTTGGTGATAAATTGCAAAAGTTGGGTCAATATCAATATCTTATAAGTTGGTTTTGTGGGATTTAATATTGAAGATTTGTTATTGTTTGATCCGTTGTTTTCTTCGCAAAAGTGGTACAGTAAGGTTCGATCAATTTACATCATTTAAAATGGCAGAATTTGATAACAATAGTGATATTATATTTCCTTATTTGATGAATGATGAGTACGAGGTCTGGGCTAAGAAGATGAAACATTGGATCATGAATAATGATATGAATATCTGGAAGGTGATCCAAAAAGGCAACAGCTTGAAAAGAACTGGAATGGATCGCGATGAAAAAATTTTTATTCTTCCTCCAACGACTGCAGATGAACAAATTGTTGTACAAAGAGAGTCAAAGGCCAGAACTACCTTGCTTAAATCTATTCCTGTTGATCATGTAGCAGATTTTAGTTATATGGATGATGCAAGTCGTATATGGAATGCACTCAAAGCAAGGTATGGTGGAAAGGCTGAGTTCAAGGAGATGAGCAAGGAAGCTTATACTAAAGGTGATGCTGAAGAATTTGCCAGTCCACAATTTGCCTTAATGGGCATCTCTCAGGTACATAATTGTGTGTTTGGTTGTAGTGAACGTTATAATGAACTTAAGGAAGCCTATGATGTTTTGAAACCAAAATATAATGAATGTTAGGTTGAAGTTGAAGCTTATAAACAGGCTTTAAAAACATTAGAAAGACAAAAGGTTTGGTTTCAGAAGAATCAAATGGCTTATGATGAAAAAAATAAGGGTGTTGCAAAGTGATTTGGATTGTGCTAAAATTGATTTAAAACGCACTGAGAAAGAAAATCTAATGTAGTTTCTGAAAACCAAGTGCTAAAAGAGAAACTAGATGAGGAAGTAGCTAGACATAAAGAATGGTTAATATCAGGTAACAATCTAGCTAGAGAGATCTATAGTAGTCAATCTGAGACCTCTAGGATAGGTTTAGGTTTTCAAAAGTATGTAGGATTAGAAGCTAGGACTGATGGGCGTAAAACTACACCAGCAGGTTTAGCTAATTATGTCAAAGAAGGAAAATTACATGTTGTCCCTGGACCTATTAGAGGAGAACATATGCCTACTGACCTTTCCATTACAGTTGAATTTGATGGATCACATCATTTATATGGCAAAAAGTCAAGTGACTTTCCAGACCTTAGTAGCATAACTAATGACTCTGTCTCTTGTTCTAAAAGTGACAAGTCATCAGATATAAAGTCCACTGACTATGCCTCATGTGATTCAAGTGAAAAGTCTGACTCATCTAGGCACACACCCAAGACCACACCCAAGTCCAAAGTAGCTGATGCTGAGCTTAATTTTGATGAGCCTAAAACTAAGACAGTTACTTATTCTGTTAAACACAATTTTGCTTCTAGTTCTGTTTCTGATAAGTTTATGTGTAACAAACAAAGTTGTGTTAAAAATAAGTCTTTTAAGAAGAAATCTTGTTTTGTGTGTGGTAGTAAACTCCATCTTATTAAAGACTGTGATTATCAATAGAACAGGATGGGTGTTTCCTATGGCCACCACACCTTTAGACCCACATGGACTAATGTTGCTAGTATTCCTCCATTTGTTCCCAAAGCTGCACATGTGAGAGCAGGTAAACCAGTTCCTACTGGTAAGCAAAAGGTGTATGCATCTGTTTCTGCTGACAGGCTTAATAGGCCTTTTCCAGTTCCCTCTGGTGGAGGATATTCTTCACCAGTTACTACTGGTTGGTGGACCAATAATGCTAGACTTATGCCCTATAGACCTACTATTTCTTATTTTCAGTCATATACACCTTATGTATCTCATATGAATATGGCACATGGTGGAGTTAGAGTGGCAACTGCTGTTAAGCCCTCAAAAGGTTATTCTTGGAAAACTCAAAGAAAAGGTTCATTCTGGGTACCCAAGAACAATGGTCTTTGTCAGGTGCGTTGATTGAGGGGAGGCATAAGCCTAAGGGGAGGCTTATTGTTGTATTTTTGTATACTAACCATTTTTGCAGCTGTTGGATCCTCATAAGCCTAAGGGGAGGCTTAGTGTTTCTGTTGACACTACAACTGTCTTTGGTTTCTGCTGCTGCTTGATGGTATATTTTACATGTTTTGTTTGTTTTTATTCTTTCTTTATTTTATATTTCTTTAAATAAAATCAAAAAAAATCGTATTATTTATTTGTTTAATTCTTAGTTAAAAAAAATAAAAAAATAAAAAAATAAAAAATAATAATAAAATCTAACCTGTCTGTGTTCAGTTTCTACTCTTTCTTGCTTGCAGGTTTTGGTGTTGGTTAATTACCACACAACTCATGGTTTTAATCTCACCATGTCTTACCGACACAAGAGTTGACTAGCCCACAAGATTATGGCTTGTGGTAAAGGCTGCGGAAATCCATAAATGGTAATCAACTCACCATGATGATGACGACATTCCATCAAAGAGTTGGCTAGTCCAAAAGCAAACGGTTTTTGGTAAAGACATCTCAATTCCGTTGATAGCTGTAATGGTTTGCTCAAAATCATAGGGTCTGCATCTCACCCATGCTTAATATCTGAGAGTTGTATGGTCATCAATTCACCATGGTTGCTGCTCTATTGGGTAACCCGGGAAGACAAATGTCATGACCGCAGAGAAACTCAAGGTTTACTCATCAAGGAGTTTAGTGTTCTTATTCCAACTACGTGTGTGATGATTTTGATGATAAAAAGAGGTACTCAAGGTTTACTCATCAAGAGATGTAAGAGTTAGTTTCTGATGATAAAAAGAGGTACACAAGTGTGTGATGATTTTGATGTTATCACAATCATCAAGGGAGAGAGATTGTGTACATTGGGGATGCTCAGATGTTTTACTTGAGGGCTTAATCAGTGATTCAGAGATATAATCACTTATTCCGGAGTGGACATCCGCAGAGATAATCAGTGATTCGGCCTGCTTCTTCAATGTTATCGGTTATTCTCTCTTTGGGCATTCGGGTACTTCGGGTTCTTGAGCTTCATACACTTTCTTCAGGGGGAGAGAAAAGTATACATCGGGGTTATTCTTTGGCTATTGGACTTAATCTGCTACTTCGATGGTATAAGTTTCTTTGTCGTTGGGTAAATGTGTATTCTGGTTCGTGAACTCTAGTCTAAGAGATTGAATGCATCAATTCAACTACTCGGGGGAAGTGGTCTCTTGATAACTTTTGGAATGGATTGCTTCAGACTTCAGTGGTTATGAAATTTGAGAAGATTATTTATGAGTGGGATGATACGTTGTTGTTCTTGTTGATGATATAACCCCGAATGAAGAATCTCGATTATCGTTCTTAAAAAGGAGCAGCGGGATTTATGATAATGGTGTGCATCTTTGTACACCTGGCTAAGGCAAGCTTGAAATAGAGCTTTGAATCTGCTCATCTAATGGATTTTCAGTTTGGGGGGAAGCTGCCAAAGTCTCACTTTCTGATGGTTCAATTTCTTTCATTCTATTCTAGAGCCTCGGAAGCTTTGGTGGTGGAAGTTTAAGAGATGACGTATTCTATCTTCTACGACGTGCTGCTCGAAATCCTTATCTCGGTACTCGTATCATCATCTTCTTTAACTATATCATGTACTCTATCTTTGTATATATTTTTCAAAAACCAAATACAAAAATATAAAACCCTCAAAAAGAAAATAGAAAATTATAAAACCTTCAAAAACCCATAAAAAATCAGAAAATTTAAAAATACCAAAAATATGTTTTCTAAGACATGTCTTCTGGTATCGATAACATTTGCGGTCTTAGAAAGGTCATTCAATAATGGCACGGGACCATAGATGAAGTTCGAGCAGGAGGTGTAAATATTCTTTTTCCAAAACATGTCACAAACTATGGCTTGCAGTTACTTCAGACTGTAACCCGTGCTTAAACCATGGTTTGCTATTATTTCAGATAGCAACCCGCTCTTCGTGAAAGGAAAGTGCTACGCTTAAACGATTTTCACAAAATTTGTGCACTTATCCTAAAAACAAATTGAGGAAAGTATGTCGAAGTACTGCTGTTCCTACACAAATGTTTTTCCGTCTAAAATTCTTCAGAAAAATATTTGGTGTTTTCAAAAATGGTGGTTTGAGTTGCTTGTAAAAAAATCAGATTCAGAATTTTTCGTAAAAAATTGAAAACTCAATCAATGACTTCAGCGCTTTTAAACTTTTTCAGAAAATGAGTCATTGATTGAGGGGGAGAATGTTTTCAAATCTATATCATCTAACAGGCTTTCTTAATTATCCTAATATACTTAATTAAAAATGATGTTAACCGACGTTGAAGGACTAGGTGCATAGGATAAGATTGTTAGGATTAGATGATTAGAGTTTGAGAAACACATTATTCCCATACTTTATATGAACTGATTGATATGTTGGATTGACTTTTATTAGTCGATTGTTGTTTGGGTGTTGTCGACCACCATATATCTGTTTGGGTTTACTAACGTATGCAAATATCATGGATTATAAGAATGTTCCCGATCCGGATCCCACAATTGAAGATGATTGGATGCCGAAAGGAAAGGGTAACTATATCTTGGGTTGAAAAATGAAGAAACGGAGCGTAATTGGACTTCTATGGAGAGCTGGCATGGAAAAATGCAACGTAAGAGGTCCCACTGCATCAGCAGACGGTTTTCTTCATCAGCAAATGAAGAAACGGAGCTTTATTTGACCTCAGTTGGCATTAAAATGCAACGAAAGAAGTCTCACTGCATCTGCAGACGGTTTTTCTTCCAAGCCCTACAGCAGCAACATCAACAGAAGCAGCTCAACCACCTAACATATCTTTGTGCAGGATAATTGTGATTATACCATTTTCTTTAAACAATTTTTAACTAATATTGTTTTGAAAAATGGAAAAATATTTGTTTTGAAAATAAATTGGACTCAAATTTTGGAAATCAACCGGACTTCATTTTAAACTAAAGTCACTCAATCATCGACTTCTGTCATGGATTGAGGGGGAGAGTGATTTCATATTAAATATTTTCAAACGATATTTCATCTATCAAGTCCGTTTGTACGAAATAAAATGTGGTGATCTAAAGATTTAATGTTATGTCATGGTATGATTTTTCTTTAGAATCAAGATCTTTCAAAATGAAATTTTTTCTATTCTTGTTTGATTGTGAAATTGTTTTATTTTACTTAAAGGTCTCTTAAAACAATCATACCTGACACTAACAATCTTTAATGTCTAAAACTGTTCCTTATCTGTCATTTTTCAAGATTAAATTTTGCCACGTCTTTCCCTAAAATTTTCCAAATGATTTAAATCAATCGGGATCCAAAATCTCAATTGGTTTGAAATTTTTGATCGGGGGAGAGATCGTGATTTAAATCTCATATATGTTTAAATGGAATTGGTTTTAGTCCTTCAAAGGCACTCCTGCCTCCATGTGCCAAACGATTTCAATATATAATGCACATGATTGAGGAGGAGCATTTATCCAAAAACAAGATGAGTATTTAAACTAGGCCATATTTTCTCCCATGTTTTCTAAACCTTATTAAATCACTTGGGATCCAAAATCTCAAAGGGTTTGATATTTTTGATCGGGGGAGAATTTGTGACTTAATATGAAATTTGATAAAAGGTGATCATTTGATTCAATGTGCTGGCTCTCTCTAATATGTGCTAAACTCTTTCATATATTGATGCACATATTGAGGGGGAGCGAATGGTTTCTTAATGGCTTGTATGATCGTGAAAGTGCTTCAAAAGAACTCTTGCCTCTATGTGATAAATTGATTTAAAATATCCTACGCACATATTGAGGGAGAGAATTTACCAAGAAAATCAAATGGCTTTTTCTATGAAAATTGTGATCAAAGAAAATATTTCAAAGTCTTCCTGCCTCCATGTGCTAAACAATTTCTTAATCATATGCACATGTTGCGGGGGAGGTTTTCTAAATGATCAAAACTATTAAGGTACAAAATGTTTTGATCTCCTATCACAAGTACCTTGATTGTTTTTCCAAATGATTTTTCAATTGGTTTCAAGGAAGAATGAACTGTACCAAAAGACCGACCATTTTACTTTATGTATGGAGCTATAAGGATGGTTAGGTTAGGTATTTGTTCCCACGATCCGCCAGAACCGGAGGGATCTTCCCAGGGACAATCCACTAGATAGTGTAGAGTCCTTAGGAATATTGAAAAAAGGGAGAAAAGTGAGAAATGGGAAGAGTGCCGACTGAGACAGAGCTAGTACTGGAATAAACCCAACAAGGTTCTAGTAATGAAGTCTCGGTAAGCACTGAAGGGGTTGAAGAATGAAAAAGAAATGAATGTGAAAAAGGGTGAAAAGAAATAGCCCTCCAATAATTCAACCTTAGAGCATACACCGGGTTCAATACATATGCTACTGGGTGTTACTAAGGTAACACTGGTATTGAAGACAAGACGTCATGGACCCAGTGACGCACTGCACTAACCTTCCCAAGCTACTCAAGTTCCTCTTAAAAGGGCTTGTTTCATTCTCACGGGGAACCGACATTATCTATCGACTTTCTTTTAGAGATTGTGGATATTGAAGAAGGAGACCCTCTCTCTAGTCTCCGGCATAGGAACCAAATGTGCACGATTGAGTCTAGAGCCAAGAGATCATCCACAATATCTCATTAGGACACAAAATTAATGAAGACTTGTTGTTTCACACAATGTGGAAAGTAAGTATATATATTAAGAGTCCTACGCATTATCCTTGTGGTATTGCCAGAACATCCGAGTGATATGTAAAAATATTCACAATGAAGATGGAAATCCTTCTAGAGCCAACATCAAACAAGCTCTTGGTGGGTGACATGTGAGATCTTCTCGTAAGATCAAGCTTGTGACAACTGGATAGAAACGATGGGGAGATTCAATCTTGAATCAACCTTGGTCCATGAATGGAATTGACGAATACTTTTGGAAAAACCGTTCGATGTGAAAATCTTCTTTTCTCTAGCACATCGAATGTGTATTCATGTTTTCAAACACAAAAAGTATCTCTGATTGAAAAAATACTTTTGGAAAAACCGTTCGATGTGCAAATCTCTTCTTTTCTCTAGCACATCGAATGTGTATTCTCTTTCAAATACAAAAAGTATTTTAAATTGAAAATTGACATCTCTCATAAAACCTTCGTCGTATTGCATAACTCTTTCTTCTAAGCAATACGCGATTGTTTTCAAATCAATTTTTCATCAATCAGTGAATCTCAATAGGCTGGTTCACTCACTCCGTGTTGTCTTCTTTGAGACGTTCCGGTTTGAGAACAGCTAGAACAGCTGCGAAACCCTGTCAAGGAGATTCTTTGGAATTATACCTGATCACAGGCATTACTTGTACTGATCAACGAGGAACCGTGGGCCGTGTACCTCAATTCAACGAAAGTGATCAAAGACACTTTCGTGTGTTTTATTGCTAACTGTTGTTTGCTGATCAGAATTGAGGAGTCAATCCAAAGCCGCATGCTCACAGCATCCACACTTAATTGAAGAAATCATGACTGCTGCATATCTACATAACCTGGTTCTGATATTTTTATACTATGCTTCTGCTACGCTGCGGCAAATATCATGAACCAGTAAAGCTTCCGCTACTCTGATGGAAAGATGTCATGATCCAGAAAGTGTGAGCATGTCGGTCCAAAAGTCACAACTTCACATGATGGCAACACAATAAAGGGTGATCCAGAGATTTACTGTGGCTGATGATCTTGATGAAAGCTCGAAGATCATCAAAGATGTGGATCAGTTAAAGGCCTCTACTGAAAGTACAAATCAATGCGGACTTTGAAGAATCGCTACAAAAGCACAAAGCTTGCGGAAGTGAAGAATTCAAGTCTACGAGCTCAAGAACGAAGTCAAAGATAGAATGCTAGGAAGCAAAATGTATTTCATGGGGTGACCTCCCTTAGGGGGAGATTGTTAGGAATTGGAAATTCCATGTTAAAGTGTCGGTCACCCCAAGTATAGTCTAGCATATGTTAGCTCGTAGATTTGTAGTTATTTACGTTGTTTTGTAGTTAATTAGTTAATTAGTAGCGTAGAATAGTTTAGTATAACACCGTGGAGGTAGGACGGGTCTTTACCCACTGTATACCTGATCCACAGGCCGATAGGAGGTCGTATTGTCTGTAACTATAAATACCCCTTCCATCAATGGAAGGGGTGGAGCTTTTCTTTAATCTAACATTCCATAATTTGTGAAGCAACTCTCTACCAAGAAATCTCCCAACTCTCTACTTTCTCTCTCTAATGGCTAACATGTATTTTGATCATCCAAGACCACCCGAATCATCAACACAATAATATTTCGATCCTACAACATTTAAGTATATAGGATAATTAGATAAGCTCGTTAGATGATATAGATTTGAAAACATTCTCCCCCTTAATCAATGACTTATTTTTCTGAAAAGTTTAAAAGCGCTGAAGTCATTGATTGAGTTTTCAATTTTTACGAAAATTCTAAATCTGATTGATTTACAAGCAACTCATTTACCACCATTTTTAGACAACAAATATTTTTCTGAAGAATTTATAGAAGGAAAAACATTTGTGAAGGAACAGCAATCTTTCGACATACTTTCCTCAATTAGTTTTTAGGATATGTGCACGAATTTTGTGAAAATCGTTTAAGCTTAGCACTTTCATTTTTTTTTAAAAACGGGTTGCTATCTGAAATAATAGCAAGCCATGGTTTTAAGCACGGGTTACAGTCTGAAGTAACTGCAAGCCATTGTTTAGAGACATGTTTTGAAAAGAAATATTTACACCTCCTTCTCGAACTTCATCTATCGTCCCGTGCCATTAATGAATGATATTTCTAAGACCGTAGATGTTATCGATACCAGAAGACATGTCTTGAGAAAACATATTTTTGGAATTTTTCAAAATTTTCTGATTTTTATGGGTTTTTGAAGGTTTTATATTTTTCTATTTTCTTTTGTTGTTTTTCTATTTTTGTATTTTGGTTTTTGATAAATATTTACAAAGATAGATTAGATGATATAGTTTAGGAAGACGATTATACGAGTACCGAGATAAGGATATCGAGCAGCACGTCGTAGAAGATAGAATTCGTCATCTCTTAAACTTCCACCACCAAAGCTTCCAAGGCTCCAGAATAGAAGATAGAACATGAGCCTTCGAGAAAGAGAGACTTTGGCAGCTTCCCCCGAAACCGAATATCCATTAGATGAGCAGATTCGAAGCTCTATTTCAAGCTTGCCTTAGCCAAGTGCACAAAGAAGCGCACCATTATCATAAATCCCGCTGCTCCTTTTAAGTACGATAGTCTAGATTCTTCGTTTGGGGATATATCATCAACAAGAACAGCAACGTATCATCCCACTCTTTAAATTTCTTCTCATATTTCATTACCACTGAAGTCTGAAGCGATGCATCCCCAAAAGGTTGTCAAGAGACCACTTCCCCCAAGTAGATGAATTGATGCAGTCAGTCTCTTAGACTAGAGCTCACGAACCCGAATACACATATACCCAAAGACAAGGAAACTTACACCATCGAAGTAGCAGATTAAGTCCAATAGCCAAAGAATAACCCCGATGTATACTTTTCTATCCCCTAAAGAAAGTATATGAAGCTCAAGAACCCGAAGTACCCGAATGCCCAAAAAGAGAATAACCGATAACATTGAAGAAGCAGGTCGAATCACTGATTATCTCTACGGATGACTATCTCTGCGGAAGTCAATTCCGGAATAAGTGATTATATCTCTGAATCACTGATTAAGCTCTCAAGTGAGACAGCTGAGCGCCCCAATGTACATAATTCTCTCTCCCCTGATGATTGCGATAACATCGAAATCATCACACACTTGTGTACCTCTTTTTATCTTCAGAAACTTTCTCTTACATCACTTCCCCCACGTCGTTGGAATAATAACACTAAAAGCCTTGATGAGTAAAACCTTGAGTTTCTCTGCGGTCATGACATTTGTCTTCCCGGGATATCTTCAATCACTTAGAAGAATTAAGTTCATCAAGTTTACTCGCTTTGTGTTTAGATGTGAGTCTCCTTCCCCCTTGCTGGTTTTGACACTTCAGAATCATCAACATATTATAAGCCCAAATACTTGAAATCTTTTGAGAAGATCACTTGAAGTCTTTGTCAGAATCAATTTGCTGAAGAATGTGAGCCAGTCTAATTGGGGATTAAAGCTGACATATCACTCTCCCCCAGTTAGTGCTCTCCCCTAAACCGATAATCTGTTTGATAAATGCCCAGATTAAGAAGAAGTCTTTAGATAATCAAATGCAACTCGTCTTTAGTCTTCTAACATGTAGCAGAAAATGTAGAATAGACTGTAGACTCGACCTTCTTCAAGATTGTCCGTTTGGGGATCAGAAAGTCAACATCTTCAACTCACCAAATGCATTCCCGTTAACTTACAAATAGCAAATCCCCTTAACTCAAATCCCTCCCAATCAAACAAGAACAGAAAGATGTTCATCAAGGAAATTCGTCTCGCAACTGGAAGCACTTTTTCATTAATCATATCAGCTTCTGTGAAGATGTCAACCAACGGCTCTTAGAAGAAACTCAATGTAGAAATGACCCGATAAGAAGAAGCTCGGTTCTTACATGAGTTTGGAGCCGTTTGACCATTTATTCTCTAATATCAAACAACATGCAGTAGTTTCACACTTCCTCTCCCCCTCAAGAACTGCATACGGAGATGCCATTCTTGATTAAACAAGTGATTATCATCTAAATGTATTCTGTTCACACTTCTCCCCCGCAAAATTAGCACATGATGTCGCCATCGTCATTATAGTTGAGTAAGTGGAATAAGAAAACAATCATCGGTAGTCCGGTTCACTTGATAACTGAAAGCGCGTAGAAAAATTATGAAGCATGTTGTTGAGAATGGTCATTGATAAGAAGATTTCTCTTCTTCAAAAGATAAAGCGCACTGAAGCGTACAATTTTCTTTTCTTTGAGGTACGAGACTTGAACTGTTGTGTTCAAACGTCATAAATCTCTCTCTTTTCATCTACTCTTGGCAAAACTTGTAATCAATCCCATTATCATTCAGTTGGCTCTTTGTAGTGACAGCTGATGGAGAAAACCTAATATGATGAATTTCACCCTGAAGTAAACTATCCCGAACTCGTGACTTAAACTTGCACATATGTAACAAAGAGCGGTGTCGAGAATTCATGCCCATTTGAATCTCTAAGTACTCTATACTCTTCAACCAACCAACCATCAAGTATTAGACGTATATCACCTCTTGAAAATCCACAATTGAATGTGACACTGAGCACTACAACGTAACTCCTTAAAGTGATAGTTATTTTGTGGTGATAAGAGCCCAATTCCCCCAAGTGGTAAAAGAAAAGGAAAAAGTCACCCAACAATAACTAGATTTCCAAGTCTTCGTTTTTTATAATAAGCTCGAACAAAGATCTTGAAGAATCTTCATCCAACCATCCCCGATACCTTCAGATACTAAGTACACTCGCCCGTGATATTTCACTTCAACCTCAAATAAATAATAGTGAATTAACCCAGTTGTCACATCTTCTGGTTAAAAGCTCAAATATAGCCTCCTTTGACGTTTTAAGTGAACTATGATAATGGTTTCATCCCGACCATAGTTAAAAGCACATCACCCCGTAAAACCATGCAATAACCAAACTGCCATGAGGACAATCCAAGCAAACACCCAATTCATGAAGTACACCCTTTTATCCCTTCTTCGAAACAGAAACTGTGGCACCAGCATCAAATAAGATCCCTAAATACACTTTCCTTTCTCCAGGATGATTCCATCATTACGGGATTTTACAATTCTATGGTTTAAACCGAGAAATAGTTACTTTCACGGGATTTTACAAAACCAAGAATAAACTATAAGATAGATCCGGAAATGCACTTTACTATTACTAGGATGATTCCATTGTTACGGGATTTTACAGGTCTATGATTTAAACCGAGAAATAGATTCTTTCACGGGATTTTACAAAATCAAGACAAAACCATAAACAATGTCAACTTGAATGTGCTATGACAACTTTGGTTTCGGTGAATATTTGTTTTAGGGGAACATGCAGCGGTTCATCAACGGTTCATTTTGCAACATCAACAGTATCATCAACAATTCTCTAAATGTAGACAACTTCACAAACCATACTAAGTCGAGTAATATACACTACTTCCCCTTGAGGTTGATCGTAAAACATTAAAGTACATGTTTCTCCCCCATGATGGTTTTGAACTTTCGGAAGCATCATTAACGTGTACGACCATCAGCACGAAAAGTTCTTGTCATAAGCAAACATCTTGAAAAATCATGACTGACGTTGAAGATTCTTGAATGATTTTGCTTAGACTGTGAAGTGTCATTGACAGTTAGTGGCATCGAATACTTTGGCAAACACATCATTTACAAATTCTGTCGGCTATTGCTGTGACCACATGGAGAAGTAAACACAATACACCAAATTTAAACAACAAGTAGAATTCCCCAGATTTTTTACTTAAGCTTGTACTAATCCTTGTGAAAAGAAACGGTGTACCCAATGTACAAAACCTCTTGACGTATCCTCAACTGAGTGAGACACCGATGTGATAGCTATGTTGTGGGTTAAGTGAGAACGAATGAGAAATAATCACAAAGGTAACTAAATAGCCAAGTCTTTATCACATCCAATAAACGCCCAAACAAGTCATCTTCGCGGAAGGGTAGATAGAAAGAAGACGAAAATAAGTAAACGCGCCTGGAAAACCTCACTTCAATTCCAAATAAGAAATACCGTATAAACAATCCCGTAGTCAACATTGATCAATTTTCAGTTTGAGCCGTGACATAATATTTTCCGTGAAAATGTATACACCAAAGTATCAAGCCGTATCACAACAGATCTCATCTCATCATCAACTCTCATTATCACATATCTCATCGTCAAAACTTTTCAACAATATGCATCAAATCTTAAGATCACAAAATGCACACCAAAGTCCATGATAATTGCAAAAACCATCCAATCCCTTATTCAGTTCAAAGCACGGTCAAAGGATATGAGATACTTGTATTCCAATATTCGTGAAAGTTTATGATCAAAATACCACACATTCCATAGAAATATCAATACTCAAGTATCCACATTTTTTAGATACAACAAACCGTATAAAGGAAAAAATCCCATGGCATCCAACATACAATAACCATGATCCAATATCCAAAAAAACAAGTAAACACCAATATATGGACCACCAATTGACGACACATACTCAGCCCATCAAATATGTCCCAAACCGAACAATCTCAAATATGTCCAGCCCATCCAGCCCATCAAATATGTCCGATCCACCAGTCAATAATACCCTAGTTTCGGGTGTATAAAACACTCATTACACCATTTCTTACCCTAATATCACTCAATCCCCAAAACCTAATCCTATACTCGTTCGCCCCCAAATATTCTCAGATGCAACTCTCCCAAAACAATCCTCATGTGAGCAGTCAAATAAAATATCATCTAACCCTAATCTTTCTCACACCGCATCATAACCAATTAACCCTAATCCTTCTCACAATCCGCCACTTATTATGAAGAAAACGCATCATCAACGCATCATAACATCACTATGTCCTCGCCACAGGGTTGGCTAGAGGCTTAGATTGGCCACAGGGATGGCTCGAATTATTTTTAACAACGCCACAGGGATGACTTGTTTGTCATGACTGGCTCCACGGTAGGTTTTTCATATCATTGTTTGTGTTTCCATTTCAGTTTACAATGAATCAAAGTAAAAGGGATAACATATTTGTTATTATCTTTACTTTAAATTCGGACAGTAACAAAGAGGTTTTCATGGATCTATGATGAATTTTCTTTCGTGTGTTTGATCTTATAAAGGTCTTGATAAATCTCGTAAGACATGAAAGATACTGAGATTCAATTAGATTTACATTTGTGCTAAGAGATTGGAATGAAACTTGTAGATGTAGCCATAGATTTGTAAAGATTGAACTCAGTTGAGATGGTTGATGTATATGGTCGATGATATTGATGTGAGATTATATACTGATGTGGTTGTTAAAGTTGAGGCAGATGATGTTTTGATGCTTGGATTAACAGGTCAACACCACGCTTAGTGAATCATCAAAGCTTTATAGACAACTCGCTTAATATTATCTAAACAACTCGCTTGCAAGTCGCTTTAGACTTGAGTTGACTCAAAAGTCAACTTGCTTTTTTATACAACTCGCATCATGATCCAACTCGCATCTTGACCCAACTCTCTTGACCCAACTCACATCATTTGAAAAACAGTCAACATGCATACATTTTTGCCACAAGACAACTCACATAGCAAAAGCGACAACTCGCTTTTGACTTTAGTTAACAACTCGAAAAATTAACATTGAACCAACTCGCAACTGTAACAACTCGCTCAAAAGCAAGTGCAACTCGCATAGGGACCATTGACTCTGGACATTTAGTGATAACTCGCATTCAGGAGCATGCAACAACTCGCATCGAAGAAAATCATGATGTGTACACAAACTGTAACAAAAAAAACGTTATTTCCAGACACGTCGAAATGTTTAGACCATTAGACACATAAAACCAGTTATAATACCAAAATCAGCACCATTAAAAACTTGTTAAAAACAGATAACCAACAACAACATACTGTTTAGATGATTCGACTTAAAACCAGTATTAAACAACATTGAACCATGTACAAAACCATTTAAAATCAGCTCATAACAACATATTCATCAACAACATCCAAACATCAACCAAACCGCAAACAAAAACCATTCGAATCATCAAAAACAACAAAACCTAGGCTGTGATGCCAATTGTAGGATCATAAATATTATGTTGTTTGATGATTCGGGTGGTCTAGGATTATGATGATATAAGAAAGCCATTAGAGAGATGAAGAGAGTAGAGAGGATGTTTCTTGAAAGAGAGTTGTTATACAAAAAATGAAAGGTTAGATTCAAGAAGGAACACCCTTCCCTTAGAGGGAAGGGTATTTATAGTTACAAACTTAACGACCTCCTGACGGCCTGTGGATCAGGTATATAGTGGGTAAAGACCCGTCCTTCCTCCACGGTGTTACTCTAAACTATTCTACACTACTTACTAACTAATTAACTACTAAATAACGTAAATAACTACAAGTCTACGAGCTAACATATGCTAGACCATAACTGGGGTGACCGACACTTTCACATGGAATTTGCAATTCCTAACACGTTTTCTTTTGATCATCCTTTTGACGTTCGTAAGTGGATTCTATCCTCGCTCTGGGGCTAGCGCCTATTGACTTTCATCTCAACCGGTAGAAGTATTTCTAACGACAGGTTTATAATCACCATCAACAATAATATGCCAATGATCAATATCTTTAGATTTCACATATGTTTCAAATCTATTTTTCTAATATATAAAACCATTAGCTTTAAATAGTGGTGGTCTTTATATAGACTGCCCTTCTTTGTAGTTTTCGAATATCATTAGATCGATTTTAAAATTTGAAAATACAATATACTTTTAAAAAAAATAGTAACCTGCTCTTGACGCCAATTGTGAGAAACTAGAAGGGGATTGAATAGTTTTATCGATTAAAATTTAGTTTCAAAAAATAGTTGGATCAAGTTTATGTGAAATCCTTATGATAATCAAGTATTCATAGTGTAAGAAGACGAATAAGATATGTAAAGTAAAATAAAGAAAAGATAGATCCGTGACACGTTTTTATAGTAGTTCGGTTACAAGGACACCTTCCTTGACCTACTCCATTCCCAGAGTACCCAACTTGAGAGTTTGTAAACACTATGGCAACAAGCTCCTTATCCGGTGGAGAAGCTTCACAACATTGATTAAACTTTATCCACTACAAAGCTAAATATCTAGTTCTTACAATGGAAGAACCAACCCAGAATCACAATCTATCAATACCGATTATATGGATGATTTGGTGAGTCGGGAGGTCTTGGAAGATGAAAGATTATCATCTTCATGTTAGTGAGAGAAACTAGAGAGAGAAGGGAAAACTAGTGTGTGTATTATTATTGAAAGATGAAAGGATTACACTAAGTCTCACCCTCCTAGGAAAGTCTAGGAGGGTATTTATAGCTAGACACATACAACTATGACTAAATGACATAACAAGCCCATGTGTTCTAGCTAACTAGGATAGATAACGTAATCCCGTCAATGTCGTTCTATTTACGAGTTAGGAGTGATTCCAACAATCTTCCCCCAATGGGACGACATAAGGGATTACTTTCAACATTTCCTACAAATATAAAAAAGAAATAAAGAAAAGGTCTTCATAAGCTCTTCAAGTGCTGAGGATGATGAAAGTTTATGCTCTTTGTCTTCTTCTTGTACCTCGACTTTGAGAACCGTTTTCATCACTTGTAGGCAAATGATGTAAAATGCATGAATTGGATTAACTTCCCCCCAAATCATGCTGCATGTCTTTAGCAACTTCTCCGTACACTTCTTTTAGGTGAAGTTTCTGAATAAGCTTCCCCCCAAACTGACAACCGTCTTCAGCAGATTTGAAACTTTGATGTAGTAGACATTTCTTCTAACTTTTGAAGTTTTCAGTACGCAGTGAAATTTGTAGATGAGCAGTAAACCGCACAAGGTAATTCTGCCTTATTTCGGAAAATCCGTTCGGGGGTAACATGCAAGAAATCAACAAGATCTTCTCACAAATGTAGATGCTTCACACCAAATAAACCGCGAAAGACGAAATGAAACGCCTTCCCCTTGAATGTTGCGGTCTATCGGAATAATAATCACTAGTGAATATGCAGTTACTCGATAAAATGACCGTGTGTGAGGCATCATAACATCCTATTTAGGTAACTTCACACACGATAACTCTTTGAAAGTGAGACGATAACACCAAAGTTAGAAATTTGAACCACATATCGTCTCATTTGTTCCCCCTAATTGAAGAAATTCATGAAGGGAAATGGGTTTTCGAAAAAAATCCAAAAACATCAAAGGAAGCAAACACCACCTATACTCTCTTCCCCCCGATGTTTTCAATGAATCAGAATCATACACCACGTATGTTGATGATGAATTGGAGACAGCGAAACCATGTATGTCCAAGTAATCAAACAATTGTGAAGTACCATAAATATCTTGTGAGAATCAATTGCTGATAAGACTTCTCTACTCGTGTATACTCTTCTCAGCTAACTCTTTACTGACCCGATTATCATTCTAACGGCTTTTTGTAGTGACTACTGATGGAGAAAACCCAATATGACGAACTTGAGACTAAAGTAAAATAACCCGAGCTTGTGACTAAAACTTGCACTATTGTCAAACGAAGAACCCTTTTTCTTGCCACCATCGAAAAAAGGTAAACTTAAAGTTTCTCAAATTATCCACACCTTAGTGTGACACTTGAGCACAACAACGTAACTCATTAAAATTGATAGCTATACGCTGTGAGCACAACAATGTAACTCCTTACATCAGGTATAACTAGACAACTCAAGTCTTTGTCATTCATAATGGTTAAAGCTCGAACAAGGATCTCGAAGAATCATGCATCCAACCAACCCCGATATCTTCAGATACTAAGTGCACGCACCCGTGATATCCCACTTCAACCTCAAATAAATAATAAGGAATTCTCGCCGTAGTCACATCTTACGGTTAAATTCCCAAATCTAGCCTTTGTTAACGGTTTAAATGAATTTTGATAATGGTTTCCCGATCTCGTCAAAAATGTATCCCCGTGAAATTTTTAATCGCCAAAATATCACTCTTTTTCCCGAATAATGTACCAAGAAATTGAGAAAATAATGTATCAAGATACATTTTAATAAAAAATTCAGCCCACTTTACTCCATCTTGGTAACACATGTAGCCCTTAGGTTATTCGGTCCAATTCCAACTCATACACCCGGGCCGGCCCATATCCAAACAATAGTCTAGTTCATTATTTAATAAACCTGGGCCCAAATGCAAGACCAACAGCCGAGTCATGAAGCCCACACAATGACCGGTTATAGGAAAACAATTCTAACCCTAAACCATGAGGGTATAAAACACTCACATCATTATACCACTTAACCCTGTTAATACAAATATCGTCATTAAACGTTATTTATATTTTTGATCTTTATCTAAGTTTTGTTAACGACAAAAGTAAATTTAGTTTTTATAAAGCTTAAAGTTTGTCAAGTTTAATGGATATTAAAACAAGCTTTTTCAAATAATATCTTCATCACTCAAGCATTTACATTGTGATTAATCATATCTTGATATGACTCTAAACCATAATGTATGATAGTAGTTTTTAGTTCAAGATTGTTTTGGTTTCTTAAAACAAAACATTACATATGTATTTACATTTTAACATATTTTTAAAAATAGAAAAACAAACACATGATATCATGTGGTGCATCATTGAAATCCTTAGAAGATTTCACTAGATACTTTGTGTAGATTTAGAGTCTACATATCTTACACAATCTTGGATAGATATGGTTGACTTTGGTAAGATTTTGAGATCTTGCTTTCAGACCTCGGCGGCACCAAAAATTAACACGGGCAGAACCCTTAGAAGGGTTCCGTGGTCCGTGGTGCTTGCTGATGTTTTTGGCTATAAATAGCAAAGCCAAACCAAGTTGTTTTTCATCCCTTTCTAACATATTCCCATACATTCCTTCTCTCTAACATTTCTAACTCAATTTCATATCATATAAGTGATCTCTTTTCTAGCAAAGAAGATCAAGATACATTCAAGCTTCAACAAGGAGTTGGAAGTCTTGTTTGTTTGTTGTTGTATGATCTTGTGTTGATTCATACATCATTGTTGTACCAAGCCATCATAATCTTGTGAGTGTGAGTGGTTAGTATTTTAGTCCTTAAAATACATTGTGTGTGGGAGTGGTTGTACCCTTGAAAAGAACTCGACATCTAGCTTAGTGTCGGAAATAGTGTGTAAGCGAAGTATAAAGGTTTCTCCGCCGGTGAAAGGAGCTTGTTGACTAGTGAAGTTAAACTCTCGAGTGTGAGACTCGGGGAGTGGAGTAGGACAAGGAAAAAGAGTCCTTGTAGACCGAACCACTATAAACAACTTGTTGTGGTTTGATTGTTTCTTTCCTTATCTACTCTTTATATATTGTTTGCATATTTCACTAACATATCTAAGATCAATATCAATTGATCTTTCAATAAGTTTCAAAACAAAGTTTTTTTATCGGTAAACTATTCAACCCCCTTCTAGTTTTCCACAATTGGTACCAGAGCCTCGTTGCTCAAGAATTTCTAAAATATTCTGTATTTTATAAACTTTAAACGATCCATGGATTCTGAAAACTTTAAAGAAGGGCAATCTATGCAAAGACCACCACTCTTTGAAACCAATGGTTTATCTATTGGAAAAACCGTTTTGAAACATATGTAAAATCAAAAGATATAGATCTTTGGTTTGTTATTGTTAAAGGGGATTTTAGTTCTACAACAAAAGATATTTCTGTTGATGATCAAAAGAAATTAATAGCTAAAAATAATGAAGCTAAAATGATGCTTTATAATGCTTTGCCTAGAAAAGAATATGAAAGAATTTTTTTGTGTGAAACCGCTAAAGATATTTGGGATCTTTGATTATTACACATCAAGGAAATTCACAAGTCAAGGATAACAAAATTGATCTTCTTGTTCAACAATATGAACAATTTGTTATCCTTGAAGATGAAACCATTGATTGTGGCTTTGCTCGCTTTAATACTGTTATTACATCTCTTAAAGCACTTGATGAATCTTTTCGTAGTAAGAACTTTGTCAGGAAATTTCTTAGATCACTCCATCCAAAGTGGAGAGCTAAAGTGATGGCTATTGAGGAATCAAAAGATCTCTCAAAAGTGACACTATACGAGCTTATCAGAAACCTCAAAGTACACAAAATGGTGATGGAGAAAGATTCGGAAATCATCAAAGGAAAAAGAGAGGAAATCAAATCCGTTGCTCTAAAAGCAAGAACGGAATCAAGCGACGATGACGAATCTTGCTCCGGTAGTGAAGATGAGGAGTATGCCATGACCGTTAGAGATTTCAAAAAGTTCTTTAGAAGAAGAGGAAAGTTTGTAAGACAACCTCGAGAAGAAAAGAAGCCATTCCGAAAAGATCGGGATGACAAAAAGGGAAAAGGTGAAAGAAAGTGTTTTAGATGCGGTGCTGCAAGTCATCTAATAGGAGATTGTCCCAAGCCACCTAAAAACAAAACTCAACGAGCTTTTGTAAGTGGTGCTTGGAGCGATAGTGAGGATGATGAAGAGCCGAGCAAGGATGAGATCGCTCTAATGGCACATGAGTCAAATGAGGTACATTCCGACTCATCTTATTCCTCTATTGATGATGACACTTTGCAAAAACAATATAATCAATTGTGTGAGCTTAGTCTAAAAATCATAACTAAAAATAAATTTTTAAAGACTAAAAAGGAATTTTTAGAAAATGAAGTCTATGAGTTAAAAGAAAAGGCAAAACGATTAGAAAAGGGAAAAGCAAATGACGATGGTTGCAAATCATGTCAAGAGCTTAATCTTAAAATAGAAAATCCAAAGCTCACACAAGAAGTTCTAATCAAACATAATTATAAATTTAAAAGGTTTAACAAAAACATTGCTTGTGCCGATGAAATAGTTAGAATTCAAAAAACACCAGGAAACATGAATGGGCTGGGATTTAATGAGGTTTTAATTCCAAAGAGTCAAACCAAAACGGCAGAAAAAGACAAACAAACTGTCAAAACTGCTGCAATGCAGCACGGACTAGACGGTCCCAAAAATAGGGCTTCGTCCTTTATAAAAAATGGTGTCGTGGGAACTGCAGCAGGACAGAATGTTTGTGATACGGACCGTAGTGAATTTGTCAAAGTAACAAAGAAAACCAAGGATAGTGTTAAACTAAAACCTGCTGTTACATCAGGAGTAGGACTTGCTAGAAATGAATTTAGATTAAAAACTACTCAACAACGACATAAAACACCTTTTTCCAAACGCCCCTTTCCTAAGAGCAACCATAACATACATCCCAACTATCAACATAACGGTTGGAATCAAAACTTCCCTAGATCATATCAAACTCCATATTACATGCCATGGAACTCTTACCCATCATTTTCATACATGAATCAAGTAAATAGTATGTTTAACCCAAACGGACCCATGAGATATTGGGGACCAAACGCTTGAGTTATTTGTTTCTTAGGTATGCTTGAAAGTTGGATTGGAACCTGATGAGTGGATAAAAGATAGTGGATGCTCACGACACATGACGGGCAACAAAAGCCTCTTCTCAACATACCAAGAGTATGACGGAGGTAATGTAACTTTGGGTAGCAATCTCAAAAGCAAAATCATTGGAAAAGGTACGATCGCTCATAACTCCCTAACTATTGAAAATGTTGCTCATGTCGATAGGTTGGGATTTAATCTACTTAGTATTAGCCAATTATGTGATAAAAAGTATAAGGTACTATTTGAAGAAAATGGTAGTAAAATACTAAAAGATTGTATCACCATAGCTAAAGGAGTTAGGAAAAATAATATATACATCATAAAAATAGATAAAACATCTAATGACAAACTTTGTCTAACAACATTAGATGATAGCTCAACTCTTTGGCATAGACGCTTAGGTCACGCTAATATGAGACTTATACAAAACCTATCTTTAAAAGAGCTAGTTAGGAATTTACCAAAACTTAAATATGACCAACATTTTTGCGACGCTTGCAAAATTGGTAAACAAACCCATAGTAGTCATAAGGCTAAAAACATGGTGTCCACATCTAAGTGTCTAGAACTTTTACATATGGACTTGTTTGGTCCATCCGCTATAAGAAACTATGGAAGCAACCTATACACTCTGGTCATAGTAGATGATTACTCAAGATTTACATGGACGTTGTTTTTGAAAACCAAAAATGAAGCTTTTGATAAATTTGAAATTCTTAGCAAGAAAATTCAAAATCAACTAGGTGTTAACATTATGTCGATCCGAACAGATCATGGTCGTGAATTTGACAATGAAATACAATTTGAAAACTTTTGTGATGCAAATGGTATAACACACAACTTCTCGGCTCCTCGAACACCTCAATCAAATAGAGTTGTAGTACGTAAAAATATAACCATTCAAGAAATGAGTAGAACAATGCTCAATGAACGAAACATTTCTCAAAAGTTTTGGTGTAACGCCGTTGACACTTCTACATATATTTTAAATAGAGTCTTAATACGTCCTTTCTTAAACAAAACACCATATGAGCTATATAAAGGTAAAAAGGCAACTTTAGGATATTTTAAAGTTTTTGGATGTAAATTTTCATCCTTAATACTAAGATTATCTCACCAAGTTTGACCCAAAGTCTTATGAAGGTGTATTTCTTGGTTATTCACAAACTAGTAAAGCTTACATTGTTTTAAACAAAGAAACAATAAGAGTCGAGGAATCGTTGAACATAACATTCGATGAAAGTCAACCTCCCTCTAAGACATCACCTTTGGTAGATGATAACTTAGTTGAAAGACAACTTGTAGAAAGTCAAGAAATAATTGAAAATGACAAGGAAGATGAACTATTAAAGAATGAAATTATAAACATCAAAGAATCCAAAAGTCATCCTTTAGAAAAGGTCATAGGACAACTTATTCAAAGAACCTTAAGATCACAAGCCCAAAATCAAAGTAATCATTTTTGTTTTGTATCTACCATTGAACCGAAAAACATAAATGAAGCAATAAAAGATAAATCTTGGGTAATTGCTATGCAAGAAGAGTTAAACCAATTCGTTAGAAATGATGTTTGGAAGTTAGTTCCAAAACCTAAAGATCAAACTATAATTGGAACGAAATGGGTTTTTCGAAATAAAATAGATGAAAATGGTGTAGTGTCTAGAAACAAAGCTAGGCTTGTCGCATAAGGTTATAATCAACAATAAGGGATTGATTATGATGAAACTTATGCACCGGTAGCTAGGCTCGAGTCTATTAGAATCTTACTTGCATATGCATGTGCTTATGACTTTAAATTATTTCAAATGGATGTTAAGAGTGCATTTCTTAATGGGTTTATTAACAAAGAAGTATATGTTGCTCAACCTCCCGGTTTTACCGACTTTGAGAAACCACATCATGTCTTCAAACTCAAGAAAGCATTATACGGTCTTAAGCAAGCACCAAAAGCTTGGCACGATAGACTTAAGACTTTTCTTGTTGAAAACAAATACACCACAGGATTAGTAGATAATACTCTTTTTACCAAGAAAGAGGAATCACATATTATCATTGTTCAAGTATACGTTGACGATATCATATTCGGATCAACTTGTCAAGAGCTATGTGATGATTTCTCTAAAATCATGCACGATGAGTTTGATATGAGTATGATGGGTGAATTAAACTTCTTTCTAGGACTTCAAATTAAACAACTAGAAGATGGCATATTCTTTAACCAATCTAAATATATAAAAGATATGCTTAAGAAATTTGGTCTTGAAGACTCAAAACCAACTAAGACACCCATGTCTTCGGACACTAAGCTCACCAAGGATGAGGAAGGTGAATCGGTAGATAACACTAAATATAGAGGAATGATCGGTAGCCTACTCTATCTTACGGCTAGTAGACCCGACATTATGTTTAGTGTTTGTCTATGTGCTCGCTTTCAAGAAAATCCAAAGGTATCACACTTAGAAGCCTTGAAAAGGATATTTAGATACATTAAGGGAACGACAGGTTTAGGATTATGGTATCCCAAAGGAACGGGTGTAGAAACTATAGTGTATGCCGACTCGGATCATGCCAGTGACTATGTCGATAGAAAAAGTACAAGTGGTATTTGCACTTTTGTCGGACATTGTCTCACCTCATGGTTTGCAAAGAAGCAAACGGCTTTAGATATCTCAACTACTGAAGCCGAGTACGTCTCAGTCGGAAAAGCATGTCAACAAGCTCTTTGGATGAAGCAAACTCTCGTGGATTACGGAATTCATCTCAACAATATCGTTATATTTTGCGACAACAAAGGAGCTATTGATCTCAGCAAAAATCCCGTCCAACATGCTTGTACAAAGCATATTGAAATCCGCCATCACTTTCTTTGTGACAATGTTCAAAAAGGAAACATCTCAATTGAAAAAGTATCCTTCGAAGATAACATTGCCGACATTCTAACCAAGCCTCTCAAACGAGAACCATTTAATCTTCTTAGACTTGGTTTGGGGTTAATGGAACCAAACATGTAGGTAAAACATAGTCTAAACCTTAGAACAAACAAAACAAAACAAATTTGTTTAAAACAGCTACTGTTCCCACGGCACCAAACGACAACAAAGGCGGAACCATTTATTTGGTGTCGTCTGGTCCGTGGTGACAACAGTAGCAAAAATGCTACCTACAAAACATCTTCTTCCTCACAACCTACTTTACCAAAATGTGTAAACATTAGAACTAACTCATTGTTGACATTTTCTCACCCACTAATCACTGAAGATAACATCATTGTAAGTATCCTAACTACATTTTATCTCTTAATTCTGAGTCTAGGATTCTAATTTGTGCACAAAATCATTACATGGGGATTATGTATATTCTTGTACAAAACATGGATTCAATTGGCAAATTGCATAACTAGTCATTGAAATTAGGTACTACATTGTCACATTGCATAAACAAATCATGTTTCCCACTAATCAAAAGATAATGACTATAAGGTTTTTATTCAAATAACCAAACACCCCATGTTAAAAAATTTTTGAAAAGCTTCTCACTTGTAGGAAAACAATTTTTCATTGTTAATACATATAGAAACGCTAAATTTTCATCACTTGCATGCTCTTGAATACTAAAGGTAATGCATAACTAATATGCATTCCCGGGTATATTCAAATGAAGCCACATTGAATTAGGAGCGTTTGGGTTATCTCATGTCATTTGCCAAACACCCCCACTAAAAACCATTTTATGAATAAAATGAGTCGAGATAACCGCAACTCCAAATCGTCTTCATATAGGCACACACTAGAACCAAAACGTTAAGTTTGTTCTCATTTTTAACATGTAAATTCTTGCTCATAGGAGTAACCATGGTATCCGCAAGATTCTATGATCACAAGGATACTCTCAACTACATTCCCAAACATCACAAAACCAAGGGCCTCTCCAAAGAACAAGTCAAAATCTTTAAGAGTCTAGAACAAAGGTACTTCTATGAGGGTAGAACCATTCACTCCTCCTTTGTCGACGGAACCAATCTCCGTCAAGAACTAGCCGCTATTCACTTCGATTGTCTCCTTGACATCGATGAACCCATTTGTCCTAGGTTTGTGTTAGAGTTCTATGCTAGTGTCACCAGTTTCATTGATGAGGATGATGAATTTAGCCTTAGGTTTAGGATCAATCAAAACGACTACTCCATCTCCTTAACCTAATTTGCTCAAGTGCTAGGAATTCCCAACTGAGGGACATGTGTCTACTCGGATAAGTGGTCACTCACTATCCTTGATGCAATCAATGACCGCTCTCTTCCCTACCAAACTCCTTTAGCGGATAAGGATGTCATCCATGAGCACCTCTTTAACCCAAGAGCCACTCCAACCCGTGTCACCCGAAAGGGAAAGGAGGTGAACCGAGATCCATATGGAATGGAGCTCAATGAACTTAAGCCCGAATTTAAGAAATGGGAGGAACTACTTAGAGCCAACGTCATTAGCACCATAGGAAATAGGGACCATATCAATGCTTGCCTTTGTCACATGCACTACAACTTATCCACTCGTCAACCATTCAATTTATCCTACTACATTGCTAGGAGAATGATTGACATTCCAACTCAAGGATCGGTTGCTCTTCCTTACGGGATGCTTCTCACCCGTCTCTATAGAGCCTTTGCACCAATTCCACCAAGCCCAAAAGGGTTGAAGCTTGACTATGAGCTCATCCCTCACATCTTTGTGCCCTTGAGTGACGAGCGTGTGGCTAAGACTAAAGGCAAAAGAGCAAAACCTTCAACTCCATCATCATCATCATCAAATAGCTCCGAGGACGGTCTTCCAAATTCTCGCCTTCCTCCTCAAGAGTATTATGCGTCTCTCCCTAAGATTGAGAATGAATCGGCGGAGTTCAAGCAATCCAAGGTAATGTTCAAGTGCCTTGGTAGGATGATGAACAAGATTTACAAGAAGTTGGATAAGTGAGGTTCATTTGAAGGAGTGTTTGGAACAAGACAATAACTTTGATGTATGATACAATTTGGTTGCTTTTAATTTTTAGGATGATAATATAACTTAAAACAAAGATGTATGCTAACAATTTCATGCAGGGGGATAGCACAAGTGTGTTATCAAATTTTACCCATTTTCACTTTTATGTGAAAATCGTTAGCCCTTGGTCAAAGTCTATGCTCCACTATGTTTGTGTATGTGTTATTTACTTTTCCTAACTAGAAATGATTAATGTCACATGTTTTGAGCAAAATTTCAGGTTTCGAAAAAGTCCATGACACCTAAAAACTGTTCTGTGTTGATTTCTGGTGTCCACGGATCAGACGGCACCAAAAATTTGGTACTGTCTGTTATGCTTTTTGGTACCGCCGTACCTGTACAGGCGGACCAGGCGGCACCCTTTTAAGGGTTCCGCCTGTGTAATTTTTTGGTGTCGTGGATCCTACAGGTAATTTTCTGAATTTCGCTTAGTTCGACATTCCAAATTACCATACATTGCTTCTAGGTTAATCTTAACTACTTATTACCCATGTTAGAACTAGTATAACACACTTAGGCACATACGATATCCATTTCCCACCAAAATTCAAAAATTCCAAAAATCCACCCAAGGAGCCCTTTTGCATAAAGGAAGGAACCAAAATTTTGGTTCCATGCAATCCGTAGGTAATCTAATTCTTAGGATTTCATAATCATTAGAACACATTTATTTCAAATCTTTGTCTCTTCACTCCATCCTTCTTGTATGGATTGACGTGGGTGATATGACTAGCATTAAACACACTTTAAAATCATTAGAAACCTCATCTCTTCTATGGTTTAACATCAAATCAAACACATTTCTCCATAATTTTGCATTCCTATAAATTAAGAGCTTTTACCATGATCATCTTCACACCTTCTCAATTCTCATCATCTACTAGCAAAAGCTTAAGTCGAAATGACTAAATCTTCACCATCAACCAAGCCTTGCAAGAAAACCGCTAGAATAAGCGTAAGACCTTGTTGCTTTGTCAACATAAGCTCTTCTTCCGAGTCATCTCCACTAACCATCTCATCTCCCATAAGGGATGACACAACCCTCACTTTGGCTACTCCTACACCACCTCCACAATCACCTATCACTATCACTACTCCACCACCAACAAAGACTCCTAGCTCACCACCACGGGCTCCCATCCAAACATCTAAATCACCATCACCTCCAAAATCTCCAACACTCATCCTATTGGAGTTATTCTCTACACCACCTACTTTTCCAAATCCATTTTTGGAAGACTTGGAGGACTTGCCTCCTAGGCCCAATCATCCACCACCACTACCATCCTTTGGTACAATTGAGCGAATAGCTCATGAGTCTCCACGTCCATCATTTGACCCAAATGCCCCGTTAAGGCCAAGACCTCTTCTTTTCCATCCCATCCACAAGGAAATCCATGGTCCTTTGTATGGGGATCAACCACTTCCTACATCAATGCCTCCTCATATATAGGACATTGAGGAATCCATGTGGGAAGATCACCCCACCAAAGAAGAGATTCAAGCCGAACTCCATCATCTCCACCAATTTTCAAATATGGTGGATTCTCATCTTGGTGATGCTATGCAAATGCAAAGTGCTTTGCTAGCCTCCATAATCACCACTCCAAACACCAACACCACACCTCCACCATTATACCACCAGAAAACCATGAACCATACTACCCTCCTAGGCATGGTTGCTCCAATTGTGAGCGAACCGCCCAAATAACCGAAAGGACCCGGGTGATGGTCTATGAGCTTCAAGAGGAAATGAGGTTCATCCTCAATCACATCCTAGAGCGCTTCAATGCTCTTGCTCATCCACCACCTCAATAGGAGGGTCCTAGCTTATCTTCCTTAAGCATTTTTTTAATTTTCTAGGATTTTTCTTGTATTTTTTACTTTCTAGGATAATTTCTTTTTTAGGATTTTTTTCGTTGTACTAAACACTTCATTGTGTTCCCTTTTCATGATTCTTAAATCATGAATAATTTTAACAAATAAATGGTGTTTCTTATATTGTTGTTGCTTGTTACATGGTGTTTGGAAATGCTTGTGATGATGCTTATAACTAACAATTCTTTTTGTAGCTTTTTCACAATCCATGTATCTTTCTCTTGGCACCCAATTTAGGGGGAGCGTTGGTCAAGGGGGAGATAATGGCTCAAGCTCATTACACATTCCGCCTCGCATCTTCTTTTTGTTGAGACAAAAAGGGGGAGAAATATTTAGAACTTGGTTATATTTGACTTTCTGAAAAAGTCAACTGCATATATTGACTTTCTGAAAAAGTCAAGATCATACTTCATTGGTTATCTTTGACTTTCTGAAAAAGTCAAATGCACACTTTGACTTTCTGAAAAAGTCAACATCATGCTTCAACTAGTGAAGACTTTGAATTTCTTAAAAGTCAACATCATGTCTAAATTGGACATACTTGCATTAACATTTTTATCTTTCAAGTTCTAAAACTAATATTTTTATAACTCTTGTACAATCTTTACATCTTTTATAAAAATAAAATTTATGTTTTGTCCTCAACAAAAAGGGGGAGATTGTTAATACAAATATCGTCATTAAATGTTATTTATATTTTTGATCTTTATCTGAGTTTTGTTAACGACAAAAGTAAATTTAATTTTTATAAAGCTTAAAGCTTGTCAAGTTTAATAGATATTAAGACAAGCTTTTTCAAATAATATCTTCATCACTCAAGCATTTACATTATGATTAATCATATCTTGATATGACTCTAAACCATAATGTGTGATAGTACTTTTTAGTTCAAGAATGTTTTGGTTTCTATAAACAAAACATTACATATGTATTTACATTTTAACATATTTCTAAAAATAGAAAAACAAACACATGATATCATGTGGTGCATCATTGAAATCCTTAGAAGATTTCACTAGATACTTTGTGCAGATTTAGACTCTACATATCTTACACAATCTTGGATAGATATGGTTGACTTTGGTAAGATTCTGAGATCTTGCTGTCAGACCTCGGCGGCACCAAAAATTAACACGGGCGGAACCCTTAGAAGGGTTCCATGGTCCGTGGTGCTTGCTGATGTTTTTGGCTATAAATAGCAAAGCCAAACCTAGTTGTTTTTCATCCCTTTCTAACATATTCCCATACATTCCTTCTCTCTAACATTTCTAACTCAGTTTCATATCATATTAGTGATCTCTTTTCTAGCAAAGAAGATCAAGATACATTCAAGCTTCAACAAGGAGTTGGAAGTCTTGTTTGTTTGTTGTTGTATGATCTTGTGTTGATTCATACATCATTGTTGTACCAAACCATCATAATCTTGTGAGTGTGAGTGGTTAGTATTTTAGTCCTTAAAATACATTGTGTGTGGGAGTGGCTGTACCATTGAAAGAACTCGACATCTAGCTTAGTGTCAGAAATAGTGTGTAAGCGAAGTGTAAAGGTTTCTCCGCCGGTGAAAGGAGCTTGTTGACTAGTGAATTTAAACTCTCGAGTGTGAGACTCGGGGAGTGGAGTAGGACAAGGAAAAAGAGTCCTTGTAGACCGAACCACTATAAACAACTTGTTGTGGTTTGATTGTTTCTTTCCTTATCTACTCTTTATATATTGTTTGCATATTTCACTAACATATCTAAGATCAATATCAATTGATCTCTCAATAAGTTTCAAAACAAAGTTTTTTTATCGGTAAACTATTCAACCCCCGTTCTAGTTTTCCACAAGATTATGATGGTTTGGTACAACAATGATGTATGAATCAACACAAGTGAAACTTCCAATAATGAAACTCCTAACCCCAAAAAAGCGCAGTCAATCTAAAATAAACTTCGCCCCCTCATTTTAACCCCATCACACCAAATGAAACTTCCAATAATCTCAGATTCGTAATTTTTCATTTGATAATCATGAACTATAACCACATGAACACTTCCATTGATTTCCTTGTTTATCCAACCGAGCTAAAAAAACAGACTATCTTTCTTATAACCAATCGAATATCATAAAGACATGAATAAAATAGCTTCAAGATCTTTTCCAAGGTCTAAGGTAGGTGAATGAATATTTGTTTTCAGTTTGTGTAGTCCGAACAAAAAAAGGAATGAGACCAAACGGTTTTGTTCTTCATTTAATATAGTTCGAATATTATCAAAGGTTAAGCCTTTTCATAGATCAATGAGGATTATGTTCATGTCGTACATAGATCTTTTAAGATCTACGAGTTCAATGAACCCACGAAAAGAACCATCTGAGATCTTGATTATGTCTTTAATTTTTATTTTTTTCTGTTTGATTCGAGTAATCGTGAAGAAGTTGTCATGAGGTGATGTAAATATGATTGTGAGATTTTAATGGAGATGGGTTAGAATAGAATTAGAAGTGGAGTAGTTTGAATTTGTAGACTGTCGATTGTTGGACCAATGATGTTAAAGGGCTGAGGTCAAGAATGAGTATTAGGTATTTGGTATTTGGTCATTTAGTCGTTGTCAAGTATTGTCTGATTTTATTTCTTCATCTCTTCTGGTCTTATGCGTAAACAAACGAAGCCATTAGGCGTAAAGATTTATACGTAGCCATGGTCCTTACGCATAGCCATGGTCCTTAGGCGTAAGCCAACAGCCTTAGGCGTAAGCCAACAGTCATAGGCGTAGGCCTTACGCGTAGTACCTTACGAGTAGCTTTCCAAGCTACTCGTAAACAATCTAAAGATCCTTAGGCGTAGAACTAGGGTTTTGACCCGTGTTGACTTTTTTCCGACGATGTATTCCGACCAAAGATCTGTCCAGATTCATAGTAAACCAGAAAAATGAACATGTATGACCACTTTTTGACCCTGTTTGACAATGATAAGACCAGATAATTTCACGTGTATGTTTAGAGTCATAAAAAATACATAACTTTGAAAAGTTAAGACTTTTAGACCAAAAATAAAACAGATACAATAAAACTTGATAAAAAAAATCTGTTAACCAAAAAAAATCTGTTAACCAAAAAAAATATGTGAAAAGTTAATATTAAAACAGACTTTTTTAAAACAAGATTATTGACAAGAAAATATCACAAAATCAACCATAACTAAAACGGACCGGGCTCTTGATACCAATGTTAGGATCATTTTTATGAATGATTTGGTGAGTCGGGAGGTCTTGGAAGATGAAAGATTATCATCTTCATGTTAGTGAGAGAAACTAGAAACAGAAAGGAAAACTAGTGTGTGTATTATTATTGAAAGATGAAAGGATTACACTAAGTCTCACCCTCCTAGGAAAGTCTAGGAGGGTATTTATAGCTAGACACATACAACTATGACTAAATGACATAACAAGCCCATGTGTTTTAGCTAACTAGGATAGATAACGTAATCCCGTCAATGTCGTTCCATTTAAGAGTTAGGAGCGATTCCAACAGATCTAGTGATGATGATGAAGACTAGAAGCAAGTAAACTTGAGGCTTGATCATCTTGTATGCAATCGTAGAGATCTTACAAAGAGCTAAAGAGAATCACCAAATAAAAGTAAATAATGAGTTTGATCTTAGATCAAGGGTTAGAATATGCTATGCGAGTGTTTGAGAGAATATGTATAAAAGGTGTATATAAGCAATGAGAAATGGCCTTCTATTTATAGGCAAAATGGTTATTGTACCCAAGGATCCAACGGATCCCTTTCAAAAGGGATCCGACCAGTGTAAATCCAGAGATCCGGCATGCTGGATCAATAATCCGTATTTTTGAATATCAAATCTCCAAAGATCTTGTGTGATCTTTCAAATCCTCCTAGTATCTTGGCAAGATATAATATATGATGTCATGCATGCGGTAAAATATTATTTATTTTAAAGTATTTACTAAAACAAATGTGTAAGTAAACTTGTAAATAATGTAGTTTTGTAGAAAATAATTGTGATGAATAGTTAAAAACTAATTAAAAAAATAATAATAAAACCTTATGTGTTTTGTTTTCTACTTGAAATGATTTTACGTATGTTATCAACAAAACATAGAATGATCGAAAAATATAAATAAACGTTTCTACCGCTTGTTTGTATTAACATCCTGGATTTTAAATCAAGAATGTGCAAATGCATTGCGATTTCAAAGAGGCTTGTACTGAAGTTCTCAAGGACTTAGGAGTATTAGTAACAAGGAGTCACGGTTCTAATTTTTGAAATAATTCCATTATATCTAAACCCATAGAACAAAGTCCATTGTTGAACGCTAAGCAGAGTGAGTCACAATTCAACTAAGTCTATCATCCAACAAGAGTGAATCGTAGGGACCAATAATCTCTTAGGATCATTAATAGTAAGACAATGGTAATCAAAGGAGATTGGAAGTGAGGCTCAGGGGTCCTTCTAGGAAGGATCTTCAGAAATTTTAAAAAGTAGTGATAAACTCTCAAACACTTTTTGGTACGAGGTAATTCAATCAACCGAGAATTGATGTAATGTTGCTCACTCGTGAAAATTGTACGAGACATTACAAGTAGATTCTACTTAGCGTATTTTGTGGCTTTTAAGAGCTTTCAAATAACATGCCCAATTTGCTTATTTGTCGGAGCGTATTTCAACAAAACAAAGGCCAATAGCAATTCAAATGCTACATAGCACTTATTGCATTTTAAAAAGAATTAAGCCCAATGAGCCAAAACTTCCTTCTGAGATAGTTTATTTGGCCTTGACGATAACCGTAAATGTTGCTTAATGGACAATATCAAAGGTGTCTTTCCTTCTTTATCCGTCCATTACAACAAAAATAACATCAAAGATTTCACCATCACCAAGTCTAAGCCCAATGATAGCATTGATCAGGTCCTAAACTGTTGTGATCAATAGTAGACTCGAGATAAACTAAGCTCTAAAATTTGAATTTTAGGCGTCACACATTTCTAGATAGACTACTAAATCTCCCATGATGTTGATGCAATTTATTACATTAATTAAAGATGCACTTTATTGTTTTACAAAAATTGTTCTCTAATTTGGATAAAATTGTTATTTATGATCAACCATCTATCTTTTGAAAGGCATTTAAGTCTACTTTCATATTAAAATGATTTCATAAACTGATTCAAAACAAAAATTTACAGAATCATTGATTTATAATAAAAAGTCATTTTTCGATCATAACTTTTGCACAAACTTTTGGTCTAATTGGAGACGGATGTTTTCGTCTTTGAATAACAGTGTGTTTTCTTTTGAAACTAAGGTTTTGATCATATTTATAAATATAAAAAAAAATAGTCAAGCTTGGTAGACGTGTTTATATTTAATACAAAACGATGAAAAGAACTTGCGTATGCTATGCTAAATGATTAATTGTATTACCTTGCATTACTTGATTATTTGCTTATAACAAATAGTTGTTGTGATTGTTTGTTTGAATAACATATGTGGTTTCCTCATCTTGCTATTCATTATCTTATTTGTCGATTTAGTAATATTTACTAATCAATGTGCTATTTGAATGAGTGTTTGGGATAACATCTAGTTGTGTCGAAAATGTTATTTTAAATACTTAGATAAATCATATAAGTTGAAAAATGTTTAAAACATGTAATATATTAAATGACTTCTTGTTGAGTTTGTCATATGTGCAATGTAAATGTATTATGTGCTTTCTTTCTCATCTTTTCTTATGTCGTTTTCTGAAACAAAAAGAATGAACATCGGATCATAAGCTACACTCGTGTTAAAGATGTACTTTTCCGTTTTCCTTTCCATGATCCCTTTCCAAGCTTCATAGTAGGATTGACAACTTGATTATTTCATCCGATATACTCAAGTAAATTATTTTGCAACGCAAATATAATTGGTCATATTCGAAAATCAAAACTCGAGCTTTTCAATATGTTGAACTCGCTCATCCAACCATTGTTGTTCACCATATGGACAACTTTAAATCTTTATATTTAAACATGACACCTTCGTCAACTTAATTGTTTCAGGCATAATATTAATAAAAAAATAAAGCAAAATATCATCATTGTTACTCCTCGATAGGCCATTGTAGGAATATAAATTTTTCTAACTTGAGAATGAATATTGTAGAACTCATTGCACTAGAAACTCAATTTGACCTAAAGGTTGAATTGCTTCCTTGATAGAAGTTGGGTATGTGGAATCACCCGTAAAAATTGTCGTGTTTAGCCGTAATTGAACACCGCTAGTAATAGTCTCATATTCATTCTCTCACTTGAGAAATCTATACTCCTATGTTTTCCTAAAGTAAGTTTACAATGGAAATACTTTGTGTTGTCTTAGGATTACTAATCAAACAAGTTGTAAAATTGATTTTTATTTTGTTAATCACAACCACTTGCCTCATCAAGCGATTATCTTGCTTTGATCGAAAAGAGCTACATGACTTCATGAATGAGTTCATTGTATGCTAATCACCATCCGTAATGACTATACATAGTTCATTTCTTCCGTTGACCAAAACAACCTTCTAAACAATTCACTTTCTTAAAGATGCATATACATGTGTTTCTTACTTTTCAATATCAACACATAGGTAAACATCTTTTAGCTAAAACCAACTCACAAAACGGTACTTGCAAGCCTTTCTAAATCCAACACTTACTCTTCTAAACACAATTCCTTCATCTCCACAAACAACAACTCCACCTTCTGGATCTAAATATAGTCTAGATTGTCCTAAACTAACATCTCACAACTCTTTTGTCTTGAACACCATCATGTGCTCTTTTATTTTTGGACACATACCTTGCACGCCATTGTTAGTGTAAATGATTTACTAATCTAGATCATAAATCTGTTTTGAGCTTCTTGAATAGTGCTTGTTAAGTTTGCTAAACCTCTATGTTATTTATGAGCTCGATCTCATTTGATTGCCTATATGTTATTTCTACATGCTCTCCTTGCTATGTTTAACTTGTATACATGTATGCTTGCTGTAGAAATCATTAGTTTCAAAATTCAAAACATAGAGCAAAATTTTACAACCATTCTATTAAGGAAATCTGTCTCAGACGCCGGATCCCTTGGATATAACTAGACGGATCCCTCAAGTGAAGGATCCGTGGGATCCGGGTGGACAAAAGTTCCTTTTTAGCTTCCTTGCATCAACCCAACCTTCTAGACCTTATTGTGTGGAAAACTAGAAAGGGGGGGTTGAATGGTTTTGCTGATTTTAAGTTAGTTTCAAAAACTTTAGATTCGTTAATATGTGAGATCTTATGGATGTAGAGAAAGTATAGATCTAATGACAATGCAAGTAAATAAAGTAAAGCAAAGGGATAGAAATGACACAACCGATGTATAGTTGTTCGGCTACAAGGACACCTTCCTTGCCCTACTCCACTCCCCGAGTCACCTACTCGAGAGTTCAAGCACTATGTCAACAAACTCCTTCACTTGGCGGAGAAGCCTTCACAACGTTGCTTACACCTTTTTCCGGTACGAAGCTAAATACCGAGTCCGTAACACGGTGGACCAAACCAACACGACTATTACACAACAAATATGTGAAATATCAAATACAAGATCTTCGCTACAGAAATCATGTGGAGTGACAAATCAATCAAGGACCCCTTGCTTGGATGACTTGTAGAATGCTCGTGATCTCGCCTTAGAGAAGGACCTATATGAGAATCACAATAGAAAGAAAGAAGAACAACTCTCTAGATCAAGTGATCTATATGTTAGAAGAGAATGAGAGTGTTTGAGAGATTTAGTAAGAAGAGGGTTGAGTTAGAATGAAGAAATGGCTCTCTATTTATAGGCAATTTCTGTCACTGTTCCCCAGATCCCACGGATCCCTCCCACTTGGGATCCGTCTAGTGTAATCCTACGGATCCGCGGGACGCTCCTCTTTGCCCATGGGTTTTTTGGTTATGGGTTGGTCCATGGGTTTTCCTTAGATTCAATGTATCTAAAGTATACATTGTATCTAGCCAACTTGGGTATGGGTTATGATCCATGGGTTATGGTCCATGGGTTGTGGTTTTTACCCATCCTAATAAACTATTACAACAAATAATTAATTACAACATTTTTGTATTTAAATGGCTATATTAAATGCTTTACAAAAATAACATGTATCCTTATAATTGTACTTAAGATAACATTATATTTGTTATCAACAAAACACAAAGATATCGCAAAATATTAATAAACGTTTTTACGGTTTATTTGTATTAACAATCTCCCCCTTTTGTTGATGACAAAACATAATGTTATGATAAGTAAAACTTAATAATAGATGTATGTTTTGAAAGCCCCTAAGTTTTACTTTTTCTCCCCCTTTTTGTCGAAACAAAAAGTTAACCCTTCGAAGAAATAAAAGTGTGGAAAAATTAGTCCACGTATCGCTTACTCCCCCTTGACGGTAGCTCCCCCTAGTTTGGGGTGTCAAGTGAAGAAAAATAAAAATAAAAAATCCTACAAATAGAAAGGTTAGTAACATGCTTATGTAATCTTGTGATTGAATAGAATCAAGATTGGGAGCCAAGGTATGTAAACAAGGCCTTGTAATACAACAACAAAGTGTAGTGGTATTTATGCCACCTACAAGCATGTAAAAATAAGAACAAGACTTGTTCTTGAAAATGACTTCAAAATAAAAAGTACTAAAAATAAAAAATAGTAGTAATGATTCCTTCCATGCTTGCATAAGGTTATGGATGGAGGTTTGGATGAGTAATGGTATTGATGCGATCAAGGACGAGGTTGAGTATGAATCGCATTTCTTCCCTAACTTCTATTGCAATTTCCCTAGTGGATTAGCAATGTTCACAATGTAAGTGATGTGGGTAATGAGTACGGAAATCTTTCGAGTTGTTTTGATTTGTGAGTTGCGGAAGTTGTGGTGGAAAAATAGGAAAATACGGATCAAAGTCCGGAATGATTGGAAATGGTGGTGGAAAAGAACCTAGATGTTCTTGTAGTTTAATGGGAGCTAAAGGTGGTGATGTTTCAAGATCATTGAATATTGTGTTTGGAGAAGTTGGAGGTGTCAAAAAGGCTAATTCTTTTTTGCTTTGGTTGTTGAGATCTTGTTGGATTCGTAAGGAGTTCCAAAAGAGTGATTTTAGGTGGTGAGTTAGTTGATGGTGATGAGCCATATGATGATGGTTTTCCTAAGTAACAAGATCGGATGTTAATCCGTGCGGATATCCTAGAGTTTGATTTTGGTATTTTGGAAGGTGGAAGTACAAAGGTTTGGGTTTCATGAATATGATTGTTTGTACTAGTTGATTCATCTAAAGAGTTTGTGAATGACATGGTGTAGTTTGTTTGTGAAGATGAGATAGGTTATGCAAGCATTTTGGGAGTTCTATATATAGAAAAACAAAGCATTGTAATGAATGCTTGACCCAAAATGTGGATTAAAATCTAATGATTAGATATGAATTTAAGGCATGTGATCATGAGAACACAAGCATTAAAGAACATACTCCAAAAAATAAAACAAATGTGGATTTTTCATCCAAAGTGAGAAAAATAGAAGGTAAAAACAGATTATGTCTCACGGATCCCACGGATCCTTCCCTTGAGGGATCCGTCCAGCATGAAGGCTGGGATCATTGGGTCTGATAATTCAGGCAGTACAAAATTTTCCTTTTGGAAACATTTTTGTCTAGTGTGTGCCTATATGCAAACTATTTGGAGTTGCGGTTATCTCGACTCCTAAGAAGAAAAGAAAAATAAACTAGAAATGAAAAAGTATACTATTATGTGGGATAACCCGAAAAACACATAGTTAGTACTTTGAGTACGTAATTTAGTGTTACCAATGCTCCTAATTCATTGTGGCTTAAATGAATATACCCGAAAACACATATTAGTTATGTGTCCCCTTTAGCATTCAAAAGACATGAGATGCAATGAAAACGGGTTTTTACGTTGTATTAATAATGAAAAAAGCGATTTGTCCTAGACGTGAGAAATTGCTTTTGTGAAATTGATACGGGAAGGAGTATCATTTTAGAAAGCATTTTGAAAAACAAACGTTTTATCCTTTTGAAAGAAGGATATGTATGTAACTCATACTTATTTTGAAAGAAAATAAGAAAATTATAAGTGAAAAACTTATCTTGTTTTTGAAAATTCCCGTATTGTTTGTGATTTGTGCGTGAAATAGAGATCCTAGACTCAGAAAGAAGAAGGCTAGTGTTTACATACCTTGTAGAGTCAAAGAGTAAGTTACGAAGTTTGTTCCATGAGACCAAGACCAAGACGAAGTAGGTTGAATTGTTCCCGCTTCAACGGTTTGGTGAGGACGTCGGCTATGTTGTCTTCGGATGCTACCTTCTCAATAGAGATATTCCCCTTTTGAACATTATCTCTTAAGAAGTGATGATGAATCTCTATATGCTTTGTGCGAGAATGCAATACCGGATTCTTGCTTAAGTCTATGGCACCTTTGTTGTCACATAGAATGGCTATGTCGCTTAGATGAATGTCGTAATCAACTAACGCTTGTTTCATCCATAGTGCTTGTTGGCATGCTTTGCCGGCGGAGACGTACTCGGCTTCGGTTGTTGATATTGCTAGTGCCGTTTGTTTCTTAGAAAACCAAGATGTTAAACAACATCCCATGAAAGTACATACCCCACTTGTACTTTTTCTATCAACGTAATCACCTGCATGGTCAGAATCTGCATATACAATTGTTTCTACTCCCATGCCCTTAGGATACCATAATCCTAATTGTGTTGTACCCTTAATGTATCTAAATATCCTTTTTACGGCTTCTAGGTGTGATGTTTTAGGGTCTTCTTGAAACCTAGCACATAAGCAAACACTAAACATGATATCCGGCCTACTTGTCGTGAGGTAGAGAAGATTACCTATCATGCCACGATATTTAGCATTATTGACGGATTCGCCGTCTTCATCTTTTGTGAGTTTGGTGTCGGATGACATTGGTGTCCTAATAGGTTTCAACTCTTCTAGACCGAATTTCTTTAACATCTCCTTTATGTATTTAGATTGATTAAAGAAGATACCATCTTTTACTTGTTTGATTTGTAGACCAAGAAAGAAACTAAGTTCTCCCATCATACTCATCTCGAACTCGTCATGCATGATTTTAGAGAAATCATCACACATGTCTTGACAAGTGGATCCGAATAGAATATCATCTACATATATTTGCACTATGATTATATGTGACTCTCTTTTCTTAGTAAAAAGTGTGTTGTCAACTAACCACATGGTATAGTTGTGTTTAATTAAAAATGACTTGAGTCTATCATACCAAGCTTTTGGAGCTTGTTTAAGACCATAAAGGGCTTTCTTTAATTTATACACATGTTTGGGTTTTTCAAAATCGATGAAGCCCGGAGGTTGAGCTACATATACCTCTTCATTAATGAAACCATTTAGAAAAGCACTTTTGACATCCATTTGATAAAGCTTTAGATCATTAGCACAAGCATACGCAAGAAGTATTCTTATAGACTCTAATCTAGCCACGGGGGCATAGGTCTCATCAAAGTCTATTCCTTCTTGTTGGTTATACCCTTGGCCAACGAGTCTAGCCTTGTTCCTAGACACTACTCCGTTTGCATCTAATTTGTTTTTATAAACCCATTTGGTTCCTATTATGGTTTGATTACTAGGTGGAGGGACAAGTGTCCAAACATCATTAGAAACAAATTGATTTAATTCTTCTTGCATAGCCATTACCCAACTCTCATCTTTTATGGCTTCTTGTGTATTCTTAGGTTCTATGGTTGAAACGAAACAAAACAAGCTACTTTGGTTTTGAACTTGAGACCTTAATGTTCTTTCATTTAGCTTTCCTATGACCCTTATCTACGGGGTGATCTTTGGACTCTTTAATGTTTATGACTTCATCATTTAAAGGTTCTTCTTCTTCATTTATCTTTTTCTTTATTACTATAGCTTCACTTTCTACAATCTCGTCATCGACAAGAGGTGGAGAGGGTTTAGGTGGACTTTCATCAAATTTTATATTTAATGACTCTTCTACCTTCATTGTTTCTTTGTTTAATATGACGTAAGCTTTGTTATTTGGAGAGTAACCTAGAAAGATACCTTCGGTTGATTTAGGATCAAATTTTGTAAGGTAATCTTTAGTGTTAAGAATAAAATATTTGCTTCCAAAGACTCTAAAGTGATTTAACATAGGCTTTTTACCTCGGAGTAACTCATATGGAGTTTTACCTAAGATTGGTCTAATTAAGACTCGATTGAGTATGTACGTTGAAGTGTCAACGGCATTACACCAAAACTTTTGAGGTATGTATTGTTCATTAAGCATGGTTCGACCCATTTCTTGTAGGGTTCTATTCTTTCTTTCTACTACCCCATTCGATTGTGGAGTGCGTGGAGCCGAGAAGTTGTGAGTAATACCATTAACGTCACAAAAGGCTCCAAATTGCACTTCATTATCGAATTCCCTACCATGATCCGTCCTAATAGACACTATAGGACTTCCTAGTTATCTTTGGATCTTTTTGCTTAATATTTCAAAATAATTAAAGGTTTCCGTTTTGTTCTTTAAGAATTTTTTCCATGTATACCTAGAATAATCATCCACTATGACCAAAGTGTAGTAGTTGCCTCCAGAACTTTGGATAGCGGATGGACCAAATAAATCCATATGTAGTAATTCTAGACACTTAGTTGTAAACACAATGTTTTTAGCTTTATGACTAGAATGAACTTGTTTTCCTACATTACAAGCATCACAAAAGTGATGTTCATATTTTAACTTAGGTAGATCTCTTACTAGATCTTTGGATGATAGCGATTGAAGAAGTCGCATGTTGGCGTGACCCAATCTTCGATGCCATAAGGTCGAAGTATCATCCATAAAGGTAAGACATAGTTTGTCTTTAGGTTCATTACCAATTTTAATGACATAGACTCCATGTTTCCTAATACCTCTTCCTATGGTTATGCCATTTTTTAATATCTTACTACCGGTTTTGGTAAAAGGTACATTGCACTTTTTATCACATATTTGTCCTACACTTAAGAGGTTAAAGTTTAGGTTTTCTACGTGACACACATCGTTAATGGTTAGAGATTTGTTAGAAATCGTACCTTTATCGATGATTTTACTTTTGCTATTTCCAAACACCACATTACCTCCATTGAAGGATTCATATATGGAGAATAGATCTTTATTGCCAGTCATGTGCCTCGTGCACTCGCTATCCTTGACCCATTCATCCGGGTCTAGGTCGACCTTTAAGCACACCTAAGAAAACAATTAACTCAAAAGTTTGGTCCCCATTTGTTCATGGGTCCATTAGTGTTAAACATTCCATTCATGTTAGACATGTATGGATAAGGTGAGTATGCATTCCATGGAGCAAAGTTTTGAAAAGGAAAACCAATTTTCATATTTGGGTTCCATCCCATTTGATGGTTACTTCTCGGGTAAACATTATTAGGTCTCCTAGAAGGATTTGGTTTTGAAAAAGATGGAGCCTTGTTTCTTGCAAAAGTAGGGTTATATTTTGGAGGTGGTTGTCTAGTGGTAACATGAGTTGGTTTCTTCCTTTTAACGATAACAAAATATGTTCTAGATGAAGAAGCTACGTTATTACCACTGTTTGCTACAGCAGATCCACGGATCCCTGGCTTAACACTAGCCGGTTCCCGTTTGATGGGATCCGTGGGATCTGCCACAACAGTGGCTGGTTTTTCTAGTGCCTTAATAAATTGTGTTTCTTTGTTATCACTAAGTTATGGATCAAGTTGTTGAATACCTAAACCTTTTTGGTTGTTGCCGGTTTTAACACTATCTAATATCATATCTAAGGTATTCGTACTTGTAGGACCTTAAAACTACAATATCAACTTTATCACAAACCCAACACGTATATCACGTTAACACAAACACAAACTATGCGTGAAGATGAAAGAAATAAAGATGAGAACGATGGTGACTTGATGTTATATGGATCGTGTATGTGAAGATAAAGATGAAAACAATAAGTTGTATATTCCAAAGAAAACACACACACACTCAAGCACACCCCTCAAATGACCATTTGAGGGGTATTTATAGTTGGAATACATGATGCGCTAAAAGGCTTTCTATGGGCCGTGGATATGGACTTGGATTGGATTGGGTTACTTGGACTTATACAAGGCAAGCTTACCATAACGCCTAGCCATTTAGCTTAGCCCAATCCACGTGACCGTTGACTATTCTATCACGATATCTAACACACGTTACAAAGTTCCTAAACGTGAATGACCATCACTTCTAATAAAACTATTAAGGCTAACAATCTCCCCCTAAGGGGTGGTCATTCAAATGATGCTCCACTTGATTAGGTCTTTACTTTTCTCGAGCTTGAACTTTGTGTGTAGATATAGAATAGTCTTGATTCTTTGTTCCTTCATGCTTTGTGATCAATTAATGTGGCTGTCTGCCATTGTCAACTTCATTGGTTAGGTGTCTCCACGTCTTTCTCCACCATGCTCACTCTTCTATTTGTCTTTAGGTTACCAATGATGTAGTTCTCGAGTCTTTAAACTTTGTAGATTCTTTGACATTGACGAAGAATCATCTTTAACTTTGTGTTGCCTTTGATTTTGATGAGAACTTTCATGTGTTGTTGGTATGAGCATGTGGAGAATCTGCACGATCAATCCGCTCCGGAGCTTCCATAAGAAGAAAAACATAAAAACAGGTTAGTAATAAGCGGATTCCGGCACTTACAAGTTTGAATTTCGAGGGTGTTAACAGCATAGTGTGAAAACACGTCTCTAATTCTCACAGAGGCTGTTCCTGAACTGGAGTCCCACAAGTGAGATAACACGATATACCGAAGTACATCTACAGTTCAGATGAGTCGCTGAGGTACACCGAAGCATCACCCCACGACTGTAGACCGTTTGAGACACACTAAGCGTAATCCACGGGGAGTTACCGAAGTGACCTGTTGTCAGGGCTGCTTGATGTTGACCCTGGCAGGAGTTTCCATTCAATCACTGAAGATCATAGATGTGAAACTTCTCATAAATGTTCTAGCAGATTGCTAAGATCTGCGTAGGACTCTATAATATATCACTTGTGTCCTTATTGATGAACAACAAGCGATGACATGTCAAGTGTTCCTATGAGATCTTTTGATGAATCTCGTGGCTCTAGACTCAATTAGGGCATTTTTGGTTTTCCTGAGCGGAGACTAGGGAGAGGGTCTCCTTCTTCAATACCAACAATCTCTAAGAGAAAGTCAATAGATTATGTAGGGTTCCCAGTGAGAATGAAACAAATCCTTTTAAGAGGAATTGAGTGGCTAGAAGGTTTAGTGCAATGCGCCACTGGGTCCATGACGTCTTTGTCTTCAATACCAGTGTCATCTAGTGACAACCAGTAGCAGATGAATTGAACCCGATTTCTGCCCTAAGGTTGAATATGGAGGGCTATTTCTTTTCACCCTTTCTTTTACTTTTCTTTTTAATTCTTCAACCCCTTCTTTCTCCTTTCTCACATTACTCCTTTTTTCAATCATTCCTAAGGACTTCTAATACTAACTATTTGTGATGTCCTTGGGTAGATCCCTCCGGCTCTGGCGGATCATAGGACAAATTTCCTATCCTTAGACACCTTATAACTCCATGATAGTCCCATGTTGCCATAAAACCATTTTTCTTGAAAATCTCTCAGAGTGTTTATGATAGAAAACATGTTTGAAACACTCCGTGAGTTTTATATTTTCAGAAACACTCCCCCTTCACATGTGCTTATAAGTTTTGACAGAAATCTGCACATAGAGGGTAGAGTTCGCACTTTTTGAATTGATCGACTTTAAATGAACTAGACCGATTCGAGACACGTTTACATCACTAGAGAACTAGTTTGAAATTATTACCCATCCTGGTCAAGTCCATAGAAAGTTTCTCGAGATGGTACATGATTCCTCGTCAATTCATTTGTTTCAACTGAGTCAATCTCTTTTGAGAATCAAACAACGATCATTAAACTTTTTGATCACATTTTAATCACGTCTCCTCCCCTTCAAAAATAGCATATTCGTGATATTTTTTATATCAACGGATTAAACAACATTTTAGAATCGTTTTGGGAGACAAACGGATTTGATTTAAGCATGAATTTGGAACATTTTGTTTTATACTCCCCCTTTAATAAAGCATAATCAATTAAATGGTTTTAGAGGGAGTTATCTTGAGCACAAAATATTTTGAAAGATTTTGAAAAATCTATTTGAACAATCTTGAAAAGGTGCTCAAGATGATGATGATTTCTCACCATTTTTAAATGTAGTGCACTGAAGCGTACACTTGATTTTTCTTTAAAATTACGAGTTTTGATTTGAAATGATCAAAAGTCATCATTTTAGTCCGGGTTTCGTACTGAAGTATACGAAAGCCATTTTATGAAGAAATTTTGAGAAACGACATGTTTTAGAAAACAATTAAAGAACTCTCGCTCAAGCATCTGTACATGCCCGTATCATTGTTGAATGACATTTCTAGAAACGTACAGAATATCGATTATACGAGAGACATGTCGTGAGAAGAATATTTTTGGATTTTATATTTTCTATTGTTTTTGAATTTTTTGAATGTTTTATATTTTTATATTTTGTTTTTGTTGGTTTTTCAAATTTTGTATTTTGTTTTTCAAAAATATTTACAGCGAAGCTTTTTGGAAAATCATTTTCAAGAAGATTCGAGAAGACGTTCTAACTCCTCAGGGGTTAGGCTTCGCATTCCAATTCGTCGAACTAAATAGTCAAACCTTTCTTTTGGAAGGGCTTTCATTAATAGATCGGCGAGTTGGTAATCTGTCTTCACGAAAAATAATTCAACAGTACCATTTTCGACGTACTCTTTGATGAAGTGGTAGCGGACACGGATATGCTTAGTCTTTGAGTGATGAACAGGATTGCATGATATGGCTATGCCACTTTTCGAGTCACAATACATAGGTATTTTATCAAAAGTAAAGCCATAATCTGTGAGTTGTGTTCTCATCCATAGAACTTGAGCACAACACGCAGATAGAGACACATACTCAGCTTCAGCGGTTGAAAGTGCAGTGCAATCTTGTTTCTTTGAAGACCAGCTTACTAACTTTTCACCCAAAAATTGTGCTCCTCCTGATGTACTTTTTGCTATAACTTGATCACCTGCGTGGTCCGCATCTAAAAAGGCAATTAGATCAAATCCGGATTCCTTCGGATACCAAAGTCCCATGTGAATGGATGTCTTCAGGTACCGAAAGATCCGTTTAACCTCTTTGAGGTGCAGTTCGGTAGGCTTTGCCTGAAACCGTGCTAATAAGCAAACAGCGAAATGAATATCTGGTCGACTAGCAGTAAGATACATGAGAGAACCAATCATGCTCCGATATTTCTTCGGATCAATAGGTTTCCCAAACAAATCGGCTCCAATTTTTGGTGAAGTTACCATTGGTGTTCCGACAGAGTCACAATTATCCATACCATGATTTTTCAAAATCTCAGTTGTGTATTTAGCTTGATTTATAAAAATTCCACGAGGGGACTGATGTATTTGTAAACCAAGAAAAAATTTTAGTTCCCCCATCATGGACATTTCAAATTTGCTTTTCATGAGATTTTCAAAGTGTTTTGAAAGATTCGGATTAGTGGACCCAAAGATGATGTCGTCCACATAAATCTGAAAAATCAAAATGTCGTTTTTGCATGTTTGTGTAAACAAGGTAGGATCAACTGTTCCTTTGGTGAAATTTTTTTGGATAAGGAAAGAGGACAGTTCGTCATACCACGCTCTCGGAGCTTGTTTCAATCCATAGATTGCCTTATTGAGTTTGTAGACGTAGTCTGGATGTTCCAAGTTGATGAAGCCTTCTGGCTGACTCACGTACACTTCTTCTTTCAGAGTTCCATTCAAGAACGCGGTCTTAATGTCCATCTGATAAACCGTGGTGTTTTTGTGAGCTGCATAGGCTAAGAATATCCTGACTGCTTCAAGTCTAGCTACCGGGGCGAATGACTCTTCAAAGTCTATCCCTTCCTCTTGTCTGTATCCTTTGGCCACAAGACGAGCTTTGTTGCGAATTACAGTCATCTCTTCATCCCTTTTGTTCTTCCATAACCATTTGAGATCAATGACGCGAATGTCAATTGGTCTTGGAACCATTTCCCAAGAGTCATGAAGACGGTATTGGAGAAGTTCCTCCTGCATCGCTTCTATCCATGCGGGTTTTGCCATTGCCTCGCGAATGTTCTTTGGCTCTATATTGCTAATTGAGCAAAGGTAAATGCATAAGTCGCAATCGGTGGCAAGTTGGCGTCTCGTCTGAATTGGCCTTGAAGGTTCACCAATAACTTGTTCAATTGGGTGGTCTTTTGTCCACTTCAGAGTAGAAGGATTCCGTTGGTTAAACGTATGCGAGTTAGATGGTTCTCGTAAGCTTGAGGATGATTCAGCTGATTCCATAGCAAACGGGTTTTCAAATAAGTCTTCATCTAACGTTGCATCGTTATGATGTTGGTTTTGCTCATCAACTGCTGGTAGAACGGGTGCAATAACTGTAGTAGATGTAGATGATGTAGATGGAGTTGGTGCATTGGTTTCGACCGTTGTGGATGCATCTTCTGTTGGTGGTGGAGGATGATTTTGAGCGGGTGCAGCGGAATGATGGTTTGATGCATTTGTCGAAGTTCCACCATAGTATTCATCGAACATTAACTCGAAGAAATTCTCCCATTCTTGTTCTTTAGGATTGTCAAATGAAGTTGATTGAGCTCTTTGAGGTACGAGTCCTGAACTGATGTGTCTAGAAGTCTGCGGGTTTAGTGCGGGTTCTAGAGCGAGTCTCTCAGAAGCCATATGTGAAAGTTCATCAAATTTCACATTCATCGTCTCCATGATCCTCCTAGTTCTTCTGTTATACACCCTGAATGCCCTCGAGTTATCTGAATATCCAATGAAGATTCCAATATCACCTTTAGCTTTCAATTTACCTAGATCTTCTCTGTTGTTCGTCGGATAGCACAAAGCGCCAAACACGTAAAAGTAAGAGATATCAGGTTTTCTGTTGTTCACAAGCCCATACGGGGTTTTATTGAATCTAGGATGGATTAGGGATCGGTTCTGAGTGAAACAAGCAGTGGCAACAGCATCAGCCCATAGAAATAACGGTGCACTAGAATAAATTAGCATTATGCGAGCAGCTTCCACAAGAGTTCTATTTCTTCTTTCAACTACCCCATTCTGTTGTGGAGTTCTAACAACTGATGTCTGATGTGTAATTCCAACATCTTCAAAATAAGTTCTTAACTCCTGATTTGTGAATTCAGTGCCGTTGTCTGTTCTTACAACCCTTACTGGAGTTTGAAGAAGTACTTGAATACGTTTCAGAAAGGTGATGATGATGTCTGGTGCTTCGTCTTTTGATCTCAGAAACTTAACCCGTGTATATCTTGATTAATCATCGACGATAACAAGAATATACTTTTTCCCATTAATGCTTTCAACTCTCATTGGGCCACATAAGTCCATGTGCAACATATGCAACTTTGCTTCCGAACTAGGTACGGATTTGGGTTTATATGATGCTTTTTTGCTTTTTCCTTGTTCGCATGATGGACATAGGTGATCCTTGGTGTATTTAAACTTTGGAAGTCCGTTGACGATGTTGTCTTTGGCAAGATTGTTGATGGTGTCAAAATTGAGATGGGATAACCTTCTATGCCACAACCAGGACTGTGTTCCAGATGCTCGTGTCATAAGACATATTGGTGATGAAGAGGCCATTTGATAGATGTCGATAGCATACAAGTTTGTATCACGATTCCCAGTTAAGAGATCAGTGCCATCCAAGTTTCTAACGAAGCAAGCATTTTTCCTAAAAGCAACCTCTAAATCTGCATCACAGACTGCCCGATTGAAAACAAATTATGTCCCAACCCTTCGACATAGTAAACCCGAGTGATCAAATAATTTCCAAAAGGTAGATCTCCATAACCCATGATAGCTGCTACATGATCATTTCCAAAACGTACGGTTCCCATGAATTTCCAAACGAAATTGATCAGCAGCTTCAGATTCCCGGTCATGTGCTTGGAGCAACCCGAGTCGACGATCCAAAGACATATTTTGATAACCTGCCAATAACAGAAGAAGAAGATTTTGGAAACCGTTTTGATTTTGGTTCCTTTGGGTTAGAAGTAAAATCCTGATCACACTCATAGAAGTTATCTATTGGTAAGACAGGTGCATCACTCATTCTACCATTCTCAAGTGTGAAAGTTCTACCTGTGGGTTTCCAAATGTCATCCCTAAAGTAAACATTATGCTCCCTATCAGTAGTGTAAAGCCTAAGTCTCGCAACTAGTCTTCCTATTCGTTTAGCATAAGTTCTTTTGGGTGCATTCTTCTTAACAGGCTTAACAATCTCATTCTTGGAAACACAATCATCATGAACATTAGTTAAAGATTTCTTGCAAGTTAAACAAAGAGATTCAACACATTCATTAGACTTAGCAAGTTTCATAGGTTCATTACATTCAGATGAAATGTCTTTCTTATTACAAAGCGGTAAATTCCTAGGGTGTTCTTCTACTTTCTTCTCTTTATTCAAGCGACTACTCTTAGAGGCAAGCGAGACTCTATTGTTCCTTGTATTGCTCTTAGGCTTTAGTCTGCTGCTCCTAGAGGTGCTTCCTAGTCCTGTAGAAGGTAAGGCACACTCATTAGGATTCACAATCTTATCTAGAGAGGTGGTTTCAGCTTTCCTAGTCTCTTTAGAGTGCTTTTCTAAACTTATGTTGTTTGTTCCATATGTTTTAGATGTGGAGGCAGACGCATTAGTGGTACTCATCTTAAAAAGGCCAGGTGCTAAAACTTTTGGTTTCTCGATAACCGCTTTTCCTTTATCAACATTATGTTTAGGTAGGGCAGGTGGAGTGACTGGTTTTGATGAAACATTTTTCTCATTGACTTTTGGAGGAGGCATAGAAACAGACATTTTTGCTTTGGAAACCGGTTTGGGAACATTTGCTTTCTCCGCAGTCAATGGTTTTTTAATCACAGTATCCACTGCCTTTCCTGTTTGACTTTCCAGCTGAGCCCTCAAAAGATCATTTTTCGCTTTCATGTCATTGTAGGCACGCTCATACGACAGTTTGTCATACTTGCATTCCTCAGTTTTGCGATCAAGTTGTTTAAAATATGAGACATTTTCTTTTTCAAGTTTTTCAAGAGCTTTTTCATATTTTGAAACAATTTCGGAGGTCTCAGACTGGAGTCTTTCATGATCTTCAACAGAATATGTTTGCAAAATGATGGACATAATATCAGTAGTCAAAACATCTTCGAAGAGAGAATCATTTAACTTTTCCAAAACTTTGATTTGTTCAATACTTTCATTAGCTTGCTTTACCAGGGATTTATGGTCCTTGACAAAGTCAGTTGTTTCTTTCAAAAAGGCTTGTTCAAAATAAATTACCCTGGAGTTGATGTTATTCAGCTGAGGGGCAATTTCAGTTTCAAAAAACTTTTTTTGTTCAATATCAAAACTATTAAACCAGATGTTGGTTGTAATATGAGTTTTAGTTTTAACAGTCTCTTGAAGTCTCCCAATTCTAGTTTTAACATCGTCTAAAATGCTTCTGGCATCACTTGTGTTAAAAGGATTGTTTGAAGACATTTGTTCGATTTTCGAAAAGGATTTTGAGACAACTACAGGAGTTGCAACTGGTTTTGAAACTGGTTTTGAAACTGGTGTGATGGAAAACTTTGATTGTTCTTTATGTGAAACAAACGAAATACCATTAATTTTGTTCCATTTGTTATAGTCAATTGGTTTGATTTCCGGATGTTTTTGTTTCATTTTTGATCTACTCTCCTCAGATAGTTCCAACGTTTCAAGAGAATCATGCACAATTATAGGTTCATGCAAAGGTTTTCCATTGTTCAACACATTCTGAGATTTCTGAGCTTTCTTGAGGAAACAAGGAGGTGAGTTACCAAGAGCCATTTTATGTGTCGTATGAAAAATCGGATTTACTTGATTAGAAAGCATCTTGTTTGTTTTAGCGGAATGACCCGTTGTAAGAAGTAAATTATCCAATTTTTTGATAGTTTCATTTTTATCCAGAATTTCATCAAGAAGAGAATCTTCTCGTTGTGAAAAATCAGCAATTAACTGTTTCTTCTCTTTTTCAAGATCAGAAAGCAGTGTTTTTTGTTTAGAAAGTTGGTCATTTAGTTCAGAAATTTCCTTGTTTAAAGATTTTATTTTCAAGTTCAGATTCACATCAAGTGTATCATACTTGATTTACAATTGTTTTTCTCTTAAAACAGAATCTCGGTAACCAATTTCTAATTCTGATATTTTGTTTGTATGAAATTCATAGGCTCTGGCGTTCTCTTTGTAACTCTCAAGCTCAGTGGTCAATTTAACATTCGCGGCCTTAACTTCGCGATTGACCTTACTAACTTTCTCAAGCACAGTTATTGATTAATGATTCAAAATAAGCACGTGTTTCCTCATCAGTCTCAGTATTTTGTGCCACACAGCCTCCACTAGGATCCACATCTGGAGTTTCGGAGTTAGTATTGCTACAACTCGGATTGTCCAGGTATGTATCATAAGTAGGTGCTGGCGTCACAGAATGTTGTTCGTCATGAGTAAACACATCAAATAGGACATTGTTATAGCATGGATCAATGATTGGTACCTCAGATACTGCGTTGGCGTCATAGACAGGAGGTGCGTCAGAGTCAGTGTCGTACTTAGTCTCCTGAAGATTTGCCATGAAGATGCAGTTCGCATTAATTTCCTCGAGGTCTTCCAAATCATCCACAATAGCGAAAAAATCATTTTCCTCAGCACTCAACTGCATCCCTGCTTCTTGCTTATGTGCTAACAGCATAGCTTTCCGAAGAAACTCAGCATTCTTCTTGTGTGGCTTAGTGGGACAGTTTCGTGCCATGTGACCCACTCCTTGACAGTTATAACACTTAACCTGATTACCTTGATTCACATTTCCATAATTCCCAACGACTGGAGCTGCAACATTCCCATTCTGATTACCCACTGCTCTATTCCCAACATTCTGTCCCATCTGATTTCCAACATTCTGACCCAACTGATTACCCTGATACGGAACCGCCTGATTACCCATACGAAATCCAGTAGCATATCCCTGCTGATTCCCAATAACTCCAACCGTTTGTCCTTGATTACCCATATTCACACCCGGTTGTGCAATTTGCCTATTGCGAGTGTTTGATGAAATCCTTTGGTTGTTGTTAGTTGGTGTGGAATAGCGACCTCTGAATGCTTTACCCAATAAAGGAAATACTTGTAACAAAGCTTCTTCGGGTTCCATTTCAAGATCAGTGATTTCTTGTTTCTGGTAATGTTGTTGTTCTGGTGGATAGGTTTGTTGTTGAAGGATAACAGCTTGTGGTTGTGGAATGTATTGCTGCAAGTTGTTGTTGTTGGAAGATGATGAAGGTTGTTGTTGTGTATTCACTGAAGGTTGAGTCTTTGCAATAAGAGCCAATGGATCATGATTCTTTGCCAATCTTTCTTTCCTGACTTCATTCGCTTCAGCTTGGTTTTGTTTCAGAAAATCGTTTAGTTGATCAAAGTTCACCTGATGTAAGTCTTTTGTTTGGTTGACAATAGTTACATATCGTCCCCATTCTTCTGGAAGATTGTTCAGGAACTTGATGTTTTGAACGATAGTTCTGGGTGCTAACTTGTTTCTGATAAGCTCGTTCATCAAAGTGCAAAACCTTCCATAGTAGGATTCAATGGATTCTCCTGGTATAGAAGTGAACTTTTCCCATTCAGTTAGCAGCTTGTTCTCCATGTCTTGTTGACCAATTTCTGTTCCATGACAAAGCCGTCTAACACGTTCCCACATATCGAAAGAAGTTTCACAACTGTCTACCACAGCAAATATGTCTCTTGGTAAACCCAGTTGGACAATATGAATTGCCATGTCATCTGCATCGACTTGCTTCTGATCCTCTTCAGTGTATTCTGATTCAGTTTGAGTATGAAAAGATGGTGGTACGTCAGGAGTTCCAGGGTCTAGGATTTGTCGAGGCTTGAAGGGTCCATTCGTAATGGAGTTAATCATGAGTTTTCCATTAGGTTTGGTCTTGATGTAGCGAAGCATACGACTTTTCCTTTGAAGATAACCACCTTTTTCCAACATAGGAGGACGGTTTTCAGCACCGGCTGCATGAATGTCTTGTTGAGTTGCCATTGATGAAGATATGATCTGATAAAGTTGATGTAGGATCGATTCAACGATAAAAGAGTTGTGGTTGATGAAGATTAAGCTCGGTTGTTGTAGTGAAAATTTGCTCTAAAAACTTAAAAACCTCAATAACTTCTATTATGAGCGTTTTTAGGACTTGAAGGTTGACCCGAATGAATATTTCATTCAGCGTGACAATCTTCTCGTTCTTACGGTCGTTTTGATGGGTAGATCGCTGAAAACGGAGTTACGGTTTAAAAGTTATAGCCGTTTGAAGTTTTGATCACAATCTTACTCGTAAAACTGTTCTTATGCGTAGAGATGAGTGCTTATGCGTAGGATGCTTATGCGTAGGATCTTATGCGTAGGAGTCCTTATGCGTAAAGAGCTTAGGCGTAGAAATCCTTATGCGTAGAAATCCAAATTACGCGTAAACTTAAGGTTAAACGTAAGTCTTATGCGTAAACGTTAAGCGTAGAAGTAGAGTACCTTACGCGTAAGAGTTAACTTATGCGTAGAGTGCTTACTCGTAAGCTTTCTGCTTATGCGTAAGAGTTGGTTTAAAACCAAAAATCCTTTACACTATCACAGCGTAAAAGATATCCGAAAGTCGAAGTGTTCCACACACTTATCCAAGTGAGGGAAGCACTGAGTCACCTTTGTTGCACGAAGATTCTTCACCAAAAAGTTATGCGTAGAAACTTATGCGTAGAAAAAGGTTTTTGACTTTCTTACGCGTAAAACTAGGGTTTTGACTTACGCGTAAAAAATTTCCAATGATTCAACCAATTTTTGATGCACAAACAGCCTTAAAAACACTCAAATAACAAGATTGTTTTGACCAAAAACACCCAAAACGCGTAGAAATGAACAACGAAATCAAAACGAGTTTAAAAACGATTTAAAACACGTAAAGCTTCGAACTTTTTGCCAAAACTAGAATCTTTAACACTATATAAACCTTAGACCATAAGAATCTTGAAGATTTAAGTGCAAAAATAAAAGTTTTATGCGTGAATCTTGAGAAAGACGACTACGCGTAACACGTCAAAAAAACTTCAACCAAAACACTCCTAAACCATTGTTAGGCGATTGATACCAATTGTAGGACCTTAAAACTACAATATCAACCTTATCACAAACCCAACATGTATATCACGTTAACACAAACACAAACTATGCGTGAAGATGAAAGAAATAAAGATGAGAAGGATGGTGACTTGATGTTATATGGATCGTGTATGTGAAGATAAAGATGAAAACAATAAGTTGTATATTCCAAAGAAAACACACACACACACACACTCAAGCACACCCCTCAAATGACCATTTGAGGGGTATTTATAGTTGGAATACATGATGCCCTAAAAGGCTTTCTATGGGCCGTGGATATGGACTTAGATTGGATTAGGTTACTTGGACTTATACAAGGCAAGCTTATCATAACGCCTAGCCATTTAGCTTAGCCCAATCCACGTGCCCGTTGACTATTCTATCACGATATCTAACACACGTTACAAAGTTCCTAAACGTGAATGACCATCACTTCTAATAAAACTATTAAGGCTAACAGTACTCATTCTAGCAATTTTAGAATCTAGTTGATCAACTAGTGTTTGAAGTTGAACGCAAAGTTCACATTCACCACTTTCTATTTTACCCTTTTCTAAACGTTTCAGTTTTGCTTTTAATTCTATGACTTCTTTATCTAAACGTTGGTTTTGACTTTTTAAAAGCTTGTTTTTGTTAATTAGTTTTAAGATAATATTGCATAGTTTGTCATATTCATTATGCAATGAGTCGTCATCAAGTGATGAGCTACTATAGTATTCGTGACATACCTCGTCATTTTCCATGAGACAAATTTCTTCGTCCTCCTCGTCGCTCATTCCCCACGTGCCGCTCACGAACGCCTTTTGATCATCCCGTTTGGGACACTTACTAATATAGTGGTTTGGGTACCGACATTTAAAGCAAGTACGATCATCTTTTGGCTTCTCGTCCTCTTTGCTTTTCCGAAAGCCTTTCTTATCGTCATACGGTTGTTTGACGTATCTTCCCTTCCTTCTAAAGAACTTTTTAAAGTCCCTTACCGCCATAGCGTACTCCTCGTCGTCACTACTCGAAGAGGAGTTCTCTTCATCGCTTGAAGCGTTTTTAGCTTTAAGGGCAAGATATTTGTGTTTCTCTTTCACCTTTGAGGCTTCGGAGTCTTTAGCAAGGACAAGCTCGTAGACTTTTAAGTTGCCTATGAGTTCATCAAGGGTGAGGATTGTCAAATCTTTTGACTCTTCGATCGCCGTCACCTTGGATCTCCACTTCGATGGAAGTGCCCTTAGATATCTCCTAACATGGTTACGGCTAGAAAAAGGTTCATCAAGTGCTTGTAAAGATGTAATAATAGTATTAAAATTAGCAAATGAATGATCTATAGTTTCCTCATCCGATATTGAAAATTGTTCATATTGTTGAACAAATAAATCAATTTTATTATTTTTAACTTGTTGATTACCTTGATGAGTTACAACTAAAGAATTCCAAATTTCTTTAGAAGTTTTAAGCATAGAAATTCTTTCGAATTCCTTTTTGGGTAAAGCATTATACAAAACCATTTTAGCTTCACTATTTTTAGAAAGCTTTTTTTTCATTTCATCATTTAGTTTATCATGAGGTATGTTAACTAAATTTTCTTTATCATCATTTGAGGTAGCCTCAAAATCGCCTTCAACAATAATGTACCAAAGATCAATATCTTTAGACTTCACATATGTTTCGAATCTATTTTTCCAATATATAAAACCATTAATTTCAAGTAGTGGTGGTCTTTGCATAGATTGCCCTTCCTTGTAATTTTCAGAACCCATAGTGATCGAAAAGTTTTTAAAATACAAATTTACTTTAAAAATTTTATAAACTTAGCTCTGATACCAATTCTGGAAAACTAGAAGGGGGGGTTGAATAGTTTAGCCGATTTTAAGTTAGTTTCAAAAACTTTAGATTCGTTAATATGTGAGATCTTATAGATGTAGAGAAAGTATAGATCTAATGACAATGCAAGTAAATAAAGTAAAGCAAAGGGATAGAAATGACACAACCGATGTATAGTGGTTCGGCTACAAGGACACCTTCCTTCCCCTACTCCACTCCCCGGGTCACCTACTCGAGAGTTCAAGCACTATGTCAAGAAACTCCTTCACTTGGCGGAGAAGCCTTCACAACGTTGCTTACACCTTTTTCCGGTACGAAGCTAAATACCGAGTCCGTAACACGGTGGACCAAACCAACAAGACTATTACACAACAAATATGTGAAATATCAAATACAAGATCTTCGCTACAGAAATCTTGTGGAGTGACAAATCAATCAAGGACCCCTTGCTTGGATGACTTGTAGAATGCTCGTTGTGACAACTCGTAATTTCAGGTCATTTTTACAAACTTTGGAAGTTTCACTATTTCATCATTTATCGTAAATTACGTTTACGAGTATCAAATTCGCGTAACCTTAGTGGTTTAGCTGCGAATTCATGAGCATTTTATCAAGGACATTTCATATAGACAAGATTTAGTCTACACAACATTAATAACATCATTTCATATCAATATTATGCATGGGTTTGCATTTTTCATTAAACGTTTATTTTCCTATTAAATAAACGCTATCGCCTAAACATTTATTTTGAACATTTAATCCGACACTTCCAAAAATATTCCTAATATATTTTTATACTCAATTTAAGACTATAAAAATTATATTATTAATTTACCCGATGTTTTCAATTTATTTCGTATATAAATTGTTATGTTTATATAATTACGACGGTTTTCGTAAATTCAACCCGATAAATATTTATTCACTCAATTTTTGTGAGAAATGTATTTTTACAATTTTTATGACCTCAATATATTTTATCTTGACCCGTGAAAATTTATTTTTAACTAACGCTACCCTATATACTCAAATGTGACTACAACTTATCATTTAACTTCAATTAACTTACTAAACATTACACATTATACATTTAAAAAAAAAAAAAAAAAAAAAAAAATAGTATTAAGTAAATGACTAAACCTCCTTGTCGACACAAGGAGGGTGAGTCATGTGGTTTTTGGCTAAATATCTCAAGTATATGTATATTATACTAAAATCTAATACAAACATTCACTTATTCATTTTCACAAGTAATAAAAGATCAAACTATCTCTTGCTCTTTCTCTCTTCCAAAACCGGCAGCCAACCAAGGATCAAGAAGGAAGCATCATAAAAATTTTCAAGACAAAGATTATTATACTCTAGTATCACTCTTTGCATAGGTTTTGAAATAAAAACCTATGGTGATTAGGAAAATCCTTTGTTCTCATAAACCTCATCAAGTTACTTGTAAGCTTTTCATTTTCATGATCATATTTCATATTCATTTTCATATTCATTACATCATATTTGAGAAAACATGCAAGTCATATGATGTTTGTACCACTTTTAAATTGATTTTTAAGAGCTATGTATATATAAGTCATCCTATAATTACACCTTGTTATATATTATTTTTGGTGATGTCTAGGAACCCATGACACCCTAAGAAGGTGTATGGTAGGATTAGAATAGATTCGGAGTTGTTTTGAATGGGTTAGAATAGGTTTGGCGCGAGAAAAACTCATTTCGACAAATTTTAAAAAGGGTCTGTCCATATTTTTGAAATCTGGAAAATCCGACAGTTTGTAAAATATTTTGGGCTAGATATTTAGAAAATACACTTTAAAACGAAAACGTGGCCGCTTGAACGGATTAAAACGGAGCTATAACGAAGAAGTTATGAATTTTTCAAGTTTGACGACGAAAGATATTTGGTACAGAAAATTCAGCTTGTAATCTCGCCTTTTTACGAGTCAAAAATGAGTCTTAAGCGTTATAAAATGTGTCGACTTATCAAAAATATATTAGTATATGTTATCACGATTCCGAGGACATATAAAACGTAGAAAACGGACTTGTAACGATTAAATTACACGTGATTTAACAAAGTTGCCGTAACTTTATTATATAAGAAAAACTAATATATTTCTATTAGACAAGTATTACGGCAAACAAGTGACCATGTTGAGGGTCGTTTTTAACATTGATGGAGTACTTTTTATAAAATGATGTCTTCTAGTAAAAGTAAGTTCGCCTGGTCTATTTTTCAAAGTGTTCAACCGTTCGTCAAACGGAGTTGTAATGAATAATATACGGTCGCTTAAACTTTGCCGAAAAACCACCCTTAAACAATATGTTGGACACAAGTACCATACTTTAACTACATTTCTCTCCATGATCGAGACCTCTAGGATGAAAAACTTAAATGCTAAAACTTTGAGATAATGATACAAGCTTCCCAAAACCGTTGAGTTTGTTTCCTAACGCTCGACGTGCACCATTTTACGACTAGTTTTTAGAGGCCGTTTTAGTCACTTTCATGGATATTTCAACGATATTATTTTACGACGAAAAGTTATAATTTCATAATAAATCACTAAATGATTATCGTAGGATATCATTTCAACGTAAATACTTGTAAAGTATTTTATAACATGACGAGATGTCATAAACATATATTTCGACGATAAACATTACTTTCAAACGTACAAGTGGTATAGATTACATATGGATTTGCATGCACGACATTGTTTCATGATTTACATTAGAACATATCATTCATAATAGGTCACGGTCAGAGGTTGCGCCTCATTTCAGCATTGCCATTATATCATCATTATCATTGCAACAGGTGAGTTTTCATAGCCCCGATTTATTCAAGTTTTTACTTATTTCAAACCTACGGGGGAGAATACATTGCACATCATTTTTATTACGATACCAAGTATATCAAATTCATTTACATTGCTTAAGTTACCTCATGCCAATTGAATGTCCCCATTATATAACATGAGCCGTTAATTTCATAGAAGCGAGGGTGAGTGGATAGATCTATCGAGGGTGACTCCTCCATCCGGGTTGGTGGATTCCAACTGGTTAAACGGATGCATTTCATTTAATAACATTATTTGAGTTGTTTGGCAAACACTCTGTTGGGGCGAACATCATGATCAGTCTAGTTTCGGTGTCATGGACTTATAGCAATTGTATCATTTTTGTGACGACATTGTCATACATAATTTATACTTGTGGTAGTCGTATTGAACATTTTCAACAACTCTATGAACTCACTCAACCTTTGTGTTGACACTTTTAGCAATGTATTTTCAGGTAACTAAGGCATTCACTTCATGGCATGCATGTGGACATATCATAGAGTCGCGGTGACGACACGTCTCACATGGGATTTATATACTTTAAAAACATCGTTTGACTTGTACCAAACTTATTTTCCGCACATAGTAACTTTCATTTGGGACCTATCTTTGTAACTCTGAATGTTTTTATTAAATCAAGCGATGTATTTACCAAACGACACTTTAGGTCGTTCAATATAACTGTGATTGTGATGCTATGACAGTCAATCCCCAGGAATTCCATTCCGCTGCAAAACAGGTAATTTGGGGGTGTGACACTCGTGATCTCGCCTTAGAGAAGGACCTATATGAGAATCACAATAGAAAGAAAGAAGAACAACTCTCTAGATCAAGTGATCTATATGTTAGAAGAGAATGAGAGTGTTTGAGAGATTTAGTAAGAAGAGGGGTGAGTTAGAATGAAGAAATGGCTCTCTATTTATAGGCAATTTCTGTCACTGTTACCCGGATCCCACGGATCCCTCCCACTTGGGATCTGTCTAGTGTAATCCTAGGGATCCGTGGGACGCTCCTCTTTGCCCATGGGTTTTTTGGTTATGGGTCATGGGTTATGGGTTGGTCCATGGGTTTTCCTTAGATTCAATGTATCTAAAGTATACATTGTATCTAGCCAACTTGGGTATGGGTTATGATCCATGGGTTATGGTCCATGGCTTGTGGTTTTTACCCATCCTAATAAACTATTACAACAAATAATTAATTACAACATTTTTGTATTTAAATGGCTATATGTAAATGCTTTACAAAAATAACATGTATCCTTATAATTGTACTTAAGATAACATTATATTTGTTATCAACAAAACACAAAGAGATCGCAAAATATTAATAAACTTTTTTATGGTTTATTTGTATTAACATATTGGACTAGTTAAACATGCTACATTAGGATCACTTAAACTTTCCTTAGGCTCAGTTGATCTCACATTCACTCATGGATGACTTAGGATCACATTCAAGGTATTTTTGATTTTTCATTACTTCAGAACTCACCATCTTTCCACTCCAATGTTTACATATTCTTCCTCTCATCTCAAAACACCTAGTTTGATATTTCTCTCAATTTTGACAAATTGATTTTAGTCATCTCTACCTTAAAATACTCTAAAAACTAGTTTTTCATTTCTTGTGATTTTTAAGAAATTTTGAAATTTTCCTTTGATCACTATCTAGTTTCTATGATCATTAGCCATCCTCAAAACACTTAGTTTCATCCATGATCACTCATTTGTGTTTCTAAAACTCCATTTTCCCCACAAAAGTCATCATTGACAAACCTCACTCATTAGTCTTGACCACTTAGGTCTCATGCCATGTAAGACATCTTAATAGACTGGCTAATTTAGGATATGTAGGTACTAGACCTTGCTAGAACCCAATCATCTCCTTTTCACCTCATCTGTTAGCCGGATCCCTAGCCTAAAGCTAGCTGGATCCCTCTAGTGAGGGAACCGTAGAACCGGGAAAACAGTAGCTGTATTATCTCTTGAGATAATAATTTCAAATTTTATTTTTCCACTCAAACACTTGCCCAACACATATGATTATCAGCTTCTTATATGTTTATAAATGAGTTCCATTTATTTGATTATTTACGTGTTATTTTTTTTTCTTTCATGACATTATGCGAACAATTTCTCCATTTGTATAATTTTTTTCCTTTTGTACTAACCCATTTGGATTCTTTTAGGTTGACAATGTTCGATTTCATCATCAAGTCAAGTTGTGCTCATTCGCACATTTTTCATATTCTTAATCTTGCATCATCCTCACCATCTTCCTTCACTTCTGTCACTACTCACAAAGTCATCATGTCTACCACCTTAAGTACTTGATTAACCAACAAGGTCAATCTTAGTGAAAATTCTTTATTAAGTCATCAACCGAGTCAACAAAAAGAGTCACCTTGATACCTTTCATCACCATCCCTTGCTACTCTTGAGTCACTTTCTTACCTAGTAAAACTTGACCTCTCATCACCTCTACCACAACTTCCATACCTCTAAGTTATGATGATGATTGCTATCATTATCACCATATCCAAGGTCTAGCTCATGAACTAAGTGATAAAGTACTCTTCATGTTCTACCACATCCTACTTGTATCAACCACAACCTACTTATGTCAACCACATCCTACAAGTGTCTCACTACCACTATAATTCATGGTTGCTCAACCATCCTCCACAAACATCTATGTTGTCAAAAGCCAAGTGAATTTCATAATGAAATGCGTCTCATCCCCAAATACATATTTTTTCTTACCTTAAACAACCTTACAACCTTTAAACCAACCACGATGATGCAAGTAGTAGGATTATTTTTTGACACTAATACTTTCTTTATAGGTTCATATATATACACTTTGATGTGTATGGGATTCTCGTCTATGGACGAAATTTTACACTATTTTTTTTCTTTGTAGGTTCACTCATATACATGGTTTTTTATATGGCACACTTATCTCCGGGCGAGGTTTATTTTTTTTTTTAGGTTCTTCTTGACGCCCTCGAGCAAGGGGAGCTTCCGTCGAGTATCTACAAAGTGCATCATATGACTTACTCGTCCAAGGACGAATATATTTTTTCACCAATTTTTTGTTTTGTAGATTTTCAAAACACACTAGGAGCACTTGATGCCCTCAATAAAGGGGAGCTTTCGTTAAAGCAAAAACATTGCAAATTTTGCAATACTTTCGTCTTAGCTTCCTAAAATACTTGACGCCCTTAACAAGGGGGAGAAATTTTCAAGGGGGAGCATGCACACATTCATTCTTCAAATTTTCTTTATGTTTCAACAAAAGGGAAATTTCTTTCTCATCATATATTTTTTTTCATTCCATAACACTAACCTTGATGTAGGTTAAGCCTCAAAATTTGATCCATTGATCCGTTGACAACAATGGTTATAATTCAAAGGATATTTCTATGTGTATTTTTTTTTCTTTGTGTGATTCTCTAGGTTCCTCTAAAAAGCGAGATCACAACCTCTTGAAGACGTGCAAGCTCAAGGTCATGAGTTGCTAAGCCTCGTGATCATCAAGACCACTGAAGTGAATCTTGTTGATAATTCTTCTCTTCCTCCATTAGTATTTCGTGTTGAAGGTATTGGCGTGGTGTGCCAATTATGTACAACAATGGGAGCAATAAGGTGTTTTCAATTTAATTCACTAGGTATGATACTAGCTCGCCATTCTTGGGAGAAATGAAGCTTAAACTCCAAGGACACACCCTTTCTGTTTCGAAAAAAGGGGGAGAAGAGCGTAAACGGAGAAGGTATTGTAAAGGAAGTACGAACACAAGTAACTTCGACATTTTACCTATCTATTACGTTTACATATATTTTGTCATCATCAAAAAGGGGGAGATTGTTAGTGCAAATATTATGATATTTAATCTATACAGTCTTGTTTGTTTTGTTGATGAAAAGCATGTAACTTGTAATACATATCGTAAAATGTATAAGTTACTCGTAATCTTATTTTGTCTCAACATACTTTCAACATCTCTCGACGTCTCAAATCCTTGTATACTACAACACAGGTTCGTACATGATTGTTATGTTGCATTATTATCAAACCCCTAATAAACCATTAAACATGTTTATTTAAATAGTTTGTATAAAGCCAAAACCATTTTTATAAAACATATCTAACTAACATTTGTTACTTACACTTTTATAAAATATATGGCCTTAAAACTAGTTAAGTAAATGGTTAATAAAATAGGATGGATTATCCATAACCCATGACCTATTACCCATTACCCATGATCCATATCCCATAACCCATTGTCTAGGTTCATTGTATCTAGTTGGGTACCCATGACCCAAAGTCCATGACCCATAACCCATAACCCAAGACCCATGTGCATTAATTACATCATGAATTAAATGTGCATTAATGTGCATTACATCATGCATGACATCACAATGGGTAAAATCCATGACCCATGAACTAAGATGTCTTTGACATCATGCATAACATCACAATGGGTAAAATCCATGACCTATGACCCAAAGTCCATGGCCCATGACCCAAAGACCATAACCCAAGACCCAAGATGTCTTTGACATCATGCATGACATCACATAGCTTCTTTGCCTATAAATAGCAAACCATTTCTTCTTTGTTTCTCACACCTTTTCACATACTTTCTCTCCACCATTTTTAACATATTTAGATTAGCAGGAAGCATGTAAAACACCCTTATCTCATATGATCATACTGCTTCTAACTTTCATTTGTTGTAAGCATACTCCCGAAGTGATCCTCCAAAGCAAGCCTAGAGATCTTGCATCCTTACCTACTGAAGTAATCCTCTATCACAAGCATACAAGCACATGAAGATCTTCTTCAAAAAGCTTGGGAAAATTGTCATCTTCATTCATGGAAGACTAACTACATCATGCTTTGTGTTCTTGATGTTTGGTTTAGTATTTCATATCCATTAGACACATTGGCTTGGATCTTGTCTTGTATCATCTTCTTGTATCTATAACTAGATTATATGGTTTATGTGTTTGTGCCATAAAACACAAGGTTGTTATGTTGGGCCACAAAACATAACATGTGTCATAGATGTGTCGTGTTGGTCGGGTAATGGTTCCTCGTTTGTAATGGAACCCGGTATCTAGCCTGGTACCAGATAAAGTGTAGGCGACCTTGTGATAGGTTTGGTTCTACCTCGTGAAAGAACTCGGTATCTAGCCTTGTACCAGATAAAGTGTAGGCGACGTTGTGTAAGGTTTTATCCGCCGAGAATGGAGTTTGTTGATCTAGTGAAGTAACTCTCGAGCTGGATACTCGGGGAGTGGAGTAGGGAAAAGAGGAGCTTTGTGACCGAACCACTATAAATCCTCGTGTTTGTTTGTGTATTCTTTTACTTATCGCTTTACTTTTATTCTTGTTTTATATTGTTGATTGTCTATGTGGTTGATGTTTATGTTTGTGATGTATACTTGGTCTTTCATATAGTCATAAACTATATTTAACACTTTACATATTATGACACGCTTGATCAAGAAAAACAAACCGGACTAATAATGGTGAAACTTGATTTATAATGAACCATTAATCTTGCGGAATCTTATGTGATATTAAGGGGTTGGCTTTACATGCCGTAATGCGTTAAATGCATCCTCGCGTCGAGATTAGCAAATGCAATGGTTTATACTATATTTGATACAAAAGTTTCAAGTTTGAAATGAAAACGTATTCACCCCCCCCCCCCCCCTCTACGTTTTCCACACTCTCCTTAAAACAAAAACAAAAAATTAATTAATAAAAACTAAAATTGTTAAAATTCCGATGGTTTTGTTTTTAAAATTGACGAAACTTAGGTGATACACTTTGATTCGACGTGTAATATGTATCAGGTTTTGGTATGTTTATTAGTTTATTTAGTGGTTGATATGTATTAGGTGTATCAGTTTATGTATAAGATATCAATTTTTTGAATTTTGATGTATCGGTATAAAATTTATAATCGTGTATCAGTATTCCAAACTCATGTATCAACTGTTTATTAATTGATAAAATGTTAATTTGTATTAACATATTATTTTTTTGTGTATTGTTGCTAAAATGGTTATTTCTAAATGTTTTAGTAGCTGTTTAGACTAGATCTTATTTTTACAGCTTTAAGTTTGATCTCACATTAACCCTCCCCTATATATATATATATATATATATATATATATATATATATATATATATATATATATATATATATATATATATATATATATATATATATATATATTACATACGAACTGCCATCCTGCTTAGATTTAAGAAAAGAAAGAGTCGAGAAAAGCAAAGAAAGAGTTTGATGTTGAGTTTGTATTTGTATTGGTTATCGAGCCTTGGCTTAGCAACACTTCGTTTTACATGTATTACATAGATGATTAGCTTACCACTAATTAACAATCCCCCCATATCCTTTAACTGTTATTCCTTTACCCGACAACTTACGTTACAACCCTTGTAAAGACATCTTTGATAGTATATTGTAGGTTCTTACACCAAAGCGGAGGAGGTTTGATCCTTTATCAAGCCTATGTTAACCTTTGCACTATGTCATGGTAAGTGAGTGAACTTTTACATTTCCATTTGTGATATATACATCATCATATACACCAAGAGAATGTGAATATCCAACACTTATTGTAAGGTGATAGTTTTATTTGTTTCATGCTTGATGACCATTAAAAGTGTATTGTCTTATGGGTTGTACAATAAAAATATCTTTAAACGAATACGATATTACCCTTAACTTGTAATTTGATAGGATAAAAGCACATTTGCTTGAGGACAATCAAATCCCAAGTGTAGGAATACATCTAATGAGGTGTAATTTCATACGCTTTTTAAGGGTTATTTAGCCTCTAAACTTGTGTATATTTGATCATGTATTTCTCTAATTTACTTATATTTGAGATTTAGGTACTTGGGAGAGCAAATGCTGAAAGAATACAAGTTTTTGGGCTTATTTGGACGAAGAACGAAAAAAACGACAAATTCATTCTGAGATCGACATCTGTGACATGGTCACCTAATCCTGACTATTCAGTGTGTGAATCGGCTTGAAGTGACAATGTCAAAGGCATGTTGACGGCGTCACACCTATAAGGTGACGCCGTTACAATAAGGCGATGGACAAACGAAACCCTAATTGGTTGGCGAGCTGACGACATCACACCCATAACCTGACGGCTTCACATCCTAAAAATCTATAAATATAAAAGCATGTTTTTCATTATTGTGTGTGTAACTTTGGAGGAACTTTCATACTCGAACCCTAGTCGACTTTTATCAGTTTTGTAGGTCTTTTGGCTATTGAAGACCTCATGTATTATTGAGATAGGTTATTTAATCAATCATTCAATCATTTTTCATCTTAATTGTTTGATTTATTCTATTGCTTGTTTCTCTACTACTATGCTAGGCTAAATTAATTAGTATTTATTTAGGATTGCATGAAACTTAGTTACTGATTGTTTGTTTATCATCACTTGTCAATGGTGTGTACGTAAGGAGTTGAAAAACTGGCATGTCCTGTATTTTAGCTTGAACGTCCATTAAAACGTGTCTAGTTAATGCTTATGTCTTAGGTTACTAGCTATGAAGGGTATTTATTGCGTGAATTAGTTATTGTAGAGGTTATTGACATTCAGATAAGCATCGCTCACTTAGGCTAGTTCATAGACGTGGGGCTGACCAACCCGGAATAGATAATAAGAAACATTCCATATTCCATTAGATAAGGAAATGACAATTCAGTAAACTAGTAAGAAACGACTAGGAAGTAATGCAACTCTAGGTAAATAAGTTTTTTCTCATATAATAAGTTCACGCTACAGTTACTTTTTTTGTTATTTAATTTTATTGCATTTTAGGTTAATTAGTAGTTAAAATACAAAAACCCCCTTAAAACCCGAGATTTTTACTTGCTTTCTAATAAAATATAAAAAGACCAAAAATAATCTTTTTTTTACCCTTATACTTAATCTGAAATAACTTCGAACCTACCTCACTATTCCCTTAAAGAACGACCAATCCCCCGAGTCTTGCCTATACTACATACACCGATTAGGTACTCTATCTAGAAGGATTGTAAAACTTTGGTGTTGCAATCCATATGCATCAATCACAACATTAACACTTATTATTACCTCAATGCCATACTAATTAAAAGGGTTTACATAACCCATGAACATACCCAATTTCATCTCTAATCTTCATATGATCATATCTTGATCATATGATAACCTCTCCGCCTCCCCCCACACTAAAAAAATAAAAATAAAAATAAAAAAAATAAAAAATACAAAATTAATCATTGCCCATTAAAGAGTCTTAACCCATATCATGATTACTTATCTCAAAAACCTTTTTTACCCAAAACCCTAAAAATTTCACATGAACCTAACTCTTAAATTGCCGATTCAACTAGAATTAGGAGTCACTTACTTGTAGAGATGATTGATATGAACTTTATTGATTTGTGACCTCAAATCACCTTCAAATAATCATTTGGAAATTCCTCTCTTTTTTCCGTCCTTTGGAAACCTACAAACCAACACACCCACTCACTAAAAAATAGAATAGTGTAGAAAGCATGGGATTGTTCTAGTTAAAAGAGCTAGTTTAGACACTTGGCAAGTTTGATCCATTTACTTTGGTCACATAGTATTTTTCATAAACACATAACTATTATGCAACTTAAGTTTGACTTTCTACTTCAAACATTTGACTAACCCATCATGATAAGTCTTCTAACATTAAAAGTCATAGTCAAACTAACTCAAGACACTTAAATATAACTCCTTTCGTCTCATAATAAGTGTCATGTTTTGACTTTTTAAAATCTTACCTTTTTAACTTTGAGTTTAAATATTTTTATTTGTGTTATATAACACTTGATGAAAATTATACTAATGAAAATATATTTAAAACCCAATCATTCATATATTTTGCCGAAAAAATAAAACACTTCAAAAAATCAAAACATGGCAAAATGAAAGGCTCAAAAGGTATTATACTTAAAAACCGGTTTTCTGTGTTATAATATTCTTCTTTAATCGTTGATAATTAAAAGTAATTATTTAATTAATATACGTAAGAAGTCAAGGGGCCATATGATGCAAACATACAGAACTTTCAACTGTTTTTTTTTTTTTTTAGTTAATTTGTACCCTTGTTCAAAAAAACAAAAAAAAAAAGTTAATTTGTACACGTGCGCTATATCCATATACAGTATTATGACTAGGTGCAGGGTGGTGGCAACGGGAGCGGGGTGAGCTGCGGGTTTGGTCCAGCCCGAGCGGCTACACCGCCGCCACCCATGCGGGCTCGAGCGGGCTATCGTTGCAACGGGTAAAAAGCTCGAAGCGGCATGAAGCGAATCTAGCCATTCAACGGCTTAAAATATGTCCGTTGCATTCTTTTTAAAAAAAAAAAAAAAAATTTCCATTTTCAATTTCATCTCTATTTAAACACAACCATTTCACATACTTTTTACAACAAAAAAAAATCAAAACTTTTACTCAAGCATATCACCAAAAATAATGAATTCATCTTCATCTTCATCTTCATCTTCATCATCGGAGTTTTCCTCCGAGTCTTCATCCGAACTCGTGTCTTCAACGGGTTCTACCATGTCAACCTTTTTAGCCGCAATGGATGCCCTCGAAGACACGACAAGCTCAAGCAATACCCGGGGGTATATCGAACGTTTTCGTGAACAAGCCCAAGAAAATCTAATGAATGACTATTTCGTTGAAAACCCAAGGTTTCCCGCCAATGTTTTTCGTGAAAGATTTCGTATGAATAGAAGCTTGTTCGTAAAAATTGTTGGTGATATTGAAGCGAATGTCGAATGGTTTCAAGAAGGCTTAGACGCGAGGGGGAGACGAAGTTTCACGGCGTTACAAAAATGCACATCGGCCATTCGACAACTAGCAACGAGTGGACCTCCGGATAGATATGATGACTACCTAAACATGGCACGAAGAACTTCAGGTTATTTTTTAAAATGTTTGTGTTTCTAATAACTTGGTATTTTTTATAAGTCGATATATTTTTAAAATGTTTTCGTTTTTTTATATTTGTAGCTGATTGCCTTGACAAATTTTGCGATGCGGTAATCCAATTATATAGGCGAGAGTTCTTACGTAGGCCTACATCCCACGACGTTGCACGGCTATTCGAGGCACATGAACAACGACATCACATTCCCGGAATGCTTGGTAGCCTTGATTGTACACATTTCATCTGGCGAAATTGTCCTCGACATTTGAAAGGTCAATATAAGAGAGGTGATCACCCATACCCGACTATTATGCTTGAAGCCGTCGCTTCATATGATTTGTGGATTTGGCATTCGTTTTTCGGTCCACCCGGTTCAAACAACGATATCAATGTTTTGAATCAGTCTCTATTGTATCTTACGGAGCGAAATAGAACGGCGCCAAACAGTTCATTTTATGTAAATGGACGACTTTACAATCGTGGATATTATCTTACCGATGGAATCTATCCTACGTATTCAACGTTTGTTAAGGCATATAAGTATCCCACTGACCCGACGGAAAAGAGATTCAAGAAGTTACAAGAGTCTGCAAGAAAGGATGTCGAACGAGCTTTTGGTCGTCTTAAGTCAAAATGGATGCTTCTCAGTCGTCCGCTTCGGGCTATGTCGGTCCAAAAAATTCGCAAACTAGTAAATACTTGTGTCATATTACACAATATGATTTTAAAAGACGACGGGGTGGCATTATCACCGGTTCATATAATGGATCAGCCGGTCGTGCCAGTTTATGACCCGAATGTACTACCGGAGTTACTCGACGAAAACATCCATAACCGTCTCCGATATGATCTTACGGAGCATGTAGCGGCTCAAAACTTACCACACCTTGACGACTAGTGTTTTCTTTTTTCTTTTAAGTATTATTTCCTTTTTTATGTAATTTTCTTTTAAGTATTTTGTAATTTTCTTTTAAGTAATAATAATAATATTATGTGTTTTAATTAAATTGTTTGATATAATTTTAAATATAAAAAGGTAAAAAAAAAAAAAAAAAAAAAATGGTGAGGGGTAGGGATACATGGTTGCCACTAAAAATCTATGGTGAGGGGTGGTGTGGGGATGAGATGAGTTGGAAGAATGTTATTGGTGGATGGTGAGGGATGGTGAGGGATGGTTGCCACCACCCTAACAATACGTGATGTGAATGCCTTTCGCTTGTGTTTTGATTGATATGGTTACCAAAACCTGCTTTGCAGCCATCTAAAGAATTAGGTTCATGATTTCATAAGGAGACACCAAACTGATTAGTTCTAACTTCTTTTTTTTGAATTCGAACTTGAATGACGAACTAGGGCGTCGAGTGCCTGTTGTATACAGGGACGGATCTAGCATGTAAGAGTGGGGGGCAGGCGCCCCCCATGGCTAGCCCAAAAAGTTGATATTTTAGTGTAATTTTTATTTAATTTTGACATTTTTTCGAAAGTGACCCCCACAAAAAACTCAAATTTGCCCCCACTCACATACTAAAATCCAACATTTAACTATTTAAAGCCTTATAAATCTTTCATGTCTAAATAAAAATACTCGATTTATCATTACGTTTCTAGTTTTTTCTTTCACATTTTGTTGCTATTGTAAAAAAAAAATTTTGCCTTCCACATTCTATTTTTCTGAGTCCGTCACTGGTTGTATATGCGGCTAGAGGCGTGACCATCCACATTTATATGTACCAGTTGCATAATATATAATTAAAATAATAGAGTACGCGCCAGAATATATGATTAGCATAACAGAGAGGTAATAACTCATTTTAAAGTCCATTAAGTAATTTAATCCCAAGGAAAGAAAAGTTGACACATCTTGAAGCAATTCCCGATTGTGCCACTGAATGATTTGTCCATGTATTTGGGTATCAGATTTGTCGATGGATTTACGTACCAAACAGTAAAATATGTTTGACAACTTAATTATATTAAGTTTTGAATAGCTAGAAAAAAATATATTAGCAAAAAGGTAGAAGAAGAAGAAAAAGAATGTATTATTTGTTGACCAATTAATTCTAACGACAGAAATAACAAGTTAATAAAAAATAACACAAATAAAACTACTAACACCTCAAAGCAACATCCATTCTAAAACTACATAACCAACCACAACAGTCCAAGCATCAACACCGGTGTATTGGTGACCACCACCAGAGTAAATTTGCAAGGTGAAAGGATGATAAACATTAATAGGTGGATTTGTTACGTAAATGAACCGCGGTGGAGGAGGTGGTTTTACTGCAACAATAGGACATAAGACTAATGGTGGTGGTGGTGGAGGTGGTAGTGGAGGTGGAGGTGGTGGTGGTGATGGACATGGCTCTGGTGGTGGTGGTGGCGGCGGCGATGGTGGTGGAAGGTAGTTATTGCAAGGGTTTATGCATGGGCACGACCCACATTTAATAGATGGGTCATCAGGTGATTGAGGCGACATATTTGGGTCTTGAAGATCATCGCCATTGATATTTAGTAATGTTGCTAGTATAATAATGAGAAAAGCTCTAATCTTGATTGACGGATTCATTTTTCACCACTTCACCTTTGTAGTTGTGTGGCACAATTGTAAGAAATTGAAGTCACATAACATGGGGCAGTGTGTCTATATATAAAGATATAGAATGTATGCATTACTATTATTCAAGAGATATCAAAAGGTGATTCCAGAAAATGAGTTATCATATGGCATATATTCTTTTTTGCAATCTAGCGACCGGAAGCTCATTTGGTAGGAGGTTAAGTAATCGTCGAGATTGTATTTTAAATTATTATTGTATTTTTATTACTTACGGCATACTTTGATGGCATTATATGCATGCATGACTGTTTAATTGTCATTTTCTCTAAGGATTCAATTCAATTAGTTTTAGTTGCTGTGAGCATTCTTAGCTAGCCTTGTTTGTGATTTGGGGTTTTGTAGCTTGCATCGAGTAAGTTACTAACGGTGTTTTTGTTTCATTAAGATGTTTTAAGTCTAAATTTGACTATCACATCTTACCGGTAAGAAGTGACTATAAAGTTTAAATCTGAACGAAATAATGTTGTTTGTTTTTGTATAATTATCCAAATGATTTTAAATGCTCATTTCTGCAATTTATTTATTAGACCAACGCAATGCAATAATAAGTAACTTATGTAAATATAAAACTATACATTTTAACGTAAATATAACATAGTTAATAAACCATCAAATATATTATATTAACATAAGTTTTCATTCTCTTATCGAGTAAGAGGCAATAAGACAAGCTCCCCACCTCTTATTGAGTAAGATGTCATATGTCTGACCAAGTCTGATTTAAAAGAAAAAAACAAACAACATTAATGTCTGATACCACTTCTTACCACCTCTGACTCGGTAAGAATAAGAGGCTAAAAAAAGTAGTTTTGTATATCCTATCGGTTTGCTTTCCCAAATTTTGGATGCGTAGTGCACCATTTTAAGTCTTATAAGGTGCTTGATTATACAACCGCTTGACTCAAACAGACAAACCCAAACCATTGACCTTATAAGTTATAACAATGATATTACAGCAAAACAACATACATTAATCTCCAATTTGATGTTCAAAAGGTAGAAAAGCGAGCTGAGGTTGGGTTTTAGAAGAAAAGCCTAAGCAATAAGTAATGGTTGAGAAAGAAGCAATTGAAAAGGTATGTAGGAATCATATACCCTTTGTAAAGAAGTGATGATCAAGGAGCTTACTTGCCTTTCCTGTATGCTCCTCATACCCAAAAGAACCATCTTTAATTTCCTTTGCATCGAATATTATTCCATTCCCTTATTCATTGCGTACGAGTTTTTTTGCAAACCGGGTTCAAGTTCTATAAAATCATCTTTGCGTTTCAGAAAAAGAAAATAAATATAGTTTCACAAAATCTTTTACCTTTTGGTATTTGTCTTTAAACTAGTTTTTATGTTGCAGTTATACAATAAGAGAGAAACCGGCATTAGTTTGCTACTTTTGTTAGTGGGTTTAATAATGTCTTAGCCCATTGTATTGTTATTTGAAAGCCTAACTTATACTTTAGCTTATTTACATAGTATTGTCATATTATTCTAATAAGTCACTTATATAATCAACCATGATATCAGAGCCAAAGATCCGTATCAAACAAAGTCGTTCCCTAAAGAAACTTTTATTTTGCGGTTTCATCATTGAAAATAAACAATGTTACCGAGTATTTCAATTAGAGATTTTATGCTTAAACTTTTCTCATTTTCTTGATATCTAAGGCATGCAAACTAATTCCTTCGTATGGTATTTTCTTATCAAAGTTTCAACGGAGGTTTGGGACCGGATTTCAATTTCTCTCATAAAGTTTTGTACAACTGATATATAGTGTCATAGGTGGAGTTTAATTTTAACCCACTAAGACCCTCAAAACCATTTGAATCATATGTGATAAGACGACTAATTATAGTGTCATAGGTGCAAAAGGTCAACATTTATCAGAGATGAAGAAAGTAATAATTCTAGCGAAAATGATAAGTATCGCTACAATATATTTGTAAAATTTCTAGATTTTGCTGGTTCCTAATTAAGAGACTCGATAGTTCTACTTGTGTGATTGTGTCTCAAGTCTCAACTTCATGGAGCAACTAGCTGTCTAGCTTGAACAAGTTTTGGCCGTTGAACTATTGTATCTATTAATGATTGAATAAACACAATGATGAATACGGGCTTATGAAATTGTCAACAGTTCCAGTTTTGTAATATGGATTATTATCTATGATTGTAAATGAGTAGACAACACTTTTTGGCCTGGGGCGTTTTATTTAACAACCTCCAAACGGGTTGAATATTCTGATGTATAAATAGGGTTGGGAAAAAAACCGAAATGATCGAAACCGAATCGAATCAAAAATAATTGAACCAAATTTGTTAAAATCGAATCAAACCGAACTATTAATTCGGTTCTCGGGTTGGATATGAGTTTGACAATCTAAACCGAATATATATATATATATATATATATATATATATATATATATATATATATATATATATATATATATATATATATATATATATATGTGTGTGTGTGTGGAAGGGATTGGGTGCGGATTAGATTTTAAGTAGGGATTGTGCGGATAATATCACAGTAACATTCAAAAAAATAATAATTCAAAAAAATCTGAAAAAATTAAAAAAAAGAAAGAGGACAACAATTTATTAAGAATCGCTGAAAAAAAATTCAGAAAAAAAATCATTTTCATCGTTAAAAGGTATAATGATATTATGAATTTTGTTAATATCACCGTAATTATCAAGCTTTCTTAATATCACTACTAAGTAAGGCTAGCAGTAGTTTCACTAAGGCTAGCAGTAGTATGTAAACTAGCAGTGATATTAAGTTTTTTTCTAATATCAAAGTAACTTTTTAAGTAAAATTGTTAATATCACAGTTACTTTTTACATGTTTTCTTAATATCAAAGTTAATTTTTTTAATATCACCGTAACTTTTCTTAATATCGTAATAAAAAAGATAGTGATATTAAGTAAAATTGTTAATATTACAGTAGAACTCATAATATCGTTAATATCACGGTAGGACTCATAATCAAAAAGACAAAAAGTGCTCATAAAAATCTGAAAAAATAAAAAAATGAAAGAAGATAGCAATAGTAAGGATCGCTCAAAAGGAAAAAAATCAAAAAAATCGTTTACATGGTCAATTGGTACCGTGAATGTAAGCGCAGATCTTGACTTTTTTACAAAAAGTCAAGATCAGATCTGAAATGGGCAGTCCAGATCAATCCGCACATCCGCACGAATTAAAAAAATCCGCACCTGATCCTCACTCTCTATATATATATAGGGAAGGGTTATTTTCATAACCAAATAAATTACGAGAACTGCGAGAACCAGCATCAACCAATCAGATTTTTCTTATATTAATTTGTATAATTTAATTCAAAAGGGCATAATGGTAATTTTACTTTCTTTTATATTTGACTTTTTTTTTTTTTTTTTTTTTTTTTTTTTTTTTTTTTACAAAAAACGTTTTTTTTAGTTCCAGTAATTCTAGGATTTTTTTTTTTTTTTTTACATTGTGTGCACATGTGTTTTGCATTATTTGATAATTGTATTTTCCGTTTTTTGCATAGGTGTTTTGTATTTGCACATGTATCTATAAAAATATTACATAATTATGTATACAAACAACAAAACTTTATTAATACATTTATGCAATTTTATACAAACAACAACTTTATTAACAATATTACATAAATATGCTTTATTACATAAATTGTATTTTCTCATTGTACACATGTGTTTTTTCTCATTGGCCACTTTCTACACATGTGTTTTTCCTCATTGGCCACTCTCGATCTCTTTGTACACATGTGTTTTTCCTCATTTTCCTCATTGGCCACTCTCGATTTCTCGATCTGTTTGTAGGCATATGTACACATGTTTTTTTAATCCTTGTACACAATCCTTTCCATAACAGCTGAAATTAAACAAAAGAAACAAGTTCATGAAACTATAAAAACACATATGCATAGAAGGTTTAAAATTCAGAACCGTAAAAACACATATGCACACTCAAAAACACATGTGCAAATACTATATTTTGAACACAAATCAAAGATCCAAAAAAATAACCAGAATACAAATCAAATTGTCATTCATGAACACAAATCAAGGATCCAAAAAATAATCATTCATGAACATCATAACACAACCTACCCGAGACCTTAATCAAGATCTTGAAGCCATATGGTGTTTTCGTCTCTGTCTTTCGGTTGGCTTCAATGGACTTGAGGTCCTTTAACCAAGAAAAACAAACACACCCCAGGTGTACTTATTGTCCGAAACAGTTGCAAACACAAACACCTGCGCAAATACAAATGAAACTCGACACACCTTTGTGTAACCGATCCATAACACCCTTTGTGGGTGGTGGTGGTCGGACCAAAAGTGAGGCCAAACATCCTTCGTGGGTGTTTTCCGGACACAACACACCCTATGTGGGTGTGGTTTCTCTTGAACCGAGAACATAAGAAACCCAACGGACTATCGCAAGAATAAGCTGCTAAGAGAGCAAATCTAACTACGCAAGAACTCAAAACATAACAAAGATTTATAGCAAACCGGCATCTAGACCAAGGCTTAACGCCACACAAAAGTCTTAACATCTTTTAAATAATCAAATGCATAAGTTGCAAATCAAAGACCAGATGCGCGAAACAAAACAAAAATAAGCCAAACAATGTTAAGCACTACCAAATCCGAGCCAATATCAATTGATTTTAGTTTCCAGCTTTTTATTTGCCACACAAAACAACAACATCAATCACATACCAACCAACCAGTTTGTTTCCATTCGATTGGTTGTATAAAAAAATTAACGAATCATCAAATTTCCAATTCATAATTCTTTAACATTAACAAAGATGTAAAACACATAAATAAAAAGATCCAATAATCAAATGTATAATTCGAACCTTGAATCGGTGATCAAAACCTAATGGTCAGATCTGGAAAAAGGTCGCAACATAAATTCATTGTTGGGAAGGAGGCGGTCTCAAAACCTTCATCATTTTTTTTAGAAGGTGATAATGGATGGATCAATTAGGGTTGTGGTTAGGAAGAAGATGAGAGAGAAGGTAGAGAAGTCGGCGGTTTGTAGATCTAATTGGAGAATTGCAGATTTCTTAAAAAAATAAGGATAGTATGATATTTTTAAGGAGGAATTAAATTACCACTTTGCCCATAATTTATTTTTTTCTTCTAAAATAAGTTACAGATATTTACATAAATGCCATCTTGCATTGACATGATATACACTATGCATAATTAGGAGTACAAAGGTGGTTCTCGCAGTTCTCGCAATTTATTTGGTTCTCACAATAACTCTACACTATATATATATATATATATATATATATATATATATATATATATATATATATATATATATATATATAGGGGAGAGTTAACGTGAGATCAATCTTAAAGTTGTAAAAATAAGATCAAGTTTAAAAAACCTTTAAAACATTTATAAATAACAATTTTAGCAATAATACACATAAAAATAATATTTTAATACAAATGAACATTTTATCAACTAATAACCAAATGATACATGAGTTTTGATTAGTGATACACCTGATACACATTACACTAATAAATATTCCAAAACCTGATACACATACAAAAACCTGATACACATTACACTTCTAATCAAAGTGTATCACCTAGGTTTCGTAAATTTTAAAAAGAAATCTATCGAAACTTTAACAATTTTAGTTGTAGTTAATAAAAAATTAAATTTTGTTGTAAGGAGAGTGTCGTTTGTCAAATTTTGGTTGGATCTCATTTTAACAACTTTAAGCTTGATCTTATTTGATCTGGATTATATATATATATATATATATATATATATATATATATATATATATATATATATATATATATATATATATATATATATATATATATATATATATATATATATATATATAGGGTAGAGTTAAAATAAAAAGACAAATATCCGTAACAAGAATAAAAAGATATGTTTTTTTTTAAATCTCCAAAAATTCCAAAAAAAATTTCAAAAGATCGGGTATGTTGGTGCATAAAACTTTTGTGAAAACATTTTTTATAATTTTGAGTTTTGATACGCTTTTTTTAATGCACAAAAAACGAATTTTGATGCGCAAAAAAATTTTGATGCACAAAATTTTCAACTTGTTTTAGTTAGATACGCAATGTTATTTTGATGAAAAAAGTCAAAAGAAGTTGGGTGCAAAAACCAATTTTTGATGCACAAAAAAATGATTTAATGCGCAAACGTATTTTTTCATAATTTTTTTTTCGGAAAAAAATATCGACTTTTAGAAAAATGTTTTTCACAACTTTTTCATGCACCATCATACTCGATCTTGTGGAATTTTTTGGGAATTTTTCGAGAACTTTTTTCCAAAAAAAATATTTTTATCTTTTTACGGATATTTGTCTTTTTATTTGATCTTTATCCTATATATATATATATATATATATATATATATATATATATATATATATATATATATATATATATATATATATATATATGTTGGGTTCAGTAAATACCCAAACCCTTTGAGTCTAGGATTTGAATAGAAAATAACCTAAGTGTTGTCCCTTAAACACTAACAAGTCACTGAGCGCATAGTCTCTCAGTGAGCAATCTTCAGGATACTCAGTAAGAGACAAAGATGAAGTCTCGCCACTCAGTAAGGCGGAACTTAAAGGGTGAAGACTGAGTCAAGAAGAAGATGGTGGATTCAGTAAGTGATGACAATAACTCAATGAATCCCGAAACTCCTCACCAACTTCTTACACTGAAGACAAACTGAAGTTGAAGACTGAAGGCAATGAAGACTAAAGAAGATAAGTTTGAACAGATAAGACGAAGTCCTTATCAACCAAAGTCAACTTTCCCTGAATGGCTAACTATCAGGCTCAGTGTCATCATTGACTAGAAGAAAGCAGCCTTGTCACTTACCCAATATAGTCTTTGTAAACAGAGACAAAATACATCAGTATCTTGTCTTATGTAACCTATCAGTTTGTCCTCTAGGAAAGAAGAAAGCAGCCTTGTGTACTTAATGCTTTAAACTATTTTATACGATTGTGAAACAGGGAAGAATAAGTGGTATCAGAGCGGGCTGATTATAAAACCCTTTTTAAAGCCGCTCAAAAACGTTTTTAAATCAGGATCCTAATAGCTGGAATTGATGTGCCCCAACTTGTCGACAAAAAGGGTGGAGCTTATTCAGTTGTTGCCCCTCGACTAGAAGTTGGTAAATTTAACAAATGGAAAAAGCGTATGCTTTGCTATTTGACTGGGATGGAACCTTACTACATAAAGTGTATTAATGAAGGTCCATTTGTCCCAAAGACTGCTGAAGGTTTGCCTAAACCTGAAGCTCAGTGGACTCAGGATGAGAGGAGAGTGGTCAACCAGGACCAAAGGCTCAAAAGTATCATCATATCTTGTCTTCCTGATGATATTATGGAGTCTATAAGTTGTAGTACAACTAAAAAAACCTGGGATGACCTGGTCCACAGTCATGAAGGTCCATTTGATACCAAGGAAAACAGGATAATGGACCTGAAACTTTAGTATTAACACCTTCAGGGCTAAGGACTCAAAAACTTTGTCTCAAACTTACACCCGTTACAAAACTTTGTTAAATGAACTGTCAAATGATGGTGTTAAGTTGTCCAAACATGAAATCAATGTTAGTTTTGTCAATAGTCTCCCTGAGAAGTGGCTGAATTTCTCTCAGGGACTTAGGAATGCTAATCATATCCAGAATCTTAAATTCCCGAAATATATGGGAAATTTCTCTATGAGAAAAACCTCATCAACAGACGATACCCTGACTTGAAGAAGTCTCAGGAAGTCAAGAAGTCCCTGACCACCACTTCATCACCTATCTCTACTGCTTTTTATTCTAACAGTGTGGTTCAAGATTTTCAGGAAAATTCAGATGATGAGCCTGATGAGAGATCAAGTGAGGAGTACCTAAATGACCTGAACATCGAGTTTCAGGAAAAGGGCACTCCTTGCTAACTCTCGGAGGTTTATAAAAAGAAACAAAGGTTTTTCCAACGCTAAAGCAAATGAGGACACTGAATGCTTTAAGTGTCATAAAAGAGGTCATTTTGCCAAAGACTGTTTTTCAAAAACAATATCTGAACCCTCTTACAAACCATCAGGTTCAAATCAGTCCTCAGGCTTTACCAAATTTCAACCAAAAATCTATCATTCTCGTCAAAATTTTCAAAACAAATCTGATAAAAGTAAAACTGTTGATTTTGAAGCTAAGTACAGGAAAGTCAAAGCTAAGCTAGCACTGCTTGAGGCCACTCCCTCAGAAACAACAAACACTGTTAAATCTGTGCAAGGTAAAAACAAGGGCCTGGTTGCTGAAGTCTTCGACTGGGATGAAGAGCCAGTCTCCTCAGACGATGAAATGGTGCAAGTCAGTGCACTGATGGCTCTTTCAGAAGAGGAAAAGCTAGCTGTTGGGAAAAATCATGCCAGGAATGGAGAATGGGTCAACATCACAATGAAGAAGGTAAATATTTTGCTTTCTATGGATGATGACTCTGATTGGCAGTCTTATATGAACTATATCAATATTGACCTTAAGTTTGTAGAAGAGCAACGATTAAATCTTTTTTTCAAAATACAACAAGTTAAGTTTTGAACTGAACAAGTGTAGGGATGAACTGCTTCTTTTAAAACAAGCTAAGCTTGAGGCTGTCACTTTGCAAATTCAAAACACTGAACTAGTCAAAAGAAATCAGGCTCTTCAAGATGAACTTAAAAAGGAAAAAGATATCATTGAAAGTTGGACTGCCAAGAACCCTAGGGTCTTTGATGCCGTGGGAGCCCCTAGTAGCAAAAAAAGAGTCATAGGTGAAGATCATCTCCCTGACTCTCACAACAAAGACCAGAGTCCAAAACCATTTGTATCTGGTGGCATGATTACCAATATGTTATCAATTCCCAACCCCAGTGATTGGATTGAACGGGTTAACCCTGAGAGTAAGCTTCCAAATTTTGATTCTAGAAGTGTAGGATCTTGGTTTATCACAAGTTAGGCGTAAAGAGATAAGGTTTAGAGAGAGAATGTGGGAGAGGATGGGAACTTTAGAGAGACAAAGAAAAATGTATTATGAAAGCTCCAACCCTTTTCCTTGGAGGGCAAAGGGTATTTATAGGGTACAAACATGAGACGCCTCTTTAAGGCTGTGGATCAGGCATACAGTGGGTAAAGACCCGTCCGTCCTCCACGGTGTTACAAAGTAAACTAAATACTATCATGGACTTACTATGACTACGAGCTTTCTAACGAGCATACATACTTGAGGTAACCGACACTTTAAGTACTGGATTTACTAAATCCTAACAATCTCCCCCTAAGGGAGGTTACCTCAACTTACAATGATTACAAACTGATATAACATTTCGTTGTTCTTGGTTTCTTTGATTAAGCATATTTTTTCCGCATGTTTTGTAATTTCGAGTGGAGGTCTTAAACTGATCCACGTGATGTTAGAGTATTTGAACCAGCATTGAGGTTATCAGCAACCATAAATCTCTGACTCTTCCATTGTGGTGTTGATAGTATGTGATGTTGTGACTTTTGGACCGACATGCTCACATTCTGGATCATGATATCTTCTTATCAAGTAGCGGAAGTTTTTAGCTGATTCATGATATTTGTAGCAGCGTAGCAGAAGTATGGAGTGAAAATATCAGAGTCATTGATGCACTAATCATGATTTCTTTGGAAATTAATGTGTTGTGTGAGCATGCGGCTATGGATTAACCGCTTCATTCTGATCAGCTGCAAACGTCGGGCGTACCTGCATACAACAGTTAGCAATAAAGCGCACGAAAGTGTCTTTAATCACTTTCGTTGAATTGAGGTACACGGCCCACGGTTCCCCGTTGATCAGTACATGTACTGCCTGTGATCAGGTATAACTCCGAAGAATTTCCTTGACAGGGTTTCGCAACTGCTCTAGCTGTTCTCAAACCGGAACATCTCAAAGAAGACAACACGGAGTGAGTGAACCAGCGAATAGAGATTCACTGATTGATGAAAAGTGATTTGAGAACAATCTTGTATTGCTTAATAGAAAGTGTTTTGCAATACAACGAAGGTTTTATGGAAAATCAATTATCAATCATAAATACCCTTTAATTTTGAAACATTAATACACAGTCGATGTGCTATGGAAAAGAACTTTTAAGCACAACGACTGGTTTTATCAAATGTATCCGTCAATCCATAACCTGAACCAGGATTGATTCAAAAGATTGAATCGCCCCATAGTTTCTGTTCAGTTGTCACATGGTTAATCTATAGAATAGATCTCACATGCCACCTACCAGGAGCTTGTTTGATGTTGGCTCCAGAAGGCTTTCCGTCTTCATTGTGAATATGTATGCATATCACTCGGATGTTCTAGCAATACCACAAGGATAATGCGTAGGACTCAAGATATAATCTCTCTTTCCACATTGAGTGAAACAGAGAGTCTTCATTGAAAGTGTCCTAAGGAGATTAATTGATGATCTCGTGGATCTAGACTCAATTTGTGCATATTTGGTTCCTGTGCCGGAGACTAGGGAGAGGGTCTCCTTCTTCAATATCAACAATCTCTAAGAGAAAGTCGATAGATTATGTAGGTTCCCCGTGAGAATGAAACAAGCCCTTATAAGAGGAAATTGAGTGGTTTGGGAGGCTGTAGTGCAGAGCGTCACTGGGTCCATGACGTCTTGTCTTCAATACCGATGTTACCATCAGTAGCATATGAATTGTACCCGGTTTCTGCCCTATGGTTGAATAAATGGAGGGCTATTTCTTTTCACCCTTTTCTCATTCAATTCTTTTTCATTCTTCAACCCCTTCAGTGCTTACCGAGCCTTCATAGCTAGAACCTTGTTGGGTTTATTCCAGTACTAGCTCTGTCTCAGTCCGCACTCTTCCCATATCTCATTTTTCTCCTTTTATCATCATACCTAAGGACTTCTACACTAACTAGTGGATTGTCCCTGGGTAGATCCCTCCGGTTCTGGCGGATCATGGGAACAAATACCTAACCTTATCATCCTTATATCACCATACATAAAGTAAAGTTGGTCGGTCTATTTGGTATTGTTCATCTGCCATTGGAACCAATTGAAAACCATTTGAAAATCAATCCAGATACTTGTGATATATTATCAAAGCATTTTGTACCGGAATTGTTTTTGATATTTTTAGAATAAGAGCTCCCCCTCAACATGTGCTTCATATATTTGAAATTGTTTTAGCACACGGAGGCAAGAGAAAGAATTAACTTCTTTGATTACCATATTCTAATATATATCAACATCACTTCCCTGATCAAAACACGGAGATAAAGCATACAAGGGAAGGATGACGTTTTCATAAACTTTGCTCCCCCTCAATATGTGCCTCGAAACATGAAAGAGTTTGCACATATTAGAGGGAACCTGCACTTAGAGACAATTCAGTCACGTTTCAATAATTTGAGGTTTAAAATAGATGCTCCCCCTCAACATGTGCAAGGAAAATTTGAAATCGTTTGTCACATGAGGGGAGGAGAGCTTGTACACCCTTATAAAACCATTTATCGAATTATCAGTTTAAATCTAATTTAAATCACAAATTCTCCCCTGATCACAATTATCAAATCATTTGAGATTTGTGATCTCTGTAGATTTAAATTGATTTTGAAAGCTTTTAAGGAGAATTGTGACTTGATCTTGAGAAACTTTTTAACTGAAAAGGATCGAATTTTGAGACTTTAGACTCCAAAGATTAAACATGCTTGAATATCTTTTGAAAACTTAATAATAAACACGGTCTGGTACCATTGTTTGAAAAATACACTTTTTTTTTAATTTAATTGATAAATCATTCTCCCCCTCAATCAATGACATAGGTTGTTGATTGAGAGATAGATATTTATGACAACTGTTAAGTTCAGATGATTTTCAAAAATAGAGTCTGAGTTATTTTTCAAAACAACTAGTTTTCATTGGATAGTAAGGATTAGTTTAAAGAATCAGAGCAAGAAATTCGAAAACCAAGATAAAGCATGGCTCTGTTCTTTCTTTGAAAAGCGGGTTACTGCCTGAAATGACAATAAACCATCATTTTTCTCCATCTTTTTTTTTTTTTTTTTTTTTTTTTAATTCGAACTTCATCTAGAGACCCGTGCCATTCTTTGAGTGACACCTCAAAGTCCGTAGATGTTATCGAACCGACAAGAAAAACATGATAAATAAACAATATTTTTGAAGATTTTCAAGATTTCTGGTTTTTATGGATTTTGAAAAGTTTTATATTTTTCTATTTTTGTTTTGTTGGTTTTATATTTTTGTATTTGGTTTTTGAAAAGATATATACAAATAATAGATAGAGTCGAACACCTTTACTCGTCGACGTCTTCCTGAAGACGTTTGAGTGTTTCTGGTTGAAGGCTCTTTAAGCCTGGTCTTGGAAGAATAAACTCAAAGCGTTCTCGAGAAAGAGCTTTGGTGAAGATGTCTGCTAGTTGATATTCAGTCCTTACGAAGTATAATTCAACCACACCGTTTTCAACTTGTTCCCTGATGAAATGATGTCGAATGTCGATATGCTTTGCTCTAGAGTGTTGAACATTGTTGCAGCAGAGAGCAATGTCACTTTTGTTATCACAATACATAGGAACTTTGTTGAATACAAAGCCATAGTCAGATAATTGGGATCTCATCCATAAGATTTGAGCACAACAAGATGACATGGCTATGTATTCAGCCTATGTAGAGGATATGGATGTGCTCATTTGTTTCTTTGAAGACCAGCTTACAAGCTTGTCACCTAAAAATTGAGCACCACCCGAAGTACTTCGACGAGTGTCTTGACATCCATCATCGTCAGCATCTGCATAGGCTGTTAGAGACATACCGGAGTCCTTCGGATACCAAAGTCCCATGTTAATGGTTCCTTGGAGATACCGAAAGACCCGTTTAACCGCTTCAAGGTGCTTTTTGGTAGGCTTAGCCTGGTATCTAGCACACATGCATACAGCGAACAAAATGTCTGGTCTACTGGCTGTGAGATACATCAGGGATCCAATCATACTACGATATTTCGTTTGATCTACTATTATCCCTGAGTGGTCCTCATCCAGTTTTGTACGCTCCACCATAGGAGTGTCAACAGGGTCACTAGAGGTAAATCCAAATTTCTTTAAGATTTCATTAGCGTATTTAGATTAATTTATAAAAATGCCTCCGGGACTTTGTGAAATTTGTAATCCCAAGAAAAATTGCATTTGTCCCATCATTGACATTTGAAATTTGGAGCCCATCTCCATAGAAAAACGATCACATTCATTAGGGTCAGTCGAGGCAAAAATAATATCATCAACATAAATTTGAACGTGAATTAAATGTTTGCCTGACTTTCTGGTGAACAATGTTGGATCAACTGCTCCTTTGCTGAATCCGGTGGATAGAAGAAACTTTGATAGCGTATCATACCATGCCCTTGGAGCTTGCTTCAAACCGTAAAGGGCCTTTTTCAAGCGATAGACATGAGTAGGATGTCTGGATTCATAAAACCTTCTGGTTGGCTGACGTATACGACTTCTTTAAGATCTCCGTTGAGAAAAGCCGTCTTTACATCCATCTGATAGACAATCATATTCTTACTTGCAGCATTAGCCAGGAAGATTCTGATTGCTTCGATGCATGCAACAGGAGCAAAAGATTCCTCAAATTCGATACCTTCTTCTTGACGATAACCTTTAGCAACTAACCGTGCCTTATTTTTCAGAACATCACCGTGCTCATCAAGCTTCACTTTGAAGATCCACTTGAGAGCAACGATCATTGCACAATCTGGAACTGGTACTAATTCCCATACATCTAGACGATCGAACTCATGAATTTCTTCTTGCATTGCATTAAACCAGCTGTCCTCAGACATTGCAGTTTTAACATCTTTTGGTTCGATCTTGGAGAGTACTGAGTTGAAGAAGCACCATAAGGCATCAGTAGCTAATTGTTTTCGAGTTGATACAGAACGAGAAGGATTCCCAATGATGTTATCCAATGGATGGTCATGTATCCATTTTCTAAGGTGTTCGTGTGGTTGTTGTTGAAGGACTGATGTAGCAGAGTTTATATCCCCTGATGAAGATGGTTCAGGTGTTGGTTCAGGGGCAAAGATGTTTTCAAATGGAGCATCTTCGGGAGTAGCAAAGGGATTAACTTCATCATTGGTGCCAGAAACAATTCTATGATGTACATTAGATGATTGATGACTTGCATATGAGACAGAGTGATCAGCAGCAGGCGCTTCTTGACTTAATGATATTGAAACTGAGGGGTTGACTTCATTGACCGGGATAAGAGCAGCCTCTGATGTTGAACTTGACAGATCATTGGTACTTGACTCATAAAGTTCATCAAACATTGGATCAAACAATTTCTTCAAATCATCTTTAGATGGAGGTACATATGGAGTTGCTGGAGAGGAATTCGGTACAAGGGATGAACCAATGGGACTGTTTTGAAGTGCGGGTCCAGAACTGGATTATCCAGGAGCCATTTGACCGGTCAGCTCATCGAATGTAACGTGAATTGTTTCCATGATATTTCGGATTCTCTTGTTGTAGATTCTGTAACCCTTCTTGTTTGGTGCATAACCAACAAAAACTCCAATATCTGCCTTTACTCTTAATTTTCCTAAGTCTTGACCGTCATTTGTTGGATAGCACAAGGCACCAAACACACGAAGGTGGGAGAGATCAAGTTTTCGTTTATGAACTAGTTCATATGGAGTTTTTCCATGAGAGGTGTGTATAAGGGAACGCTTTTGGGTGTAGCAAGCAGTGGCAATGGCTTCAGCCCATAAAAATATTGGAACCTTTGAATAAATTAGCATTGTTCTTGCGGCTTCCACAAGAGTTCGATTTCGTCTTTCAACAACACCGTTTTGTTGAGGAGTTCGTGGAACACTTCTTTGATGACTGATTCCAACACTTTCATAAAACTGAATTAAGTCTTTGTTAACAAACTCTGTGCCATTGTCAGTTCGAACAATCCTGACAGTATTGTTGAGTCGAACCTGAAGCTGTTTGATGAGTTTGATGATGACATCTGGAGTTTCATCCTTTGTCCTCAAAAACTTAACCCAAGTAAATCGAGAGTAGTCATCAACAACTACTAGAATATATTTCTTCCCATTTATCGTTTGCACTCTCATTGGTCCGCATAGATCCATATGAAGGGTATGAAGAACTTCCATTACTGAGTTTGTGGGTTTTGGTTTGTGAGCATATTTCGTGCTTTTTCCCAATTGGCAATCTGAACAGAGATGATCTTTTTCATATTTTAATATGGGTAAGCCTCTGACAAGATCCTTTCTGGAGAGGTTGTTTATGGTGCCGAAGTTCAAGTGATTGAGACGACGATGCCATAACCAAGACTTTGTTTTAGAAGCCTTTGACAACAAGCAGATTGGAGAGGACTTCATCATGTCTTCGATAGAGATGGTGTATAGGTTTGAACCACGAGTTCCTCTTAACAATTCCACACCATCAAGTTCTCTAACGAAACAAGTATGTTTTCTAAAAGCCACTTCAAGATCGGAATCACAGAATTGACCAACAGAGAACAAGTTATGACCAAGACCTTCCACATAGTATACCCGGGAAATTACACTATCACCAACCACATAATCTCCATAACCCATAATAGCTCCAAAATGGTCGTTTCCGAATCTAACTGTCCCGATGAATTTACTCACGAAGTTCATGAGCCACGACCGGTCTCTAGTCATATGCTTGGAACAGCCTGAGTCCAGGTACCACAGAACGATTTGAACGATCTGCAGTTGAACACAGACAAGAATGGATAACTGGATAATTGGGATCCCCATGCAAGAATGGGTTCCATTTGGTTAGTAACAGTGATTTGGACACCCATATCAGAAATATAAGCAATGGAAACATTAGGAATAGATGCAGTGCTGGTGTCTGTATTTGTCATATTCAAAGTATGTTCACTTCTTAAGGGAGTAGTTTTACCAGTAGGCATCCATTTTCTAGTGGGCATTGTCTGATTAACCTTATGGCCAACATGTATCCATTGATAACCTATCTTACTAAAAGTTCTTCCTGTGGGCTTCCACTGTTTTCTAACTTTCTTTAGCCTTTGCCTTTTTGCCTTCTTAGCATGATATTTTGCTTTAACAATGTTAACTGGAGATTTGACAGTTTTAGACAAAACATTCACACCACATTCATGATTAGTAACAGAATTCAAGCAGACATCATTACAAGGTTTGCAAATAGTATCAGAATTCGAATTAATTACAGTACGCCTATGGCAAATACTAGAATCAACACAATTCATTTTATTCGGCTCAAACTTAAAGTTCCTAGGTTGGTCTTCTACTCTCTTCCAATGCACATTCTTAGCTTGCGAGGTCCTATCATTCCTTGTATTGTCTTGAGACTTTGACCTGCTCGCTTTAATGTCACTGATTACTCCTGTAGAGGGAATGGGAACATTAGTTGGTTTTGCTACTCTTTGCATCTCCTGTTTAGATGTGCTGGGATCTGAATTACATGCAGGCACACTAAGGTTCACTTTCTTAACACTAGAAGTGCTGGGATTTGTACTTCTAGGAGGCACACAAGAGTTCGCTTTCTTAGCTTTAACAGATTTGGAATCTGAACTACTTGAAGGTATACTACAGTTCACATTCAAAACATTGGGCATCGAATGGATATCATACTTGGCACTAGGCATAGAACACAAAATCAAAGGATTAACTCTCTCACCTAAGGACTTAGGGCATATTGTGATTAAGCATTCTAGAATTTCTTGAGATTGTTTGGCATATAAGCATGCATGCCCAATTGCATTTTCAAGTGGTTTCTCTACCTTATCCTCTTCAACAATCTCACGGAGACATTCTAGACAATCCTTAAGGGATGAGAAATATGTTTGAATAGCAAGTTTGTTATTCCTGAGATGAGGGGGGACATATTTCACAGACAAAGCATATTTATTACAAGAGTGAACCTTTGATACACCATTCTCCCCATTGGTCATTGGCATTTTCCCTTTTACCTGGCTCTTCAGATTCTCAAGTTCCTTTTGCAATGAAGCTATTTGTTCGTTGTTTTTGTTACGAGTGATCTTTATTGATTCAAATAACTCATTGAAATGACGTTTAAACTTTTCATTTTCTTCTAGAAAACTCTCATTTTCCTTTTGTAAAGCATTAACCAAGTTTTGAAGATGAAAATTTTGAGAGTTCCGAGAATCTAAAGGAGGAGGCATTCGGGAGCCAGTCACATTGTTCATTTCACCCTTTAATTGAGAAATTTGGGCTTTCAACTTTCTGATTGTGTTACAGTGAGCTCGAATATGTTCATCACGTTTGCTAATTTCAAAAACTGCATCAAATTCAGGAACATCCAAGGATGTCTTGATATTTGAGGTTTTAACATTTTCTTTCAGATGTTGATATTTTAATTGCAAAGCAAGATGCTCAACTTCCAATTTAGAAAACTGTTTTACCAGGTTATTATGATCATCCTGTTCAACCTTATTATGCAGTTTAGAGTTAGTTTTTTCAAGCTCAATGACACGATCATGGGAGACTTTCAGAGCAACAGATAATTCATGAAATTGAGAAGCATTAATGGAACAATTTGTAGCAGTGTAAAACACATCTTGAGCAATACATTCAGAAATAATATTCTCATTCAAGGTATGCAAGTTCTTCCTCTCAATCTCATTATATTTTAGTTCTTGCTCATAGTCACTAACCTCAACAATCATCGCATCAAATTCCTTTTCCATTTCTTTAATATCAGAATTAATTCCAATTTTAAGACTCTCAAATTGACCTTTTAATTGTTTGAAGAAAGGCATGACCTCGGTTAAATAGCATTCTTTGGTTCGCTCAAAGCCCCTTTCCCCCTCAGTTATCCCTGTAGGTGTGATTCTCTTCTTACACGTTTTCTCAAAATCAACAAACAGCTGATAAACAACATATAGGCTGATTAAGGTCCTGCTATTAGTGGCAATAGATCTAGGAACTAGGTTCATTGGTGTATTGGGAGGATACACAGTTGCTTTTGGCAATTTCCTAAGGGGAAGGTTAGTAACAACAAGATTCTCTGCTTTTTGCTTATCTAAATCCATTTTCCAGAACACTTGTTCGGGAGTTAGAAGTGTCTGAGGCTTAAACTTATTTAAGGAGATCCAGTTTTCCTTAGTGTAATCATGAGGTTTGATCGTTATGTTATTCTTTTTACACTCAGGATTTTCTAGCTTCTTGTTCATTTTCTCCCTAGTGACTTCATCTGATTTATTATCTTCCTCAGTGCACTCAACGCAACTAGGTTTCTGCCTAGGCTTAAGGATTTCATTACCATCATAAAGTACCTTATGAGCAGTTCTAGCCTTTTTAATAACCTCTGGACTTGGTTCCTCAACAAGGGGAACGCTATGCTTATCGCTTAAGACTCTATGCTTAGTGATCATGTGAGCCGTCTGAATGGTATTCCCTTGTACGTACAACTTATTCTCAAGTTTGTTTTTCAAAGTTTTTAGATTGGAAAAATCATTCAAAAGTTTTGATTCCTTAGCATTGAATTCTTGCTTAAGCATTTTCACATTTTCTTGAAGTTCTTGTTTTTGCTTAGCAGTTTTAGAAAGCTTTTCTTGTAAGGAGTTTAACTCTTGTTTTAATACTTCTTCTCTAAAATTACTTTTTCTAATAGTTGTACGCATTTGGTCATCCATTTCCTGCTCACGGTTGGTTAGCTCGAACTTAGCACGTTGTTCATAAATGGCCACTCGTTCTTTATAGGCATTAAGTTCAGAAATAACAGAATCATTAGGGGCACATGCAATGTATTCATCAAAGACATAGTCATCATTGACTGCAGAAGATGCATCACTTGATACAATCTCACTTTCACTTTGTTTCACATATTGATCATATGGGACAATGTTGATATTACCCATATTTTCAATATCTGACTCAATAGTTTCAGTTGATTGTACTTTGTCATGCATCTTTTGCACATCAGCATCATCGTATAGTTTTAGTACCTCAGAAATGATTTTTTCTTTGGATGGACCAGCTTGTGATGATGAAGAGACTATAGGAGAGACCATTGGAGAAATGCTAGCCATGAAAATGGTTTGTACAGTAGGTTCTTCATCAACATCATAGTCGTATGCCTCACAATCAGCTACTTGAAAGGCATTCTGATGATTATGGCCTATCTCCTGAATTGGTTGCTCATCCACATCTGCATCATATGTCTTAGCATTTCCTTCAGCCAAGAACAACAACTCCTCTTCATCCAAGGCTGCACCATTATCCTGAGCTTGCACAAGCAACATCTTATCCCTGAAATACTCATCATTCTGAGGGCGTTTTGGCGATGTGCAGTTCCTTGCAATGTGTCCCTCACCTCCACAGTTGTAACATTTGATTGGCTTTGTTTGACCCTGGTTTCCATTCCTTCCCCTATTCTGATTTGCAGCATAGCCTCTACCAGCTCCACCTCTTCCTTGTTCGTACTGTCTTTCTTGAATTGGTTGAACTGTAACCTTTCCATCTCTGACCAAAGCATGGTTGTGTAGATTGGATGCAGTCCTGATTTCATTGTTAGTGTGAAGTTTGTTGGTATGTGGAGAGAAGGTTAAGTTTTGTTTAACCATAAGAGCCAATTTATTGATAAACTGCTCCATGACTGCGTTAGAATCAGGTTGCTTATATCCAGAGTTAGGAACGGGCTTGTGGTTACCATTTCCAGTGGGTATGACTTGTGATGCTTTGGTAGTAATTCCTACATTGGAGTAGAATGCAGTTGAATCATTTGATGAGCTTGTTTCTCCTGGTTGAGATTTGAACTGATCAAGAATTCGTCGTTCAAACATAGCATGTTTCTCATTCTGAAGAAGGAAGGCATACAATTGCTCATAGTTTGTATTCTTTAATCCTTTGGTAAGTGATTTGCTCGGGAAACCAATAATGAGAAGTTTGTAGTATGTTGGGTAACTCAAACGTGTTAGGTTTGAGCACCGAGATCTTTCCGAACGAGGGTTGAATGGAATTTCCAACTCACGTCTCGATTATCGGGATTTGAATGAGAAAAGGGGATAAAATGATGTTTTCTAAACTACGGGATAAGGAAAGTAAATGGGACTAAAATCTATGGGGAAAACCTAAGAGTTATGGCAAACTACGCAATTCTACACTAAAATGAAAATACGGGATTAAAACGAAACGCGAATAAAATGCAACTACGTCTAATTAATATCCTAAAAATAACCTAAAATTACTTTTACTCTAAAAATGATATTAGAAAACTATTTTTGAATTAAAACTAATTTTTAGGAATTTTCTTGAATTAATTTAAATTAAAAACTAATTTTTAACTATTAAAATTAAATTAAAATACTAAAAATTATGAAAATTAAAGGGAAAATTATGAAACTATTTTTATAAAATCTAAAATATCCTAAGAGAATTTTCAAAACTATTTTTTTATTTTTCTGATTATTTTTCTATTTTCTATGAATTTAAAACTATTTAAATCTAATTTAAATTGTGAAAAATACCAAATAAAAAGGGAAAAATAGGGAAAAATATTTTTTATGCTTTTTATATTTTTCTTAAACTGGGAAAATTGAAAAATTATTTTTTGGAACTTTTTCTGAATTAATTGCAATAAAAACTATTTAAAAAGGATTAAAAACTGTTTTTAATTGAGAAAAATAGTAAACAGTAGCTAAAAATTATGAAAAATTCAGGGAAATTCTAAAATATTATTCTAATTCTATGAAAAACATAAAACATTATGCTTATGTGAGGGAAATAAGAGCTGCAGTGTAAACAGTTAAGAAATAAGCACTTTAAAGTAAGCAAATAAGCACTAGAATGAACCAACTGAAAACAGAAGCTAAATTATACTATAACTACTCTAAGGAAACTTATTGCAACTACTCCTAACCTCAAATGAGCAATCTACCTAAGATTTAAGCTAACTGCTACTCTATCCAAACAGCTGATTTAGGTCCTAACTTAAGCTGTTGCACAGGCTTATGAATAAGTCCAATTAACAATACAGCAAATGGATCCTAAAGCACACCTATCTAACTACTTATAAACCAAAATACAGCTTATGGCAAGCTAAAATGAACTCTATAGAAGCTATGCAAAAAGCTGTCACACACTCAGAATTCACTGAGTGTGTGAACAGGGCAATAATGATCAACAAAATTGAGCTTGTTTAATGGCTTATCAAGAGAGCTTATGAGAAAACAGAACTGTGAACCTTTAAAATACCAATCAAAGAATCTATAGACCAAAGCTGAACCCTAGAGAAGCTATTATGAGCTTTAAATGAGGTCTGCAAATAAGCCTGAACACACTTGCTTGAGTAACATTTTGACTTTATGACAGTTTTGAAAAAGTTGACTAATCTGAGTTTGAAATGCTTCTTAATGATTCTAACTGAGATTATAAGGTAAAATAAGATCTAATTAGGCTGAGTTAAACTACTTTGCACTTATATTGAATCAGTTGCACACTAAAAATCACTACAGCTAGCTGATTTTAAAATTAAGACTGAAATTGACTTTTTGTGAATTAAGATGCAATGTAAAGACTGATATAAGAGTAATATAACTAAATAAGACTAATGCAATATCAACTAATCACTAATCCTTTCTCTAACTAAGATCTATCCACTGATCCAAACAGCACTTAAACCAACTGAAATGCAATAAAGCTCAACTAAACTTAAATCTAAACTACAATAAATCTCAACTATGATTCAGCTTATCAAATATGATCAAACAGAAGTGAATAAATCAGCAGTTAAACTCAGAAACAGATATGATCTAATTATGCAGGTATAGAATCAGGAATAATGCAAACAAGAACAGAACATATGCAAAAATGTTATTAAGCTACTCATGACATATACAATGTTAAACTAAGATTATAACCACTAAATGAACTAAGATTAACACAATCTAAACAAACCTAATTACTGTTTAATGAATCAAAACAGAAATGGGACTTACATCAGTCCTTGTCACAATGACATGCTAAAGAGATTATATAACCACTGATCCACTATCCTAAAGCTGATCTTAAACCCAAATCCAACTGAGAATCAACATCAACCCATATTCATCACCATACAGTAATCCAGATCCTTGTTACCAATTAACTGCAACATTATCTTAATTTTGACCAAAGAGAAAATTGAATAAAAATGAGCAGGATCTGAGTATACTTAGATAAACTCCAAATAAACTGATAAGAGCTTGTGAATCATTCATTAACAACTGAATTTAAAATGAAAACCAGAGATTAAAAATTACTTCATTAATAAGAATTTGAGTACAAAGTGATTCAAATACAGAATTTAAATGTAAACATTAAAATGATTTAAAACTGGAATTAAACTACTAATAATCTACTCCTAATACTACTCCTACACTACTTTATCTCACTACACTCTATATCTAATCTGTGAATGCAGGGGTCTTTATATAGCTGAAGTCATGAGCTAATGGAAGGATCCAGAAGTCCATCTGTGCTTCTTTTGAGCCTCTCTCAACCCTTGGATCATCTAATTCATGTCATCCAATCAATCTCATCCTTTGGATCATAACAGCCACGCACCTTGGACCAATCAGAAGCAAGGAATTGGTATATGTGACACACGGATTGCCAAGCTGGCATCCGTGTGTCAGTGGGTGTCAGAGAAAAGTACTAAAGTACCCTTAATTAAAGTGAATTGGCTCAATTGGGTTTGAGGGTATTTTAGGGTTCTAGTGCCTGGGAAAGTTTGGGGGTTCTTTTGGGCGCGTGACTTTTTATATATTTATTTGAGTTATTTGACCGGGTTTGGGGGGTTTGACCGGGTAATAATAGTGGGTAACGGGTTGAGGTAAACCGGTTATTGGTAATGGATTATTGGACCGGGTAGATGTGTTTTGGATTTTGGGCTTTTGTTTATATTATTGGGTTTAAGGATTATTCATGGACTAAAGGTGTAATCCAAGGTATATTTAAGGACCCATCTTGTATAATCTGATTTCCTAGGGACCAAAGGTGTAATATCTGAAAAGTAATCCAAGGGCTATTCTTGTAAATCCAGAAACTTGAGGGACCACTCTTGCCAAAAGCTCAAAGTTTAGGGACTAATCTTGACAATTCTTCAAACTTGATTATAACTTCCAAAAATCATCCTCAGAGAATAAAATCTTCAAAAATACACAATCTCGACCTTCCGGCTCAGTTCAAACTCTCTTGATCTCTCGTGCTCGGATTTACGTCTGATTTGGTTCCTTTTTGTGTGTTTTTACATATCCGTACCTGCACAAGCACAAACTCAAGAAAACCACAAATATTAGCAATAAACGGCTCTTTCTTGGTTGTTTTGGGTCAGTTTTGATAATGAAAAGGTATGTGTTTTAGCACATACCAAAATACCCCAGACGAGACCATTGTCGTGTCCTCACGCAATCAACTCACGCTTCTAAAACCAAGGATTTCAATCTCTTTCTACTAAACCTATGAAAAAGTAGCAAAGATTCCTCAAAAGAGATTAAGAAAGCCTTAATTCTAAAAACGCCCCGTTTACCTTTTATATTCTCATGTAGATATTACGATTAAGCACATTCCGGTTATGAATGACGGTTTGTTGAACTTTCATGTCGATCAATAACTCCAACATTTTTCAAACGACACGTTAGGATCACGGAGTAGAAAACACAACACAGCGTGAAGTGACCATACGGATAGAATACATCGTCCCTGATTTTTCACAAGTCCCAAACTAAGCGTAAAATCGAAATCATTGTTAAGTATGATTCTAGATGCTAACACTACCCATGGAAGTTACTTGTGTAATTACCTTTTGTTCCCATTTTCCTATTTTCCTCTAGATTTTTTATTTTTGTGAGAATTGAATTTCTTCAAATTTCTCGTTTCGATAACTTTTATTCCGATAAAGATACAAAGCTAAGTCGATAATTAGTTGTCCACCTTCCCTCAAGAACCATTGTCGTAAAAATGAGGTCCACATCAAGGAATTTTTTATTCACTTATATTTTTGACTTTTTCATTTTTTTTTTCTTTTTCATTTTTATCACTTTTCATCAGATTTTTTTTTTTTTTTTTTTTTTTTTTTGCACTTATACTTTTACTTATATGAGCTGTGAACTACGGAGCTTCACGGGGTAATTCCAAGACTATAGGCTTCATGAAATGAGGATCCCGGCTGGCTAGGCTAAGACCTCACTCAATCCCGGCTAAAGATCCAAGGGTCCGATCTCGACACCGCAGCTCATAACTTTACTTATTACTTTTCACTTATCACTTATTGCTTATTTATTTATTACGGATCCTTGATGTGTACCCAATTTTTAAAACAAAGATTCTTTTAAGAAGATAAAGAACTAACTATCGTCAAAAACTCAACATCTCTAATTATTTATTAGACAGATATGGGGTGAAACAATTTTGTGGGAACAAAAAGCCATAAGTACCTTCGATGGGCTCTAAAGAGAACCAACTACTCCACGTTTAGCATCTAAACTCATAAGTAACTCTATCATTTCTCGATCTCCGCAAATTTAAAATCCCAAATAATGAGATCCGCAGATGCTTAGCCGATAATTTTTAGATTACCTATGGTTAAGGGAACAAGCTAGGGCTCAACACGCCCGGTCAAGTCAGAATTCCATTCCTACTCTCACCAGCGGAAAGTCAACAAGGTGTCAAAACATATATTAACTTAGCAAATGCTTCATCTAATGAAATAAAGTTATGCATATTTAAAGTCACTCAGGGAAACTTGCAAAATCTTGGCCTTGTGAGCTAGAATTCGCATTTTATAGCTTCTTGTCTAAGAGACTAGCAAACTTTTCAATCAAAAAGACTTAACAAAAGCTTACAAAAATTTTTAAATTTTTCTCATTTTTGCACAATTTTTCATTTTCTAAGGAAAAACGGGGTTGCGAGAGTACACGACGAAAAATAAGCAAGTGCGGTCAAATCATCGAAGATTACCCTACCCCAGACTAGAACGAAACATTGTCCTCAATGTTTAAAGCAAGGGTATCACGAAAATCTAAAAGCCGTTTATTAAGTATGCTCAAAGATAAACGTTAGTCGATAAGATTAGGATATCGGATTTCCATCAGCATCGATCATGAAACTCGAGTGGAGAAAATGACAAACTTCGAGCACGAGAGTCTTCATATCGGGAACATCCTAAACAAAACATCACAAACAACCAAACACGAGAAATAGAAAAGGCTAACCCCTTCACGTCACTTATTAGAAAATAGAAAGAAGATAGAGATAAGCATGGGGTGCCTCCCACGAAGCGCTACTGTTTTTCTTCACCGAGTCGCTAGCCTGACGCGTCCCCGAATTCATTTGTCCTTGGGGAAGCAAGTGGAAAAAATAATCTCCATCGGACTTTCGTTCAAGAGGTTCGGATAAACATTGAAACATAAGAAAGTTCCACTCCGATGAGATACCCACGGTTCTTAAAAATGAAAAGCGGTGATACCGGGGTCAAAGATGGTATCCTCACTCCCGCAAGAGTGAAGAAGAGGAGAAATCACATTATATGGAAGAAATGGGATAAAGATTTTGATAACAATAAGGATCCATTCTTCATCTTCAAAAGCAAATTTCATATAATCCTTAATCTGATTTTGATCATTCAAGCTCGTAGGGTTATTTTCAACAAAAACTTTGGGAGGAAGAGGCGGGATGATGTCATCAATAGCGAAACTCTTTTGAGAGAGCTGCTCTTCCCCCAAACTAAAATCTTTCTCAAGATCAAAATAGAAATGATCATACTCCGGAGGAGATATGATATGAGAGAGTTCACCGGAGAACTCCTCGAAACGAAATGAATCATACTCGGGAAGAGAGAAATAAGAATGAGAAGTGGGATTGCCACTACTCGTCTCTTCTGTATGATCGATATCAAAGAAAAACGACTCATAAGTCGTAAGAGAAAGATCGGGATGAGAAGTGGGATTGCCACTACTCTCTTCTGCCGTATCAAAGATAAAACTCTCAAATTCGGGAACATAATGCTCGATCTCGGGCTCCGAAGGATCTGACGGCTTAAATTCTTCAACGTTATCTTCCTTCGGAGGAAGAAAAGGTGACGGTTCATCGTAAAACATCTTTTCTAATAAAGGAACATCTCCTCCCGGATCGCAATCGGTTTCAGGAATTTCCGGCAAAATTGGATCATCGACTTCTTCCAAAACGACGTCACTTCTCTCAACCGGCGTGAGAGAAAAGGAAGAGTCGGAAATGATAGGATCAGAAATGGGAGTGGGATTGCCACTCGAAGAATCGTCATCGATCTTTACGTTCTCTTCTTCAAACGGTTCATCATCATCACTCTCGTCAGAATCGGAATAGTAAAAGGTGGATGAATAACTCGGTCTTTGTTGATAATGGTGATTGATATATCTTTCTTGCTTGCCAAAGACCTCAATTTGTGCACTCATAACGGAAATTTTCTCAGAATAATGATCACTCAACATAGTGGTAGAATCGTAAGGAACGTCAGCATCCCACTGATAATGATGTTGTGTCATATTCTCGATCAAATCATACGCTTCTTGAGGAGTCTTCCGCATGAGATTTCCACCAGCTGCCAACATGATTTTGTCTCGATCAATCGTAGTGATACCATGATAAAAGGTTAGGATTTGATCAAGAAGCAAAATTCTATGATCGGGACATTTCTGTAATAACGATTTGAATCTTTCCCAAGCTTCAAATACGGATTCCTTAGGTAATTGCTGGAAATTGAGAATTTCTTTCCTCAGCTGCATCGTTTTTGAATATGGAAAGTATTTTGAAAGAAACTTGCGAAACATCTCTTCCCAAGTATGAATTGAATGTTTTTTAAGGGTATAAAACCAAGTTTCAGCTTTGTGGGTTAAAGAGAAGGGGAAGAGATTCAATCGGATATCATCTTGAGAAACGCCACGTTGTTTCATGGATTGAGTAATAGATAAAAACTTGTTCAAGTGCTCATTTGCATTTTCGTTGTTAAATCCATGAAATTGGCAATGCTGTCGAAGAAGACGAACCATACGATTTTTCAATCTAAACTTGGTTCCCGGAACGATCGGTCCTCCTCTACCTATAAGTGACGGACGATAGAAATCCTCCATGGTCCGAGGATCATGGGGATCAAAGGGTGCGAAATCGAGCATTGTGGAGAATTAAACAATTTAGAGGGTGAAGAGATAAGAATTAAACATTAAGAGGAAATCGAAGATTATTTTTGGGATTTTAAAAATAGAAAAAGGAAAACAAATTTTGAAAAGGAAAATATTTTTGGGTTTTTATATTTAGAAAACTTAAGAAAACACAATCTTTTTGTAACCGTCACGTCAACCGGTGCTCGGTAGCTCTCAAAAGTACGCGCAGCGGAGCGGGAACGAAGAGTGGATCGTTCTTCAGTCTGCAATTTAATGTCAAGACTTTCCTTATACCCCGTGTATAGGTTGTACTTCTGAGGTGAGCCGACGTAACAATTGACGTTTCAGTTTCTTTTGTTGGTTTTTCAATTTTTATGGTTTTGCAAACACTCTAGGAAGAATGTTTTGGTGTTTTTAAATGTTTTTGGGTTTTTGAAAAATATATATTTACAAAAACGACGGTAACTTCACTCGGGGAAGGATCTTCAAATGCACGCGATTCGAGACGGAATACGAAAACTCGCTACAAGCCCTCCCCGGCAGCGGCGCCAAAAATTGATTTGCTCGGGAAACCAATAATGAGAAGTTTGTAGTATGTTGGGTAACTCAAACGTGTTAGGTTTGAGCACCGAGATCGTTCCGAACGAGGGTTGAATGGAATTTCCAACTCACGTCTCGATTATCGGGATTTGAATGAGAAAAGGGGATAAAATGATGTTTTCTAAACTACGGGATAAGGAAAGTAAATGGGACTAAAATCTATGGGGAAAACCTAAGAGTTATGGCAAACTACGCAATTCTACACTAAAATGAAAATACGGGATTAAAACGAAACGCGAATAAAATGCAACTACGTCTAATTAATATCCTAAAAATAACCTAAAATTACTTTTACTCTAAAAATGATATTAGAAAACTATTTTTGAATTAAAACTAATTTTTAGGAATTTTCTTGAATTAATTTAAATTAAAAACTAATTTTTAACTATTAAAATTAAATTAAAATACTAAAAATTATGAAAATTAAAGGGAAAATTATGAAACTATTTTTATAAAATCTAAAATATCCTAAGAGAATTTTCAAAACTATTTTTTTATTTTTCTGATTATTTTTCTATTTTCTATGAATTTAAAACTATTTAAATCTAATTTAAATTGTGAAAAATACCAAATAAAAAGGGAAAAATAGGGAAAAATATTTTTTATGCTTTTTATATTTTTCTTAAACTGGGAAAATTGAAAAATTATTTTTTGGAACTTTTTCTGAATTAATTGCAATAAAAACTATTTAAAAAGGATTAAAAACTGTTTTTAATTGAGAAAAATAGTAAACAGTAGCTAAAAATTATGAAAAATTCAGGGAAATTCTAAAATATTATTCTAATTCTATGAAAAATATAAAACATGATGCTTATGTGAGGGAAATAAGAGCTGCAGTGTAAACAGTTAAGAAATAAGCACTTTAAAGTAAGCAAATAAGCACTAGAATGAACCAACTGAAAACAGAAGCTAAATTATACTATAACTACTCTAAGGCAACTTATTGCAACTACTCCTAACCTCAAATGAGCAATCTACCTAAGATTTAAGCTAACTGTTACTCTATCCAAACAACTGATTTAGGTCCTAACTTAAGCTGTTGCACAGGCTTATGAATAAGTCCAATTAACAATACAGCAAATGGATCCTAAAGCACACCTATCTAACTACTTATAAACCAAAATACAGCTTATGGCAAGCTAAAATGAACTCTATAGAAGCTATGCAAAAAGCTGTCACACACTCAGAATTCACTGAGTGTGTGAACAGGGCAATAATGATCAACAAAATTGAGCTTGTTTAATGGCTTATCAAGAGAGCTTATGAGAAAACAGAACTGTGAACCTTTAAAATACCAATCAAAGAATCTATAGACCAAAGCTGAACCCTAGAGAAGCTATTATGAGCTTTAAATGAGGTCTGCAAATAAGCCTGAACACACTTGCTTGAGTAACATTTTGACTTTATGACAGTTTTGAAAAAGTTGACTAATCTGAGTTTGAAATGCTTCTTAATGATTCTAACTGAGGTTATAAGGTAAAATAAGATCTAATTAGGCTGAGTTAAACTACTTTGCATTTATATTGAATCAGTTGCACACTAAAAATCACTACAACTAGCTGATTTTAAAATTAAGACTGAAATTGACTTTTTGTGAATTAAGATGCAATGTAAAGACTGATATAAGAGTAATATAACTAAATAAGACTAATGCAATATCAACTAATCACTAATCCTTTCTCTAACTAAGATCTATCCACTGATCCAAACAGCACTTAAACCAACTGAAATGCAATAAAGCTCAACTAAACTTAAATCTAAACTACAATAAATCTCAACTCTGATTCAGCTTATCAAATATGATCAAACAGAAGTGAATAAATCAGCAGTTAAACTCAGAAACAGATATGATCTAATTATGCAGGTATAGAATCAGGAATAATGCAAACAAGAACAGAACATATGCAAAAATGTTATTAAGCTACTCATGACATATACAATGTTAAACTAAGATTATAACCACTAAATGAACTAAGATTAACACAATCTAAACAAACCTAATTACTGTTTAATGAATCAAAACAGAAATGGGACTTACATCAGTCCTTGTCACAATGACATGCTAAAGGGATTATATAACCACTGATCCACTATCCTAAAGCTGATCTTAAACCCAAATCCAACTGAGAATCAACATCAACCCATATTCATCACCATACAGTAATCCAGATCCTTGTTACCAATTAACTGCAACATTATCTTAATTTTGACCAAAAAGAAAATTGAATAAAAATGAGCAGGATCTAAGTATACTTAGATAAACTCCAAATAAACTGATAAGAGCTTGTGAATCATTCATTAACAACTGAATTTAAAATGAAAACCAGAGATTAAAAATTACTTCATTAATAAGAATTTGAGTACAAAGTGATTCAAATACAGAATTTAAATGTAAACATTAAAATGATTTAAAACTGGAATTAAACTACTAATAATCTACTCCTAATACTACTCCTACACTACTTTATCTCACTACACTCTATATCTAAGCTGTGAATGCAGGGGTCTTTATATAGCTGAAGTCATGAGCTAATGGAAGGATCCAGAAGTCCATCTGTGCTTCTTTTGAGCCTCTCTCAACCCTTGGATCATCTAATTCATGTCATCCAATCAATCTCATCCTTTGGATCATAACAGCCACGCACCTTGGACCAATCAGAAGCAAGGAATTGGTATATGTGACACACGGATTGCCAAGCTGGCATCCGTGTGTCAGTGGGTGTCAGAGAAAAGTACTAAAGTACCCTTAATTAAAGTGAATTGGCTCAATTGGGTTTGAGGGTATTTTAGGGTTCTAGTGCCTGGGAAAGTTTGGGGGTTCTTTTGGGCGCGTGACTTTTTATATATTTATTTGAGTTATTTGACCGGGTTTGGGGGGTTTGACCGGGTAATAATAGTGGGTAACGGGTTGAGGTAAACCGGTTATTGGTAATGGATTATTGGACCGGGTAGATGTGTTTTGGATTTTGGGCTTTTGTTTATATTATTGGGTTTAAGGATTATTCATGGACTAAAGGTGTAATCCAAGGTATATTTAAGGACCCATCTTGTATAATCTGATTTCCTAGGGACCAAAGGTGTAATATCTGAAAAGTAATCCAAGGGCTATTCTTGTAAATCCTGAAACTTGAGGGACCACTCTTGCCAAAAGCTCAAAGTTCAGGGACTAATCTTGACAATTCTTCAAACTTGATTATAACTTCCAAAAATCATCCTCAGAGAATAAAATCTTCAAAAATACACAGTCTCGACCTTCCGGCTCAGCTCAAACTCTCTTGATCTCTCGTGCTCGGATTTACGTCTGATTTGGTTCCTTTTTGTGTGTTTTTACATATCCGTACCTGCACAAGCACAAACTCAAGAAAACCACAAATATTAGCAATAAACGGCTCTTTCTTGGTTGTTTTGGGTCAGTTTTGATAATGAAAAGGTATGTGTTTTAGCACATACCAGTAAGCTTCACAGAAGTGACAAATTTGTGCCATTCGGGATTCATGTTGTTCACAAATTTTGAGTTCAGCTAAATTTTTGGCATAGTCATCTCTATATTCCTCATATCATTCACCAGCTTGTGGAATCTCACGTAATATTCATAGACACTTTCTTCAGGTTTCATCTTAAAGTGCTTGAATTCATTATACAGTTGTGATTCTCTATCTTCTATAGTCAATTCAGAACCCGAGAGAAGCATCTTGACATTATCCCAAACCGCCTTGGCTTCTGTGTTGTGATTGATCAGCTTGTAGATATCTTTTGGAAGACCCTGAAGTATGATGTTAGAAGCCCTGATGTCAGCATCAAATCTCTTTTTCTCCTTATCACTCAGCTCATCATATGTCTTTGGTCTGTCTAATCCAAAGATCATTGTACCATCTGCTGCAGTATCAATTAAGTCTCTTGTGGTCTCAACCTGATAAGGTCCTTCATCAATTGACATAAGGATGTTAACCCCATTCTCCTTTCCTAAGCAGTACAGCCTGATTCTTTGTGACCAAGATTCATAGGCAGTTCTATCAAGCATGGGAGGACGAGTATCAGATCCTACAGCTTGCACATCATCAGCAACGGAAGACATGTTTAAATTCTACGGGATTTTACAAATCTTTGACTTAACCGGGAAATATATTCTTTCACGGGATTTTACAAAATCAAGAGAGAAACCGTAAAACTTATACACTTATGCGTAGACAGCAACTTTAGGCGTAGCAGCTTAGGCGTAACAACAAACTTACGCGGAGACACAAGCTTATGCGTAGACAGAGCTTACGCGTAGTCTAGAGCTTACGCGTAGAGTTTTAGGGTAAAAGGCTTAAGTTTATGCGTAAACCAAAGTTTAGGCGTAAGAACCTTATGCGTAAGTTTCCTTTAGGCGTAAGACAAGCTTATGCGTAAGAAAAAGCTTATGCGTAAGAATTTTTACGCGTAAGTTTTATGCTTATGCCTAAAATTAGGGTTTTACCCACAAAAATCTTGTACACTTCACAGTGCAAGAGATATCCAAAGTCGAAGTGTTTTTCAGGCTTATCCAAGAAAGAAGAACACTAAGTAACCACCAGAAATGAAGATCACGTGAAAAGCACCTTACATGTAAGATTAGGGTTTTCTTATGCGTAAGAAGTACAAAATTTGCCAAACACGTTTTTTATGATCAAACCGTTTAGAAAACTAGATTATAATGATGATACAACCTTAAAAACATCAAAACAACAAAGCTTGAGGATCAAAACCACGAATCTCTCTTACGCGTAAGTCCATACACACGTATCCAAACACTCTTAAAAACCAAGAAAAACTTGTAAAGTTTGAACCTTTTTGCAAGAAACTGAAATTTAAGCACTCAATAAACCTTAACCCACAAGAATCTTGGATTAAAAAGTGTAAATTTTAAAGCTTTAAAGGTACAAAAACTCCGTATACGAGACCACGCATAAACACCTTATTACGCGTACAAAACCAAACCTTATCCCAAAAATAACAATCAAACCAAGAACATGAGAGATGGATGATCAAACCATGGCTCTTGATACCATTTGTAGGATCTTGGTTTATCACAAGTTAGGTGTAAAGAGATAAGGTTTAGAGAGAGAAAGTGGGAGAGGATGGGAACTTTAGAGAGACAAAGAAAAATGTATTATGAAAGCTCCAACCCTTTGACTTGGAGGGCAAAGGGTATTTATAGGGTACAAACATGAGACGCCTCTTTAAGGCTATGGATCATGCATACAGTGGGTAAAGACCCGTCCGTCCTCCACGGTGTTACAAAGTAAACTAAATACTATCATGGACTTACTATGACTACGAGCTTTCTAACGAGCATACATACTTGAGGTGACCGGCACTTTAAATACTGGATTTACTAAATCCTAACAAGAAGAATACTAGAGCCTGAAAGCCAAGCTCTAAAAAGCATGCTTGGACTCCTTGATGTGCCCAGTGGTACTGAACATATCTTTGAGTCTGAAGCAGAATCTCAAACACCGCTTCCACCCCTGAAACCTCTTCAGGGTGCTGCACCAAGCTCTGAGCTTACTCCATTACAAATCAATCCTCATTCACCAAAAGAAAGGTATGAACTTGGTAGAACCATCATGAAAAGATCAACAAAACCAATCCAACAAGAGTCTACTCCCACTGAGACTTCCACATCTTCAGTTCCTACTGAAGCAGACCAAATTCAGCAACTGACTGAACTTGTGAGGAAACTGACTGATAAGATGGAATCCATCGAAAAGGCTCCTGATTCAATCAAGGAAACTAAGTCAACCTCCTCTAGTTCATCAAGGTCAAAATACACCAACAAACCCAGGAAAAAGTGTGATCTGTGCCATTACACCAGTCATACCACTGACAATTGCTACAGAATCCTTTTTGTATGATCTGCAAAAAGGATGATCACAGAACTTCTGATCACTTACAGTATGTAAGTTCATTCAGTGAAGCCAAAACATACCAAAGTTGGCCATCAATATGCTTCAACCTCCAAACCAGCTCACAAGAATAAAGCTAAACCTTTTCCTCCTTGCCCACACTGTGGCTTCAATGATCATCATCCTGATGATTGTCTCATGAACAGATGTTGTGATATTTGCGGAAATACAGCTCATGAGACATCTCAGCAACAGTGTCATCCAAGCAAACCACTGACCATGAGTCAATTGCCAAATTTAAGCAGACCTTTAGACCCAAGCCCACTAGTATGTGGGTCAGCAAGAGAAACTAATCTAGTTTACTATTTGTGCAGAGACACGTCAGGGAGCCTATTTGGCATCTAGATAGTGGATGCTCAAGAAGCATGACTGGCGTTAAGGAGTATCTACACAAGTATGTAAAGGAACCTGGATCCAAGGTATTATTTGGTGATAATTCATCATGTCCCACTGAAGGTTATGGTTCAGTATACTGCAATGGAATAGTTTTCTCTAGAATAGCTTATGTCAATGGTCTCAAATACAATCTCAACAATGTCAGTCAACTATGTGATGCTAAGTACATTGTGCAATTCAATGACAAACAAGGCACCATTTTCAATGCCAACAAAGAAGTTGTTTTGATAGCTCCTAGGAGAGATGATATTTATATCTTAGACATGTCAACCCTCTCTCAAGATGGAACTTGTCTCTTTGCAAAACCACTGAAACTGTCAACTAGCTGTGGCACAAGAGACTTTCACACTTAAACTTCAAAAACATCAACAACTTGGCAAAGCAAAATAAAGTCCTTGGCTTACCATCACTAGTTTTTGAAAAAGATAAACCATGCTTTGCCTGTGAGAAAGGCAAACACCACAGAGCATCATTCAAAACAAAACAAAATTTCTCCATCAAAAGCTGTCTTCACCTCCTACACATGGATCTCTTTGGACCAGTCAGTCCTAGATCAATCCAGCATGAGAAGTATACACCTGTCATTGTTGATGAATTCTCAAGATACACTTGGGTATACTTTCTTTCCAAAAAGAGTCAGGCAGTTAATACAATAATGTCATTCATAAGGACTATTGAAAACCAGAATGACATTACAGTCAAACAAAACAGAACTGACAATGGCACTGAGTTCAGAAATCAAGAACTTGAGATTTTTTGTGATGTAAAGGGAATCTCCCAAAACTTTTCATCTCCTTACACCCCTGAACAAAATGGGGTAGCTGAAAGGAAAAACAGAACCCTCATTGAGGCTGCCAGAACTATGTTAAATGGCTCAGCACTCTCAAAACATTTCTGGACTAAAGCAGTCAAAACATCCTGTTACACACAAAACAGGTCAATCATTGTCAAAAGACATAACAAAACCTTATGAGATATTCAAGGGTAGACTTCCTGATATCAGCTACTTTCATGTGTTTGGGTGTCCTGTGTTCATTCAGAATCACAAGGACCACCTAGGCAAGTTTGATACAAAAGCGGATGATGGGTACTTTCTAGGTTACTCACTGATCTCAAAAGCCTTCAGGGTATTTAACACAAGGAGACAACAAGTTGAGGAAACCTTTCATGTCACCTTTGATGAAAGTTCAGAAAGCATCAGGTTTACCAATACCTCAGTGGAGGAAATAGGAATTGATAACTCATCAAGATATCCTCATGATGAGTACAACATTGAAATCAATTCCTCATACCATGTTGATGCTGACATCTCATATTATGTCTTGCCTCACAACCTTCCCCAACCAACTATTAGTGAATTCATTTAAAATCAATCAGCCGTACTGGGATAGGTAATACTGAACCAAATGTTCAGGAACCTGTTATTCAAGAACCCCAACCTGACCTAAGCATCTCAACAGATGATCTCAATGATTTTGTGGCTTCTGCACCTGAACTCACTCCTGAGTTTCCAGTGGTCTCTTCAAGCTCAGATCCTAGACCACAAAGTAAGTGGACAAAATCTCAGGATGATAAGGTTTTAAAAGGTACCATTTTGAGGGGTCGTTTAAGTCCTTATTTGATCACTTTTGTATCCGTTATTGCTTAATATCGTTCCTTTTCACTTTTTAGGTCTCGTGAAGGCAAAATGCTGGAATGGCACTTATTTGGACGAAAAGGCGCGAATATATGAAGAAAATGGCCAAAGTCGAAATCGAGACACTCACAGTTGCTGAAAGTAGAAGGCGACGGCGTCAGGTGCTATTGGCGACGCCGTCCCAAAATTATTGTGACGGGCCAGAACCCAAAACTCGTATTTTCAAGAGACGGCGTCTAGTTGTGAAAGAGTAGGCCGTCGCTACTCAGACGGCCTAGATGCAATCCAGACGACGTCAAAAGCTGAAGAGGACGGCGTCACGGACATAAGGTGACGCCGTCGCAAGGTTAACGTGGCCAAGACGAAACCCTAATGGCGGCGACACGACGGCGTCACTAAACATAAGGTGACGCCGTCGCAATTGTAATCTTATATATAGAATCCGAATTTTTCAGTCTTTGTGTGGAGAGTCTTTGGAGTAAAAACCTAAAACCGAACCTAAGGTGTCTTGTACAGTATTTTAGGGTTTTAAACCCTATCTTACATCAAGATAAGTCTTTACTTCATTAATTCAATTATGTCTTTGATTATTTGTGTGTATGCTTGCATGTTCTCCATGTCCGGCTAATTTATTTGTGTGTTTGCTTAGGAAGTATGAAACTTAATTATTGAATATTGATTGGTTGTTTCTTATCTTAGTTGATTAATGATCTAGTAATGCGATAGGTCATTCGTTGTGTACTTAATGCTTGATTCATCTTTGTGAACCTTAGAGTATAATTACCTGAGTAATTGTAGGCTAAACCATCCAAAGAGCGCCTTAGAGTAGGAGTTTATAATCTCTAGTGGGTTTGTAGACAAGACCCTTTGGTAAGTTCGAAGAGTTAGGGAGAAACGCATACCCTACAACTTTAGACACACAGCGCAACTAGGAATAAGACGTGACACTCAACCATCAATAGGAGATAATTAAGGAGTAATACAAACTAAGTAAACACATCTTTAAACTATCATACGAACACACATTAATTAGACATAGACTCCCACAACCTTAGTTTAGATAATTAGATAATAGTAGAGTAATCGGTAGAAATACCAACCCCCCAAATCCAATACCCGAGATTCGTACCTTTCCATTTTTCATAAAATATAAAAAGATAAAAAATAATCTTCCTCAACCTTAACCTTAGCGTAGTAACTCCCTACTAGCATTCCTATTCCCCTAGAGAACGATATCAATACCCGTGGCTTACCCTAATTACTACACTACAACGATTAGGTTCACTGCCTAGGGTGTTATAAAACTTGCTCGATGAAAAGGAAGTTCCTTTGACCCCGAACGACGCGTGTAGCATTATCAAGTTTTTGGCGCCGCTGCCGGGGAATAGAATAGCTAGTTAGTAGTCCACCTCGTTTAGGTTTCTTTGCTTGATTCCTATCAAGTAAATTTTTTTCTCATTTTTAGCTTCCTCATAGTCTATCCCCCTTCTTCGTGACCTTTGTTCGTAACCATTTTCATTAACTATTCCGTTAGCCGTTATGGAGAACGCGAATCTGCCAAAACTGTCACCCAATCAACGAAATCCACTACATAATCTACCCTTTCCACTCCAAAATGAGATATTGAGGTTCCAGCAATATCATGATGAATCCTTTCCTGAGGCGTGGACTCGAATTAAATATTTATTACAAAAAGTCCTTTATCATGGTATTGATTTACTGTTTCCACTACAATTCTTTTACACTCGTATCGCCCACGAAACCCAAAGGAGACTTGACTATGTAGCGGATGGGGATATTTGGGGACGTGGTGTTCGAAATGCATGGGAAACCTTTGAGATTCACGCCCAATTTAGAAGTGGAACATGGGACCCAAAAAACGAATCTTTAGACATATTTTCAATTTGGAAACTTCGGTCGGAAAGGTTGTTTAGGAAGGAGATGATTAGAGTTGAGGTACCAAGGTGCATGTCATGGTTAGGCGCTACCACAGTACAAAATGAATACATAGGTGATCTTGATAAGATGGAGGATAGAGTAGAAAATCCAATCCCATCGGATAACCCACAAGTCTTACCATCACTTGAGGAACACACATCGCCTATAACTTACCCGGAAGAAGTAGAAGAGACTATAGGAACCTCGATTGTAGAACCTTTGGACCAAACGCCACTAGGGAATATAGGTTTAGATGCTTGTTGTCATGACCTCTCTCTTAGTCCTAGGAAGGTTCCTAATTTTGATGAACCGGAGCCTCAACCAAAAACCTTACCCAATTTTCCATCTTTAGATGTGAATCTTGGAATTGAATTAGGCCCCAATCCACCCATCAAAATAGATAGTCCGGGTAGTTGCTTGATAAAGGTGGTAGATTCTAGGCCATGTAGAGTGGAAGCTAATATAGGAGTAACCCATGACCTTACACACTTATATCACCCATTCATGGTTGATAACAAGAAACATTATGGGTTTAAACTGGGTTTATTAAGTCAAGATGGATCCTTAACTAAGAATCTTTTGAAGTTGATAGAAGATGATCCATTTTTAGGAGAGAGATTTGATTCACCCGCTACACCAATTGAATTAGGTAAGGTTATAATAAATAGAGCACACTCCTTTGAGCACATAAATCACCCATCACCCTCTCCTCACGTAGCAAATTTCCACCCTAAGGGTGTATATTGCTACTATCACCCGCACTTAAACTTAAGTGTAGGAAAAACTTCCCCTTTATCTGTTAAATAAGGGTAGAGTCAGGCTCATGACTCGAACAAAAACAAGCGCTTCTTAGGAGGCAACCCATGTGTATTTGTTTTTCATTTTCATTTGTGTGTCGTATATCTTTTATTAATTGTTTATTCTCATGTTTGAATTTGTAAAAATGCTTTATTTTGTCTTTAACCTCGTCTTAATTACATATAAAGGTATTTTACATAAGGGATAAGTGTAGGGAGGATTACACACGTTTTCAAAAGAAACGTGAACATGAGAATTACAATTATTTAAAAGATATATATGTGTGTTTGTTAGAGTCAAATGCTTGTATCGAGTCATAATGGATGTTTTGCAGGAATTTTTCCAGATTCTAAAGATATAAATTTTCCAGAATTTTTTTTTTTCAGAAAATCGCAGACCAGTTTCTGTCAGGATAACCTGACGGCGTCAGGAGGAGTAGAAACTGCTTACTACTTTTTCTCGTTTTCTGTGCTACTTATAAATTTTTGGAATTTTCCAGGTCTTAATTTTCTAGAAAAATCTGCAAACATCCATTCCACAAGCATTATATCCTATTTAAGTCTGGAATTACATCTTGTTGAGATTTTTGTTTGTTCGGTTTGATGCGTTAGGTTGTTTGTTTTCTTCAAGTGTGTAGGTTTAATTTACCAAGAAGAAGATACATAAGATGAGAAGAAGCTTTTAACGCTAACGTTCTTCTTGAAGAAGGATTTAACCACTACTTCACACGGATCCTACCGAGCTAATCAAGGGAGTATTAGTTTCTTTCGTTTTTAATTACCTTCCATTATCATAACTTTGATACTTTCGGGGAACATTGGGGACAATGTTCAGTTTAAGTGTAGGGAGAGAAAATAAAACGGGAACTTTGAAACTATGTTTATCCTTGATTATTTGCTTTGTCCAATTGTATTTGTGTAATAAACCATGAGAAAATGTCGGTTAGGGTAATTTTGGCACCAAATTTAAAATTTTTCATGACATATAGGAGTGGGCCATTAGTCTTAACAAAAGCGTCTCACGGATAGGAAGTTGCATGACTAGCACAAAAACCCTTACCACCCAAATTCCACCCAAAATGTGAGGATCGCCCTTAGATTAGTAGGAATTAAAAGCATTCATCTTTAATGCTTAGAGTGTAAACCGGTAGTATAATAGATTCTAGAACTTGTTTTGTGATGCATTCCGAGATCGCAAGTGAGGCTACACTTGTGTAGTTAGGAATAACTAAATGATAAGAGGCATAAGGATAACCCTTGTTTGATACCTGTAATATAATTACTTCTTCCACTTCGGTTGAGTAATTCCCCCATACCCTCTGCGTTGTACTCATTTTTAGTACACGATACCCCTAGTTAACCCCTCAGAGCCTATCCTTTTCGCGGTTCTCGTGATGTTTCGGTTTTTCCGGAATATCAATGAAGAGCATTGTTTACACCCACCCCCAAATATACACCCAAATCGCCTTAGCCTACCCCTTATGCACTCACTTTTAGTGCAAATGTTTGTTATCACCCTAAACCCTTAGTTCAATTATCTAGTTGCTTGCATAAGTTGCTAAGTCGAGTCATATCCTTTGTATACAGTTTTGGGATGATTGGGATTCATGGGAAAAGTTAAAGTTTATGAAATGACGGGAAGGGAACGTTAAATTCAAATTCCCTTTGTTTGGGTAATAATGTACCCCAAGTGTTTTGATCTTTTCAATTCGGGTCAAATTAGTGTTAGAATAATAAAAACTCAAGTGTAGGGATATGCCTGTAAATCCCTAGTATTTTGATGTTATCATAGAGGATGGTAGAGTAAAAGTGTATGATTTAAAAAAAAAAAAAAATCGAAAAAATAGAAAAAGAAAAAAAACGAAAAAAATAGAGTGATAAAAAAAAAAAAAAAAAAAAAAAAAAAAAAAAAAAAGCAACAACATACGGGCTACCATCCTACATCTATCCTTTAAATTTATGTTTGTTTATTTCAGTTATCTAGAGTTTAGAGTGTCGAGTCTTGGCTTAGCAACGTCATTCTTCATATGCATTTAACATAGAGATTTTTGACTTACCACCACTAAATAGCCTATCCCACCAAACCCTTATTTCCCTATCGTAAGCCTAACGTTACAACCCTTTAAAGACCTCTTTGACAGTCTTTCCTAGGTTCTTACGCCAAAGCGATGGAGGTTTGATCTATTCTCAAGCCTATGGTAATCTATGTACTAGGACCGGTTAATGAGTGTTTATCTTCCATTTTCTATATTGTTATATTTCATATATACACCCGAGAGAGATGTGAGTATCCAAACACCCCATGTGAGGTGCTAGTATGTAATTTCCGTGCTTGTTATGACTTTTGCGGGGCTTATATGTGTTGTGGACCGTTTTGAATTAATGCTTCATGACCCCTAACTTATAAATTAATTGGCTAAAAGCACATTTGCTTGAGGACAAGCAAATAACAAGTGTAGGGATATTTGATAAGGTTTTAAAAGGTACCATTTTGAGGGGTCGTTTAAGTCCTTATTTGATCACTTTTGTATCCGTTATTGCTTAATATCGTTCCTTTTCACTTTTTAGGTCTCGTGAAGGCAAAATGCTGGAATGGCACTTATTTGGACGAAAAGGCGCGAATATATGAAGAAAATGGCCAAAGTCGAAATCGAGACACTCACAGTTGCTGAAAGTAGAAGGCGACGGCGTCAGGTGCTATTGGCGACGCCGTCCCAAAATTATTGTGACGGGCCAGAACCCAAAACTCGTATTTTCAAGAGACGGCGTCTAGTTGTGAAAGAGTAGGCCGTCGCTACTCAGACGGCCTAGATGCAATCCAGACGACGTCAGAAGCTAAAGAGGACGGCGTCACGGACATAAGGTGATGTCGTCGCAAGGTTAACATGGCCAAGACGAAACCCTAATGGCGGTGACACGACGGCGTCACTAAACATAAGGTGACGCCGTCGCAATTGTAATCTTATATATAGAATCCGAATTTTTCAGTCTTTGTGTGGAAAGTCTTTGGAGTAAAAACTTAAAACCGAACCTAAGGTGTCTTGTACAGTATTTTAGGGTTTTAAACCCTATCTTACATCAAGATAAGTCTTTACTTCATTAATTCAATTATGTCTTTGATTATTTGTGTGTATGCTTGCATGTTCTCCATGTCCGGCTAATTTATTTGTGTGTTTGCTTAGGAAGTATGAAACTTAATTATTGAATATTGATTGGTTGTTTCTTATCTTAGTTGATTAATGATCTAGTAATGCAATAGGTCATTCGTTGTGTACTTAATGCTTGATTCATCTTTGTGAACCTTAGAGTATAATTACCTGAGTAATTGTAGGCTAAACCATCCAAAGAGCGCCTTAGAGTAGGAGTTTATAATCTCTAGTGGGTTTGTAGACAAGACCCTTTGGTAAGTTCGAAGAGTTAGGGAGAAACGCATACCCTACAACTTTAGACACACAGCGCAACTAGGAATAAGACGTGACACTCAACCATCAATAGGAGATAATTAAGGAGTAATACAAACTAAGTAAACACATCTTTAAACTATCATACGAACATACATTAATTAGACATAGACTCCCACAACCTTAGTTTAGATAATTAGATAATAGTAGAGTAATCGGTAGAAATACCAACCCCCCAAATCCAATACCCGAGATTCGTACCTTTCCATTTTTCATAAAATATAAAAAGATAAAAAATAATCTTCCTCAACCTTAACCTTAGCGTAGTAACTCCCTACTAGCATTCCTATTCCCCTAGAGAACGATATCAATACCCGTGGCTTACCCTAATTACTACACTACAACGATTAGGTTCACTGCCTAGGGTGTTATAAAACTTGCTCGAAGAAAAGGAAGTTCCTTTGACCCCGAACGACGCGTGTAGCGTTATCACAGGACATTGAGCTTGTTAACATCATTGGTGAACCCATTGAGGGCATGCTTACAAGAAGCATGGCTGCTAAACTAACAGCAGCTTCAGCCAATGAATGTCTATATGCTGATTATCTGTCAGAAATAGAACCCAAAAGTGTCACTGAAGCTCTAAAACATCCACCCTGGGTTCAGGCAATGCAAGAAGAACTTCAACAGTTTGATAAAAACAAGGTCATGACCTTGATCAAATGTCCTCAGGATGTCATTGTCATAGGAATGAAGTGGGTTTTCAGAAACAAAACTGATGAAAATGGCACTGTCATTAAAAACACAGCCAGACTTGTAGCCAAAGGTTACAGTCAACAAGAAGGCATTGACTATGATGAGACATTTGATCCTGTTGCAAGAATGGAAGCCATCAGGATCTCCCTTGCATTTGCTACCTACATGAACTTCAAAGTTTACCAAATGAATGTAAAAAATGCATTCCTGAATGGTGAACTCAAGGAAGATGTGTATGTTCAGCAACCTCCTGGCTTTGAGAGTAGTAAATTCCCTGACTATGTCTACAAGCTTGACAAAGCCATTTATGGACTTAAACAAGCTCCCAGGGCATGGTATGAAACTCTCTCAGCCTTCCTGATTCAAAACAAGTTTGTCAGAGGAAAGATAGACAATACCTTGTTTATCTACGGGACAAAGCAAGATGTGATACTGGTCTAAGTATATGTTGATGACATCATCTTTGGCTCAACAAATTATACTCTTTGCAAGCAGTTTGAAAAACTGATGACAAAGAAGTTTGAAATGAGCATGATGGGTGAACTCACATACTTCCTTGGACTACAAATCAGGCAAACTGATAAAGGAATCTCCATCAGTCAAGAGAAGTACACTAGAAATCTCTTGAAGAAATATGAGATATCTGATTGTGCCTCAGTGAAGACACCAATGGTCCCTCCTAACAATCTTGGACCTGATCTCACTGGCAAATCAGTCAATCAAACTCATTTCAGGGGGATTGTAGGTTCACTAATGTATCTAACTGCTTCCAGACCAGACATACAATTCTCAATCTGTCTAATAGCAAGATATCAGTCCAATCACAAAGAATCCCATCTCACTGCAGCCAAAAGAATCCTTAGATACCTGAAGGGAACTCCAAGCCTTGGACTTTACTATCCAAAGTGCTCAGGGTTTGACCTCAAAGGGTATTCTGACTCTGATTCTGCAGGGTGCAACATGGACAGAAAAAGTACCTCAGGGTCCTGTCAATTTCTTGGAGGAAAGCTGGTTTGTTGGAGTGCTAAAAAGCAACAATCAATGGCTATGTCTTCAGCTGAAGCTGAGTATGTGGCTGCTGCAGGATGTTGTGCCAATGTATTATGGATGAAAAGTCAACTCAACGACTATGACATCCATTACAAAATGGTACCCATCTTCTGTGATAACACCAGTGCTATTGCAATCTCCAACAACCCTGTCCTTCACCAAAGAACCAAACATATTGATATCAGATATCATTTCATCAGGGACAATATAATGAAAGGAGACATAGAACTTCATTTCATTCCCACTAAATATTTACTTGCTGATATCTTCACCAAACCCTTAGATGAGCCTACCTTCAGGAGATTGAAAGCTGAATTGGGAATGCTTGACATTGAAAATCAGCAACCTGAAAATCAATCCCAATCTCAGTAAGTTCTCTCTGAAATGGTCCATGCTCCCTGAACAAAACCCTAAACAACCCTCTCACTAAATGAGTAAGACTCATTCAGGGACCTTGACTTTAGATATTGAGCATTGAATGAGTAACTAAATGCACCAAGTATCAGTTACTTAAATGTCCTAGGTTGGTAAACATACCAATTTAATATAGGAATATATGTCTCTTTGTCTTACTGTCATCCAAGTCAAGGGTCCCTCAAAACCTTACCTCATCCCACTTGGCATTAAATGCCTCCTCTCACAAGAAATATCTTAAGGATATTTTAGTACTGCAGAATGCACTTTTACTGTGCACTGCAACTGTTCCCTTGAAAACCGGGAAATTACTGCGGGTAGTGGAGTGGTGGCATTAAATGAGGTAAATGAAACGTTTTCAAAAACTGACTTTACAAATCCTCATTTATGCAAAAATTACCCCTCTCACCACTCTATAAATACCCCTCTCAAAACATTAAAAACACACACAAAGTATTTCTGCATCAAAATGCTGTCAAAATCACTTCTCAAACCTAAAAATCTTTGTGTTCTTTAATCCTCAAAACAATTTTTCAGTAAAATCTTCTCTGTAAACAATTTACAAAAGGTTTTTCATCACAAAACTAAAGAGATTCAAAACTCTTTGATTGTTCTTGTCAAGAAATCTTTTCAAACCCTAAAACTTTTAATGGAAATGGCAAGAACACAATCTCTTCAGTTTGCACCTCAGTGGGTAGGAGATATTGAAAATGTTGAATTCAAAACAAACAATGTTATAGGCACTTTTGAATACCCCCCCCCCCCTGATGTCCCAGCCTATAAGGGAATCATGAAGTTTTTATTCAACTGCCCACTTAAACACGCCTTTATCCAGTCCCCTTCTATCCTGTACCAAAATCTCCTCAGGGAGTTTTGGGCTACAGTTGTGGCCTATGACCCGACACCCTCTAACGATGAGACTGACCTTAGACCCCACAGGGAGTATCTCATCAAATTCAGTCTGTTTAATGGGGAAAATTCAGTCACCCTGGACTATAAAACTTTTTGTACATCAACAGGGTTAGACTAGAATTTTGGTAACTACGTTGCCCATCATGAACCCTCCATAGTTAAGGATGTGTTAAAACAAATTTTTTTGGATCCAAAATTTTTGGACAGAACCACTGTCACCAAGAACTCATTTCCTGCGGCTTAGAAGATCCTGTTCACATTTGTGATTCAGGTTCTCCGTGGGAACCACTCATCCACTGAACAAGTTAATTCTATTAAGTTGATGGTGGCATATTGCTTGATGACAGGGATTACTGTTGACATAGGGGAGATCAGTTATAGTGATCTCGTAACCAAGCTACTGAGCAAGACTAGGACGAAATACGTTTCATACCCTAGGTTTGTCTCATGTGCTTTACAAGTGTTACTAGGTTGTAATTACCCTCAGGAATACAAATACTGTGCTTTACCTGGTATCCTGAGTCAATCAAATTTTCAAAAAGACCCATCCCAAGTCACTGAAATTGAATTGACGGCCCATATGGTTGCTGTAAACAACCAGAGGGACTCAATGTCTCCTAACCCTGCTCCTAAAAAGAGAAAGGGGAAGTCTCATACTGGGACTAAGACCAAACCCAAGTCTCAGGGCCCTGAGGCTTCAGGAACACAGCCTAAAAGGCAAAGAAAGCCCAAGACTGATCTGCCACCCACTGGAGACCAAACATCATCCACCCCGGTGACAACGAAGGACACTGATACATCACACTCAGTGCCCTTGGTCCCAACTACTACTCCCCAAGATCCAGAGGGAAACAAACAACCCGCTGGTAGGGGAGCGCCTTCCACAATGCCCAAGGATGACACTCGCCAATCACAGCTTTTGTCTGAGGGCCAAAAGAATGATCCCAAAGACTCAGAGGGAAACTCACAACCCACTGATAGGGATCTCACTGCCACCGCTTCTAGGGATAGCACTGGGAATCGCCCACCAGTGCTTGAAGGAGCACAGGGGGACAAAGACTCAGAGGGACAAATACCACCCGCTGATATTGAACCCATCACCACCACTGGTCTATTAACAGTTGCTGAAGTTAATGAAATCCTATTCTCTGATGAAGAACTGGCTGACAGTGAAGATGACATACTTTCAGCAGGGGAAGAAATGGACGATGATGTTCAAACTCAAGAACAAGAGCATCAGCCTGATCCTCAAGAGACTGAAGAGTCACCTGCTAAAGAAACTGACTCGGACTCCTCTACTTCATCCTGTCCTGAAGAGTTCAAGAAGTATAATAATGTTCTTCCACTGACTGAAAGACAGCTGGTAATGTGGATCACAAAGTGTAACTTAATAGTGAATCAATGACTGAAATACAATGTAAGGAAAACACACTGATAAATTTTCAACATAATATTCTTTCTTAGAAATCAATCAAAAAAATACATTACCCAAGTACTTGCGGAATAGTACTTGGGATTGAAATGACAAAGGGTTGTAACTCCTCACGAAGCTCAGGCTAAGTCTGAGCACAACTACTATGGAACCACTGAGCTATCTCAGGGACTGAGTTGTATTTGGAGGGGTGAAAGATGGCTTGTGTGTGTGTGTGTGTTTTACAATTCACAAGCTTAAATCTTTCACTCCATCTCTTATGCTATTTATACAAGTATGAGTTTAACTTTATCCTAAGTGACAAACTGACAATTTTTAGAAGACAAAATACTGATGTATTTTGTCTCTGTTTACAAAGACTATATTAAGTAAGAGACAAGGCTACTTTCCATAAGTCAGTGATGACACTGAGCCTGATAGTTTGCCATTCAGGGAAAGTTGAATTTGGTTGATAAGGACTTCGTCTTATCTGATTCAAACTTATCCCGCCTTATCCCGCTCATTCTTCAGTCTTCATTGCCTTCAGTCTTCTACTTCAGTTTATCTTCAGTGTAAGTAGTTGGTGAAAAGTTTAGGGATTCAGTGAGTTATTGTCATCACTCACTGAATCCCCCATCTTCTTCTTGACTCAGTCTTCACTCCTTAAGTTCTGCCTTACTGAGTGGAGAGACTTCTTCTTCACCTCTTACTGAGTATCCTGAAGATGGCTCACTGAGAGTCTATGCGCTCAGTGACCTGTTAATGTTTAAGGGACAACACTTAGGGTATTTTCTATTCAAATCCTAGACTTAGGGGGTTTGGGTATTTACTGAACCCAACAGTCTCCCCTTATTTGGATTTACAAATAGCCTAAGTGTTTGATCAGTGTAAGTGAGCAAATGGCTTCTTCTTACACTGAATGTACTAATGAACATAATAAGGAAAACTGAATATTTTAACAAAACATACATCGTTTATTGATCAATTACATAGTTCCTATCACTTGTACAAAAGATAAAACAAAATGTCATTCAAGAAGGATCCCCAGTGCTTCAAGCTTAACCTTCTTCTTGAGAAGTGCTTCTTTGTTAGGGTGCTCTCTTATCTTAGCATTCAGGTCTTTGCAGAACCTTTCATTTTCTGGAGTATTGATTTGAGAGGCCACTGGTAGATAGCTTGCCATTGTAGGCACTCCTGCAAGATCTATGTCACTCCACCTTTGGAATGTTGGGTTTCCATAGACATCAATAAAGAAAAGTCCTCTTTCAGGATTTTCAATGCATATACAATTTACAAACTTTACACCTTTAGGTAGCTCCCTATTGCATTCCAGGCCAGGTACTTTGATCTCAGGCTCGAACTCAACCATCTTTCTTTTGCCTTGGGCTGGCTGAGACTGAGATCCTTGTGGTGCAGTTAGAGCTGGCTGAATTCCAAGTTGTGCTGGTGCTTCCCTCAGCCTTTCATATCTTTTGCTCAAGGACTTCATCAGCTCTTTGAGCACTGCATTTTGCTTCTTATAAATTATTGGACCAAGTTCATCGAGTTCAGTGATCCCAAAGTCAGTGAATTTCATGGGATCATGAACCTCGAAATGTCTTTTATCATTCCCCCTGTAGACATTCATTGCCAGTGGTTTGGACTTGGGGATGATTTTGACATCAGTGATTTTCTCAGGCATCCTTCTGCTTGTCATTGACCAGTTGTAGTGGTCAATTCTTTCTTGCCTGATGGCTACAACTCTTATGTTCTTTTCATCTAACCTCTTTCTCATTTCAGCCATTTGAGCAGCCTGAGCATCCTTGAACTTTTTTCCAGCCTGACCCTTTTGAAGCTTCTTAGGATTAATTCCAATGTTCTTAGATTTCTCAGCAACAACTTGTACCAGTGCTTCTTTGCTTTTTCTTTCTTCCTTAGCTAGTTTCTTTCTCCTTTCTTCCTTTGCAAGATAGGCACTTAGCTGTTGTGGTGTGAGCAGGTACTGAGTTTTGCCGATCGTATAGGGAATCTTCTCAGGCTCAGGTGTTTGCATTATGGCCTTTCCTTTGTCATGGCCTGAAGAAGATGATGCTACCAAGGGTGTTGTTGTCATGATTGTTGTTGTTGGTAGGGCTGAAGATATGGGTGTTGCTGAAACTAGTGGGACTGATGATATTGGCGTTGCAGAGACTGGTTTAGCTGGCTCCCCCTCAGTGTGAGAGGGAGTCTCTTCAGTGGTCTTCTCCCCCTCAACTGTTGCTGAAACATCAGTGAGAGCAAGAGTTGCCTCGGACACTGAGGGAGTGGGAGTTGCTTGACCTTTGAAGGCTTGGTAGATCTCAGTGACCATAGCCTTGATGTCAGTTGTATCCTTTTGAAGACCGGTGACTTGTTCTGCCAGATTAGCCTGAGATAGTTCCAAAGCAGTCATTCTAGGCCCAAGATTCCAAGCCATTGAAGATGATGCCATATCCAAAGTAGTCACCTGAGCATCCAAAGAACCCAGTGTAGCCTGAAGAGACTGAACTGAAGACTAAAGACCCTGAACATTTGCAGATTGGAGCATATCAATTAGTTTAGTGAGACGTGAGGAATTCTTCACGTAGACTTCAGTGGCCTCCAGCACTTTGGAATTGAGTGTTGGTTCTTCTATGACAGCATCCATGATTTCATCTATTGTAACGCCACAACTTAGAAGATGCTTTAGTGTTAGGATTTAGAAAATCCAGACGTTAAAGAGTCGTTCACCTCAAGTATATGTATTCGTTAGAAAGCTCGTAGTCGTAGTCAAGTTATGTTCATAAGTAGTTAGTTAAGTAACACTGTGGAGGACGGACGGGTCTTTACCCACTGTATGCCTGATCCACAGCCCGTAGGTGGCGTTTATTGTAAGACACTATAAATACCCTCTACCTCCCAAGGTAGAGGGTTGGAGCTTCAATACCATTTTTCTTTGTTTCACATAGTTCTCAACTCTCTTCCATTTCTCTCTCTAGAACTTTCTCTCTCTAAAACTTGTAAACGCCCCATATGTTATTGGTTTGATGTGATTGTGAAATCCTATATTTTACAATTGGTATCAAGAGCCATGGTTTGATCACTCATCTTTCATGCTCTTTGTTTTGGTGGATTTCATAAGGTTTTTGGGGTTATAAGTGTTTAGAAGAGTTTGAATCATTTGGTCAATTTCTTGTGTTAAAGTTTGAATTTTGATAGTACTTTTGTGTTTAGGATCATCATATGTGCTTAGGTTTCGAATTGGAAGGCTTGAATCATCGTGGTTGGGCTGTTTTTTATTGTTAAAGTGGTTGTTTTTTAATATTGTACTAAGCGAGTTGAGCCACGGTAAAACATTTCTTCGAATCGAGTTGCTTTGTCATTTGGAAGCGGGTTGCTTTATTATTGGAAGCGAGTTGGTTTATGCGACTTTACTATTAAGCGAGTTGATTCTTTAAGCGACTTGAGTTCTAAAGCGACTTGGCTATTAAGCGAGTTGTATTGGCAGCGAGTTGGTTTATGCGACTTGGTTGTTAAGCAAGTTGTCTCTGTATGCGACTTGGCTATTTAGCGAGTTGACTCTTTATGCGACTTGGGTGTTAAGCGAGTTGTTTCTTTAAGCTACTTGAGTTTTAAGCGACTTGTCTTTTAAGCGAGTTGACTGTTTAGCGAGTTGATACCAAAGCGAGTTGACTGTTTAGCTACTTGTCTATTGAGACTTGTCACTTCTTTGTGCTACATTTTTACGGTTGTTCTTTTGGTTTAGTAAAATCCCATGAAAGAATCAATTTCCCGGTTTAATCAAAGAATAGTAAAATCCCGTAGAAATTGTAATCATGTCTAACAACGTACCTACTATCGTTTCGACTGTAGCTGAGGACGTTCAAGCAGCTGGATCAGATACTCATCCACCTATGCTTGACAGAACTGATAATGACTCATGGGCTCAACGAATTAGGTTGTATTGCTTGGGAAAGGAAAATGGAGTTAACATTCTCAAGTCAATTAATGAAGGACCTTATCAAATCGAGACTACCAGAGATGTTCTTGAAACTGCTGCAGATGGTACAGTGACCTTAGGATTGGACAGACCAAAGACGTATGATGAGCTCAGTGATAAGGAGAAGAAGAGATACGATGCTGATATCAGGGCTTCAAACATTATACTTCGGGGTCTTCTAAAAGACATCTACAAGTTGATCAATCACAACACTGAAGCCAAGGTAGTTTGGGATAATGTCAAGATGCTTCTCTCAGGTTCTGAATTGACTAAGAAAGACAGAGAATCACAAATGTATGATGAATTTGAGCACTTTAAGATGAAACCAGAAGAAAGTGTCTATGAATATTACGTGAGATTCCACAAGCTTGTGAATGACATGAGGAATATCAAAATGACCATGCCAAATATTCAGCTGAACTCAAAGTTTGTGAACAACATGAATCCCGAATGGCACAAATTTGTCACCTCTGTGAAGCTAACCAAAGGATTAAAGAACACCAACTATGAGCAACTGTATGCCTTCCTTCTTCAGAATGAGAGACATGCTATGTTTGAACGAATGATTCTTGAACAGTTCAAAACTAAACAGGGAGAACCAAGTTCGTCAAATGATTCAACAACCTTTTACACCAATGTTGGAATTACCACCAAAGCTTCTCAAGTCATACCCACGGGTGATGGCAATTACAAGCTCATTCTTAATCCAACATATAAGCCTCCAGACTCAAACACACTCATGGAAAACTTTATCAATCAACTGTCTCTCATGGTTAGTCAAAATATGAATTCCACTCCACACACCAACAATAACCTCAGAACAGCATCCAATCCACACAATCAAGCTACTGTCAGAGATGGCAAGGTAGTGGTGCAGAATGTTCAAGGAAGACGGCATGAACAAGGGATGATTGGAGCAGGTTATGGTAATACTGGAGTTGGTGGAGGAAATGTGGCTAATCAGAATCGAGGAAGAAATTCCAATCAAGGGCAAGCAAAGCCAATCAAATGCTACAACTGTGGTGGTGAGGGACATATTGCGAGGAACTGCACATCTCCAAAACGCCCACAGAATGCAGAATACTTCAGAGACAAGATGTTGCTTGTGCAAGCTCAGGATAATGGAGCAGCTTTGGATGAAGAGGAGTTGTTGTTTCTTGCAGAAGGGAATGCTAAGACATATGATGCTGATGTGGATGAGCAGCCAATTCAGGAAATAGATCACAATCATCAAAATGCCTTTCAAGTTACTGACCGTGATGCATTTGACTCTGATGTTGATGATGAACCTACTGCCCAGACAATTTTCTTGGCAAGCATCTCACCTATGCTCTCTCCAAAGGTCTCATCACCACAGCAGGCTGGTCCTTCCAAAGATTCAATCATCTCTGAGGTATTAAAACTATACGATGAAGTTGATGAGCAAGAGATGCATAACAAAGTACAATCACATGGAACTAATGAATCAGATATGGATAATGTGGGTAATAGTAATATTGTCCCATATGATCAATATGTGATACAAAGTGAAAGTGAGATTGTACCAAGTGATGCATCTTCTGCAGTCAATGATGACTATGTTTTTGATGAATACACTCCATGTGCCCCTGATGATTCTGTTGCAAAGTTGCTATTTATGAACAACGTGCTAAGTTTGAGTTAACTACCTGTGAGCAGGAAATGGATGACCAGATGCTTACAATTATTAGAAAAAGTAATTTTAGAGAAGAAGTGTTAAAACAAGAGTTAAACTCCTTACAAGAAAAGCTTTCTAAAATTGTTAAGCAAAAACAAGAACTCCAAGATAATGTTAAAGTGCTTAAACAAGAATTTATTGCTAAGGAATCAAAACTTTTGAATGAATTTTCCAATCTGAAAATTTTGAAAAACAAGCTTGAAAATAAGTTGTACGTACAAGGGAATACCATTCAGACTGCTCACATGATCACTAAGCATAGAGTTCTCAGCGATAAGCATAGCATTCTCCTCATAAAGGAACCCAATCCTAAATATGGTAAAGTAGCTAGAGAAGCTCAGAAGGTAATATATGATGGTAATGAAATCCTTAAGCCTAGGCAGAAACCTAGTTGTGTTGAGTGCACTGAGGAAGATATGCAATTAGATGAAGTCACTAGGGAGAAAATAAATAAGAAGCTAAAAGATACTGAGTGTAAAAAGCAAAACATAACGTACAAACCCCATGATTACACTAAAGAAAATTGGATTTCCCTGAAAACGTTTAAGCCTCAAACTCTATTAACCCCATAACAAGTTTTTTGGAAAAAGGACATAGATATGCAAAAAGCTAATGCACTTGTCAAAACTAACACCCCCCCCCTTAGGAAAATGCCTCCAGCAACTGTGTATCCTCCGAATACACCAATGCATTTAGTTCCTAGATCTATTCCCACTAAGAGCAAGACCTTAATCAACCTGTATGTTGTTTATCAACTATTTGTTGATTTTGGGAAGACATGTAAGAAAAGAATCACACCTACTGGGATAACTGAAGGGGAGAGGGGTTTTAAGCAAACTAAAGAATGCTATTTAACTGAAGTCATACCTTTCTTTAAACAATTAAAAGGTCAATTTGAGAGTCTTCAAAAAGGGATAGACTCAGATATTAAATAAATGGAAAAGGAATTTGATGCGATGATAGTTGAGGTCAATGATTATGAACGGGAACTCAAATATAATGAAATTGAAAGGAAGAATCTGCATATCTTAAATGAGAACTTAGTATTGAGTTGTGTGGCTCAAGATGTGTTTTATACTGTTACTAAGCATTCTATTACTGCTTCTCAATTTCATGAATTAACTGTTGCTTTGAAAGTTTCCCATCATCGTGTCATTGAGCATGAAAACAAAAACTCATAACTAAATGAGAAAATTGATCAGGATGATCACGATAATCTGGTAGAACATCTTTCTAAGCTAGAAGTTGAACATTTTGATTTGCAACTAAAATATCAACATCTCAAAGAAAATGTCAAAACCTCAAACATCAAGACATCCTCAAATGTTCCAGAGTTTGATGCACTTTTTGAAATAAACAAACGTGACAAACATATTTAAGCTCACTGTAACACGATCAAAAAATTGAAAGCCCAAATTTCACAATTAAAAGGTGAAAAGAACAATGTGACTGGCTCCCAAATGCCTCCTCTTTTAGATTCTCAGTGTTCTCAAACTTTTCATCTTCAAAACTTGGTTAATGCTTTACAAAAAGAAAATGAGAGTTTTCTAGAAGAAAATAAAAAAGTTAAACGACACTTTAAAGAGTTATATGATTCAATCAAAGTCACTCGTGACAAGAACAACGAAAAAATAACGTCTTTACAAAAGGAAGTTGAGAATCTAAGGAGTCAGGTAAAAGGGAAAATGCCACTTGTCTTTAATGAGAATGTTGCATCAAAGTCATCTGCTGACTGTAAATATACTGTGACCGTTAAATACGTTCCTCCTCATCTTAGAAATAACGAACTGGTGTTTCATAACTATTTCGCTCACCTTAAGGATAGTCTAGAATGTCTCCGTGAGATTGTAGAAGAGGATTACATAAACAAGCCACTTGATAGTGAAATTAGGTTTGCTTGCATTCAGGCCAAACGATCTCAGGAGCTGTTAGAATGTTTAAGAGCAACATGTCCAAAATCCGTATGTGAGAAAGATAAAGCTGTGATGCCTTGTTCTATGCCTAGTGCTAAGTATGCAAACCATTCTATGCCCAGTGTTAAGAAAGTGAACTCTAAAGTGCCCTCAAGTAGTACAGATCCCTGCACTTCTAGTTCAGGAATGCAAAAGGTAGCCCAACCAACTAATGTTCCCAAAATTCCCTCTACAGAAGTAATCAGTGACACAAAAGCAAGCGGGTCAAAGCCTCCAGGCAATACAAAGCAAGATAGGACCTCGCAAGCTAAGAATGTGCAATGGAAGAGATTAGAAGACCACCCTAGGAACATTAAGTTTGAGTTAAATAAAACAAATCGTGGTGTTCTAGTATTAGCTATAAGCGTACTGTAATTAATTCGAATTCTGCTACTTTTGGCAAAACATGTAATGATGATTGCTTGGTTTCTGTTACTAATCATGAATGTGGTGTGAATGATTTGATTAATGCTGTTAAATGCCTTGTTAAGATATTTAATGCGAAAAATCAAGCTAAGAAGGCTAGAAAGCAATGGCTGAAGAAGGTTAGAAAACATTGGAAACCCACAGGAAGGAAATTTAGTAACATAGGTTATCAGTGGATACCTACTGGCCGCAAATTCAATCTTAATGAGATGTGCCCTAAATTATCTAGATCAATTCCCATTAGGAAATGGATGCCTACTGGTAGAACTATTCATTTAAGAAGTGAACATACTTTAAATAGGTCAAATACGGACACTAGCACTGCATCTATCCCTGATGATTCCATTGTTTCTACTTCTGATGTGGGTGTTCCAATCACTGTTACTAACCAAATGGAACCCATTCTTGCATGGGGATCCCAATTATCCAGTTATCCATTCTTGTCTGTGTTCAACTGCAGATCGTTCAAATCGTTCTGTGGTACCTGGACTCAGGCTGTTCCAAGCATATGACTGGAGACCGGTCATGGCTCATGAACTTTGTGAGTAAATTCATCGGGACTGTTAGATTCGAGAATGATCATTTCGGTGCAATTATGGGTTATGGATACTATGTTGTTGGTGATAGTGTAATCTCCAGGGTGTATTATGTTGAAGGTCTTGATCATAACTTATTCTCTGTCGGTCAATTATGTGATTCTGATCTAGAAGTGGCCTTCAGAAAACATACTTGTTCCGTTAGAGAACTTGATGGTAAAGAACTTTTAAGAGGAACACGTGATTCAAACTTATACACCATCTCTATCGAAGATATGACAAAGTCTTCTCCAATTTGCTTGTTGTCAAAGGCTTCGAAAACAAAGTCATGGTTATGGCATCATCGTCTAAATCACCTGAACTTCGGCACCATAAATGATCTTTCCAGAAAGGACTTAGTAATAGGCTTACCTAGACTTAAGTATGAAAAGGATCATCTTTGTTCAGCATGCCAATTGGGAAAAAGCAAGAAGTATGCCCACAAACCTAAACCTACAAACTCAGTTATGGAAGTTCTTCATACCATTCACATGGATTTATGTGGACCCATGAGAGTGCAGAATATTTACGAGAAGAAATATGTGTTAGTTGTGGTTGATGATTACTCTCGATTTACTTGGGTTAAGTTCTTAAGGACAAAGGATGAAACTCCAGATATCATCATTAAACTTATCAAACAGCTGCAGGTTCGACTTAACAAAACTGTCAGAATCATCCGAACAGACAATGGAACCGAGTTTGTTAATAAAGAACTTAGTGAGTTTTATGAAAGTGTTAGAATCAGTCATCAAAGAAGTGTTCCACGAACTCCTCAACAGAACGGTGTAGTTGAAAGACGAAATCGAACTCTTGTGGAAGCCGCAAGAACAATGCTGATTTACTCAAAGGTTCCAATGTTTCTCTGGGCTGAAGCCATTGCCACTGCATGCTACACTCAAAATCGATCCCTAATTCACACTTCCCATGGAAAAACTCCATATGAACTTGTCCACAATCGAAAACCTAATCTTTCATTCCTTCGTGTGTTTGGTGCATTGTGTTATCCAACTAATGAGGGTCAAGACTTAGGCAAACTTAAAGCTAAAGCGGACATTGGAGTATTTGTAGGATATGCACCAAGCAGAAAAGGATACCGAATCTACAACAAAAGAACCCGAAATATCATGGAAACAATTCACGTTACGTTCGATGAGCTGACCGGTCAAATGGCTCCAGGACAACCCAGTTCTGGACCCGCATCACAACCTTCATCAAGTAGTCCCATCAGTTCTACTCTTGTACACAATCCCTCACCAGCAACTCCATATGTACCACCTTCAGAAGATGATTTGAAGAAATTATTTGATCCAATGTTTGATGAACACTATGAGCCAATTGCTAATGATCTGTCAAATCCATCAACAGAGGCTGCTCCTATCCCTGTCAACGTAGATAACCCTTCAGTTTCTATGTCATTGAGTCAAGAAGCGCCTGCTGCTGATCACTCGGTATCATCATCAATTCATCAATCATCAAGTGTACATCATGGAATTGTTTCTGGCACCTATGATGGAGATAACCCCTTTGCTACTCCCGAAGATGCTCCCTTTGAGAACATATTTGCTCCTGAACCTTCATCAGAACCATCTTCATCAGGAGAAATCGACTCTGCTACTTCAGTTCCTCAACAACAACCACACAAACACCTTAGAAAATGGACACATGATCATCCATTGGATAACATCATTGGAAATCCCTCTCGTCCAGTATCCACACCTAAACAACTTGCAACTGATGCGTTATGGTGCTTCTTCAACTCTGTACTATCCAAGGTCGAACCAAAAGACGTTAAAACTACAATGAATGAAGATAGCTGGTTCAATGCCATGCAAGAAGAAATTCATGAGTTCGATCGACTAGATGTATGGGAATTAGTACATGCTCCTGACTGTGCTATGATCATTGCTTTAAAATGGATCTTCAAAGTAAAACTTGATGAGCATGGTGATGTATTAAAGAACAAGGCTCGATGATGTGCTACGTGTGTACAAGTTTTAAATTTATAAAAGGTGAATTACCAATAACACATACGAGCAAGTATACTCGTCCGTTATAGCAAGATTATGAAGGTAAGTCGGGATCGTTCACAGGGATTTGAGTGAATCTAAGCACAAGTTCGAATCAACAGAGTCTATCCAAAACATATAACAAAGCAAATAGATATAATGAAATTCAGATGATTAAAAACTACACTTGCTTAAACTAGTTTCATATCCTAGATTAATGTGATTGTGTTAACCTCTTAACATGTTGGTTATGATAATTAGTTGGTGTACTAATCTATTGTTCTTACAAGTTAAACCTTCGTCAAGATTTTAGTTCATAAAAACAAGCATTACGTTTAACCAATCAATTCAAGATCAATTCAAGTTTCATAAGTCTACTTGCATAAACTTAAACACAAAAACATCCACTTGTTTCATCAAATTGCTTAAGAAATGGTCAATACAAAAGGTAACCGATCATAGACAGGCTACAATTGATTCTCAACAACTAATCTTACGACCTTTTAGATGTTTCCAACCAATCCAATTTGATAATCAAAAAGTGTTTTTATTACAACCACACCTTAGTTCCTTTGTATAATCAAGAATAATGGGTAAAAACAATCATCCATAGACAAAATGATTATAACTAGTTGAATAACAGTGAGTTCTTTCGACCTCTACAATTACTATCAACTAGTCAAACTTGATTAACAAATGTCACTATGAAACTTTAGCACAATTGGATCTTAGAATCAACTTGAAATTGAATTAAAACATGTTAACACAATCACTAACTAATCATATGATAATCAACATCATTTAAGCAAGTGTATAAAGAAACTAGCCACTCATAGCAAACGTGAACATAAACTCAGAACTTTGAACATTAGAAAACATGATTAAAAGTCTTACAATGCTTGGAATAAGATTACAAATGGTGAAGTAATGATTCCCAAAGTATTGGGCTAGACTTCTTGGTGATTTGGCCTCCAAATGTGGAACTTCTGGAACTCCAAACTTTCCTGGACTTCTAAGGACGAATTTGAGAGCTTAAGAGCTTTGTTTGATGAGTAGAGAGATTTGTATTGAAGTGTGTGTCTCATATGCTCACAAATGACCTCTATTTATACTAGATCCAAAGCCTAGGGTATTAATTGCTGAACTTGGCCTCCAAGGAGTAAGGAAGGGACTAGAATACACCAAGAGAAGGACCTAGAATCGTTTGGATGCAAAGGGGAAATTTAGTGATGAAGATTTGGCAGATACAGCTCCTCCAACCGGATCGGTTACACGACCAACCGATCCGGTTGGTCTTCTACAATTGGGCCAACCGTTCCAGTTGCGGGAGGCGACCGAACGGTTGGTGATCGCAACTGATCCGGTTGGATTTCCTGAGTTACGGAAACATGGTCTTTACTTCTTTTTGCCTTGTAGAACTTGGTTCTTCAATCACTATGGTCTTCAAAGGTACTTGAGATACTAATCTGGGCTTGACCTGCTTCACTGAAACGGGAATCTTCTATTTGTTGAACATTACTTTACTTTTCCTTCCATTTCCCTACACTTGGTTATAAACACTAGACAAACATCTTTTGATGCGATTAAGCACTGAAATCACGCAAATATAACAAAATAACATATATAAAAGCACACATAACGCTACTAGAAACATGCACAATCTGAGCGTTATCAAATTCCCCCACACTTAAACTTTGCTTGCCCTCAAGCAAATCTAGGAAAAACATCCACTGGTACAAGATCGTGATTATGAAAAATGTGATGCAAATCAACCAAGTACAAATACGAGAGAAGATTCATCAATTATGCTTTATAAAGGTGAAACATCAAGATGTTTGACAATATCCAATGATTTTCTTGCATGATTAACATTTCAAACACCTCACGAAAAAGGAACAAAATATAATTCACTCAATCACTCATTTTAATGGAGTAACAAGATAAATCACACTCATTGCTTAGTCATGATTAGATTATTACCATAAGCTTGTACAAGAAACAAAACTCCACCGACGTGGCGTGAGCACCAAGTAAAAACATCTAAAGAGGACTTTTATTCGGGTTATAATGATATGGCTTCGGGTTAAGGGTATGGATAAGGCATGGGAATGTTTATGAAATTAGTGTTAAAATAAAAATAAAATCAAGTCTAATACCCGTGTTTCTAGCTACCAAACAATCCACGAACCAATAAATGATTATAGCTTCAATTTCTTCTTTTCGGCTCTCTACAGCTTTTTGCTTTGCTTTGCCATGACAATTTTTCTTCCAACATAGCACATTGGCTATTATATCCACAATTTTATTTTTATTTTTTAAACATAAGACATGGCTCAATCAATCTCACAAGATGAGGTACTCATAATTATTTGAACAATCCTCACTTTCTATGTGACTAGCAACCAACCGTTTTGACATTGATACGGGTTAGGCTAAGGTTTAAAGTGTAAAATCTTTGTGTATTTTCTGGGTGAAGCAAAAATGAAAAGGATGGCTCAGAGGGTGTAACTAGGGGTATCTAGTGCTAAAAATGAGCACTACAAATGGGTCCATGTGGGTGGTTAACTAACCGATGTGGCTAGCTAATATATCATTAGATGAAAAATGGAAGGCCATTTGGGTTTTATTCCTAAGGTGCCTCTTTATCACACGAATTCACTTATACCGCACGAATGCGATCTCACTACGGTCTGGTCATGATTTACAAGTACAAGTTCTAGAATAAATAAAATCACCGGCACACTCATAGCAAAAGCTCCAAGCATAAAAGATGTATGCTTTTTATAGAACTGGCTTCAAATCCTCACAATTTTAGTGGAACGGGCTATAATATGTGCTAGCAAATGTCATCAATCCCAGAATGGATTGCAATAGTAATCGGAACACATCTCGAAGTTTCAAATATTACCAGATTTACCAGTGGTTTGATCCAGTTATTCTAATATATTATCCTAAAAGCGTGAAAACAACTAGATCACAAGGGCAAACAATATTTTAAATTTAAGCATGAAAACTCTAATTTTTCCTATTCACCCCCCTCCCCCCCCCCCCCCCCACACTTAAGTTAGACATTTTCCTCAATGCGAAAAACGAACTTCAAAGTATAGAAATAGGGAAATTAGAGATGACACCAGATATTCCAATGAGTTTATCAGCTTAAAATTCTTCTTCATTCCTAGCGTCCACTGGAGAAATCATTACCTGCACAAAATCTTATATACAAACAAAAGGTTTTATTAAAAGGTGGCACCCCCCCCCCACACACACACTTAAGTTCAACCAAAGGTTTAAACATTGGGGAGTGACCACAGAAAATCAAATCTGAAACACACGGGTTGCCTCCCGAGAAGCGCTTGTTTTATTACCGAGTCATCAGCTTGAATCGAATCTTCCCGAATTCACTTGGCCATAGAAGCAGCCTTGAACATTTTGAAAAGTTCGGGGATATACATGAATTCTTCACCAGTAGCTTCAATATCATCCCAGACGAACTCAGCAGATGGTTTCCAAGGAACAATTTGTGGGATTCTTCCTAGAAAAGGTGTTGTAAAGGTGATTGTTTCGAATTCATTTTCAGCGGAAACTGTCGCAACTGAAACTTCATTCATTTGCTCCTTGTCATAATATAACTTGATTCGGTGCCCATTAACAATGAAACTTCCACCCTGTTTGTCATAGAGTTCGACATACCCGGATGGATATCCATGTTTAACGATATATGGTCCAAACCATCTTGGTTGTAATTTAGGAGCTTTGAATTTGAATTTCATGTTGAAAAGCAGAAGTTTATCTCCAGCTTTGAATTCTTTTCGAACTCTTAGCTTTTTATCGTGATAAGCTTTTGTTCTAGCTTTATACAGTTTGGAATTTTCGTAAGCTCAAAGTCTTAATTCATCGAGTTCATGCAATTGCAGGAATCTCTTTTCTCCAGCTATTTTGAGATCGGTGTTACAGTTTCTGAGAGCCCAGTAAGCACGATGTTCAACTTCGAACGGCAAATGACAAGTCTTCCCATACAGGAGTCTGTAAGGAGTTGTACCAATTGGGGTTTTATAAGCCGTACGAAACGCCCACAGAGCATCGTCAAGTTTCTTTGCCCACACTAAAGGATTGTCCTTCACTGTTTTCTCGAGTATTCTTTTGAGAGCTCTGTTGGTGTTTTCAACTTGCCCACTGGTTTGTGGATGATAGGCAGTCGCGAATCGATGATCAACTCCATATCTTTTCATTGTTTTCTCCATTTGCTGGTTACAGAAATGGGTTCCTCGATCGCTTATCAAGGCCTTGGGAATTCCATAACGAGCGAAAAGCTTTTTGAGGAAATTAATGACGATACGAGCATCGTTCGTTGGTAAAGCTTCAGCTTCTGCCCATTTGGACACATAATCTATAGCAACGAGAATGTATTCGAATTTGTGAGATTTAGGAAAAGGTCCCATGAAATCAATTCCCCAAATATCGAATATTTCACACACTTGGATGCTTGTCAATGGCATTTCATCTCTTCGTGAAAGATTGGTGGTTCTTTGGCAAGCGCACAATTTTGAACAAGTGTATGTGCTTCTTTGAATATTGTTGGCCAATAGAATCCAGCATCAAAAACTTTTTTAGCTGTGGTGGAAGGACCATAATATCCCCCAGTTGGGCCATGATGACATTCGTCAAGAATCTTACGGGTTTCAAAACCAGAAACACATCTTCGGATCATTCCGCCAGGACACATTTTGAAAAGATATGGCTCTTCCCTAAAATAGTATTTAAGTTCCGAAAAGAATTTGCTCCTTTGAGCATGAGTTAAACATTTTCTGAGAATTCCTCCAGCGAGATAGTTTGCAAAGTCAGCAAACCAAGGATCGTCAGTTCCATCGATGGTCATGAGAGTTTCATCGGGGAAGTAATCATCGATTTCTTCTTCTTTTAACTCCTCAAGATCGCGGTTTTCAAGGCGAGATAAGTGATCAGCAACAAGATTTTCTGCTCCTTTCTTATCTTTGATTTCGATGTCAAATTCTTGGAGTAGCAAAATCCATCGAATAAGACGCGGTTTAGCATCTTGTTTGGTGAACAGATATTTGAGTGCTGAATGATCGGTGAAAACGACTGTTTTTTAGAGCACAAGGTAGGATCGAAATTTGTCGAATGCGAAAACGACGGCTAGTAATTCCTTTTCGGTGACGGCATAATTTTGCTGAGTACTATTCAGTGTCTTGCTAGCAAAATATATAGGCCGAAAGTGTTTTCTTTCACGTTGGCCTAAGATGGTTCCAACAGCAAAATCGCTTGCGTCGCACATAAGCTCGAAAGGTAGTGACCAATTAGGTGAAACCATGATCGGAGCACTAGTTAATTGAGATTTCAATGTTTCAAAAGCTTTTATGCAATCAGCATTGAAGTCAAAGATAGATTCTTTCTCAAGAAGTTTTGTCATCGGACGAGATATTTTTGAAAAATCTTTGATGAATCGGCGGTAAAAACCAGCATGTCTTAAAAAACTTCTAATGGCTTTGACGTTAGTTGGTGGTGGAAGTTTCAAGATAACATCGACTTTTGCTTTGTCTAATTCCATTCATGCACTGGAGATTTTGTGGCCAAGCACAATTCCTTCGGTCACCATGAAGTGACATTTTTCAGCTTCGCATCTTTCGAGCATTTTATCAAGATTAGAAAGACAAGCTTCAAATGAGTCTCTGAAGACTGAAAAGTCATCCATGAAAACTTCCATGGAGGTTTCTAGCATGTCTTGGAATATGGCGATCATACACCTTTGAAAAGTCGCAGGTGCATTGCAAAGACCAAAGGGCATACGCTGATATGCGTAGGTTCCAAAAGGACAAGTGAAAGTGGTATTTTCTTGATCGTTAGGATCGATTGGAATTTGGAAATATCCTGAAAATCCGTCGAGGAAACAAAAGAATTTATTTCCTGCTAGTCTTTCAAGCATTTGATCCATGAACGGGAGTGGAAAGTGATCTTTTCTGGTGGCTTTGTTTAATTTCCGATAGTCAATACAAACGCGCTAGTCAGTGACAGTTCTAGTTGGAACTAGTTCATTCCGTTCATTAGTCACAACCGTCATTCCTCCTTTTTTGGGAGCACAGTGAACAGGACTTACCCAAGGGCTATCCTCAATTAGGTAAATGATACCAGCATCGAGAAGTTTTATGATTTCCTTTTTAACAACTTCTTTCATGTTGGGATTGAGTCGACGTTGACGTTCTACCACATGTTTAATCCCTTCTTCAAAATTGATTTTGTGTTTGCATAAATTAGGACTAATTCCTGGGATGTCGGATGTTTTCCAAGCGAAAGCTTGTTTGTGATTTTTTAGGACATAAATTAAACTTTCTTTCTCATTGTCCTCGAGCAATGAAGATATGACTACTGGAAGAAGTGAGTTTCCCTCCAAGTAAGCATATTCAAGATGATCAGGGAGAGGTTTGAGTTCGAGATATGTGGGTGGTTCTTCGATAGAGGATTTAATTCGCATCTCGTCATTGAAAGTTATTTCTTCAAAGTTTTCTTCTTCTTCTTCCATTTCTTCTTCCGAGTTATCTCCTTCGAACTCTACTTTCATGAAATCATCAAACTCTTTGTCAAAGTCTGTTTCATTGATTTTTTCAGAAGTAGTCATGGATGGATCGGATTCGTTAAGTAATGCGTCCAATTCTTCGTCAGTGACTTCATCAATAACATCGATGTTAAAACAAGTGTCATCACTGGAATGTGGGTAGCGCATCGCTTTATCGATTAGAAAAGTGATTCAATCTTCTCCAACTCCAAGGTTGAGTTCTTTTCCTTTCACTTTGATGATTGCATCAGCGGTATTTTGGAAAGGTCTTCCTAAGATGAGTGGCACTTTACTATCTTCTTCCATTTCTAAGATTACAAAGTCCACGGGAAAAATGAATTTACCAACTTGAACAAGCATATTCTCGGCAATACCCACAGGATATTGATAAGAATGATTTGCTAATCGAATGCTCATTTTTTTTGGTTTTAGGCTGTTGTTGCACAACTTGGAATACAGCGAATAAGGCATCAAATTGATACTTGCGCCAAGATCGGCTAAAGCATCGCATTTAATATTATTCCCGAAATTACATGGAATAAGAAAGCTCCCAGGATCTCCGAGCTTTGGTGGGATCTTGTTTTGGACAATAGCTGAGCATTCTTCGTTGAGGAAAGTAGCTGATATTTGCTCTAGCTTGCTTTTGTTATTGAGAAGTTCTTTCAAGAATTTCCTGTAATTGGGCATTTCGGCTAAGACATCAACGAGAGGAACATTGAGTCTAACCTCTTTGATTATTTCAATGAACTTCTTATAACGCTCTTCCATTTTTTCTTTCTTTAGGCGTTGAGGATAAGGAATTTTTAGTGTATACGCCTTGACAGATGGGGTGGTTTTCTTTTTGGTGGTTTGAGTTATGTTTGGTTCCTCGGCTTCATCCTCACTATCATTAGTATTAGGAGTATTTTCATTAGGATTTGGTGGTGGATCGTACGAGAGACCACTTCTTGTGAAGACAGCATTGATATGCTCATTTCTTGTTTGTGGTGGACGGTACGTCTTATCATTTGATGGTTTTGGGTTGGATTGGGTGTTACTTGGCAATGAACTAGATGGTCTAGAGGAATGTTGGTCAGAAAGTCTGCTAAACTTGTTTTCAAGATCTTGGATAGATGCTTGATGATTTTTCTGTCCTTGCTCAACTTTGGCTTTGAGATTGAAAAATTGATTTTTGATCAAATCATTTGCAGATTTTTGAGCAGCCACGAATTCTCTCATGGTTTTCTCGAATTCGGTTTCTTCCATCTTTTTGTCGGGGTTTTGTGGTGGTGGATTGTCAGTTCGTGGTTGAGAATCACGGTTGTCATCCCTTGGTCGGCGATCTTGCCAATTTCCAGAATTTCGACCGTAATAGTTACTACGATATCCTCCTCCATGGTATCCTCCTTGGGCGTAATTTGCTTCTCCATCGTTAGGTCCACCCATAGGCTTATCGTCGCACTCGGATGATGGATGATTTCCTCCACAATTTTTGCATCCGTCTCGCATTTCCTTCATTTCATCCTAGATATCTTTGTATTGCGAGTCGATTTTTGAGGTTAAGGCTTCCATCTTCTCCATGAGTTTTGAGGTATCGGTGTTTTTGACAAAAGCAACAGTTTTTTCGGAGAGGTTTAGTTTTGGAATCTTTGGACCAATCGAGTTTGAGAAGTACTCGATCTTCAAGAAATTGGTGTGCATCGTTGGGAGTCTTATAGAGAAAATTCCTCCAGCATCAAGGATGCCTTGAGAGATTTCATCTAGTCCATGGTAAAAGATTTGGATAATGGTTCCTTTGGATAGTCCATGTCCATGACAACTACGAAGCAAATCTTTCATTCGAAGCCAAGCTTCGACAAGTGATTCATTTGGATTTTGTGTGAAAGCACGAATTTCTCCCATTAATCGATCAAACATGGCAGGTGGAAAGAATCGGCTTACAAAATCTTGCCTCATCTCCTCCCAAGTATTGATAATTCCTGGGGTTAATTCATTGTACCATACTTTAGCATCTCCGGCGAGTGATGATGGAAAAAGCTTGAGTTTGATGGCATTGACATCGGTGTCGCCATAACGGAACATGCCACAAATTTTGATGAATTCGGCAATGTGCTTATGTGGATCGGCCCGCGCACGGCCATCGAATTGACGGTCTTTGATCATAGAAAGGTGATGACCCTTCACGGTGAAGTTGTCACCAAGGTTGACAGCAACAATAACACTTCCGGAGGTTGGTGCTACGGCTCGGTTGGTTCCCCACATGGGTTGATCGTCCGCCATGGGGAAAGGTAAATTGGTGAAAGGGTTATAAACAACTTTGGCTTCTACGAGGTTATCAAATGGTGGGTTTGGTACTCTTGGTACACGATTTTCCAATGGTATGAAAAATGTTCTTCTTCTTCTTCGAATCAAACGTTCGGGGTTGGTAAGAGGTGTAAACGAAAACAGTTTTCCTGAGACAGATGGGGTAACCGGATCGGTTGCGGGTTGCGACCGATCGGTTAGATCAGTTTGGTATGGTTAAAAACGTAACCGGTTCGGTTGAATGGTAACCGGATCCGGTTGAGGTTTCTGAGAGAAAAATTTGGAGTGAATCGACTGATGGTGATTTAAAACTTACTGAAACACAATCAAATCCCCGGCAGCGGCGCCAAAAACTTGATGTGCTACGTGTGTACAAGTTTTAAATTTATAAAAGGTGAATTACCAATATTACCAATAACACATACGAGCAAGTATACTCGTCCGTTATAGCAAGATTATGAAGGTAAGTCGGGATCGTTTGCAGGGATTTGAGTGAATCTAAGCACAAGTTCGAATCAACAGAGTCTATCCATAACATATAACAAAGCAAATAGATATAATGAAATTCAGATGATTAAAAACTACACTTGCTTAAACTAGTTTCATATCCTAGGTTAATGTGATTGTGTTAACCTCTTAACATGTTGGTTATGATAATTAGTTGGTGTGCTAATCTATTGTTCTTACAAGTTAAACCTTCGTCAAGATTTTAGTTCATAAAAACAAGCATTACGTTTAACAAATCAATTTAAGATCAATTCAAGTTTCATAAGTCTATTTGCATAAACATAAACACAAAAACATCCACTTGTTTCATCAAATTGGTTAAGAAATGGTCAATACAAAAGGTAACCGATCATAGATAAAAGGCTACAATTGATTCTCAACAACTAATCTTACGACCTTTTAGATGTTTCCAACCAATCCAATTTGATAATCAAAAAGTGTTTTTATTACAACCACACCTTAGTTCCTTTGTATAATCAAGAATAATGGGTAAAAACAATCATCCATAGACAAAATGATTATAACTAGTTGAATAACAATAAGTTCTTTCGACCTCTACAATTACTATCAACTAGTCAAACTTGATTAACAAATGTCACTATGAAACTTTAGCATAATTGGATCTTAGAATCAACTTTAAGTTGAATTAAAACATGTTAACACAATCACTAACTAATCATATGATAATCAACATCATTTAAGCAAGTGTATAAAGCAACTAGCCACTCATAGCAAACATGAACATAAACTCAGAACTTTGAACATTAGAAAACATGATTAAAAGTCTTACAATGCTTGGAATAAGATTACAAATGGTGAAGTAATGATTCCCAAAGTATTAGGGTAGACTTCTTGGTGATTTGGCCTCCAAATGTGGAACTTCTGGAACTCCAAACTTTCATGGACTTCTAAGGACGAATTTAAGAGCTTAAGAGCTTTGTTTGATGAGTAGAGAGATTTGTATTGAAGTGTGTGTCTCATATGCTCACAAATGACCTCTATTTATACTAGATCCAAAGCCTAGGGTATTAACTGCTGAACTTGGCCTCCAAGGAGTAAGGAAGGGACTAGAATACACCAAGAGAAGGACCTAGAATCGTTTGGATGCAAAGGGGAAACTTAGTGATGAAGATTTGGCAGATACAGCTCCTCCAACCGGATCGGTTACACGACCAACCGATCCGATTGGTCTTCTACAACTGGGCCAACCGTTCCGGTTGCGGGAGGCGACCGAACGGTTGGTGATGGAAACTTGGCACTATTTGGTCAGTTTCCAACCGATCCGGTTGGATTTCCTGAGTTACGGAAACATGGTCTTTACTTCTTTTTGCCTTGTAGAACTTGGTTCTTCAATCACTATGGTCTTCAAAGGTACTTGAGATACTGATCTGTGCTTGACCTGCTTCACTGAAACGGGAATCTTCTATTTGTTGGACATTACTTTAATTTTCCTTTCGTTTCCCTACACTTGATTATAAATGATGTGTGCTAAAACACACATAATTTTATATCTAAAAAAATACCAAATCGGACTAATAACCATTAAATATGTCAATTTATATTGCAAATATATTGGATTTGTGTTATTATGCCTTGCAGTTACAAGGGTTTGAAAACAAAGCAAAAACGGTGACTTTCGGATGAGTTTCAACGACATTTTCATGTTTTTCGAGGTTCAAACGAAGTCGTAAAAATTATCCGAGCACACGATTGGAAAGATCACGGAAAAACGATTCAAATGGTTATTTTATTTGGAGCATCAATGAAGAGAAGAAAAATTGAAAGATCAAACGGAGCTCGAACGAAGATTATTTTTAAAGATAATGGCTTAAATTGGATCAAGTAAAGGAGGGCTAAAAAGAATTAAATGCAAAATAGTTAACACAAAAAGGCCCTTGGTCTAGTGGTTGGGTGCATCTTTGTTAAGCAAGAGGTCAAGGTTTCAATTCTTACCAATGGCATATTCGTTGATAATTTTTTGGTATTTAAACAGCAACATCATAGGCCCAATCAACAAGCCCAGTCCGAGTTTCTTGTCTATCAGGCCCACGTCCAGATCCAGCCCAAGCGAGCCCAAAGACAGCAATGTTGCAAGTCCAGCGAAGCCCAATTCCAGTCCGAGTTAACAAGCCCAACAGATGATCATGGCCCAGTGCTTAAGAAAGTTGAATGAAATTTCAATTTATGTATATTGGCCCAATGATGAAAATGAAATGAGGCTAGGGGTGTTCATGGTTGGGTAATATCCGAATAAACCGAAAACCGAAACCGAACCGAACCGAAAATAACCGAACTGAACTCATAACCGAACCGAACTTGCCAAAACCGAACCGAACCGAAATAAAAGTTCGGTTTTCGGTTCGGTTATGGTTTTAGCCCTCCGAACCGAAAACCGAATTTAAATAAATATGTATATTTTTTTATATATTTATATAAAAAAATATATTAAAACTCTTTTATAATATATATATAATATTTTTGAAGCTTGAAATTATTTTTTTTTCAAAAAATATATATAAATAAATGAATAAATTATTAAATTTGGGTAATTCGGGTTATTCGGTTCGGTTTTCGGTTATTGGGGGTTCGGTTTTCGGTTTTCGGCTCGGTTTTCGGTTCGGTTTAATCAAATTTCAGTTCGGTTCGGTTCAGTTTTCGGTTATACCCAGAAAAAAAAATTAACCAAACCGAACAAACTGATAACCGAACCGATGAACACCCATAAATGAGGCAATTGCAATATCTATTCTCTTGTTGTCCCATGCACGTGAACCTCAAATGCTCTAAATAATTCCTTAGAGGCGCGTGAGTTTATTTTGTGTAAGCTACCCACTTATCTCTTGCTGTCCATCTTTCTCTTCAACCAATGCCGAGCCGCCACGTGTTGCCTTGGTCGGGAAGGTTTACGAGGAAAAGCCTAGAAGGAATAATTTTGCAATATAAGGCTGGTCCCAGTAGCGACCTGGGACGACCTGGGACAACCTGCGCCACGTCAGGTTTCTCTCTCCAACGACTTAGCACAACCCGGATGCCCCAGTCGACGACACAAGGATATTTTTTTTTTTTTTTTTTTTTTTTTTAATTCAAACATTTTTATCAGCAAATATTCCTAAGGTGTTTTAGACTTGGTTTATCATGACTAGCTTTGCACTATTTGGTATTAAATGTGATGCGTTGGAAAGGAGAACATGCGTCAATATCGAGTGAGAAAGGAACCGATATTCACAAAATGAAACGACGACCGATGTGGCAACCGGCCACACGCAGTCGTGCCCAACCGATCTAACATCGGTCGAAGTTCCAAAAAAACGTTGCCCAACCGATTTCAAAGCTTCGAATGCGACCAGCCTAAGAGGCACATGATCGGGGCATCATTCAAAAGACACATTTTTTACACACATTAATTTCACAGTTCCTTTATTTTTTGTTTTAGTAGGAGTAGATTTATTTTTAGGAGTAGGAGTAGTTTGTAGCTTATTGTAATTTTTAGCTTATTTTAAGTGCTTTTGTAAGACTCTTTTGCTTATTAATGAATTTAATGCTTATCTTTTAGCTTATTCTCTTTTTCTTCTACTCTTTTGTTTTTCTTTTTCTTATCTTATCTAATAAGTCATGAAAGCTTATTAGCTTTTTGTAGCTTATTTAGATCTAGCTTATTTCATAAGCTCTCTTTTACTAGTTTCTTTTAAATATTTTATAACCTTATATCTACTCATTATTTTACCAAATACTTTATAAAAACCCAAAAATATTTTACTTTTATTAGTTTTTCTTTTATAAAAACTTTTCCATTAACTTATTACTTTAGATCTAGCATTTTTAGTTAAAAAGTTTTTATCTTTAAGCTTTTTCTTAGCTTATTTTCATTAAAGTTTAGTACTTTCTAAATCAATAAGCTTTTTCATAGCTTATTTGATCCATATTATAGATTATTTGTCCTAACTATTGTTAAAGTTGTGTTCTTTTCTTAGTTTCTCATCATTTCAACCTAAGGCGAGGAGCTTATGGGTTTTATAACCTAGCTTATTTATAAAGTTTATAGCTTTTTAGTCTTAATAAGTTAAATAGTTAATAAAGTCACAAACTTTATTGATTATTAGGTTATATTAATGCTTAAAAAGAAGTAAACTTTACAATTTGTCAAGTTTATAAAATCGGGTGGACTTTATTCATCTCATAGCTTAGATCGGGTTCTATTTTCCTTACTTTCTCTTTAGCTTCTATTTTTAGTATAAAAATGTTTATTATTGTTGAGGTTATTATTGTTGGCTTGGTAGTTATGCTTATTGAGTAGATTCTTATATGCTTGTTGAATGAGTAGTGATATGGGATTTGAGTGTGAAAAACTTAGAAATTGTTGATTAATAATCTTCGGTTACTTGGATTGAAATTTGTTGTTTTGACGGGCAAAAGCCGTTAGGGTAATTAATTAAATCTAGTAATTTTACCTATATAAAGAATTGTTTTCAAAATAAACCAACGTTGTGAGAAAGTAGTTTTTTAAAAGGGTATCGAAGATTACTGATTAATAGTTTCCGGATTATTTTAGATATAATTAGTTGATTGTTTAAACGGGCAAAAGCCGTTGGAATTATTGATTATTTAAATCTAGTGATTATTTCCAAGAGAAAAATGATTGTTTTCAATATAAGCCAACGTTGTGAGAAAATAATTTTATTTTGACGGGTATTAATTACAAGAGCTTAATAGATTGTTCACACCTATTTACCTTTTCACCTCACTTGACAAGCATAGCTTTTACTATCATATTCTTAGCTTAATTTTATTTCGTCATTACTTGTTATTTAATTTTAATTAGCATAATATAGTTTTTAAAATCTTTTCTACAATCAAAAACCAAATATTCGATAATCAAGTATCAAACAAAAGACGATAACGTAAATCTCAATTCATATCTCGCCATGGAATACGACTCCGGAAGGTTGATTATCATTTGTCCTCAAGTGATTGTTAAATCTTAATCGGGAAAACAAATTTAAAACTGCCCTTTGTGTTAACTCTTTTGTATTTAATTCTTTTTAGCCCTCCTTTACTTGATCCAATTTAAGCCATTATCTTTAAAAATAATCTTCGTTCGAGCTCCGCTTGATCTTTCAATTTTTCTTCTCTTCATTGATGCTCCAAATAAAATAACCATTTGAATCGTTTTTCCGTGATCTTTCCAATCGTGTGCTCGGATAATTTTTATGACTTCGTTTGAACCTCGAAAAACATGAAAATGTCGTTGAAACTCATCCGAAAGTCACCGTTTTTGCTTTGTTTTCAAACCCTTGTATATTTGCAATATAAATTGACATATTTAATATAAATTGACATATTTAATGGTTATTAGTCCGCAAGGCATAATAACACAAATCCAATATATTTGCAATATAAATTGACATATTTAATGGTTATTAGTCCTGTTAATACAAATATCGTCATTAAACGTTATTTATATTTTTGATCTTTACCTAAGTTTTGTTAACGACAAAAGTAAATTTAATTTGTATAAAAGCTTAAAGCTTGTCAAGTTTAATAGATATTAAAACAAGCTTTTTCAAACAATATATTCATCATTCAAGCATTTACATTTATGATTAGTGACATCTTGATATGACTCTAATCATTATGTATGATAGTAGTTTTTAGAATGTGTTAGGTTCTTAAAACCAAACACTAACTTAAGTACTTGCATATTTCTAAAAATAGAAATACAACATATGACATCATGTGATGCATCATGGAAATCATTGGAAGATTTCATTAGATATTTTGTGTGGATTTGTACTCTTCATATCTTGCACAATCTCACTAAGATAGAGTTGACTTTGGCAAGATTTGATATCTTGGCTGTCAGACCCGGCGGTACCAAATTGGTACACGGGCGGAAAGGTTCCGCGGTCCGTGGACGCTCCTGTCTATTTTGGCTATAAATAGCAATGCCAAGCCAAGTAGTTTTTCACCCCTTTCTAATATACTCTCATACATATCTTCTCTCTAACATTTCTAACTCAGTTTCATATCATAGTAGTGATCTCTTTTGTAGCAAAGAAGATCAAGTCACATTCAAGCTTCAAACGAGAAGTTGGAAGTCTTGTTTGTTTAGTGTTGTATGATCTAGTGTTGATTCATACTTCATTGTTGTATTAAACCATCATAATCTTGTTAGTGTGAGTGGTTAGTATTTTAGTCCTCAAAATACATTGTGTGTGGGAGTAGTTGTACCCTTGGAAAGAACTCGACATCTAGCTTAGTGTCGGAAATTGTGTAAGCGAAGTGTAAAGGTTTTCTCCGCCGGTGAAAGGAGCTTGTTGACTAGTGAAGTTAAACTCTCGAGTGTGAGACTCGGGGAGTGGAGTAGGGCAAGGAAAAAGAGTCCTTATAGACCGAACCACGATAAACAACTTGTTGTGGTTTGATCATTTCTTTCCTTATTTACTCTTTACTTATTGCTTACATATTTCATCAACATATCCAAGATCAATATCAATTGATCTTTAAATAAGTTTCAAAACAAAGTTTTTAATTGGTAAACTATTCAACCCCCCTTCTAGTTTTCTACAATTGGTATCAGAGCCTCGTTGCTCAAGAATTTCTAAAATAATTTGTATTTTATAAACTTGAAACGATCCATGAATTCTGAAAACTTTAAAGAAGGGCAATCTATGCAAAGACCACCACTCTTTGAAACCAATGGATTTATCTATTGGAAAAACCGTTTTGAAACATATGTAAAGTCAAAAGATATAGATCTTTGGTTTATTATTGTTAAAGGGGATTTTAGTTCTACAACAAAGGACATCTCTGTAGATGAACAAAAGAAATTTAGTTGCTAAAAATAATGAAGCTAAAATGATGCTTTACAATGCTTTACCTAGAAAAGAATATGAAAGAATTTTTATGTGTGAAACCGCCAAAGATATTTGGGAATCTTTGATTATTACACATCAAGGTAATTCACAAGTCAAGGATAACAAAATTGATCTTCTTGTTCAAAAATATGAACAATTTGTTATCCCTAAAGATGAAACCATTGATTGTGGATTTGCTCGCTTTAATACTATTATTACATCACTTAAAGCACTTGATGAATCTTTTCGTAGTAAGAACTTTGTCAGGAAATTTCTTAGAGCACTCCATCCCAAATGGAGAGCTAAAGTGACCGCTATTGAAGAATCAAAAGATCTCTCAAAAATGTCACTAGACGAGCTAATCGGTAACCTCAAAGTACACGAAATGGTGATGGAGAAAGATTCGGAGATCATCAAAGGAAAAAGGGAGAAGATCAAATCCGTTGCTCTAAAAGCAAAGGCGGAATCAAGTGATGATGACGAATCTTGCTCCGGTAGTGAAGATGAGGAATATGCCATGGCCGTTAGAGATTTTAAGAAGTTCTTTAGAAGAAGAGGAAAATTCGTAAGACAACCTCGAGAAGAAAAGAAGCCATTCCGAAAAGATCAGGATGACAAAAAGGGTAAAGGTGAAAGAAAGTGTTTTAGATGTGGTGATGCAAATCATCTCATAGGAGAATGTCCCAAGCCACCTAAAAGCAAAACTCAACGAGCTTTTGTAAGTGGTGCTTGGAGTGATAGTGAGGACGATGAAGAATCAAGCAAGGAAGAGATCGCTCTAATGGCACATGAGTCAAATGAGGTACTTTCCGACTCTTCTTACTCTTCTATTGATGATGACACTTTTCAAAAACAATATAATCAATTGTGTGAGCTAAGTCTAAAAATCATAACTAAAAATAAATTTTTAAAAACCAAAAAGGAATTTTTGGAAAATGAAGTTTATGAGTTAAAAGAAAAAGCAAAACGACTTGAAAAGGGAAAGGCAAATGACGATGGTTGTAAATCATGTCAAGAGCTTAATCTTGAAATAGAAAAACTAAAGCTCACACAAGATTTTTTAATCGAAAATAATTCTAAATTTAAAAGGTTTAACAAAAACATCGCTCTTGCCGATGAAATAGTTAAAATCCATAAAAAACCAGGAGACATGAATGGGCTAGGATTTAATGAAGTATTAATTCCAAAGAGTCAAAACAAAACGGCCGAAAAGGACGAACAATCTGTCAAAATTATTGCAGTACAGCACGGACCAGACGGAACCAAAATAAGGGTTCCATCCGTGGAAACAAATGGTGCCGTGGGTACTTCAGCAGGACAGAATGTTCGTAATGCGGACCGTACTGAATTTGTCAAAGTAACAAAGAAAACCAAGGATAATGTTAAACTAAAACCAGCTGTTACATCAGGAGTAGGACTTGCTAAAAATTAATTTAGATCAAAAACTACTCAACAACGATATAAAGCACCTTTTGCCAAACGCCCCTTTCCTAAGAGCAACCACAACGTACAACCCAACTACCAACACAATAGTTGGAATCAAAACTTCCCTATACCATATCAAACTCCAGCTTACATGTCATGGAATTCTTTCCCATCATTTCCATACATGAATCAAATAAATGGTATGTTTAACCTAAACGGACCCATGAGATATTGGGGACCAAATGCTTGAGTTATTTACTTCTTAGGTATGCTTGAAAGTTGGATTGGAACCTGATGAATGGATAAAAGATAGTGGATGCTCACGACACATGAAGGGCAACAAAAGTCTCTTCTCATCATACCAAGAGTATGACGGAGGTAATGTCACTTTTGGTAGCAATCTCAAAAGCAAAATCATTGGCAAAGGTACGATCACTCATAACTCCCTAACTATTGAAAATGTTGCTCCTGTGGATAGGTTAGGATTTAATCTACTTAGTATTAGCCAATTATGTGATAAAAAGTATAAAGTACTATTTGATGAAAATGGTAGTAAAATACTAAAAGATGGTATCACCATAGCTAAAGGAGTTAGGAAAAATAACATATATGTCATGAAGATAGATAAAACATATTACAACAAGCTTTGTCTAACAACATTAGATGATAGCTCATCTCTTTGGCATAGACGCTTAGGTCACGCTAATATGAGACTTATACAAAACCTATCTTCAAAAGAGCTAGTTAGGAATTTACCAAAACTAAAATATGACCAACACTTTTGCGACGCTTGCAAAATTGGTAAACAAACCCATAGTAGTCACAAATCTAAAAATATGGTGTCCACATCTAAGTGTCTAGAATTATTACATATGGACTTGTTTGGACCATCCGCTATAAGAAGCTACGGAGGCAACTTATACACTTTGGTCATAGTAGATGATTACTCAAGGTTTACTTGGACGTTGTTTTTGAAAACCAAAAATGAAGCTTTTGATAAATTTGAAATTCTTAGCAAGAAAATTCAAAATCTACTAGGTGTTAAAATTGTGTCAATCCGAACGGATCATGGTCGTGAATTTGACAACGAAACTCAATTTGGAAACTTTTGTGATACAAATGGTATAACACATAACTTTTCCGCTCCACGAACACCTCAATCAAATGGAGTAGTAGAACGTAAAAATAGAACAATTCAATAAATGAGTAGAACAATGCTTAATGAACAAAACATTCCTCAAAAGTTTTGGTGTAACGCCGTTGACACTTCTACATATATTTTGAATAGAGTCTTAATACGTCCTTTTATTAAACAAAACACCATATGAGCTTTATAAAGGTAAAAAGCCAACGTTAGGATATTTTAGGGTCTTTGGTTGTAAATGCTTTATTCTTATTACTAAGGATTATCTCACCAAGTTTGACCCAACGTCTTATGAAGGTGTATTTCTTGGTTATTCTCAAACTAGTAAAGCTTATATTGTCCTAAACAAAGAAACAATGATAGTCGAGGAATCGTTGAACATAACATTCGACGAAAGTCCACCTCCCTCTAAGACATCACCTTTGGTAGATGATGACTTAGTTGAAAGTCAAATAATAGAAAGTCAAATTAATGATAACAAGGAAGATGAACCATTAAATAAGGAAATTATAAACATCAAAGAATCTAAAAGTCATCCTTTAGAAAAGGTCATAGGACAACTTAATCAAAGAACCTTAAGGTGACAAGCCCAAAATCAAAGTAATTATTTTTGTTTTGTATCCACCATTGAACCGAAAAACATAAATGAAGCAATAAAAGATGAATCATGGGTAATTGCCATGCAAGAAGAATTAAACCAATTCGTTAGAAATGATGTTTGGAAATTAGTTCCAAAACCTAAAGATCAAACCATAATTGGAACGAAATGGGTTTTTCGAAATAAAATGGATGAAAATGGTATAGTATCTAGAAACAAAGCTAGGCTTGTTGCACAAGGCTATAATCAATAAGAAGGTATTGATTATGATGAAACTTATGCTCCGGTAGCTAGACTCGAATCTATTAGAATATTACTTGCTTATGCATGTGCTTATGGCTTTAAATTATTTCAAATGGATGTTAAAAGTGCTTTCCTTAATGGGTTTATTAACGAAGAAGTGTATGTTGCTCAACCTCCCGGTTTTACCGACTTTGAGAAACCACATCATGTCTTCAAACTCAAGAAAGCATTGTATGGTCTTAAGCAAGCACCAAAAGCTTGGTACGACCGACTTAAGACTTTTCTTATTGATAACAAATACTCTGTGGGATTAGTAGATAATACTCTTTTTACCAAGAAAAAAGAATCACATATTATCATTGTTCAAATATACGTTGATGACATTATATTCGGATCAACTTGTCAAGAGCTATGTGATGATTTCTCTAAAATCATGCACGGCGAGTTTGAAATGAGTATGATGGGTGAGTTAAATTTCTTTCTAGGACTTCAAATTAAACAACTAGAAGATGGCATTTTCTTTAACCAATCTAAATATATAAAAGACATGCTTAATAAATTTGGTCTTGAAGATTCCAAACCAACTAAAACACCCATGTCTTCGGACACTAAACTCACCAAGGACGAAGAAGGTGAATCCGTAGATAACAGTAAATATAGAGGAATGATTGGTAGCCTACTCTATCTTACGGCTAGTAGACCCGACATTATGTTTAGTGTTTGTCTATGTGCTCGCTTTCAAGAAAACCCAAAGGCATCACACTTAGAAGCCTTAAAAAGGATTTTTAGATACATTAAGGGAACAACGTGTTTAGGATTATGGTATCCTAAAGGAACGGGTGTAGAAACCATAGTGTATGCCGACTCGGATCATGCCGGTGACTATGTCGATAGAAAAAGTACAAGTGGTATTTGCACTTTTGTTGGACATTGTCTCACCTCATGGTTTGCAAAGAAGCAAACGGCCTTAGCCATCTCAACTACTGAAGCCGAGTACGTTTCAGCCGGAAAGGCATGTCAACAAGCTCTTTGGATGAAGCAAGCTCTCGTAGATTACGGAATTCATCTCAATGATATTGTGATACTTTGCGACAACAAAGGAGCCATCGATCTCAGCAAGAATCCCGTTCAACATGCTCGTACAAAGCATATTGAAATCCGTCATCACTTTCTTCGCGACAATGTTCAAAAAGGAAACATCTCAATCGAGAAAGTATCCTCCGAAGACAAGATTGCCGACATCTTAACTAAGCCTCTTAAACGAGAACCTTTTAATCTTCTTAGACTTGGTTTAGGGTTAATGAAACCAAACATGTAGGATAAACATAGCCCAAAACATTAGAATAGTCAAAACAAAACAATTTTGTCTTGTAATCTGCTACTGTAGCCACGGCACCAAACGATAACACGGACGTAACCAATATTTTGGTACAGTCTGGTCCGTGGTGTCTACAGAAGCAAAACTGCTATATACTAAACATCCTCTTCCTCAAAACCCACTTTACCAAAACGTGTAAACATTAAACCAAGCTCATCATTGACACCTTCCCACTCACTAATCACTGAAGATAACATCATTGTAAGTATCCTAACTACATTTTATCTCTAAATTCTGAGTCTATGATTCTTATTTATGCACAAAACTATCAAAAATCATTACATGAGGTTTTATGTATGCTTTTATACTAAATATGAATTCAATTGGCAAATTGCATAACTAGTCATTGAAATTAGGTACTACATTATCATATTATATAAACAAATCATGTTTCCCACTAATCAAAAGATAATGAATATAAGGCCTTATTCAAATAACCAAACACCCTATGTCAAAAGTTTTGAAAAGCTTCTCACTTGTAGGAAAACAATTTTTCATTGCTAATACAAATAGAAACGTTAAATTTTCATCACTTGCATGCTCTTGAATACTAAAGGTATTGCATAACTAATATGCATTCCCGGGTATATTCAAATGAAGCCACATTGAATTAGGAGCATTCGGGTTATCTCATGGTATTTGCCAAACACCCCACTAAAACCATTTTTGTGCATAAAATGAGTCGAGATAACCGCAACTCCAAATTGTTTTCATATAGGCACACACTAGAACCAAAACGTTAAAATTTATTCTCATTTTTAACATATTAATTCTTGTCCTTAGGAATAACCATGGTAGCCGCAAGATTCTATGATCACAAAGACACCCTTAACTACATTCCCAAACACCACAAAACCAAAGGACTTACTAAGGAACAAGTAGAAATATTTAAGAGTCTAGAATCAAGGTATTCCCATGAGGGTAGAACCATTCACTGATCCTTCCTTGAAAATACCAATCTTCGTGAAGAACTAGCCGCCATTCAATTCGATTGTCTTCTTGACATCGATGAACCAATTTGTCCTAGGTTTGTGTTAGAATTCTATGCTAGTGTGACCGGCTTTAGTGATGAAGACGATGATGAATATTGTCTTAGGTTTAGAATCAATCAAAACAACTACACCATCACCTTAGGCAACTTTGATCTAGTGGTAGGAATTCCCAACCGAGGAACTTGTGTCTACACGGATAAGTGGTCACTCACGGCTCTTGATGCAATCAATGACCGCTCTCTTCCCTACCAAACCCGTTTGGCCGATAAGGATGCCATCCGTGAACACCTTTTTAACCCAAAAAGTGATACAACCCGAGTTACCCGAAAGGGAAAGGAGGTCAACCGAGATCCATATGGAATGGAGCTAAATGAACTTAAACCGGAATTTAAGAAATGGGAGGAGCTACTTAGAGCCAACGTCATTAGCACCATAGGAAATAGGGATCACATAAACGCTTGCCTTTGTCACATGCTCTACAACTTGTCCACCCGACAACCATTCAACTTAGCCTACTACATAGCTAGGAGAATGATTGATATTCCAACTCAAGGATCGGTTGCTCTTCCATACGGGATGCTTCTCACCCTTCTCTATAGAAACTTTGCACCAATTCCACCAACCCCAAAAGGGATGCACCTTCACTATGAACTCATCCCTCACATCTTTGTACCTTTGAGTGATGAACGAGTTGCTAAGACAAAAGGCAAGAGAGCAAAAGCTCCAACTCCATCATCATCATCATCAAATAGCTCCGAGGATGGTCTTCCAAGCTCTCGTCTCCCACCTCACGAGTATTATGCGTCTCTTCCCGAGATTGAAAATGAATCAGCGGAATTCAAGCAAACTAAGGGAATGTTCAAGTGCCTTGGTAGGATGATGAACAAGATTTACAAGAAGTTGGACAAATGAGGGTACTTTAAGGAGTGTTTGGAACAATACATTATCATTAATGTTTGATACTATTTAGTTGTTTTTATCTTGTAGGATGATAATATAACTTCTAAAACGGATGTATGCTAACAATCTTATGCAGGGGGATAGCACAAGTATGCTATCAAATTTTACCCATTTTCACTATAATGTGAAAATCAATAAGCCTTGCTCAAAATCTATGCTCCACTATGTTTATACATGTGTTATTTACTTTTCCTAACTATAAATGTTTAGTATAACACCTTTTGAGAAAAATTTCAGGTTTCGGAAAAATGCCCGACACCTAAAAACATACTCTGTCTTGTTTTCTGCACTCCACGGACCAGACGGCACCAACGATTTGGTACCGTCCGTTATGTAAAATGGTACCGCCGTACCTGTACAGGCGGACCAGACGGCACCCTTTTTAGGGTTCCGGCCGTGTATGATTTTGGTGCCGTGGATCCTCCAGGTAATTTTCTGAATTTCGACTCTTTCGTGATTCCAAATTACCATCCATTACTTATAAATCAATCTTAACTAGTTTATACTCTTATTAGAACTAGTATACTTCACTTAGGTATATAAGAAATCCATTTCCCACCAAAATTCAAAAATTTGAAAAATCCACCCAAGGAGCCCTTTGGCATAAAGGAAGGAACCAAATTTTTGGTACCTTCAAATCCGTGGGTGATCTGATTGTTAGGAAATTCCACTCATTAGAACACATTTATTGCAAATCTTTTCTTCTTCACTCCATCTCTCTTGAATGGATTGACTTGGGTGATATGACTAGCATTCAACCCACTTCCAAATCATTAGGAACCTCATCTCTTCAATGGTTTAACATCAAATCAAACACATTTCTCCATAATTTTTCACTTCAATAAATTAAGAGGTTTTACCATGATCATCCTCACACCTTCTTCATTCTTACTATAATCTAGCAAAGAAAAACCAAAGTCAAAAATGACAAAATCATCTCCAAAACCTTGCAAGAAGACCGCTAGAATTAGTGTGAGGCCTTGTTGCTTCGTTAACCTTAGCTCCTCATCCGAGTCTTCTCCACTCACAATCTCATCTCCCATCCGAGATGATACAAGTCTTACCTTGGCTACACCAAATCAATCACACATTGTGATCACCACTCCACCACCTACAAAAACACCAACTTCACCTCCACCGGCACCCATCCAAACATCCAAAACACCCTCACCACCTTCACCACCAAGGTCTCCTACTCTCATGCCTATGGAGTTATTCTCCACTCCACCAACTTCACCACATCCTTTCTTGGAGGACTTGGATGACTTGACTCCTAGGCCAAATCATCCACCACCATTGCCATCCTTTGGCACAATTGAGCAAATAGCTCATGAATCTCCAAGGTCATCTTTTGACCCAAACGCCCCACTAGGGCCAAAACCTCTTCTCTTCCACCCCATTTACAAAGACATTCATGGTCCTTTGTATGGGGATCATCCACTCCCAACATCAATGTCCCCTCATCTTGAGGACATTGAGGAGTGCATGTGGGATGCCAATCCCACTAGAGAGGAGATTCAAGCGGAACTCCACAACCTCCACCAATTCAAAGGCATGGTGGATTCTCACTTAAGTGAAACTATGAAAATGCAAAATGCTTTGCTTGCCTCCATCATGACCACCCCAAACATTCCCAACACCACCAACACATCTACCATTCCACCACCACAACCTCCCCAAACATTCTACCCTCCTAGGCATGGTTGCTCAACTTGTGAGCAAACGGCCAAACCGTGGAAAGGACCCGGGTTATGGTCCATGACTTCCAAGAGGAAATGAGGTTCATCCTCAATCATATCCTTGAGCGCCTCAACGCTCTTTCTCATCCACCATCTAACTAGGATGGTCATAGATTAGCATTTCTAGTTCTTCTTTTCTTAGGATTTTTTTTTCTTTTTATTGTACTAAAACACATCATTGTGTTCTCCTTTCATGATCTTTGTTCATGAAAATTTTAACTAATGAATGGTGTTTTCATTATAGTGTTGGTACTTTTACATAATGTTTGGAAATGCTTGTGAATGATCATTATTACTAACATTTTTTTTGTAGCTTTATTTTCACAATTCATGTATCTTCCCATTAAGCACCCAATTTAGGGGGAGCTTTAATCAAGGGGAGATAATGGCTCGGGCTCATTACATTCCGCATCACCTCTTCTTTTTGTTGAGACAAAAAGGGGGAGATAATATAGAACTTGATTATATTTTGACTTTTCTGAAAAAGTCAAACATGATACATCATTGATAATACTTGACTTTTCTTAAAAAGTCAACTGCATACTTTGACTTTCTAAAAAAGTCAACATCATGCATCAACTAGTGAATACTTTGACTATCAGAAAAAGTCAAACATCATACACTTGCATTATCATTCTCTTTTCAAGTTCTAAAACTAATATTTTTATAACTCTTGCACAAACTTTGTATCTTTTATAAAAATAAAATTTATATTTTGTCCTCAACAAAAAGGGGGAGATTGTTAATACAAATATCGTCATTAAACGTTATTTATATTTTTGATCTTTACCTAAGTTTTGTTAACGACAAAAGTAAATTTAATTTGTATAAAAGCTTAAAGCTTGTCAAGTTTAATAGATATTAAAACAAGCTTTTTCAAACAATATATTCATCATTCAAGCATTTACATTTATGATTAGTGACATCTTGATATGACTCTAATCATTATGTATGATAGTAGTTTTTAGAATGTGTTAGGTTCTTAAAACCAAACACTAACTTAAGTACTTGCATATTTCTAAAAATAGAAATACAACATATGACATCATGTGATGCATCATGGAAATCATTGGAAGATTTCATTAGATATTTTGTGTGGATTTGTACTCTTCATATCTTGCACAATCTCACTAAGATAGAGTTGACTTTTGCAAGATTTGATATCTTGGCTGTCAGACCCGGCGGTACCAAATTGGTACACGGGCGGAAAGGTTCCGCGGTCCGTGGACGCTCCTGTCCATTTTGGCTATAAATAGCAATGCCAAGCCAAGTAGTTTTTCACCCCTTTCTAATATACTCTCATACATATCTTCTCTCTAACCTTTCTAACTCAGTTTCATATCATAGTAGTGATCTCTTTTGTAGCAAAGAAGATCAAGTCACATTCAAGCTTCAAACGAGAAGTTGGAAGTCTTGTTTGTTTAGTGTTGTATGATCTAGTGTTGATTCATACTTCATTGTTGTATTAAACCATCATAATCTTGTGAGTGTGAGTGGTTAGTATTTTAGTCCTCAAAATACATTGTGTGTGGGAGTAGTTGTACCCTTGGAAAGAACTCGACATCTAGCTTAGTGTCGGAAATTGTGTAAGCGAAGTGTAAAGGTTTTCTCCGCCGGTGAAAGGAGCTTGTTGACTAGTGAAGTTAAACTCTCGAGTGTGAGACTCGGGGAGTGGAGTATGGCAAGGAAAAAGAGTCCTTGTAGACCGAACCACTATAAACAACTTGTTGTGGTTTGATCATTTCTTTCCTTATTTACTCTTTACTTATTGCTTACATATTTCATCAACATATCCAAGATCAATATCAATTGATCTTTAAATAAGTTTCAAAACAAAGTTTTTAATTGGTAAACTATTCAACCCCCCTTCGATTTGGCATATTTTTAGATATAAAATTATGTGTGTTTTAGCACACATCAGAATACCCCACACTAAAACCATTGCTGGTCCCACACGCAATGTTAATTAAACACGTAGTGAAAGAAAATCTTTTAAACCCCCTTAACTAATGATCTCTCACATCAAACAAGAACAGAAAGATGTTCATCAAGGGGTACAAAAAATCTTTAGCATTAAAAACGCCCCGTTTAAACCATTTTATTTCATATATAGATATATCATTAAGCACTTCCCTTTTTTTTTGACGGTTTGTTGAACTTTCATGTCAATCGATAACTCTCACATTTTTCAAAAGACATTTTTAGGATCACGGAGTAGGAAACACAACTCAGCGAGGAGTGACCATACGGATAGAATACATCGTCCTTGATTTTTCACAAGTCCTCAAACTAAGCGTAAAATCGAAATCATTGTTAAATATGATTCTAGATGCTAATACTACCTATGGAAGTTACTTGTGTAATTACCTCTTGCTCCCATTTGCCTATTTTCCTCTATTTATTTTATTTTTTGTGAGAAATAAATTTCTTCAAGTTTCGATAGTTTTTTATTCCGATAAAGATATAAAGCTAAGTCGCTAATTAGTTATCCATCTTCTCTCAAGAACCATTGTCTTAAAAATGAGGTTCACATCAAGGAATTTTTATTCACTTATATTTTTGACTTTTTCATTTTTTTTTTTTTTTTTTTTTTTTTGCACTTATACTTTTACTTATATGAGCTATGAACTACGGAGCTTCACGGGGTAATTCCAATACCTTACACGTTTCAGAATAAAGGATCCAAGGGCCGTTACGACGGAGAATTCCAAGACTCTAGGCTTCATGAAATGAGGATCCCAGTGGGTTAGACCAAGACCTCACACAATCCCGGCTAGAGGTCCAAGGGCCGGCGTAAGAGGGTAGCCAAGACCTAAACGCTTACTTTTGAAATAAGGATCCAAGGGTCCGATCTCGAACCGCAGCTCATAACTTTATTTATTACTTATTACATATTTATTTCGGATCCTTGATGTGTACCCAATTTTTAAAACAAAAATTCTTTTAAGAAGATAAAAAACTAACTATCGCCAAAAACTCAACATCTCTAATTATTTATTCACAAATATGGGGTGAAACAATCTTGTGGGAACAAAAAGCCATAAGTACCTTCGATGGGCTCTAAAGAGAACCAACTACTCCACGCTTAGCATCTAAACTCATAAGTAACTCTATCATTCCTCGATCTCCGCAAACTTAAAATCCCAAATAATGAGATCCGCGGATGCTTAGCCGATAATTTAATTATCTATGGTTAAGGGAACAAGCTAGGGCTCAACACGCTCGGTCAAGTCAGAATTCTATTCCTACTCTCACCAGCGGAAAGTCAACAAGGTGTCAAAACGTATATTAATTTAGCAAATGCTTCGTCAAATAATCTCAAGTCTCGCATTTTTAAAGTCACTTATTAGATACTAGCAAATCTTTTCAAAGCTTCGCATATTTAAAATCGCTTAGGGAAGCTTGCAAATTCTTGGCCTTGTGAGCTAGAATCGCATTTTATAGCCTCTTGTCTAAGCAATTAGCAAAGACTTTTTCAAGAAAACTCATATTTAAAGTAACTTATAAGAGACTCGCAAAGACTTTTCAATCACAAAACTAGCAAAAGCTTATAAAAAATTTTGATTTTTGATTTTTGATTTTTGATTTTTTTTTTTTTTTTTTTTTTTTTTTTGGAATAAAACGGTTAAAAACGGGGTTGCATGGGGACCAAACAAAAGCAGGAAAAGTCATATTTCGATAGAAATCCACCCCACACTTAAAACTTAACATTGTCCTCAATGTTTAAAAATTACGGGTGTTAACCCCACACTTAGAATTGAAAAAGGCGAATGTTTTAAAAAATTCTAAGTGTGAAAGGTGAAAAATCGTTTTTAATTATGACAAAGGGTTATCCCAAGATATAACATATAAATGATCAGAGACCGAGTGTTGGAGGGTTTGAAAACAAGCACGAAGGTCTTCTCGATCATAGGGATTCTTCAAGCAAAACGGGAACCTGCAAACACAAATGGAAAGAAACACAACCCCACACTAATCTACAACACACTTATTAGAAGAAAAATAAAGATAGATAGATAGATAGATAGATAGATAGATAGATAGATAGATAGATAGATAGATAGATAGATAGATAGCACGGGTTGCCTCCCGAGAAGCGCTTATCTTTTTGTTAACCGAGTCGCTAGCTTTACTCGACCCCGAATTCATTTGTCCTTGGGGGAGCAAGTGTGGAATCCATCAATTATGAGAATTCCGGGATCAAAAATTGTATCCTCTTTCCCGAGGGAGTGAAGGATAGGAGAAGTCACATTATATGTGAATAAGGGAAGAAAGATTCTGATAACATACGTTTCAAGCTCAAATGACTACATAGGAAGAAGGAGTTCATATTTGGATAGAGAATTTTGAAAAACATTTTGATCACATTTTAAAAACTTGTTTTCTCTTCCAACGAGTATCCCTGGTTTAAAAATTTTGTCTTCACAAGATGTCTCAATGGGATACTCGAAAGATAACTCATCAGTAAGGGTAGAATCGTCATCACATGACGGAGGAGATGAGTCATAATACACAGGTGGGACAAGTGGTGTGCTCTGAGAGCTAGCAATTTCCACCACTTCCGTTATGGTCTCTGTATCGGACTCAGACATTTCTTCAAAAAGAGGATTTACTCCGCAAAAAGTATAGTCATCGTTAAATTCAAAAAGTGGATTTGAGAAAATCCCGGAAGTAACCTCAGAAATGTTAAGAGAATCATCACGAAAAGGTAAATCATACTCATCGTCGGATATATCCTCATACTCACTTGGGATTGGGACAAGGTCCTCAACACTAGACGATTTCGTTTCCGAAATAGTGCTGAGATGCTCGTCCCCCATTATGAGAGAGTCCTCGGGATCCTCGTTGGGTAAGATCTCATCATCATCGTCATCGTTACCAATCAAGTGCATCTCGCGAAGGCTAGCTTTTAGTTCTTCGAATAGTAATTCTTCCATAGTTTTATCGCGAGACGCTATAAGAATTAAAAACGATAGGGTTGAGAAGATATAATTATCGGTTTAGAGGATAAAGACGATTATTTTTAATTTTTGAAAAAAAAATATATATTTTTGGATTTTTTTTTAAAGATAGAAAAAGGAAATATTTTTGGATTTTTTTGAATTTTCAAATTTTTTAGAGATTTTTCTTTTAAAACTACGAAAGTTAACTTTCAAAAGAAAGGATCCTCAAGGCACTAACTCGAAACAAAACGCAAAAATCTTAACATATCTCCCCGGCAGCGGCGCCAAAAACTGATTCGAATTTGTAGCAAAGGGCAGTTTTAAATTTGTTTTCCCGATTAAGATTTAACAATCACTTGAGGACAAATGATAATCAACCTTCCGGAGTCGTATTCCACGGCGAGATATGAATTGAGATTTACGTTATCGTCTTTTGTTTGATGCTTGATTATCGAATATTTGGTTTTTGATTTTAGAAAAGATTTTAAAAACTATATTATGCTAATTAAAATTAAATAACAAGTAATGACGAAATAAAATTAAGCTAAGAATATGATAGTAAAAGCTATGCTTGTCAAGTGAGGTGAAAAGGTAAATAAGTGTGAACAATCTATTAAGCTCTTGTAATTAATACCCGTCAAAATAAAATTATTTTCTCACAACGTTGGCTTATATTGAAAACAATCATTTTTCTCTTGGAAATAATCACTAGATTTAAATAATCAATAATTCCAACGGCTTTTGCCCGTTTAAACAATCAACTAATTATATCTAAAATAATCCGGAAACTATTAATCAGTAATCTTCGATACCCTTTTAAAAAACTACTTTCTCACAACGTTGGTTTTTTTTTGAAAACAATTCTTTATATAGGTAAAATTACTAGATTTAATTAATTACCCTAACGGCTTTTGCCCGTCAAAACAACAAATTTCAATCCAAGTAACCGAAGATTATTAATCAACAATTTCTAAATTTTTCACACTCAAATCCCATATCACTACTCATTCAACAAGCATATAAGAATCTACTCAATAAGCATAACTACCAAGCCAACAATAATAACCTCAACAATAATAAACATTTTTATACTAAAAATAGAAGCTAAAGAGAAAGTAAGGAAAATAGAACCCGATCTAAGCTATGAGATGAATAAAGTCCACCCGATTTTATAAACTTGACAAATTGAAAAGTTTACTTCTTTTTAAGCATTAATATAACCAAATAATCAATAAAGTTTGTGACTTTATTAACTATTTAGCTTATTAATACTAAAAAGCTATAAACTTTATAAATAAGCTAGGTTATAAAACCCATAAGCTCCTCGCCTTAGGTTGAAATGATGAGAAACTAAGAAAAGAACACAACTTTAACAATAGTTAGGACAAATAATCTATAATATGGATCAAATAAGCTATGGAAAAGCTTATTGATTTAGAAAGTACTAAACTTTAATGAAAATAAGCTAAGAAAAAGCTTAAAGATAAAAACTTTTTAACTAAAAATGCTAGATCTAAAGTAATAAGTTAATGGAAAACTTTTTATAAAAGAAAAACTAATAAAAATAAAATATTTTTGGGTTTTTATAAAGTATTTGGTAAAATAAAGAGTAGATCTAAGGTTATAAAATATTTAAAAGAAACTAGTAAAAGAGAGCTTATGAAATAAGCTAGATCTAAATAAGCCACAAAAAGCTAATATGCTTTCATGACTTATTAGATAAGATAAGAAAAAGAAAAACAAAAGAGTAGAAGAAAAAGAGAATAAGCTAAAAGATAAGCATTAAATTCATTAATAAGCAAAAGAGTCTTACAAAAGCACTTAAAATAAGCTAAAAATTACAATAAGCTACAAACTACTTCTACTCCTAAAAATAAATCTACTCCTACTAAAACAAAAAATAAAGGAACTGTGAAATTAATGTGTGTAAAAAATGTGTCTTTTGAATGATGCCCCGATCATGTGCCTCTTATATTGCAAAATTATTCCTTCTAGGCTTTTTCCTCGTAAACCTTCCCGACCAAGGCAACACGTGGCGGCTCGGCATTGGTTGAAGAGAAAGATGGACAGCAAGAGATAAGGGGGGAGGGAGTGGATATTTCTTACCCTAATACCCTGAGGGTGCCACGTCACCTCTATCCAATAAAAACCTTCCAACTCAAAACTACCCCAATACTACCCTAACACTACCCTAAGTGGACGGAGTGGTACCCGATCCTACCCTAACCCAAAATTTCATAAAAAGACAAAAAAAAAAAAAGAAGAACAAAGCTTGCAAAGGTTCGGGTTCCGAACTCGAAATCTTCAAACTTTTCAAGTACCCGAATAGGACGGGGCGGTGTAGCCGCTAGGGTACTTGAACCCGATGCCCCAAGTTTCATCCACTCCGTCCCCCCTAAGTGGGTAGCTTACACAAAATAAACTCACGCGCCTCTAAGGAATTATTTAGAGCATTTGAGGTTCACGTGCATGGGACAACAAGAGAATAGATATTGCAATTGCCTCATTTCATTTTCATCATTGGGCCAATATACATAAATTGAAATTTCATTCAACTTTCTTAAGCACTGGGCCATGATCATCTGTTGGGCTTGTTAACTCGGACTGGAATTGGGCTTCGCTGGGCTTATAACATTGCTGTCTTTGGGCTCGCTTGGGCTGGATCTGGACGTGGGCCTGATAGACAAGAAAATCGGACTGGGCTTGTTGATTGGGCCTATGATGTTGCTGTTTAAATACCAAAAAATTATCAACGAATATGCCATTGGTAATAATTGAACCCTTGACCTCTTGCTTAAAAAAGATGCACCCAACCACTAGACCAAGCAAGGGCATTTTTGTTTTAACTCTTTTGCTTTTAATTCTTTTTAGCCCTCCTTTACTTGATCCAATTTAAGCCATTATCTTTAAAAATAATCTTCGTTCGAGCTCCGTTTGATCTTTCAATTTTTCTTCTCTTCATTGATGCTCCAAATAAAATAACCATTTGAATCGTTTTTCCGTGATCTTTCCAATGGTGTGCTCGGATAATTTTTACGACTTCGTTTGAACCTCGAAAAACATGAAAATGTCGTTGAAACTCATCCGAAAGTCACCGTTTTTGCTTTGTTTTCAAACCCTTGTACCTGCAAGGCATAATAGCACAAATCCAATATATTTGAAATATAAATTGACATATTTAATGGTTATTAGTCCGATTTGGCATATTTTTAGATATAAAATTATGTGTGTTTTAGCACACATCAGAATACCCCACACTAAAACCATTGCTGGTCCCACACGCAATGTTAATTAAACACGTAGTGAAAGAAAATCTTTTAAACCCCCTTAACTAATGATCTCTCACATCAAACAAGAACAGAAAGATGTTCATCAAGGGGTACAAAAAATCTTTAGCATTAAAAACACCCCGTTTAAACCATTTTATTTCATATATAGATATATCATTAAGCACTTCCCCTTTTTTTTTGACGGTTTGTTGAACTTTCATGTCAATCGATAACTCTCACATTTTTCAAAAGACATTTTTAGGATCACGGAGTAGGAAACACAACTCAGCGAGGAGTGACCATACGGATAGAATACATCGTCCCTGATTTTTCACAAGTCCTCAAACTAACCGTAAAATCGAAATCATTGTTAAATATGATTCTAGATGCTAACACTACCCATGGAAGTTACTTGTGTAATTACCTCTTGCTCCCATTTTCCTATTTTCCTCTATTTATTGTATTTTTGGTGAGAAATGAATTTCTTCAAGTTTCTCATTTCGATAGTTTTTTATTCCGATAAAGATATAAAGCTAAGTCGCTAATTAGTTATCCATCTTCTCTCAAGAACCATTGTCTTAAAAATGAGGTTCACATCAAGGAATTTTTATTCACTTATATTTTTGACTTTTTCATTTTTTTTTTTTTTTTTTTTTTTTTGCACTTATACTTTTACTTATATGAGCTATGAACTACGGAGCTTCACGGGGTAATTCCAATACCTTACACGTTTCAGAATAAAGGATCCAAGGGCCGTTACGACGGAGAATTCCAAGACTCTAGGCTTCATGAAATGAGGATCCCAGTGGGTTAGACCAAGACCTCACACAATCCCGGCTAGAGGTCCAAGGGCCGGCGTAAGAGGGTAGCCAAGACCTAAACGCTTACTTTTGAAATAAGGATCCAAGGGTCCGATCTCGAACCGCAGCTCATAACTTTATTTATTACTTATTACTTATTTATTACGGATCCTTGATGTGTACCCAATTTTTAAAACAAAAATTCTTTTAAGAAGATAAAAAAACTAACTATCGCCAAAAACTCAACATCTCTAATTATTTATTCACAAATATGGGGTGAAACAATCTTGTGGGAACAAAAAGCCATAAGTACCTTCGATGGGCTCTAAAGAGAACCAACTACTCCACGCTTAGCATCTAAACTCATAAGTAACTCTATCATTCCTCGATCTCCGCAAATTTAAAATCCCAAATAATGAGATCCGCGGATGCTTAGCCGATAATTTAATTATCTATGGTTAAGGGAACAAGCTAGGGCTCAACACGCCCGGTCAAGTCAGAATTCTATTCATACTCTCACCAGCGGAAAGTCAACAAGGTGTCAAAACGTATATTAATTTAGCAAATGCTTCGTCAAATAATCTCAAGTCTCGCATTTTTAAAGTCACTTATTAGATACTAGCAAATCTTTTCAAAGCTTCGCATATTTAAAATCGCTTAGGGAAGCTTGCAAATTCTTGGCCTTGTGAGCTAGAATCGCATTTTATAGCCTCTTGTCTAAGCAATTAGCAAAGACTTTTTCAAGAAAACTCATATTTAAAGTAACTTATAAGAGACTCGCAAAGACTTTTCAATCACAAAACTAGCAAAAGCTTATAAAAAATTTTGATTTTTGATTTTTTTTTTCTTTTTTTTTTCGGGAATAAAACGGTTAAAAACGGGGTTGCATGGGGACCAAACAAAATCAGGAAAAGTCATATTTCGATAGAAATCCACCCACACTTAAAACTTAACATTGTCCTCAATGTTTAAAAATTACGGGTGTTAACCCCACACTTAGAATTGAAAAAGACGGATGTTTTAAAAAATTCTTAGTGTGAAAGGTGAAAAATCGTTTTTAATTATGACAAAGGGTTATCCCAAGATATAACATATAAATGATTAGAGACCGAGTGTTGGAGGGTTTGAAAACAAGCACGAAGGTCTTCTCGATCATAGGGATTCTTCAAGCAAAACAGGAACCTGCAAACACAAATGGAAAGAAACACAACCCCACACTAATCTACAACACACTTATTAGAAGAAAAATAAAGATAGATAGATAGATAGATAGATAGATAGCACGGGTTGCTTCCCGAGAAGCGCTTATCTTTTTGTTAACCGAGTCGCTAGCTTGACTCGACCCCGAATTCATTTGTCCTTGGGGGAGCAAGTGTGGAATCCATCAATTATGAGAATTCCGGGATCAAAAATTGTATCCTCATTCCCGAGGGAGTGAAGGATAGGAGAAGTCACATTATATGTGAAGAAGGGAAGAAAGATTCTGATAACATACGTTTCAAGCTCAAATGACTCCATAGGAAGAAGGAGTTCATATTTGGATAGAGAATTTTGAAAAACATTTTGATCACATTTTAAAAACTCATTTTCTCTTCCAACCAGTATCCCTGGTTTAAAAATTTTGTCTTCACAAGATGTCTCAATGGGATACTCGAAAGATAACTCATCAGTAAGGGTAGAATCGTCGTCACATGACGGAGGAGATGAGTCATAATACACAGGTGGGACAAGTGGTGTGCTCTGAGAGCTAGCAATTTCCACCACTTCCGTTATGGTCTCTGTATCGGACTCAGACATTTCTTCAAAAATAGGATTTACTCCGCAAAAAGTATAGTCATCGTTAAATTCAAAAAGTGGATTTGAGAAAATCCCGGAAGTAACCTCAGAAATGTTAAGAGAATCATCACGAAAAGGTAAATCATACTCATCGTCGGATATATCCTCAGACTCACTTGGGATTGGGACAAGGTCCTCAACACTAGACGATTTCGTTTCCGAAATAGTGCTGAGATGCTCGTCCCCCATTATGAGAGAGTCCTCGGGATCCTCGTTGGGTAAGATCTCATCATCATCGTCATCGTTACCAATCAAGTGCATCTCGCGAAGGCTAGCTTTTAGTTCTTCGAATAGTAATTCTTCCATAGTTTTATCGCGAGACGCTATAAGAATTAAAAACGATAGGGTTGAGAAGATATAATTATCGGTTTAGAGGATAAAGACGATTATTTTTAATTTTTGAAAAAAAAATATATATTTTTGGATTTTTTTTTAAAGATAGAAAAAGGAAATATTTTTGGATTTTTTTGAATTTTCAAATTTTTTAGAGATTTTTCTTTTAAAACTACGAAAGTTAACTTTCAAAAGAAAGGATCCTCAAGGCACTAACTCGAAACAAAACGCAAAAATCTTAACATATCTCCCCGGCAGCGGCGCCAAAAACTGATTCGAATTTGTAGCAAAGGGCAGTTTTAAATTTGTTTTCCCGATTAAGATTTAACAATCACTTGAGGACAAATGATAATCAACCTTCCGGAGTCGTATTCCACGGCGAGATATGAATTGAGATTTACGTTATCGTCTTTTGTTTGATGCTTGATTATCGAATATTTGGTTTTTGATTTTAGAAAAGATTTTAAAAACTATATTATGCTAATTAAAATTAAATAACAAGTAATGACGAAATAAAATTAAGCTAAGAATATGATAGTAAAAGCTATGCTTGTCAAGTGAGGTGAAAAGGTAAATAAGTGTGAACAATCTATTAAGCTCTTGTAATTAATACCCGTCAAAATAAAATTATTTTCTCACAACGTTGGCTTATATTGAAAACAATCATTTTTCTCTTGGAAATAATCACTAGATTTAAATAATCAATAATTCCAACGGCTTTTGCCCGTTTAAACAATCAACTAATTATATCTAAAATAATCCGGAAACTATTAATCAGTAATCTTCGATACCCTTTTAAAAAACTACTTTCTCACAACGTTGGTTTTTTTTTGAAAACAATTCTTTATATAGGTAAAATTACTAGATTTAATTAATTACCCTAACGGCTTTTGCCCGTCAAAACAACAAATTTCAATCCAAGTAACCGAAGATTATTAATCAACAATTTTTAAGTTTTTCACACTCAAATCCCATATCACTACTCATTCAACAAGCATATAAGAATCTACTCAATAAGCATAAATACCAAGCCAACAATAATAACCTCAACAATAATAACCTCAACAATAATAAACATTTTTATACTAAAAATAGAAGCTAAAGAGAAAGTAAGGAAAATAGAACCCGATCTAAGCTATGAGATGAATAAAGACCACCCGATTTTATAAACTTGACAAATTGTAAAGTTTACTTCTTTTTAAGCATTAATATAACCAAATAATCAATAAAGTTTGTGACTTTATTAACTATTTAGCTTATTAAGACTAAAAAGCTATAAACTTTATAAATAAGCTAGGTTATAAAACCCATAAGCTCCTCGCCTTAGGTTGAAATGATGAGAAACTAAGAAAAGAACACAACTTTAACATAGTTAGGACAAATAATCTATAATATGGATCAAATAAGCTATGGAAAAGCTTATTGATTTAGAAAGTACTAAACTTTAATGAAAATAAGCTAAGAAAAAGCTTAAAGATAAAAACTTTTTAACTAAAAATGCTAGATCTAAAGTAATAAGTTAATGGAAAACTTTTTATAAAAGAAAAACTAATAAAAATAAAATATTTTTGGGTTTTTATAAAGTATTTGGTAAAATAAAGAGTTGATCTAAGGTTATAAAATATTTAAAAGAAACTAGTAAAAGAGAGCTTATAAAATAAGCTAGATCTAAATAAGCCACGAAAAGCTAATATGCTTTCATGACTTATTAGATAAGATAAGAAAAAGAAAAACAAAAGAGTAGAAGAAAAAGAGAATAAGCTAAAAGATAAGCATTAAATTCATTAATAAGCAAAAGAGTCTTACAAAAGCACTTAAAATAAGCTAAAAATTACAATAAGCTACAAACTACTCCTACTCCTAAAAATAAATCTACTCCTACTAAAACAAAAAATAAAAGAACTGTGAAATTAATGTGTGTAAAAAATGTGTCTTTTGAATGATGCCCCGATCATGTGCCTCTTATATTGCAAAAGGGTCCTCCTATGCAGGCACCCCATGGGTAGGGGTGGCTGAAAGTTTGCATGGGTTGCCTCGATTTCCGTGCCAGTTATTAGTACCAATGATTGATTTCTCGATTTCCGTGCCAAGTTTTTTTACAACTTATTTTTTACTACTTATACCACTTATTTTTACAAGTTTTTTTTACAGTTTTTTGTACATGTTTTTTTTTTTTTTTTTACAAGTTTTGTTTTGGTTTTACAGTTCTACAAGTTGGTTTTACAACTTATTTTTTGTTTTGGTTTTACAGTTCTACAAGTTGGTTTTTCAAGTTTTTTTCAGTTTTAAAAGTTTTCAAAAAATCGTAGTTGGAAAATATTTGAGGCTCAGTCCGAAGGTTGCAAAAGTGAGATTTTATCCCACTTTGCCGTCCATTTGGTCCATTCGGTTTTCATCATGGCCTCGGAAAGTTTTTAGGCTCAAACCCGAAGGTTGCAAAGTGAGATTTGATCTCACTTTACCGTCCATTCGGTTTTTATCATCATCGCCTCGGAAAGTTTTTAAAGTTTTTAGGCTCAAACCCGAAGGTTGCAAAGTGAGATTAGATCTCACTTTACCGTCCATTCGGTTTTTATCATCATCGCCTCGGAAAGTTTTTAAAGTTTTTAGGCTCAAAAATCATCATCGCCTCGGAAAAGTTTTAGTCACAAACTGGACAAAGTCACAGTTCACATGAACTGCACAAAATTGCACTCACAAAACTGCACAAGCCTCACAAATCTGCACAAGCCTAACAAAACTGCACAAGCCTCACAAATCTGCACAAGCACAAGACACACCAGTTTCACAGGTTTCACAAGATACACAAGTTACACGTTTTGAACAAGATTCTCACAAGTTACCACTGCAAAAGTTCACATTCGGTACTAAGATTCTCAAAAGTTCACAAGTACTAAGATTCTCACAAGTTACCACCCCATATTAAAGCAACAACACCAACAACACCAACAACAATCCCAGGTGATAGCAACAACACAAACAGCAATACCAGTGGTCCAGAAACAACACAAACAACAACATAATCCTAGGCAGGCACCCCATATAATCCCAGGTGAAAGCAACAACAACAATCAAGTGGTCCAGATCAACAACTAGTGGTCCAGATCAACAACAACAATCAACCACCATGTCTAATTCACCATTTAACACACAAGAGGTAAACAACTTATCAAAGGCTCAGATTATTATCTTTATAGTTCATGTTGGCTGCAAATTCAGTTTTGCCTCGCCAAAACTCTTTTTAATTTAAAAAAAAAAAAAAAAAATCATCATTGCCTTTTTTATTTCATTAAAGTTGCAAAATGACATTGAATGGTCACTTTACCATCCAGTAATGAAATTTTTTTATATAAAAACAAAGTTTTTTTCATTACAGTTGCAAAGTGAATCACTTTACCATCCAGTAATGCCAAGGAAAACGTGGGGTGCCTGCCAAGTATAACATGGGCTTTGCCCACAAAAGGGTCCTCCTATGCAGGCAAACCTGCAAAAAAACCCAACAAACAATAAGCAATGATTTTTTTTTTTTTTTTTTTTTTTTTAAACTTAAAAAAGAGTTTTTTTTTAACAAAGAAACATACGTAACCAAAACTGCATCACCAGTACATCACAACATCTACGTTTTAGATTAAAAAAAGTTTTAGATCTAAAAAAAGTTTTAGATCTAAAAACTTAACAACGTACAAACGTAAACCACCACAGTCTCACAAGTACCACCACGTACGTAACCACCACATCGTCACCAACATCACAACATCTAATTTTTTTTTAAGAAAATAAACAAAGATAACCTTTTTTTTACGAAGGTTTAGATGAAAAAAAACTTTAGATCTAAAAAAAATTTTAGATCTAAAAAAAGTTTTAGATCTAAAAAAAGTCTTAGATCTAAAAAGTTAACAACGTACAAACGTAAACCACCACAGCCTCACAAGTACCAAAAAATTTAGTTTTTTTTTAACAACGAAGCATTCTTTTTAAGAAAATCACAAAATTTAACGTTTTTTTTTTTAACAAACCTCGTGATCTTTTCAACAACGTATACGTTTTAGATCTAAAAAAAGTTTTAGATCTAAAAACTTAACAACGTACAAACGTAACCACCACAGTCTCACAAGTACCACTACTTACGTAACCACCACATCATCACCAACATCACAACATCTAATTATTTTTAAGAAAATAAACAAAGAAAACCTTTTTTTTACAAAGGTTTAGATCAAAAAAATTTTAGATCTAAAAAAAGTTTTAGATCTAAAAAAAGTTTTAGATCTAAAAACTTAACAACGTACAAACGTAAACCACCACAGCCTCACAAGTACCAAAAAAATTAGTTTTTTTAACAACGAAGCATTCTTTTTAAGAAAATCACAAAATTTAACGTTTTTTTTAACAAACCTCATGATCTTTTCAACAACGTATACGTTTTAGATCTAAAAAAAGTTTTAGATCTAAAAACTTAACAACGTACAAACGTAAACCACCACAGCCTCACCACTTAACAACGTACAAACGTAAAAACTTAACAACGTAGAAATTTTAGATCTAAAATGTTTAGATCTAAAACTTTTTAGAGAGAGAGTTGCTAAATCAAAAGTGAGAGTTTACGTTTGAGAGAAGTGAGAGAGAGACATGATAACTACTGCCAAACGCATGTGGGATGAATGGGTAGAGAAAGAAACACGTAAAGCGTTCGAGAACCACACACGTATACCCACACAAAAACGCACGCGTTTAATAACGCGTTTTTAAAACGTAAATTATTAAAAACGTAAATTATTAATAAACTTTTTTTTAATAACGTTTTTAATAACGTTTTTAAAACGTAAATTATTAACAAAACTTTTTTTTAATAAACTTTTTTTTAAAAGTAAAAGTTTTTACATGAAAACATGTATTTACAAAAAAAAATTATTAAAAGTATTTTTTAAATATTTTCACAAAAAGAATTTATAAAAAAAAGTATTTATAAAAAAGTTTTTATAAGAAAACGTTTTTTATAAAGTTTTTTTAAGAAAATGTATTAATAAAAAGGTTGTTGTGTTTTTATATTGTATAGTTTTTCGGTACTGAAGTTGATTTAATTAATTGGGTGCGATCTACTGCTGAAACGATTGGTTTTGTTATTGTTATTGGAAAAAGTAAAACAGATAGGGGCTATAAGTACTCTATCGAATTTTTGTGTTCTAGACATGGGACGTCTTCACGTGAAGGGTTAGAAGATGAACTTCAACGGCAGACTAGTACCGACAAATGTAATTGCCCATTCAGATTACTAGCGAAATATATAAAACGTTTTAATGGTTGGATATTGAGGGTTAAGTGTCCGGGGCATAATCATAATTTTCCAGACTCGTTGCATGGTTTTTCACAGGCCATGCTATTAAAAGATAGTGAGTTAGTTTTTGTGAGGCAGATGACAAAACAGCGTGTAGCATCACGAATTATACTTTCTTCAATAAAAGAGATGGATCCAAATAACGTGTCAACCATTAAAACGGTGTATAATGCACAAGAAAAGATACGTCGCGACAGTCGTGGTGATTTGACTCCGATACAACTGCTTTTAGTACATTTGCGACGTAAAGGTTATACATATTACCCTAGGATAAATGACCACACAAATGAGCTCGATGAAATATTTTTTGTTCACCCGACGTCATATGCCCTGTGGACAACATATCCGGAAATCATGCTGATGGACTCCACATACAACACCAACATGTTTAAACTGCCATTCTTTACAGTTGTTGGGGTTACTCCAACAAACACAACATTCTCAATGGCGTTTAGCTTTTTGGACAAGGAAAAAAAGCCAAATTTCAAATGGGTGTTGGAATGTGTTAAGTTGGTGATACAAGAACAATACTACCCGCGGGTTATCGTCACCGACAGAGATTTAGCGTTGGTTGGGGCATGCGCAGAAGAATTCCCAAACGCTAACAGATTACTCTGCCGATGGCATATCAATCAAAATGTGCTAAAGCATTGCATAAACTAATTTGATACGTTAAAGGAGTATGAGTCCGTTAGATTGACATGGGATTCGATGATTACAGCTCCGACCGAAGAAGTGTTCAGGCATTATTATCAGCACCTACGTGGTTTATTGGTCCAAAAAAAGGGTACTCGAATTGTTATTTAATAATACATTTTTTATTATTATTTAATAAATAACTACTCGGATTGTTTTCTCACTTTAGTAATTCTTTGTTTTCTCAGATGTTTTCCAGTATTTTCGTAACTGGCTGCGAGATTACGATCGCATGTTTGTGTCGTACATTACCGATCAATATCGCAGCTTCGGCCAAACAACAACATGTAGAGTTGAGGGTCAACACGCGCTGTTGAAGTTATACTTGGGCTCCACACAGTCCAACTTAGACACGTTGTTGTGTTCGGTCGACAAGATTATAGCTGCGCAAGAAACTGCGATACGAGCCTCTTTGAATATAAGCAAAATCAAGAAACTGCATGCTTGTAAGAGCACTCTATTTAACGAATTGCGGTATAATGTTTCAATGGATGCTTTAAGGCTCATACTCGTAGAAAGTAAACGGGATGTTGACCCACATGCATGTGGTCATCAGATGCGGTTAGTGTATGGTTTACCATGCTATCACCAACTGTATTGGCTTCAAGCAAACGGTATGTACTTTAAAATTTATGCCTATCAAGTTATTCTTCCCGTCAATACCGATAATTTTAACTATTTCCTTTTTTCGAATACAGGATTGCCAATTCCGCTTGATTTTGTTGATAATTTTTGGAGAACACTAAGCGTTCCCTGGCCTGTTGTCCGAAATACTCAAGAGCCTGATGAGCCTGAATATCCTCAAGAGCCTCAAGGGCCTGAAGAGCCTGAATATTTTTCTTGTCAAGATGACGTACAGAAATTCCAAAGTGTTTATACCAGAGCATCGTCGTTTGTCAAAAAAAATATGTTAAACATGCTCAGAGGTATATACGCTCCTGAATCTGTGTCAGCCCAACAACCTGCTGTTAAAGAAAGTAATCGTGGACGTCCGAGCGCAAAGGATAACAAATCCAAGTCTAAACCAAATCTCCCGGATTTGAACGAAGAACCCCCCACAAGGCACCGCAGAAGCTACACAAAACCTAAAAAAGTCCCAGAAGTAAATAAAGAATCTGCGAGACACAGTTCTTATGTGGGAGAGCCTTCTAACGTCCAAGACTTAAACGAAGGACCTAACGAAGGACTTAGCGAGGGCGACTTAAGACACCACTTGTATGTTCCAGATTACTTTAGCGAAAATTGTATGACTGAAATTCCAGCTCTTTTCCGACGCTGGATCATGGGGATCTTTAACGTGGAGGGTGATGGAAATTGTGGCTATCGAGCTCTTGCCATAGGTCTTGGCCATCAGCAAGAAATGTGGCCCAGAATTCGAGCTCTTGCCAGGGAAGAGGTAGACAATCACGAGGAAGTTTACAGGGAATTGTGGGGTAATTTATTTACATCTACACGTAACTCGATGAATTGGTTTAATGGTGCAGCACCCCGGCGTTATTGGATGAGTATGCCAGAAATGGGAGTGGTTATTGCTACAGCTCTTAACCGTCCTATTGTATGTATAACCAATTCACAATCTATTTTGTGTCTTCCGCTGAGAGGTTCTCCCGATTCAGCAGGAATATTGTCTCCGGTTGTGATTCTTCGTGTGGGGAACAACGATTGTGCTCACTTCGTTCTTGCGGTTCTTGATGAAGACTCACCACTCCCGTATAATCACCCACAATGGAGACATTTTAGAAATGTCGAGGCCGCGCCATGGGAACATGTGTTTGCTCAACGACAGAGGATGTTTAGATATACGTAGAAAACGATTATTTATTTATATTGTAAATAACAAAACATGTATAGACGATTACTGATTTATATTGTAAATGACACAACATGTATAGACGATTACTGATTTATATTGTAAATGACACAACATGTATAGACGATTACTGATTTATAGCAAACGACTCGTCATCTTTTGTTACAGATTTCTGCTCCTGCTCCGGTTCTTCCTCATGTTTTGTTACAGGAATCGGATGACATTCAGTGGAGGGACATTCATTGTGTCAACCACACACCCGCTCGTGTTGAGAGTCCAGATTATGTGCTTTCTTCACAATCTTATGTGCCTCCCTCTCCAGCTATATCTCCAGCTGCAGATGAGGACAATTTTATACACCGTCCTCCGGTTCTTCCTCATCTACTGATACAGCCGTCTCGCGTTGACGAGTACGAGCGAGAGATTGACGGATTGAGGAGACGCATTTCAGAGTTAGAGTCTCGTGTGGGACAGATGGCAGCATCATTGGAGCGACTACGCATCGGGCGTGATTGATCTTAGTTTCTAGTTATATTGTAATTTTGTGAACCATGTATCAACTATTAATCTATAACAAGATTGGTTATTGTGAACCATGATATTACTAATTTATGTTGTGAATAATTATACAAATTCTTTTGGCCAGATGCAACAACAAAATCCTTACTTGTGTCGTTGTCAACGTGGATTAATAATTGAAAGAACATCCCACCAGCCCAATACTTGTGGTATGAAGTATTATGCATGTCCTTTCTCAAAGGTAAATAATTAAACGTTTGCTTATTTGCGTAAATATATCAATAACTTGTTTGTTTATAATACATTTCTTATAATTGTTTCGTCATGTAACAGCCAGGGACTAAAGACTATGGGTGTCGATACTTCATGTGGAAGGAAATATTTCAACAAAAGTACTTTGGTGAAGCCTCTTCTTCAACGCAGTGCTCAAACTGCGAAACTAAAGATACAACGATCAACATGCTATTGGCTGAAAACAATTTGTTGCAGGCAAAAATAAAGGCGTTGGAGGCATCACTGGAATTGGCAAGAAATCCAGTTGATCACGCATGTCAGCCGAGTGGAATACTCTATGAGCTTTAGATTACATTAATAATCTTCATGTGGAGTAGATTTCGTTGTAATATTGAAAACATTGTTGTTTTACTTGTTTAATGTTTTATTGTTATTGTTTAATTAAATGGAAACAAACACACAATTAAAAAGCATAACGTAAAATAAATATCATATAAAAACACTACACAATTAAATACACTATACATATAAAAACACTACACAAATTAAATACACTATACAATATACCTAAATTAAATACAACTAAACACTACACACACAATTTAAAAAAAAAAAAAAAAAAGTGCAGCCGCCGACCAAGGGGGACCCACCCTACTATGAGGTGCCTGCCAAGGAAAATGTGGGGTGCCTGCGTAGGCCAGCCCTTGCAAAATTATTCCTTCTAGGCTTTTCCTCGTAAACCTTCCCGACCAAGGCAACACGTGGCGGCTCGGCATTGGTTGAAGAGAAAGATGGACAGCAAGAGATAAGTGGGTAGCTTACACAAAATAAACTCACACGCCTCTAAGGAATTATTTAGAGCATTTGCGGTTCACGTGCATGGGACAACAAGAGAATAGATATTGCAATTGCCTCATTTCATTTTCATTGGGCCAATATACATAAATTGAAATTTCATTCAACTTTCTTAAGCACTGGGCCATGATCATCTGTTGGGCTTGTTAACTCGGACTGGAATTGGGCTTCGCTGGGCTTGCAACATTGCTGTCTTTGGGCTCGCTTGGGCTGGATCTGGACGTGGGCCTGATAGACAAGAAACTCGGACTGGGCTTGTTGATTGGGCCTATGATGTTGCTGTTTAAATACCAAAAAATTATCAACGAATATGCCATTAGTAAGAATTGAACCCTTGACCTCTTGCTTAACAAAGATGCACCCAACCACTAGACCAAGAGCCTTTTTGTGTTAACTCTTTTGCATTTAATTCTTTTTAGCCCTCCTTTACTTGATCCTATTTAAGCCATTATCTTTAAAAATAATCTTCGTTCGAGCTCCGTTTGATCTTTCAATTTTTATTCTCTTCATTGATGCTCCAAATAAAATAACCATTTGAATCGGTTTTCCGTGATCTTTCCAATGGTGTGCTCGGATAATTTTTACGACTTCGTTTGAACATCGAAAAACATGAAAATGTCGTTGAAACTCATCCGAAAGTCACCGTTTTTGCTTTGTTTTCAAACCCTTGTACCTGCAAGGCATAATAACACAAATCCAATATATTTGCAATATAAATTGACATATTTAATGGTTATTAGTCCGATTTGGCATATTTTTAGATATAAAATTATGTGTGTTTTAGCACACATCAGAATACCCCACACTAAAACCATTGCTGGTCCCACACGCAATGTTAATTAAACACGTAGTGAAAGAAAATCTTTTAAACCCCCTTAACTAATGATCTCTCACATCAAACAAGAACAGAAAGATGTTCATCAAGGGGTACAAAAAATCTTTAGCATTAAAAATGCCCCATTTAAACCATTTTATTTCATATATAGATATATCAATAAACACTAGACAAACATCTTTTGATGCGATTAAGCACTGAAATCACGCAAATATAACCAAATTACATATATAAAAGCACACATAACGCTACTAGAAACATGCACAATCTGAGCGTTATCACTCGATTGGTTGCAAAAGGATACTGTCAAGAGTTATAGAAAACGACCTCTATTTGAGACGTTTTGAAAAGTTACCATTCGATTAATGAAATCAGAGTTACAAACAATGAGGTCCCAAATTAATATACATAAATGTTTACAAAATGTTTCGAATGGTATATAAGAATGTATAATGTCTTCAAAACATGTCGTGCGACTCTATGTTCCATGCAATAGCTATCGTCTTAAGTCCTGAGATAAACATGCTAAAAAGTGTCAACACAATGGTTGGTGAGTTCATAGAGTTTGTTTAACATGTAAAGCTTTTAAAGAATGTTTACACAGCAAAGGCATTGTAAATCCACTCAGTTCCAAGTTCCGCCCATACAAAACTTGCAACCTGTGTGTTCACAACCCACTGCCAAAATATAGTTTGCACAATACACCGGATTATATTCACCCAAGGTCATGAATCTGGTACACAAGGGCGGGGGCATCTTCCCAAATTGTACTATATTAATCCCAAGGTCATGAATCCGGTACACATGGGCGGGGGCATATACCCGACTTATAGTACTATCAATATCTCTCTGACAGCATAGAGTATTGTGCACGTTTGTAAACACAATTCATGTATTTAAATTAAGCGAGTAAAGTATTTCCAAGCATGTATAACGAAATTAAGTATAACGCAATCAAGTATAATGCAATCATTTATAATGCAATTAAGTATAATGTTTTGAGTATTTATACAAGTAAAAGCAAGTAGTTGAGCATGTATCTCCCCCAAAGAGTTTATAAAGTAATTAAACGAGTAAAAGTGGGGCTACAAACTCACGGTAATCCTTAAAATTTTAGAGTACTTGTGAAAGTAAATGAAAATAGTTGAGCATGTATCTCCCCCAAAAGTAATTCAAAATGTATAAAAGTAGGGGCTATGAAACTCACCTTAATAAATGATATCACAACGTATAACGGAATCGATGGATAAGCCTGGAAGTCTCTACGTATAACCTAGAATATGATGTCAACTCTTAGGTTTGGAATAACGATGCGAAAGTATAAACATGCCTATATACGTCCTTATATTGATCATGATTGATGCAGGTTTTACTGACCAGGTCTTAATATTTATAGTGTCTCGCTATACCTATGGTCTACCCTAATGCACTAACGGGCAGTGTACCCGGTCGTGTGTAGTGTAGTAAATGGTAAAGCCGAGGTCGTCCCAAGAGCTATGTGTGTCAGATAATTACTAAGTCTAATTGTCACAGAATATTAATGGTTTGATGGGGTTTTAATTAATTAAACTACTAATGCAGAATATAAAATAAAACCAAATAAATGTGTGAAGGGAAATCAATAGAGGAATAGTGGTGCTAACCTAGTTAATCCTCCTAGCTAGTTATGTCGACGTCTACCTACTTCCAATTACTTCAGGTGGGGTCAAATTCGAGAGGACAACATTTGGTCAATTCGCCCTAACCTATCAGGAAAGATGCCACCACAGGAGAAATCAGGCGCACCGTCATAAGTCCTGTTGTTCCTGGTCCCCTAAGACGAGTCATTAAGTACCGCTACATGCTAGATTCTAAATAGTGAGTGCCTGGCCTTTAGGAACTTAGACACTACACCCCCAATTCTTAAGTTCATCCAAACGATAGGTGATCAGTTGGTCAAATCACACAAGTAGAAAGGTTCGTCTGTTGGTCATATCTTACCCTTCCCGTCTCAGTCCACTCACCTAGGGTCAGTTGGTCATATCTCCTTGGCAATTGGCCTCTATCGCCATTCAAAACTACCGAACCAGGGCTGACTACCAAAGAACTATGCATGCATACACTTAGAAATAATTGTACGGAAGTAAAGGTAAATGCGAACAAAACAATTAAGGAATCATAACTAGGCTAGCACCAAAGGGTGCTTAGCCGCTCATATTAATCATGCAAATCAATTCAATATTCAAAGGTACGAAATACATGAATTGAAAGTAAAAGAAATAATAAACGCTAAAGCTTATCGTAATGGTGTGACTTCTCCCTTGGAAACAGCTCCGTATGCTTCCCTAGACCTCCCTTGAGCTTTTTCCCACGTTCTCAGAGTATTGTGTGTGGAATGGGATGCATTGAAATGCTGGAATTCGTGGGGTATTTATAGGCCAGGTCTGGGTTACGGCGTAACCAATAGAGGAGTTACGCCGTAACCTTCTATTTCTCCGTAAATGCACTAGATCTGCTAGTTACGGCGTAACTGTAAGAACCCGAAAAATCCCCTCAAGTCATTTGCCGAATTTGGTGCCATATTTTTTCTTCTTTCTTTATGAATTACAAATCTATAGACCATTACGTAAGCGTAACAAGAAAAATTCCAAAACCGACAAGATACGAATTATTATTATTTTTTTTACTATCCTCCCGACCTCGATAATAAAAATATATAAAATAAATATATAATAAACTTTTATATTTTTATCTCACCAGGCCTCTAAGCCAAAAACCCGACTCCACACAATTTAATTTGGGCCTCGCATGCTGCCTATTCAAACACCATATTTTCTTCTTTTGGGCCTAGCCTTTTTGTGTAAACCTTGGCCCAAGCACACTTTCCTCTTATGTATTTCGATAACACAAATATGGCACAAGCATTTGATTTCCTTGTTTCCTGTGACACCTACGTGACCTCAACAAAAGCTCAAAATAAATATTACTTTTGGTCATGTGTATAACATGCGTGGGTGACAAAGCAACAAAAACAAGACACAACATTTCAAAATCAACTTTTGGTCCATGTTTAATTTTCTCATGCATGCATGTGTGTTAGCCAAGGTTTGGCAAGTGAAAGTTGATTTTGGATTCTTTGTCCTCTGTGAATACTATGAGACCCCAGTCAACTAAAAATTAAATTCCATCTTTAGTCACATGATTCCCATGCGTGTATATAACATTTTGAGACAAGCAAAAACCAATGTTTTTGGGCTTTGTGATCCCAGGCGAGCACAACACAATCAAAACAAAATATTCTTTTGGTCTTTTACTACATGCATGCGCATGAGGGTGTGTAGCAAAAAGGGAGACACAAAGGACCTAGCAAGCCACCCTAAACTTATATTATATTAAGCCTAGACTTACCTTTAACCTCTTTACACACTAGATATTGTGTTCCCTCCATGTTTCATTCCAAAGCATGCCATGTTTGATGGCTGTGAACATGCACGCTTGGCTCAAGTAACCATAAACACTTTCTTGGAACTAGAATTAGAGGCATATAAAAAAAATAGTAGAAGCCATGCTCTTCATGCACTATAAAATACACTCCTTAGAACACATAATAAAACTACCAAAATTTCACAAACTCATCTCATTTTCTTACAAAACTCATCCACTGTGGGAGTAAGCCAAAGAGGTTCGCAAAGGTTTTGATCGTGGGTTTGGAGTATAAGGAGACGAGAGTGCCCTTGCTAGTCACGTACGACTTTCTTCGAATCGCCACCACCTCTTGGTGTTGTAAGTTCTCGTCGAACCCAGTTCAATACGTAACGTAATCTAGCTTCTTTGAAAACATCACTTATCGCGTAATACTTTAAGTTCTCTAAACTCGTTTTCGTTACACACGTCACGTATAAACTTGAACCCAAACAAACTTAATGTATCATAATAGCTTGTGTGGTAACTTTTGATCGTAAAACATTTTCGTTCACTTTGAACGTGTATCAAACTAAAGAGAAGTAAATGCTAAGTCTTGGCTCAATCGTGGATTAATGCTCACGTCGGTTTATTGGCCCATCCATATTTTGGTCGTGTATTTTTATAACCCTCGTATCTCGACTTCTTACTCACTTTCGTGTTTATTTTTATTTTTTTTGTTATTTCATAAGCTTTCAAGCTCATTTTTCACTCATAATACTCGATCCCCTCGTTGTGGGTTAAACCCAACGCATGTCGGGCTTAACTCTTCTTTTTGGTCGACTATTTTGAACCGCGACAAGCCCAAGTCGGGTCTTGGGTTTGCTCATTTGGCTCTTTGGCTAAGTTCATATGATGCGTACACAGAATTGGTAAGGAACACAAAACCTTTTTCATGCAATCCTACGCTTAGTTGATACTGATTAAAATTGTAAGCAAAATGAAACACAGTAGTGATCCCTTATATACGTGAAACTGCAAACCTAAACACAAAAGAGCCTTTGGCTCATTTGGTTGAAGCGCACCACATTCACACAAACCACCCAGGTTCGAATCTGGGTGGGGTATATTTTTTTATAATCTCTATTAGTTTTACAACTTTCCCCTCTTGTCAGATTCAACCCCTCCACTTCGAATCACTTGACAATTTTCCTAAATCTTTGATAAGTCTTGTAACTTATATTACTATTTACAATTTCAACCCCTCCAATTTAATTTTATAAGTTCTATAACTTGTACTAAAAATTTACATTTTTAGCCCCTCAACTTTAACCGAATTGACATTTTCTTAAAGAATTTTATAAGTTTATAACTTATCTTAGTCTTTACAACTTTAAACCCTATAAGTTTGACACTTTGACATTTGTCACCCTAAAACTCTTATAAGTTTGATAAAACTTATATCATTTACCACTTTTCGTTTCGATAAATATATTTAATACATATTTTTATTTGACGATCGCATCCGCGTAAACTATAAATGTTATACTTTTCAAATATATTATTTTCCCACAACTCCGATGGATATATATTATATATAATTTTCACACCTCGAAGACTAATAAATCTAATAAATGCAATTCGATTTGTATCTATTCCCCACTTTGATAATACTTGAGTCAATATTCGAGTCAACTCTTATACGAAAGTTTCGTATACATCATTCTTCTATTTATTCCAAGAGCCAATACTTAGAAATATTAGAAAAGTTTTCAAACTTAAATGCTGCCACAGAAGTAACAACAGCGCAAACACTTAAAAACTTTCTTAAATTTTGTTGAGTCTTAAACATGAATAAAGACTAAATTGCCGTACTAAATTAGGTTTCATGTCGGAGCCGCTCAATATCACTACTTGATTTATTTTACCTCATACTGCTAAAGGCTAAGGTGAGTTCATAGCCCCACTTTTACTCTTTTAACTATTTTATAAACTCCTTGGGGGAGAATACATGCTACTACTGCTTTTATGATCACAATTGCTTGAAAACTGTTTGCTGTACTCTTGATATTATGACTCTGCCTAAGTTGCCAGCCAAAAGTCCCCTACATCATGAACCATTAATCACTTGCGAGTGAATATCTCTATGTAATTGGCTATTACATCTCAGAGGGGAAATTTTATTTACTTACACCAGTAATTTAGGTGTATGCAGTTAGTTTGGTGTCATGAGCTTAGTGCAATAATATCAACTATCTTTTATGGGCGTATAACAACGTAGCCCATGGCTTCTTTTAAACTTGAAAATCTTGTGATCATCTGCTTTATTACCAAACCTATGAATTCACTCAACCATTGTGTTGACTTTTTAGCATGTATTTTCAGGATGAAAAGGCGATAGCTAACTCTGGAGGCGCTTGGGCATTGGCATGGCATGGTCATAGATGACTCTGATTTACTTATGGGGACCACATTTTATTAATGGGCCATTTTCCGCAACAAATCAACTTTTGTAAACTTTGTTTTACTACAATAAATGAAATATTTTACGAAAAAGCTATTATTTTTCACTTGTGTTATGATCCAACTGAGTAGCATCCCAAAAACCTTTTCTTCCGCTGCAAACCATTTTTGGGGGTGTTACAGATTGGCATCAGAGCCTTGGTTATAGAGAACTAGGTATTTTTTTTCAAAACCTAGACTATAACCACTTTTACAAAAATTTAACCCTATGACCGACACATGCCTGCCTGCCAAGCTGATTGCCTCACTTATGACTTGTTATAGTCATCTTTGATAAGATATATGTTTTATTACCGAGAACTTAGTCTCACTATTAGCTATGATTGCCTTACTTATATGTATGATTATATAACACTGCGCTACGCCTTCTCCCCCACATAAATGAAATATTTGTTCAATCTTTCATATCAAACTTTAAAAGCATTAGGACATGTTACTAGTATAACTAAGCTAAGCATTGCAAGATTCATTGAACCTCGGGTGAATATAGCCTGATCACCTATATTTAGCCAGGGACAGTTAGACATAGCCTGATCACCTATGTCCGACTCAGAGGTGAATGTTGCAATACTGAAAGTAGTTATAATGGTGGTATGTCTAGTTGACCTCCTCATTGATTTCTAAAAATGGTAAAATCTTCATGTGTGTTCATCATAAGAGTTATAAAAGTTTACTTCTACACATCATACACTGACGTCACAACATTCTCTCACTACGATGCTTTTCTCCTAAGTGGAACGCCTTTATCATTACTACACTCTCTAAACTGACCATTTTACACCACTACCCTACGCCTCCGCGTCTACATCTTACTAGTAACGTGCATGGAGATTTGCCTGGCAGATGATGCACACTACCACTTCGCGCAAGGACACCACAGTAATCCATGTTGAAATGGACCACTTTACGCCACCACTCCGCGCCCGTCGTGCCTATGTTATGTATGAGATTTGCTTAGCAGATAATACATAACCAGCGAAATATTGCAGGATGCGAGTTAATGATTATATTTTAGATTTGCTTAGTAGATTATGCGCGACTAACAAAAATTTTATTTACCGCACGACATTACTCTATGTTTAGATTATATTTTTGGGACGCTACAATACCATGTCTTCTGTTTCCCATCCCATCGACTCATCGTCTTCATTACGAAATCATTAAAACTCTATTACTGAATCATCGCATCCCATGTATCCATCATCCCATCCTATCATCATTCTTTTAGACGTTGAGATCGAAATCGTCTCGTCATCCATTGCGAAAACAGTTTCACCTCTACCCCAAAACTCGTACTCAATCGATGAACCGGATTTCTTCCCTAGCCGTTCTAGGAACAACACACCTCGACATCTACAAAGGGAACCCCTCGCTAAACGTAAATAATAAACGAACGACTAAAAGATATAAATCTTGCAGCTCCAGTCACTTTTTCTGGGAACGGATTCCTAACTTTTTCACTCATTCCTTTGAAATACCAACTGTTTGTCCTACCTTCCCTCTTACGAAATAATAAACTTTGTCATTGTCTAACGCAAACTGCTTTCAACTATTCTACCGACTATTTCATGGTCATTTTACAAAAAGCCTTACTACTGTGCCATTAAACAAAAAATTTACAACATTACTCATACTTCATAAACAATGACCTTATTAATGGTTTGCAAACTATTTTTTTTTATATAGAGTAATAAACCGATTAATTACCTTACTACTATTTTATGAAACAACAAACAATTACGATATCAGTTTGTAAACTATATTACCATTTTCCTGCAAGTTATATTACGGTCTTATAAACTATTTTACCCTTTTAGTGACCTGTTTTAGCCACTGTCTAATTTAAAACCATAAAACTTGGTACTCTTACCTCACAAACTATTTTGCTTTTACCGTACTAAGTATTTTACTACCACCCTATTTCTTGAAACTACGAAATCTTCTACTATTTGACAAACAATAAATTGTTTTTCTTAGGAGCTATTTTACAAATCATTTCACGAGTTATTTTAAAATTTGAAGCGTTATTAACTGCGATTTCACTACTTCTCTATAAATAATAAATAAATCATTTTCTACTACCTTGTAAGCTGTCTTAACAATCACCTTGTCAAGTGTTGCTTTAATACCAAACCGCAAACTACGATTTATCTTAATAGAAATATTCTCCTCTTAATCAATAAAGTAGTTTTACAAACCTTTTTATGAACTTTACTGCAATTTCCTTACGAACTATTTTCTCCTTTTGAAAAACTTTAAAGAATGACCGATGTTTTCTTTTGTAAATAGAACGAATCCTCGGAGTAAAAATAAGCGCTTTGTTTTGAAAACAATAAATACACATTTTAATGGGAAATGCTTGAAAAAAAAAAATGATTCATCATCTACAAAAGATAAGGTATTTGAAATTATTTGAAATTGCGAAACAACTTTTGATTCACATAAAAAAACCTCCAACTTGGAACCGATTCCATGTTGATGCCTAAAACTTTATTTAACAAATTTTTGTCACAAAAGCTGAAATCCAGTAAGTACTTTACAAACATCAAGTTCTCTTTAAAATTTTAAAGACTCTATATTTTCCTATATATACCGTTCAAATTTGAGAAGCATAACCTTGACAACTAAATACTACCCATACACGTTTAAAACTTTTGGAAGCATGCATACCCAACAACATCTTCTTCTATAACGCTTTCACTTTCGAGAACTTTCATTTAAATAACAATTGTGCCGACAATAAAATGCGTAGTGGCATTTTTTTTTCTTTCAAAAAAAAAAAAATAATAAAAAAAAATAAAAAATTCTAACGAGTCTTAAATCTTTTGGTCAAACCTTATCAAAACTTCTTATGCTATGAAATATCAAACGTCGACCTTTGCAAAATTGTTTTATTTGCATCACGTATAAAAACTGGTTTTATAGGATCCTTTCGAGGATGCAAATCTCTTACCTGATTTTTCATCCCAAAGAATTGTGCCTTTTTTTAAAATATTCTTTTATTCAAATAAATTTATCCACATCACGTCTGCGAACAAAACTAGAAAATTTCAAAATTTCCCTTTTGTCTGCACATAAGCGTCTAACACAAACTTAACCTCGAGGACGAGGTTCCCATAAGGGGTAGGTACTGTAAGAACCCGAAAAATCCCCTCAAGTCATTTGCCGAATTTGGTGCCATATTTTTTCTTCTTTCTTTATGAATTACAAATCTATAGACCATTACGTAAGCGTAACAATAAAAATTCCAAAACCGACAAGATACGAATTATTATTATTTTTTACTATCCTCTCGACCTCGATAATAAAAATATATAAAATAAATATATAATAAACTTTTATATTTTTATCTCACCAGGCCTCTAAGCCAAAAACCCGACTCCACACAATTTAATTTGGGCCTCGCATGCTGCCTATTCAAACACCATATTTTCTTCTTTTGGGCCTAGCCTTTTTGTGTAAACCTTGGCCCAAGCACACTTTCCTCTTATGTATTTCGATAACACAAATATGGCACAAGCATTTGATTTCCTTGTTTCCTGTGGCACATACGTGACCTCAACAAAAGCTCAAAATAAATATTACTTTTGGTCATCACATGTGTATAACATGCAGTGGGTGACAAAGCAACAAAAACAAGACACAACATTTCAAAATCAACTTTTGGTCCATGTTTAATTTTCTCATGCATGCATGTGTGTTAGCCAAGGTTTGGCAAGTGAAAGTTGATTTTGGATTCTTTGTCCTCTGTGAATACTATGAGACCCCAGTCAACTAAAAATTAAATTCCATCTTTAGTCACATGATTCCCATGCGTGTATATAACATTTTGAGACAAGCAAAAACCAATGTTTTTGGGCTTTGTGATCCCAGGCGAGCACAACACAATCAAAACAAAATATTCTTTTGGTCTTTTACTACATGCATGCGCATGAGGGTGTGTAGCAAAAAGGGAGACACAAAGGACCTAGCAAGCCACCCTAAACTTATATTATATTAAGCCTAGACTTACCTTTAACCTCTTTACACACTAGATATTGTGTTCCCTCCATGTTTCATTCCAAAGCATGCCATGTTTGATGGCTGTGAACATGCACGCTCGGCTCAAGTAACCACAAACACTTTCTTGGAACAAGAATTAGAGGCATATAAAAAAAATAGTAGAAGCCATGCTCTTCATGCACTATAAAATACACTCCTTAGAACACATAATAAAACTACCAAAATTTCACAAACTCATCTCATTTTCTTACAAAACTCATCCACTGTGGGAGTAAGCCAAAGAGGTTCGCAAAGGTTTTGATCATGGGTTTGGAGTATAAGGAGACGAGAGTGCCCTTGCTAGTCACGTACGACTTTCTTCGAATCGCCACCACCTCTTGGTGTTGTAAGTTCTCGTCGAACCCAGTTCAATACGTAACGTAATCTAGCTTCTTTGAAAACATCACTTATCGCGTAATACTTTAAGTTCTCTAAACTCGTTTTCGTTACACACGTCACGTATAAACTTGAACCCAAACAAACTTAATGTATCATAATAGCTTGTGTGGTAACTTTTGATCGTAAAACATTTTCGTTCACTTTGAACGTGTATCAAACTAAAGAGAAGTAAATGCTAAGTCTTGGCTCAATCGTGGATTAATGCTCACGTCGGTTTATTGGCCCATCCATATTTTGGTCGTGTATTTTTATAACCCTCGTATCTCGACTTCTTACTCACTTTCGTGTTTATTTTTATTTTTTTTTGTTACTTCATAAGCTTTCAAGCTCATTTTTCACTCATAATACTCGATCCCCTCGTTGTGGGTTAAACCCAACGCATGTCGGGCTTAACTCTTCTTTTTGGTCGACTATTTTGAACCGCGACTAGCCCAAGTCGGGTCTTGGGTTTACTCATTTGGCTCTTTGGCTAAGTTCATATGATGCGTACACAGAATTGGTAAAGAACACAAAACCTTTTTCATGCAATCCTACGCTCAGTTGATACTGATTAAAATTGTAAGCAAAATGAAACACAGTAGTGATCCCTTATATACGTGAAACTGCAAACCTAAACACAAAAGAGCCTTTGGCTCATTTGGTTGAAGCGCACCACATTCACACAAACCACCCAGGTTCGAATCTGGGTGGGGTATATTTTTTTATAATCTCTATTAGTTTTACAACTTTCTCCTCTTGTCAGATTCAACCCCTCCACTTCGAATCACTTGACAATTTTCCTAAATCTTTGATAAGTCTTGTAACTTATATTACTATTTACAATTTCAACCCCTCCAATTTAATTTTATAAGTTCTATAACTTGTACTAAAAATTTACATTTTTAGCCCCTCAACTTTAACCGAATTGACATTTTCTTAAAGAATTTTATAAGTTTATAACTTATCTTAGTCTTTACAACTTTAAACCCTATAAGTTTGACACTTTGACATTTGTCACCCTAAAACTCTTATAAGTTTGATAAAACTTATATCATTTACCACTTTTCGTTTCGATAAATATATTTAATACATATTTTTATTTGACGATCGCATCCGCGTAAACTATAAATGTTATACTTTTCAAATATATTATTTTCCCACAACTCCGATGGATATATATTATATATAATTTTCACACCTCGAAGACTAATAAATCTAATAAATGCAATTCGATTTGTATCTATTCCCCACTTTGATAATACTTGAGTCAATATTCGAGTCAACTCTTATACGAAAGTTTCGTATACATCATTCTTCTATTTATTCCAAGAGCCAATACTTAGAAATATTAGAAAAGTTTTCAAACTTAAATTCTGCCACACAAGTAACAACAGCGCAAACACTTAAAAACTTTCTTAAATTTTGTTGAGTCTTAAACATGAATAAAGACTAAATTGCCGTACTAAATTAGGTTTCATGTCGGAGCCGCTCAATATCACTACTTGATTTATTTCACCTCATACTGCTAAAGGCTAAGGTGAGTTCATAGCCCCACTTTTACTCTTTTAACTATTTTATAAACTTCTTGGGGGAGAATACATGCTACTACTGCTTTTATGATCACAATTGCTTGAAAACTGTTTGCTGTACTCTTGATATTATGACTCTGCCTAAGTTGCCAGCCAAAAGTCCCCTACATCATGAACCATTAATCACTTGCGAGTGAACGCAAATATCGTGGATAGTACTATGGGAACTGACGACCCCGACTCGGTTATCGGAAATAACCGGGGCGCACTATATTTGGTATCTCTATGTAATTGGCTATTACATCTCAGAGGGGAAATTTTATTTACTTACACCAGTAATTTAGGTGTATGCAGTTAGTTTGGTGTCATGAGCTTAGTGCAATAATATCAACTATCTTTTATGGGCGTATAACAACGTAGCCCATGGCTTCTTTTAAACTTGAAAATCTTGTGATCATCTGCTTTATTACCAAACCTATGAATTCACTCAACCACTGTGTTGACTTTTTAGCATGTATTTTCAGGATGAAAAGGCAATAGCTAACTCTGGAGGCGCTTGGGCATTGGCATGGCATGGTCATAGATGACTCTGATTTACTTATGGGGACCACATTTTATTAATGGGCCATTTTCCGCAACAAATCAACTTTTGTAAACTTTGTTTTACTACAATAAATGAAATATTTTACGAAAAAGCTATTATTTTTCACTTGTGTTATGATCCAACTGAGTAGCATCCCAAAAACCTTTTCTTCCGCTGCAAACCATTTTTGGGGGTGTTACAGTAACCTTATAAGTGGTTACGCCGTAGTCTTCAATAAACTCGGTTACGTCGTAAGTGATGCAGTAGTTACGGCGTAAGTATCAGCGGCGTGAAACCTCTTTTGACCTAATGTAGTTACGTCGTAACCTTTGGGAAGAGTTACGTCATAACCTCTTGATAAGTTGGACTTCAGGGTCACGCAATAGTTACGGCGTAATGTGAGAGATGAGTTACGTCGTAACTTCTTCAGAATAAGCATACTGTGATAAATCTTTAGTAATGTTTCCATTTCCGCGTCTGTTTAGCTCCAATGCTCGTAATTTACCTGAAAATGAAAAACAATGAAAAATAAGCGTAAATCCATATAAATGATATAAATAACGAGCATTAACGGGGGAAATTGACACTTAATATTCAGGACTATTTGATGTTATCAATGATGTAGTATTTATATGTTTGTTTATAAAAATGGTTTTAGTTTGTATATCTCGTACTACCGTTCGGGCCATCACAATTCAGAGGTCATGCAGTAAACGTTCGAGGAGCTAGGACACTTTAATTCGTAAATCCAGCAACTCGTCGATCCGTTTACCCAAATGAACCCCTCAGATGAAGTTCCCTAGTGTTGTAGTGCTTAATACGTAAAACATGTATTTTAATTACTTGATTATATTATATATTAAGAGTTTATAAATACAATAAATAAACTAACAAAGTTTATAAGTATTTAAATAAGTTTGAGTTTTATAAATACTTACCTTAATATAGAATGCTTGAGTATTATGGAAAAAAGAAATATAAGCGGAACTTCGACGTAGAATTTGTAATTTTCGAAAACCTGAGGCTATTAGAAGATTATAACAACGCCTTCTTGAGAACCCGAAGAAGAAAAGAAGATTATAACAACGTCTTTTTGGAGACTTGAAGTTATTTGAAGATTATAACGACTCTTTCTTGAAAACTTCCAAGAACAAAGATCAAAACCTAGTTGTTCTACAAGAACACATGAATGTTCTTACAAGATCTATAAGAAATGCCTTAGGTTTAGGAATTTAGATGTTACGAAGGTGTGGTTCAAGAATTTATGAAGTGATTTGCTTGGTATTTATAGGTTAGAGAATTTGTTAACTATATATTAGGTTAATATTTAACCATGGTTAAGTTTTACAAGTGTAAAGATCTAAAGAATCAATGGTCATGATCAAGACACCATGCTTGATGACATATCAAAAAGGCCACCTATGGCTAAAATGAGGAGGTTAAGAGTTTTGAACATTTATCTTGCCTTTACGGAGTGAGTTTTGGTCCCGGAAATTGCTAACGGTAAGTATTTAATTCATGAAACGTAAAACCAGGTGTCGTAAAAATATGAAACTTATAAGAATGATTAAACTCATTAATATACTCATTATTATCTTATAAAAATGAGTGTTAATATTAATGGGTCGCGTAAACGTTGTTAAAACCGGAAACGTAGGCTAAATACGTGAAAAATGCAATTTATCAGAAAAGAACGAGATTTCAGGGAAATGACCGTGAATTTATTTAAAGTAAACTAAAATTAGTCTATAAGTGATATGAGATGTCAAAATGTCATTTTCATTATACGTGGGATAATTAATAGTTATACGAGAAGTCTAAAAGTTACGCGATTTAAGCAAAAATGTAGAACGTACAAGGTTAATTTATTTATGGTCAAAGGAGGAGGGAATTATATTTTAATTTTCTAAAAAAATATATAAAAGTGTCTAGACATCTTAGAAAATACAGTGCAAGAATCGTTAAGTTTGGGTCTAAGTAGAATTGTTTAAAACGTAAGTTTAGTCTCGTACGGCTCAGGGTTTATTTGGTAACATTTAAATTTAAAAATTCTCTAATTAATTATGAGTGATCTAAAAATTAATCTGATGTAGGGAAAATTGTCAGAGTTGGTTTTTGTTATGCGCGGGATGTTTAAATGGTGCTCCGACCAAAACGAAACTTTAAGACGATGTTTTCTTAATAACTTTTGCGAAGATGATCTAACGATTGTCAAATTCTCAGGTTATTACTAAAATAAATTAACTTACGAGAATGTGAAATAAAATTTTTGGGAGTGAATAGTAAAAATGAATAGTGACCCAAAAATGCGAATTGTTACAGTCTCTACCCCTTAAGGGAACTTCGTCCCGAGGTTCTGTTGATGTTAACTACTTATAGCGTGTCTAAGAAAAGGCGTGATTTCGGGATCTCTAAAACCGTGGGGGTTCTCTCTTATTTAACAGGAATAGTGTATGGGTTACGTTGTAATACACCCATAATGTGGTTAGAGAATCGTTTCGGATGCAAATAAGCCAACTTATTTATAATTCATTACTTACATAAAGAAGCGTCCAAATTTATGTAATTAATGGGTTATAAACATATGGTTCGGTGGTTTATAACTTCTTTATTTGAATAAAGAGGCGTCCCAATCCATTCAAATAAGGAGATTATAAATCATACTACTTAAGATTTCCCGACACAAAACTTGCTTTCTGAGACAGATAATAAGATAACCAAGTCATCAAATCCCTAAAGCTAAGTAATAATATTATGTAACTCAAATCTCATGTCTCATCAAACAATAACTGTCACAAGATCAAGTTAAATAATTAGTTATTACTAAGCTCCATATTTTTAATGACTCGATTAAATTATGGGGTTTCCTAATTATTACTAAAGTCATATCATCCAACAACATGGATCTAAACAAACAACTAACAAGAAGCATATGCGCACGAAGTGTGTGTAAGGCAATTATAGTGGAGAGTCTTAACGTATAAAGCAGTTATAGTCTAGGCTCTTAAATGCAACCTAGTTCTCTATAGCCAATGCTCTGATACCAATCTGTAACTCCCCCAAAATACCGCAGCGGAAGATTGTGTCATTGGGGTGCTACTTCATAATACAAAGTACAAGTTATAGAAAACGACCTCTAAATGAGACGTTTTGAAAATTTACCATTCGATTAATGAAATCAGAGTTACAAACAATGAGGTCCCAAAGTGTAGGATCGTAATATTATGGTGTTTGATGATTCGGGTGGTCTTGGATGGTGGAAATACATGTTAGCCATTTTAGAGAGAGAAAGAGATGAGAGGGTGTTTCTTGCTAGAGACTTACTTTGTAAATTATGAAAGGTTAGATTAGAAGCACCACCCCTTCCATGGATGGAAGGGGTATTTATAGTTACAAGGAATACGTCCTCCTATCGGACTGTGGATCAAGCATACAGTGGGTAAAGACCCGTCCTTCCTCCACGGTGTTACACTAAACTAATCTACGCTACAAACTAACTAATAAACTGCTAAATAACGTAACAAACGACATGTCTACGAGCTAACATATGCTAGACCATAATTGGGGTGACCGACTCTTTAACATGGAATTTCCAATTCCTAACAATCTCCACCTAAGGGAGGTCACCCCATGCTCTGATACGTATAAAGCAGTTATAGTCTAGGCTCTTAAATGCAACCTAGTTCTCTATAACCAATGCTCTGATACCAATCTGTCTTTAGTTCTGAGCTCGTAGACTTCAATTCTTCAATGTCCGCATTCTTTGTGCTTTTGTAGCGATTCTTCAAAGTCCGATTATTTTGTACTTTCAGTGGAGGTCTTTAACTGATCCACATCTTTGATGATCTTCGAGCTTTCATTAAGATCATCAGCCACAGTAAATCTATGGATCACCCTTTATTGTGTTGCCATCATGTGAAGTTGTGACTTTCGGACCGACATGCTCACACTTTTGAATTATGACATCTTTTCATCAGAGTAGCGGAAGCTTTTACTGGTTCAAGATATTTGCAGCAGCGTATCAAAAGCATAGTATAAAAATATCTGAGCCATGTTATGTAAATAGGCACTTGTCATGACTTCTTCAATTAAGTGTGGATGCTGTTAGCATGCGGCTTTGGATTGACTCCTCAATTCTGATCAGCTGCAACCGTCCAAATGTACCTGCAAACAACAGTTAGCAATAAAACACACGAAAGTATCTTTGATCACTTTCGTTGAATTGAGGTACACGGCCCACGGTTCCCTATTGATCAGTACAAGTACTGCCTGTGATCAGGTATAATTCCGAAGAATCTCCTTGACAGGGTTTCGCAGCTGTTCTAGTTGTTCTCAAACCGGAACGTCTCAAAGAAGACAACATGGAGTGAGTGAACCAGCAAATTGAGAATTTACTGATTGATTAAAAATGATTTGAAAACAATCGCGTATTGCTTAAGATAAAGAGTTTTTCAATACGACGAAGGTTTAGAAGAAGAAATCAATTTTCAATCATAAATACCCTTTTATTGTGAAAACATAATACACAGTCGAAGTGCTAGAGAAAAGAGTTTTTGACTACAACGACCGGTTTTTCAAAGGTATCCGTCAATCCTTTTCCTGGACCAAGGTTGATTCAAGATTGAATCGCCCCATTGTTTCTATCCAGTTGTCACAAGCTTGATCTTTTGCAAGATCTCACATGTCACCCACCAAGAGCTTATTTGATGTTGGCTCTAGAAGGATTTCCATCTTCATCGTGAATATTTAACATATCACTCGAATGTTCTGGCAATACCACAAGGATAATGCGTAGGACCCTTAATATATTCTTACTTTTCACATTGTGTGAAACAGCAAGTTTTCATTAATTTTGTGTCCTAACGAGATATTGTGGATGATCTCTTGGCTCTAGACTCAATTGTGCACATTTGGTTTCCTATGCCGGAGACTAGGGAGAGGGTCTCCTTCTTCAATATCAACAATCTCTAAGAGAAAGTCGATAGATTATGTCGGTTCCCTGTGAGAATGAAACAAGCCCTTTTAAGAGGAACTTGAGTAGTTTGGGAAGTTGTAGTGCAGTGCGTCACTGGGTCCATGACGTCTTGTCTTCAATACCAGTGTTACCTTAGTAAACACCAGTAGCATATGTATTGAACCTGGTTTCTGCCCTAAGGTTGAATTATTGGAGGGCTATTTCTTTTCACCCTTTTCACATTAATTTCTTTTTCATTCTTCAACCCCTTCAGTGCTTACCGAGACTTCATTACTAGAACCTTGTTGGGTTTATTCCAGTACTAGCTCTGTCTCAGTCCGCACTCTTCCTATTTTCTCATTTTTCTCCTTTTGTTCATCATACCTAAGGACTCTACACTATCTAGTGGATTGTCTCTGGGTAGATCCCTCCGGTTCTGGCGGATCGTGGGAACGAATACCTAACCTAACCATCCTTATAACACCATGCATAAAGTAAATTGGTCGGTCTTTTGGTATTGTTCATTCTTCCATGAAACCAATTGAAAAATCATTTGGAAAAATCAATCAAGGTACTTGTGATACGAGATCAAATCATTTTGTACCTTAATAGTTTTGATCATTTAGAAATGCTCCCCCTCAACATGTGCATATGATCTTGAAATTGTTTAGCACATGGAGGCAAGAGTTCTTTGAAATAATTTCTTGATCACAATTTCCGTAGAAAAAGCCATTTGATTTTCTTGGTAAATTCTCCCCCTCAATATGTGCATAGGATATTTGAAATCATTTTATCACATAGAGGCAGGAGTTCTTTAAAGTACTTCCACGATCACAATATGCCATAGAGAAAACCTTTAAAACTCAATCAAGGTACTTATGATAAAACATTGAAACCTTTGTACCTTGATAGTTTATTTTCTTTTGAAATGCTCCCCCTCAATATGTGCTTCGAGATTCGAAAGCGTTTAGCACATATGAGAGAGCAGCTTGCACAATTGAATCAAAACGATCACCTTTTATCAAATTTCATATTAAATCACAAATTCTCCCCCGATCAAAAATATCAAACCCTTTGAGATTTTGGATCTCAAGTGATTTAATCAGGTTTAGAAAACATGGGTGAAGATGTGGCCTGGTTTAAATACTCATCTTGTTTTTTTAGGTTAAATGCTCCTCCATAGTCATGTGCATTATGTATTTCAAAGTCGTTTGGCACATGAAGGAAGGAGTGCTTTAGAAACAATCACCCTTTTAAAACCGTTTTGAGATTTAAATCACGATCTCTCCCCCGATCAAAAATTTCAAACCTTTTGAGATTTGTGATCCCAATTGATTTAAATCATTTAGAAAATTTTAAGGGGAAAGACGTGGCAAGATTTAATTTTTGAAAAATGACTGATAAGGACCAACTATAGACATTAAAGATTGTTAGTGTCAGGTATGATAGTTTTAAGAGATCTTTAAGTAAAACAAAACAAAATTCACAATCAAACAAGAACAGAAAAAATTTCATTTTGTAAGATCTTTGAGTTTTGCAGAAAATCATACCATGACATAACATTAAATCTTTAGATCACCACATATTATTGTACAAACCGGAACTTTTGTGAAGAAATATCGTTTGAAAATATTTATTTTAAATCACTCTCCCCCTCAATCGATGACCGTAGTCAAAGATTGAGTGACTTGAGTTTTGATAAAATGAAGTCCGGTGATTTTCAAAATTAAGTCCAATTAATTTTCAAAACAATATTTTTCCATTTTTCAAAACAATATTATTTAAAAATTGTTTAAGAAATGGTACACTATTATCCTGCACAAAGATACGTTAGGTGGTTGAGAAGCGTCTGTTGTTGCTGTAGGGCTTGGAAGAAAAACCGTCTGCAGATGCAGTGAGACTTCTTACGTTGCATTTTAATGCCAACTGAGGTCAAATTAAGCTCAGTTTCTTCATTTGCTGATGAAGAAAACCATCTGCTGATGCAGTGAGACCTCTTACGTTGCATCTTTTCATGCCAACTCTCTATGGAAGTCAAATTAAGCTCCGTTTCTTCATTTGTCAACCCAAGATATAGTTACCCTTTCCTTTCGGCATCCAATCATCTTGTATTGTGGGATCCGGATCGGGAACATTCTCATATACCAAAATACATGCATACGTTAGTGAACACACTTACAGATATATGGTGGTCAACATCACCCAAACATCAATCGACTAATTAAAGTCAATCCAACATATCAATCAGATCATGTAAAGCATGGGAATAATGTGTTCATCAAACTTTAATAATCTAATCCTAACAATCATATCCTAGGCACCTAGTCCTTCAACGTAGGTTAACATCATTTTTCAGTTAAGCATTTAGGATAATTAAGAAAGCCCGTTAGATGATATAGATTTGAAAATATTCTCCCCCTCAATCAATGACTCATTTTATAAAAGATTTTAAAAGTGCTGAAGTCATTGATTGAGTTTCCAAATTTTATAAAAACTCTGATTCTGATTGATTTTTTAAGCAACTCATTTACCACCATTTTTGAAAACAACAAATATTTTTCTGAAGAATTTTAGACGGAAAAACATTTGTGTAGGAACAGCAGTCTTTTTGATGACATGCTTTCCTTGTTTAGTATTTAGGATAAGTGCACGAAATATTTGAAAGATTTTGGTTTAGCGCAGCACTTTCCTTTTTTTGAAAAACGGGTTGCTATCTAAAATGATAGCAAACCATTGTTTTAAGCACGGGTTACAGTCTGAAGTAACTGCAAGCCATATTTAGAGACATGTTTTGAAAAATAATATTTACACCTTTTGCTCGAACTTCATCTATGGTCCCGTGCCATTGTTGAATGACATTTCTAAGACCGCAGATGTTATCGATACCAGAAGACATGTCTTAGAAAAACAATATTTTTGGTATTTTTCAAATTTTCTAATTTTTATGGGTTTTTGATGGTTTTATATTTTTCTATTTTCTTTTTGTTGGTTTTATATTTTTGTATTATGTTTTTGATAAATATATACACAGATAGAGTAGATGATATAATTAAAGAGGATGATGATACGAGTATCGAGATAAGGATATCGAGCAGCACGTCGTAGAAGATATAATTCGTCATCTCTTAAACTTCCACCACCAAAGCTTCCGAGGCTCCAGAACAGAAGAGAGAACCCGAGCCTTTGAGAAAGAGAGACTTTGGCAGCTTCCCCCCAAACCGAAAATCCATTAGATGAGCAGATTCGAAGCTCTATTTCAAGCTTGCCTTAGACAGGTGCACGAAGAAGCACACCATTATCATAAATCCCGCTGCTCCATTTAAATAAGAACGATAATCGAGGTTCTCCGTTCGGGGTTGTATCATCCAATAGAAGAACAACAACGTTTCATCCCATACTTAAATAATCTTCTCATATTTCTTTTCAACTGACGTCTGAAGCGATCCATTCCAAAAGGTGTCAAGAGAACAATTCCCCCAAGTAGTTGAATTGATGCAGTCAGTCTCTTTGTATAATGCTCAAGAACTCTCCTGAATACACATCATGAGGGTAATGAAGAACACCTCCCCTATGTTCACATCTTTCGTCCCTGATGAATGTGTATGAAGCTCAAGAATCCGAAGTACACCAATATCCAAGAACTCTCCCTAATACACATCATGAGGGTTATGAAGAACACCTCCCCTATACTCACATCTTTCGTCCCTGATGAATGTGTATGAAGCTCAAGAATCCGAAGTACACACATTCCCAACGAGAGAATAACTGATAACACCTCCCTCATGTTACACATTTATCTCCCCTGAATATGTCATACTTGTGTACCTCTTTTATCTTCAGAAACTTTCTCTAACATCACTTCCCCCACGTAGTTGGAATAAACACTAAACGCCATGAGTCAAACCTTGAGTTTCTCTGCGGTAATGACATTTGTCTTCCCGGGATATCTTCAATCACTTAGAAGTATTAAGCTCATCAAGTTTACTCGCGTTTAGATACGTGTCTCCTTCCCCCTTGCTGGTTTTGATACTTCAGAATCAGCAACATATTATAAGCCCGTATACTAGAAATCTGTTGAGAAGAACATTAGAAGTCTTTGTGAGAATCAACTTGCTGAAGTACATTGTGAGCAAATCTAATTAGGGATTGAATCCGACTTATCACTCTCCCCCAATTAGTGCTCTCCCCTAAACCGACAATCTGTTTGATAAATGCCCAGATTAAGAAGAAGTCTTTTGATAATCAAATGCAACTCGTCTTTAGTCTTCTAACATATAGCAGAAAATGTAGAATCGACTGTAGACTCGACCTTCTTCAAGATTGTCCGAATGGGGAATAGAAAGTAAACATCCTCTTCTCACCAAATGCATTCCCGTTAACATATATGTAGCAAATCCCCTTAAATCAAATCCCTCCCAATCAAACAAGAACAGAAAGATATTCATCAAGGAAATCAACCCAGCAACTGGAAGCACTTTGTCATTAAACTTATTAGCCCGTGTGAAGATGTCAACCAACGGCTCTTAGAAGATAACTCCATGTAACGATGACCCGATAAGAAGAAGCTCGGTTCTTACATGAGTTTGGAGCCGTTTGACCATTTATTCTCAGATATCGATCAACCATGCAGAATTATCACACTTCTTCTCCCCCTCAAGATGCAGATGAAGTTGCCATTCTTGACTAAATAAGTAAAATCATCCAAATGTATTCAATTCACACTTCTCTCCCGCAAAATTAGCACATGATGTCGCCATCGTCATTATGGTTGAGCAAGTGGAATAAGAAAACAATCAATGGTAGCCCGGTTCACTTGATAATTGAAAGCGCATGGAAAAAGCATGAAGCATGTTGATGAGAATGGTCATAATAAGAAGATTTCTCTTCTTCAGAAGATAATGCGCACTGAAGCGTACACATTTCTTTTCTTTAGAGTACGAGGCATGAAATGTTGTGTTCATACGTCATTATGTTGAAGTACGAGGCCTGAACTGATCTGAACAGACGTCATAATCTCTCACTTTTCATCATCTCTTGGCAAACATGTAATCAACCCCATTATCATTCAGTAGGCTCTTTGTCGTGACAGCTGATGGAGAAAACCCAATATGATGAATTTGACCCTGAAGTAAACTAACCCGAACTCGTGACTTAAACTTGCACATATGTAACAAAGAGCGGTGCCGAGACTTCATCCTCCATTGAATCTCTAAGTACTCTATACTCTTCATCCAGCCAACCATCAAGTATAAGACGTACATCACCTCTTGAAACTCCACAATTGAATGTGACACTGAGCACTACAATGTAACTCCTTAAAGTGATAGTTATTTTGAGGTGGTAAGAGCCCAATTCCCCCAAGTGGTAAAAGAAAAGGTAAAAGACACCCAACAATAACTAGATTTCCAAGTCTTCATTTTTGATAATAAGCTTGAACAAGGATCATGAAGAATCTTCATCCAACCATCCCCGATACCTTCAGATACTAAGTACACTCGCCCGTGATATTTCACTTCAACTTCAAATAAATAATAGTGAATTAACCCCGTTGTCACATCTTGTTAAATACTCAAATCTAGCCTCCTTTGATCTTAAAAGTGAACTTTGATAATGGATTCATCCCGACCATGGTTAAAAGCACGTAACCCCGTAAAACCATATAATAGCCAAACTGTCATGAAGACAACCCAAACACACACCCAATTCATGAAGTACACCCTTTTATCCTTTCTTCGAAGTAGAAACCGTATCACCAACATCAAAGAAGATCCCGAAATACGCTTTCCTTTCTCCAGGATGGTTCCATCATTACGGGATTTTACAACTTTATGGTTTAAACCGAGAAATAGTTTCTTTCGCGGGATTTTACAAAACCAAGAATAAACCGTAAGATAGATCCGGAAATGCACTTTACAAGGATGTTTCCACTGTCACGGGATTTTACAAGTCTATGATTTAAACCGAGAAATAGATTCTTTCACGGGATTTTACAAAATCAAGACAAAACCGTAAACAATGTCAGCTTGAATATGTAATGACAACTTTGGTTTCTGTGAATGTCTGTTTTAGAGGAATATCCAGCGGTTCATCAACAATTCTTACTCCAACATCATCAACATCATCAACCATCCAATAAATTCTTTGGTAAACACATCATCCACATATTCTGTCGGCTGTTGCTGTGACCACTTGGTGAAGTAAACCAGATATACCAAACTTGATCATGAAGTAGAATTCCCCAGATTTGTTACTTAAACTTGTACTAATCCTCGTGAAAAAGAAACGGTGTACCCAATGTACAAAACCTCTTGACATATTCTCAACTGCGTGAGACACCGAAGTGATAGCTACGTTGTGGGTTAAGCGAGAAAGAATCACAACCGTAACTAAATAGCCAAGTCTTTACCACCCTCTATAAATGCCCAAACAAGTCATCTTCGCGGAAGGGTAGAAAGAAAGAAGACAAAATAAGTAAACGTGCCCGAAAAACCTCACTTTAAATCCAAATAAGAAATACCGTATAAACAACCCAGTCGTCAACCTACTTCCAATCACAATTCAAGTCGTGACAAAATATCTTCCCTGAAAGTGTATACATCAAAGTATCAAACCATATAACATAATGAATCTCAGCATCATACCAAATCTCATCATCAAAAGCTCATTAACAAATTTAATAAAAACAATCCAGCATTGAGAAGCCCATTTGTCCGACATCCAAATCCAAGTCATCACATATCCGGTGAACATTCAAGCTCATTCAAAAATCCAATACCCAATCAATCACCATTTCACCGATTCATTATCACTCCATTAGATTCTCCCGTTCCAACATATAAAGCGAATACCAAGTGACGTCGGGGAAAAAGGATACAAAATGTATAAATCGTCAAAAACAAATGTATATTAGAATACTCATGAGAACTCTAATTCGGTTCAATACATTCCCAACATTGTCAAGACCCACGAAAGCCCAATAAATCATCAGTATGTTCTCCAAACGTAATGCTTAAAAACGATTAACAAAAACACAACTTAGTGTTTGGTTCATCAAATATACCACGTCCAGTTGAATCAATGTCACATGTGCCTCCACGATCACACATTCTCACATTAAATCAATGTCACATGTGCCTCCACGATCACATTAAACGTAATTCATTAAATCAATGTCACATTAAACGTAATTCATTAGAATGAGAACCATTGGAACACACATGTGCCTCCATGATCACAGCTTAAATCAATGACATTCTCACCATAAGCCCACGATAGCAATATCAGTTATTAGTCCAAATCCAACATATCATATTACTGCCCATGTGAACTCTTGAAGCCCATTTACAAACCGAGTGATATCAATAGAATACTCAACCTATACCTAAATGTCTAGGTATAAAAACACACATATCACACAACTCTCCTAACCCTAATATCACTCCAAAACTTGTCCGCCTCTCTCCTCTAAAATTGTAACATCCAAATGCAGTTAATACTCACCCTTCTCCAAAACTTCATTCAACCTAAACCTAATCTCAATATCAAACGCCTCATCTTTCTATCAAGGTGACCTCGCCACATGGTTGGCTTGAGGCTCGTTATCGTGGCCACATGGATGGCAAGAGGCATGGATTCGATTTAAGAAACATGAACAAAGGTAGGTTCTTCATCTCGTTACCTTTTTGTTGTTATTGAGACACAAACGAGCCAAGGACATGAGTTAACATAATTGTTAAAATCATTCCTTATATTCGGATATTAGCATAAAAAAAACATTTTAGATCCATGAAGCACACGTTCATAAGTGAGTAGATCTTTCGAGATCTATGAGTTTTTAGAACCATTCACAAAGATGAACAAAGCTGAGATCTCATATCATACTTAGATTTTCCTTTGAGTTCTTGACATATCTTTTATTTAATTACCGAACCAAAGAACAAGAAATAACATTGTTGTTATTTTGATTATCTTTTGGCTCGAATATAATAAAAAATTTGATCAATGATGAGGTCCTTTGTGGTGATATAGATCTGAAAAAGGTCATGAGAAATCATTAACCCACGAGAAAGGAGAACTGAGATCTTAATAATCTTGATAATCATGTATTCATTTCGTATTGAATTCAGTCACAAAATGGATCAATGAGGTATACGTTCCTTTGTGAATAGATAGAATGATATCTATGTGTTTGATGAACCACTCACACAAGGAATAAAACTGAGATCTTTGATGAAGGTGAGTCTTGACTGATTGATGTTTCTTTTTTATGGATCTATGATGTGTGTTGTTTGTGTGAAGGACCCATGGTGGTCTTGATTTGGCTTCGAATAAGCATGAGGCACATCTGAGATTCTTTACTTTTTCATTTCGGATATTGTTGACTGATGATGGTCATTGAGTCGTTGTTTAGGTATATGGTTTGTGATGGTCGTGGTCAAGTCAAAATCTTCTTCTTCATTTCTGTCTTGTACAAAATGGTCAACAAGTCGCTACACAGTATTGTCAAGTCGCTACATCACTTTGGAGTCAAGTCGCTATAATAGTTGAGTCAAGTCGCTAACTTCATGTAGTGAACCAAATCGCTACTTGTTAAATAACAAGTCGCCAGGTCAAGTCGCTACATCTTTGCAAAACACAACTCGCTACTTCATTTTTTATCACAGCTCGCTACTTGTGAAGACAAGTCGCTACATTTAACGTACAATGAATCTGGACACTTTGACAAGTCGCTATGAAGACTTTTGACATTTTCCGATGAGTTTTCAGACCATATTTCTGACCACCTTCATAATAAACCTAGAAAACTGAATATATATCATATTGCCCAGTTTGACAGAAAATGACCATTTTCTTAACAACCCATAAAACTGCATATGGACACATGTTTGGCCACAAGAAAAACAAAATAAGTCATAGAAAGATAGATACCATAACTGACTTGAACAAAAAATTGAAACAAGACAGATATAGACATAGATTGGACCAAGACATATTTTGACCAAACAAATACATAACAAAACAGTTTTGAAGCAGTTTACCAAAAGATACCAAAACAATGAAAACCACAATACATCAATAACACATTAACCATGGTATGAAATCACCATAAATCAACACAACACAATAACCTTGGCTCTGGTACCATTTGTAGGATCGTAATATTATGGTGTTTGATGATTCGGGTGGTCTTGGATGGTGGAAATACATGTTAGCCATTTTAGAGGGAGAAAGAGATGAGAGGGTGTTTCTTGCTAGAGACTTGCTTTGTAAATTATGAAAGTTTAGATTAGAAGCACCGCCCCTTCCATGGATGGAAGGGGTATTTATAGTTACAAGGAATACGTCCTCCTATCGGACTGTGGATCAGGCATACAGTGGGTAAAGACCCGTCCTTCCTCCACGGTGTTACACTAAACTAATCTACGCTACAAACTAACTAATAAACTGCTAAATAACGTAACAAACAACATGTCTACGAGCTAACATATGCTAGACCATAATTGGGGTGACCGACTCTTTAACATGGAATTTCCAATTCCTAACACAAAGTAATATACATAAATGTTTACAAAATGTTTCGAATGGTATATAAGAATGTATAATGTCTTCAAAGCATGTCGTGCGACTCTATGTTCCATGCAATAGCTATCGTCTTAAGTCCTGAGATAAACATGCTAAAAAGTGTCAACACAATGGTTGGTGAGTTCATAGAGTTTGTTTAACATGTAAAGCTTTTAAAGAATGTTTACACAACAAAGGCATTGTAAATGCACTCAGTTCCAAGTTCCGCCCATACAAAACTTGCAACCTGTGTGTTCACAACCCACTGCCAAAATATAGTTTGCACAATACACCGGGTTATATTCACCCAAGGTCATGAATCTGGTACATAAGGGCGGGGGCATCTTCCCAAATTGTACTATATTAATCCCAAGGTCATGAATCCGGTACACATGGGCGGGGGCATATACCCGACTTATAGTACTATCAATATCTCTCCGACAGCATAGAGTATTGTGCACGTTTGTAAATACAATTCACGTATTTAAATTAAGCGAGTAAAGTATTTCCAAGCATGTATAACGAAATCAAGTATAACGTAATCAAGTATAATGCAATCAAGTATAATGCAATCATTTATAATTTAATTGAGTATAATGTTTTGAGTATTTATACAAGTAAAAGCAAGTACTTGAGCATGTATCTCCCCCCAAAGAGTTTATAAAGTAATTAAACGAGTAAAAGTGGGGCTACGAACTCACGGCAATCCTTAAAATTTTAGAGTACTTGTGAAAGTAAATGAAAATAGTTGAGCATGTATCTCCCCCAAAAGTAATTCAAAATGTATAAAAGTAGGGGCTATGAAACTCACCTTAATAAATGATATCACAACGTATAACGGAATCGATAGATAAGCCTGGAAGTCTCTACGTATAACCTAGAATATGATGTCAACTCTTAGGTTCGGAATAATGATGCGAAAGTATAAACATGCCTATATACGTCCTTATATTGATCATGATGTAGTATTTGTATGTTTGTTTATAGAAATGGTTTTAGTTTGTATATCTCGTACTACCGTTCGGGCCATCACAATTCAGAGGTCATGCAGTAAACGTTCGAGGAGCTAGGACACTTTAATTCGTAAATCCAGCAACTCGTCGATCCGTTTACCCAAATGAACCCCTCACATGAAGTTCCCTAGTGTTGTAGTGCTTAATACGTAAAACATGTATTTTAATTACTTGATTATATGATATATTAAAAGTTTATAAATACAATAAATAAACTAAAAAAGTTTATAAGTATTTAAATAAGTTTGAGTTTTATAAATACTTGCCTTAATATAAATGCTTGAGTATTATGGAAAAAAGAAATATAAGCGGAACTTCGACGTAGAATTTGTAATTTTCGAAAACCCGAGGCTATTAGAAGATTATAACAACGCCTTCTTGAGAACTCGAAGAAGAAAAGAAGATTATAACGACGTCTTTTTGGAGACTTGAAGTTATTTGAAGATTATAACGACTCTTTCTTGAAAACTTCCAAGAACAAAGATCAAAACCTAGTTTTTCTTCAAGAACACATGAATGTTCTTACAAGATCTATAAGAAATGCCTTAGGTTTTGGACTTTAGATGTTAAGAAGGTGTGGTGCAAGAATTTATGAAGTGATTTGCTTGGTATTTATAGGCTAGAGAATTTGTTAACTATATATTAGGTTAATATTTAACCATGGTTAAGTTTTACAAGTGTAAAGATCTAAAGAATCAATGGTCATTATCAAGACCCCATGCTTGATGACACATAAAAAATGCCACCTATGGCTAAAATGAGGAGGTTAAGAGTTTTGAACATTTATCTTGCCTTTACGGAGTGAGTTTTGGTCCCGGAAATCGCTAACAGTAAGTATTTAATTCATGAAACTTAAAACCGGGTGTCGTAAAAATATGAAACTTATAAGAATGATTAAACTCATTAATATTGTTAGGAATTAGAAAATTCCATAGTAAAAGAGTCGGTCACCCCAACTATTATCTAGCATAAGTTAGCTCGTAGACATATAGTTATTTACGTTATTTAGTAGTTTATTAGTTAATTTGTAGCGTAGTTTAGCGTAGTGTTTCACCGTGGAGGAAGGACGGGTCTTTACCCACTGTATCCCTGATCCACAGGCCGATAGGAGGTCGTTTAGATTGTAACCTATAAATACCCTCTACCCTCCAAGGTAGAGGGTTGGAAGTTCTAATCTAATTTTTTACTTTTGATAAGCAACTCTCTTTCTAGAATTCCCTCTCAACTCTCTTCATCTTTCAACATGGCTTACTTGTTTAATCACAATCCTAGACCACCCGAATCATCAAACAACATAATATTCATGATCCTACAATTGGTACCAGAGCCAAGCTTATGTTGTCTTTGATGATTCGTATGGTGTTTACACTTGTGTTTGAAGCGGTTTGTGTGGTTTGATATAATCGGGGTTTTGTCGAATGTTTTTGATGTTGGTTTTACAGCGTTGATTGTGGTTATGGTCTTTTGTATTTACTGGTTTAAGCATGAGTGATGTTGGCTTTTAAATATGTTGGGTTTAAAAATATTTAACTTGTTCAGATTGTGCTGTTTTAAGATGTTTATTGGTGTCATCTGATTATGATATTTACTGGTTATAAGATGCTTGAGCACAGTATTGATTCTGATGGTGGTCCTCGAGGCAAGCTGTCATTCAAATTTGGTCCAGATTTTATGAAGATTCTTCTATGCGACTTGGTGCATTTTTTTAATGCGAGTTACTGTCAAATTGTCCAGATTCATGAACCTTATGCGAGTTGCATATTTATGCAATAAAAGCGAGTTGTGGTCAGCTTCTTCTGAGCGAGTTGTCATTTGTTTGAAAGCGAGTTGACAGTATTTACTGTCCCGACTCAATGTATTCCTGGATGTGAGTCGTTATAATGTCCAGATTCAGTGTAAAGATGCGAGTTACAATTAAAGGAAGCGAGTTGGTCAGAAGAGTGTTGGTCAGAAGCGAGTTGGGTTTGAGGTCCAGTTTCAATGCGAGTTACTTAACTCGCATATGGTTTAATTACAATTGCTTTTGAGCGAGTTACTGCTGTTGCGAGTTGGGTCAAGAGGGTTAGTGATGCGAGTTAAGGATGCGAGTAAATGATTTTGATAAACTGGGAAGTGGTTTATGATGAAAACAGTTTTGATTATGCAGCTTGAGTAAGAAAACAGATTCAATGCATTTCACAAACATAAACAAAGATTCACATTCATATCACAGATCCATTATACACTAAGATCTACACTATCATCTACTAATGCATTCAACTCTCAGCATTCATCAGACTTTATTCAAAAACTCACATGAATCAATTTATACAACATCTACATCAAGGATATCATTCTACAATTCCTCTATCAATACAATCATTCATGCAAACATCCAAGACCAAGTTTTCACTGTAACGATTACATCTTTGATCTCAGTTTCTTTACTTCTTTCATCTCTATCAATGAGACATCAACCCAATTGGTCAATACATTCAAAAGAAATAAGATTCTTCATCAATCTCTTGGGAGTATACATTTTTCTGATAAATGTCCGAATTCCATATGATAAGAAACCATATCATGACTGCTATGGCTTCTACATCTCATTCGTTGGTCTAACAAAATTTAAGCACAAAATCAATAAAACTCGTTCAAGGTTCCCTCGTTTTATTATGCGTAAATCAAAAGGGGAACCAAAAGCAATGATCTCAGTTGTTTTCGTGGCTTAAAATATGTCTCACAGACCATTCTCAGATTCAATCTACCACAAAAATCATCATCATAGATCCAAGAAAACTATCTTTGTTGCTATATGAATTTAAAGTAAAGATAATAACAAATATGCTATATCTTTTACTTTGATTCGTTGTAAACTGAAAAGGGAACACAATCAAAGATTAGAAAACCTACCCGAGACCTTTCCCTGAAGATCTTGTAGCCATTTCATCCTCTCGTTGCCATCTCTGTAGCCTTGACGACCTCCAGCCATCTCTGTGGCAAGGTCCATTCGAAGGATGCTTCATATGTTTGAAGGAGGTCGGATTGTTTATGTGATGTATTTAGGGTTTTGGATGGTATTTTGGAATGATAGCTGTGAATGGGGCGGAAACAAATTTGAGAGAGATTAGGAGAAGATGAGAGGCGGATGTATTTTTGTGTGAGATAAATTAGGGTTTGATGAACTATGAATGGGGGCGGACCAGAAGCAGTATTAGGGTTTGAGTAAGATTAGGATGTGATGTGATTTAGTGGTATTATATATATCCCCCTAAACATTAAGGTACCTTCTGTGTTAGTTGTGTGGTTATTGGACTATACTTCTTCATGTTCTCATGGGCTCCTCGTCTGAATTTGGGCCTTGCATTCGTGGGTATTGGATGGTAGATTAAGGGATCAGGTGCTTTACTCCTTGAAATTAGAACATCAGAAAAATGTTTAAAGTTGGGATCACATGATATATCAAACGTTGGACTAAGCATATGTACGACCAACTTGATACATTGGGTATTAAATTTGAGTATATGTTAAATTTATGTTACTCAATGTGTACTACTCAAAATTTGTACTCGGATGTTATTTGGAGTTGGACCGAATTGGGTATGGTGTGGATTGTGTATGTTGTGTTTGTGATTGAATGGAGTTGGATTATTTAGGTAACATGGGCCGAAGTGACTCTCAGACGAGATGTTTATGTGGGAATGTACAAGATTATTGTTAAGGGTGAATCGAACTTAAGATTGTTAATAAGTACGGGTACAAGCTCATGTGACATGAATAGTCGGATTAGATACATAACTCTCGATATCTTCTGATAATGTGGAGGTTGGTCATAAACTTTCTTCTGATAATGTGGAGGGTGATATATTTGTTAACATCTAGTGTTGTAAATGATTTTGCTAAAAGGATGGCCTTCTCAAAATTGGATCGTATTTATGAGACTTTATTTGATTTTGATAAGATGTGATTGGTTGAAGAGACTTGACAATGAAACTTGAGATTATGAGATTTGATGGGATTTAATGGGATGATGTGAGTTGTTGAGTTAAGCGATTTGGTACTTTGGTGTATACATTTTCATGGATAACATTTCGTCACAGCTTGAAATTGTTTATTTGAACAAGGTTGACTATGGAGTTGTTTGGACGGTATTTCTTATTTGGACTTGAAGTGAGGTTTTCCGGGCGTGATTACTTATTTTCGTCTTCATTCTTTCTACATTTCTGCGAAGATGACTTGTTTGGGCTTTTAAAGAGTATGATAAAGACTTGGCTATTTAGTTGCGTTTGTGATTCTTTCACACTTTACCCACAACGTAGCTATCACTTCGGTGTCTCACTCAGTTGAGAATGTCAAGAGGTTTTGTACATTGGGTACACCGTTTCTTGTTCACAAGGATTAGTACAAGTTTAAGTGACAAATCTGGGGAAGTTTACTTCATTCTCAAGTTTGGCATATCGGGTTTACTTCGCCATGTTGTAGCCGACAGAATGCGTGAATGATGTGTTTACCAAAGTGTTGATTGGATGGTTGATGATATTGTTGATGTTGTATTAAGAACCGCTGATGAACCGCTGCATGTTCCCCTAAAACAGATATTCACCGAAACCAAAGTTGTTATTACGCATTCAAGCTAACATTGTTTACGGTTTTGTCTTGATTTTGTAAAATCCCGTGAAAGAACCTATTTCTCGGTTTAAATCATAGACTTGTAAAATCCCGTGACAATGAAAACATCCTGGTTAAAGTAATGAGCATTTTCGGATCTATCTTACGGTTTATTCTTGGTTTTGTGAAATCCCGCGAAAGAAACTATTTCTCGGTTTAAACCATAGAATTGTAAAATCCCGTGATGATGGAACCTTCCTGAGAGAAAGGAAAGTGTAGGTCGGGATCCTTTCTGATGCTGGTGCTACGGTTTCTACTTCGAAGAAGGGATAAAAGGGTGTACTTCATGAATTGGATGTGTGTTTGGATATTCATCATGGTAGTTTGGTTATTACATGGTTTTACGGGGTTATGTGCTTTTAAACATGGTCGGGATGAAAACCATTATCATAGTTCGCTTAAAACGTCAAAGGAGGCTGGATTTGAGCTTTTAACAACAAGATGTGACAACGGAGTTAATTCACTATTGTTTATTTGAGGTTGAAGTAAAATATCACGGGCGAGTGTACTTAGTATCTGAAGGTATCGGGGATGGTTGGATGAAGAGTCTTCATGATCCTTGTTCGAGCTTATTATTAAAAAACGAAGACTTGGAAATCTAGTTATTGTTGGGTGTCTTTTACCTTTTCTTTTACCACTTGGGGGAATTGGGCTCATACCACCACAAAATAACTATCACTTTAAGGAGTTACGTTGTAGTGCTCAGTGTCACATTGAATTGTGGATTCTCAAGAGGTGATGTACGTCTATTACTTGATGGTTGGTTGGATGAAGAGTATAGAGTACTTAGAGATTCAATGGAGGATGAAGTCTCGGCACCGCTCTTTGTTACATATGTGCAAGTTTAAGTCACGAGTTCGGGGTAGTTTACTTCAGGGTCAAATTCATTATATCGGGTTTTCTCCATCGGCTGTCACAACAAAGAGCCTACTGAATGATAATGGGGTGATTACAAGTTTGCCAAGAGTAGATGAAAAGAGAGAGATTTATGACGTATGAACACAACAGTTCATGCCTCGTACCCTAAAGAAAAGAAAAGTGTACGTGTCAGTGCGCTTTATCTTCTGAAGAAGAGAAATATTCTTATTAATGACCATTCTCATCAACATGCTTCATACTTTTTCCATGCGCTTCAATCATCAAGTGAACCGGGCTACCACTGATTGTTTTCTCATTCCACTTGCTCGATTATAATGAAGATGGCGACATCATGTGCTTATTTTGCGGGAGAGATGTGTGAATAGAACATTCGGATGATTTTCACTTATTTAATCAAGAATGGCAACTCCGTATGCAATTCTTGAGGGGGAGAAGAAGTGTGAAATTTTTTGCATTGTTGATTGATATTTGAGAATAAATGGTCAAACGGCTCCAAACTCATGTAAGAACCGAGCTTCTTATTATCGGGTCATCTTCACATGATGTTTCTTTTAAGAGCCGTTGGTTGACATCTTCACTCGGATTGATGAGTTTATCGACAAAGTGCTTCCGGTTAATGCTTCACGTATACATCAACATGATGATTCCGAACAATCTATCTGTTCTTGTTTGATGTGATTGGTAGTTTGGTGTTACCATCTTGTGTGTTCGTTGCGGCCTGATTGCTGATTTCCTTGATGAACATCTTTCTGTTCTTGTTTGATTGGGAGGGATTTTAGGTAAGGGGATTTGCAAGATGTAAGTTAATTGGGATGCTTTTTGGTGGGATGCTTTTTGGTGTGAGTTGAAGATGTTAACTATCTATTCCCCAACTGAACAATCTTGAAGAAGGTCGAGTCTACAGTCTGTTCTACATTTTCTGCTACATGTTAGAAGACTAAAGACGAGTTGCATTTAACGATCTAAAGACTTCTTCTTAATCTGGGCATCTATCAAACAGATTGTCGGTTTAGGGGAGAGCACTAATTGGGGGAGATTGAAATGCCAAATTTAATCCCTAATTAGACTTGCTCAAGTCATTCTGCAGCAAGTTGATTCTCACAGATAAATCTGAGCTAATGATGTTCTTCTCAAAAGATTTCTAGTTTCTGGGCTTACAAAGAGTTGCTGATTCTGAAGTGTCTAAACTAGCAAGGGGGAAAGGAGACACGCATCTAAACGCGAGTAAACTTGATGAACTTAATACTTCTAAGTAATTGAAGATATCCCGGGAAGACAAATGTTATTACCGCAGAGAAACTCAAGGTTTGACTCATGGCGAGTAAACTTGATGAACTTAACTCTTCTAAGTGATTGAAGATATCCCGGGAAAACAAATGTCATGACCGCAGAGAAACTCAAGGTTTTACTCATCAAGGCGTTTAGTGTTCTTATTCCAACTATGTGGGGGAAGAGATGTAAGAGTTAGTTTCTGAAGATAAAAGAGGTACACAAGTGTGTGGTGATTTCGATGGTATCGCAATGATCAGAGGAGAGAGATTGTGTACATTGGGGATGCTCAGCTGTTTCACTTGAGTGCTTAATCAGTGATTCAGAGATATAATCACTTATTCCGGAGTTGACATCCGCAGAGATTGTCGCCCGCAGAGATAATCAGTGACTTGGCCTGCTTCTTCAATGTTATCAGTTATTCATTCCTTGTGTATTGGTATGCTTCGGATACTTGAGCTTCATACACGATCATCAGGGAAGAAAAATGTGAACATGGGGAGGTGTTTTCATTCCCCTCATGATGTGTATTCGGGAGAGCTCTTGGATATTGGTGTACTTCGGGTTCTTGAGCTTCATACACTATCATCAGGGACGAAAGATGTGAACATTGGGGAGGTGTTCTTCATTACCCTCATGATGTGTATTCAGGAGAGTTCTTGAGCATTATACAAAGAGGCTGAATGCATCAATTCAACTACTTGGGGGAATTGTTCTCTTGACACCTTTTGGAATAGATCGCTTCAGACTTCAGTGAAAAAGAAATTTGAGAAGATTATTTATACGTGGGATGATACTTTGCTGTTATTCTATTGGATGATATAACCCCGAACGAAGAATCTCGATTTTCGTTCTTAAAAGGAGCAGCGGGATTGATGATAATGGTGTGCTTCTCTGTGCACCTAGCTAAGGCAAGCTTGAAATAGAGCTTCGAATATGCTCATCACATGGATTTTCGGTTTGGGGGGAAGCTGCCAAAGTCTCACTTTCAAGTGGCTCAATTTCTCTCTTCGATTCAAGAGTCTTGGAAGCTTTGGCGGTGAAAGTTTTAGGGATGATGACTTCTATCTTCTACAACGGGGCTGTTCGATATCCTTATCTCGGTACTCGTATCATCATCTTCTTTAACTATATCATCTATTCTATCTTTGTATATATTTTTCTGAAAAACAAAATACAAAAATATAAAACCAACAAAAAGAAAATAGAAAAATATAAAACCAACAAAAGCCCATAAAAATCAGAAAATTTAAAAAATACCAAAAATATGTTTTCTCTTGACATGTCTTCTGGTATCGATAACATCTACGGTCTTAGAAATGTCATTCAATAATGGCACGGGACTTTAGATGAAGTTCGAGCAGGAGGTGTAAATATTCTTTTTAAAAACATGTCACAAATCAAATGGCTTACAGTTATTTCAGACTGTAACCCGGGCTTCAAAAATATGGCTTGCAGTTACTTCAGACTGTAACCCGTGCTTTAAACTATGGCTTGCTATTATTTCCGATAGCAACCCGTTTTTCAAAGAAGGAAAGTGCTACGCTAAACCTATTTTCAAATATTTCGTGCACTTATCCTAAAAACAATACGATGAAAGTATGTCGAAGGACTGCTGTTCCTACACAAATGTTTTTCCGTCTATAATTCTTCAGAAAAATATTTGGTGTTTTAACAAAATGGTGGTTAATGAGTTGCAAAAACAATCAGATTCAGAGTTTTTGTACAATTGAAAACTCAATCAATGACTTCAGCGCTTTTAAACTTTTCATAAAATGAGTCATGGATTGAGGGGGATAATGTTTTTCAAATCTACATCATCTAACGGGCTTTCTTAATTATCCTAATATGCTTAATTAAAAATGATGTTAACCTATGTTGAAGGACTAGGTGCCTAGGATATGATTGCTAGGATTTGATGATTAGAGTTTGATGAACACATTATTCCCATACCTTATATGATCTGATTGATATGTTGAATTGACTTTTATTAGTCGATTGCTGTTTGGGTGATGTCGACCACCATATATTTGTATGTGTGTTCACTAACGTATGCAGATATATTGGTATAAAAGAATGTTCCCGATCCGGATCCCAAAATTGAAGATGATTGGATGCCGAAAGGAAAGGGTAACTATATCTTGGGTTGACAAATGAAGAAACGGAGCTTAATTGAACTTCTATGGAGAGTTGGCATAAATGCAACGTAAGAGGTCTCACTGCATCAGCAGATGGTTTTCTTCTAAGTGATTGAAGAAACAGAGCTTAATTTGACCTCAGTTGGCATTCAAAATGCAACGTAAGAAGAAGTCTCACTGCATCTGCAGACGGTTTTTCTTCCAAACCCTACAGCAACAACAACAGAAGCTTCTCCACCATCTAACGTATCTTTGTGCAGGATACCATTTTTAAACAATTTTGAATAATTTGATTAAATTGTTTTGAAAATGGAAAATATTGTTTTGAAAAATATATTGAACTAATTTTTGAAAATCACCGGACTTCATGTTATCAAAACCTAAGTCACTCAATTATTGACTTCTGTCATGGATTGAGGGGGAGAGTGATTTAAAATAAAATATTTTCAAACGATGTTTCTTCACAAAAGTTCCGTCTTGTACAATATAAGTGGTGATCTAAAGATTTAATGTTATGTCATGGTATGATTTTTTCTTTAGAATCAAGGTCTTTCAAAATGAAATTTTTTCTATTCTTGTTTGATTGTGAAATTGTTTTGTTTTACTTAAAAGATCTCTTAAAAACTATCATACCTGACACTAACAATCTTTAAAGTCTTAAATCTGGTCCTCATCTGTCATTTTTCAAAATTAAATCTTGCCACGTCTTTCCCCAAACTTTTCTAAATGATTTAAATCAATTGGGATCACAAATCTCAAAAGGTTTGAAATTTTTGATCGGGTGAGAGATCGTGATTTAAATCTCATATCTGTTTTAAATGGAATTGATTTTAGTCCTTCAAAGGCACTCCTGCCTCCATGTGCCAAACGATTTCAAATACACAATGCACATGTTGAGGAGGAGGATTTATCCAAAAACCAGATGAGTATTTAAACAAGGCCACATTTTCTCCCATGTTTTCTAAACCTAATTCTATCACTTGGGATCCAAAATCTCAAAGGATTTGATATTTTTGATCGGGGGAGAATTTGTGATTTAATAATGAAATTTGATAAACGGTGATCGTTTTGATTTAATTGTGCACGCTGCTCGCTCATATGTGCTAAACGCTTTCGAATCTTAAAGCACATATTGAGGGGGAGCATAACTATCAAGGTACGAAAGATTTTTAAAGTGATTTATAAAGTACCTTGATTGAGTTTTTAAATGGTTTCTTAATGGCGCTTGTGATTGTGGATGTGCTTCAAAAGAACTCTTGCCTCTATGTGATAAAATGATTTCAAATATCCTATGCACATATTGAGGGGGAGAATTTACCAAAGAAAATCAAATGGCTTTTTCGTATGAAAATTGTGATCAAAGAAAATATTTCAAAGTCCTCTTGCCTCCTTGTGCTAAACAATTTCTAAATCATACGCACATGTTGAGGGGGAGGTTTTCTAAATGATCAAAACTATTAGGGTACAAAATGCTTTGATCTCGAATCACAAGTACCTTGATTGTTTTTCCAAATGATTTTTCAATTGGTTTCGAGAAGGAATGAACTGTACCAAAAGACCGACCATTTTACTTTATGCATGGAGTTATAAGGATGGTTAGGTTAGGTATTTGTTCCCACGATCCCGCCAGAGCCGGAGGGATCTACCCAGGGACAATCCACCAGATAGTGTAGAGTCCTTAGGTATATTGAAAAAAGGAGAAAAGTGAGATACGGGAAGAGTGCGGACTGAGATAGAGCTAGAACTGGAATAAACCCAACAAGGTTCTAGTAATGAAGTCTCGGTAAGCACTGAAGGGGTTGAAGAATGAAAAAGAATTGAATGTGAAAAAGGGTGAAAAGAAATAGCCCTCCAATAATTCAACCTTAGGGCAGACACCGGGTTCAATACATATGCTACTGGTGGTTACTAAGGTAACACTGGTATTGAAGACAAGACGTCATGGACCCAGTGACGCACTGCACTAAACTTCCCAAACTACTCAAGTTCCTCTTAAAAGGGCTTGTTTCATTCTCACGGGGAACCGACATAATCTATCGACTTTCTCTTAGAGATTGTTGATATTGAAGAAGGAGACCCTCTCCCTAGTCTCCGGCACATGAACCAAATATGCACAATTGAGTCTAGAGCCAAGAGATCATCCACAATATCTCGTTAGGACACTAAATTCTTGAAGACTCGCTTTTTCACACAATGTGGAAAGTGAGAATATATATTAAGAGTCCTACGCATTATCCTTGTGGTATTGCCAGAACATCTGAGTGGTATGTAAAAATATTCACAATGAAGATGGAAATCCTTCTAGAGCCAACATCAAACAAGCTCTTGGTGGGTGACATGTGAGATTTTGCAAAAGATCAAGCTTGTGACAACTGGATAGAAACAATGGGGAGATTCACTCGTGAATCAACCTTGGTCCAGGAATGAATTGACGAATACTTTTGGAAAAACCGTTCGATGTGCAAACCTTTTTTTCTCTAGCACGTCGATTGTGTGCTTATGTTTTCAAACACAAAAAGTATCTCTGATTGAAAAATACTTTTAGAAAAACCGTTCGATGTGCGAATCTCTTCTTTTCGCTAGCACGTCGAATGTGTACTCATTCTCTAATACAAAAAGTATTTTGATTGAAAATTGATCTTTCTCATAAAACCTTCGTCGTATTGCAAAACTCTTTCTTCAAGCAATACGCGATTGTTTTTCAAATCATTTTTCATCAATCAGTGAATCTCAATTTGCTGGTTCACTCACTCCGTGTTGTCTTCTTTGAGATGTTCCGGTTTGAGAACAACTAGAACAGCTGTGAAACCCTGTCAAGGAGATTCTTAGGAATCCTACCTGATCACAGGCAGTACTTGTACTGATCAACGGGGAACCGTGGGCCGTGTACCTCAATTCAACGAAAGTGATCAAAGACACTTTCGTGCGCTTTATTGCTAACTGTCGTATGCAGGTACACCCCGACGATTGCAGCTGATCAGAATTGAGGAGTCAATCCAAAGCCGCATGTTCACAGCAACCACACTTAATTGAAGAAATCATGACTGGTGCATATCTACATAACCTGGTTCTGATATTTTTATACTATGCTTCTGCTACGCTGCTGCAAATATCATGAACCAGTAAGGCTTCCGCTACTCTGATGGAAAGATGTCATGATTCAAAAGTGTGAGCATGTCGGTCCGAATGTCACAACCTCACATGATGGCAACACAATAAAGGGTGATCCAGAGATTTACTGTGGCTGATGATCTCAATGAAAGCTCGAAGATCATCAATGATGTGGATCAGTTAAAGGCCTCCACTAAAAGTACAAATCAATGTGGACTTTGAAGAATCGCTACTAATGCACAAAGTTTATGAAAATTGAAGAATTCAAGTCTACGAGCTCAAGACTGAAGATTAAATAGAATGCTAGGATTCAAAATGTAAATCATGGGGTGACCTCCCTTAGGGGGAGATTGTTAGGAATTAGAAAATTCCATAGTAAAAGAGTCGGTCACCCCAACTATTATCTAGCATAAGTTAGCTCGTAGACATATAGTTATTTACGTTATTTAGTAGTTTATTAGTTAATTTGTAGCGTAGTTTAGCGTAGTGTTTCACCGTGGAGGAAGGACGGGTCTTTACCCACTGTATCCATGATCCACAGGCCGATAGGAGGTCGTTTAGATTGTAACCTATAAATACCCTCTACCCTCCAAGGTAGAGGGTTGGAAGTTCTAATCTAATTTTTCACTTTTGATAAGCAACTCTCTTTCTAGAATTCCCTCTCAACTCTCTTCATCTTTCAACCTGGCTTACTTGTTTAATCACAATCCTAGACCACCCGAATCATCAAACAACATAATATTCATGATCCTACAAATATACTCATTATTATCTTATAAAAATGAGTGATAATTTTAATGGGTCGCGTAAACGCTGTTAAAACCGGAAACGTAGGCTAAATACGTGAAAAATGCAATTTATCAGAAAAGAACGAGATTTCAGGGAAATGACCGTGAATTTATTTAAAGTAGACTAAAATTAGTCTATAAGTGATATGAGATGTCAAAATTTCATTTTCGTTATACGTGGGATAACTTAATAGTTATACGAGAAGTCTAAAAGTTACGTGATTTAAGCAAAAATGTAGAACGTACAAGGTTAATTTATTTATGGTCAAAGGAGGAGGGAAATATATTTGACTTTTATAAAAAAAATATAAAAGTGTCTAAACATCTTAGAAAATACAGTGCATGAATGGTTAAGTCTGAGTCTAAGTAGAATTGTTTAAAACGTAAGTTTAGTCTCGTACGGCTCAGGGTTTATTTGGTAACATTTAAATTTAAAAATTCTCTAATTGATTATGAGTGATCTAAAAATTAATCTGATGTGTAGAAAATTGTCAGAGTTGGTTTTTGTTATGCGCGGGATGTTTAAATGGTGCTCCGACCAAAACGAAACTTTAAGACGATGTTTTCTTAATAACTTTTGCGAAGATGATCTAACGATTGTCAAACTCTCAGGTTATTACTAAAATAAATTAACTTACGAGAATGTGAAATAAAAATTTCGGGAGTGAATAGTAAAAAGTGAATAGTAACAGTGAATAGTAAAAATGAATAGTTACCCGAAAATGCGAATTGTTACAAAATATCTTTTCCATACTTATCTAATACAAAACGATAAACCGACTAATCAACTAGCAGTGGTTACAAATATACTATCCGTGGTTACACAAATACTACTAGCCTTGGTTTGACTCAGCAGTGGTTTCCTTCTTCTACCCGTGATTTCATTTACTCTAGCAGTGGTTCCATACTTAGAATAATTCTTGATCATTGGAACCTAAAACCCAATAGAGAGTTTCATACCATGCCCTGGGAGCTTGTTTTAAATCATAAAGGGCTTTGTCAAGCTTGCAGACATAGTCAGGGAATTCACTACTCTCAAAGCCAGGAGGTTGCTGAACATACACATCTTCCTTGAGTTTACCATTCAGGAATGCACTTTTTACATCCATTTGGTAAACTTTGAAGTTCATGTAGGTAGCAAATGCAAGGAAGATCCTGATGGCTTCCATTCTTGCAACAGGAGCAAATGTCTCATCATAGTCAATGTATTCTTGTTGACTGTAACCTTTGGCTACAAGTCTGGCTTTGTTTTTAATGACACTGTTGTTTTCATCACTTTTGTTTCTGAAAACCCACTTCATTCCTATGACAATGACATCCTAAGGACATTTGATCAAGGTCATGACCTTGTTTTTATCAAACTGTTGAAGTTCTTCTTGCATGGCCTGAACCCAGCTTGGGTTTTTTAGAGCCTCACTGATAATTTTGGGTTCTATTTCTGATAGGTAATCAGCATATAGACATTCATTTGTTGAAGCTGCGGTTAGTTTAGCAGCCATGCTTCTTGTAAGCATGCCCTCAATGGGTTCACCAATGATGTTTACAAGCTCAATGTCCTGAGATTTTCTCCATTTACTTTGTGGTCTAGGATCTGAGCTTGAAGGGGTCACTGGAGACTCAGGAGTGGGTTCAGGTGCAGGAGCCACATAATCATTTAGATCATCTGTTGAGATGTCTTTTTCAGGTTGGGGTTCTTGAATCACCGGTTCCTGAACATTTGGTTCAGTATTACCTATCCCAGCAGGGACGGACTGATTAATTATCAATGAATTCACTGATAGTTGGTTGGGGAAGGTTGTGAGGTAAGACATAATAGGAGATGTCAGCATCAACTTGGTATGAGAAATTGATTTCAGTGTTATACTCATCTGGATGATATCTTGATGAGTTATCAATTCTTATTTCCTCCACTGAGGTGTTGGTGAACCTGATGCTTTCAGAACTTTCATCAAAGGTGACATGAAAGGTTTCCTCAACTTGTTGTCTCCTTGTGTTAAATACCCTGGAGGCTTTGGAGATCAGTGAGTAACCTAGAAAGTATCCATCATCAGCTTTAGCATCAAACTTGCCTAGATGATCCTTGTGATTATGAATAAACACAAGACATCCAAACACATGAAAGTAGCTGATATCATGAAGTCTACCTTTGAATATCTCATATGGGGTTTTGTTATGTCTTTTGACAATGATTGACCTGTTTTGAGTGTAACAGGCTATTTTGACTGCTTCAGTCCAGAAATGTTTGATAGAGCTGAGCCATTTAACATAGTTCTAGCAGCCTCAATGAGAGTTATGTTTTTTCCTTTCAGCTACCCCATTTTGTTCAAGGGTGTAAGGAGATGAAAAGTTTTGGGAGATTCCATTTTCATCGCAGAAATTCTCAAGCTCTTCATTTATGAACTCAGTACCATTGTCAGTTCTCATTTGTTTAACAGTAATGTCATTATGGTTTTCAATGTTCCTGATGAATGACTTTATTGTATTAGTGGGGACTGAGGATGTGGAAGTCTCAGTGGGTGTAGACTCTTGTTGGATTGGTTTTGTTGGTCTTTTCAGGATGTTTCTACCAAGTCCAGACCTTTCTTTTGGTGAGTGAGGATTGAATTGTAGTGGAGTAAGCTCTGAGCTTGGTGCAGCACCCTGAAGAGATTTCAGGGGTGGAAGCGGTGCATTAGATTCTGCTTCAGACTCAGAGATGTGTTCAGTACTGCTGGGCACATCAGGGAGTCCAAGCATGCTCTTAAGAGCTTGACTCTCAGGCTCTAGTATTTTTCCAGAATCGAAATTTGGAAGCTTACTCTCAGGGTTTACCCGTTCAATCCAATTACTGGGCTTGGGAATTGTCAACATATTGGTAATCGTGCCACTGGACACAAATGGCTTTGGACTCTGGTCTTTGTTGTGAGAGTCAGGGAGATGGTCTTCACCTATGACTCTCTTTTTGCTACTGGGGGGACCCACAACATCAAAGACCCTTGGATTCTTAGCAGTCCAACTTTCAATGATATCTTTTCCCGTTTTAAGTTTATCTTGAAGAGTCTGATTTTGTTTAACTAGTTCAGTGTTTTGAATTTGCAAAGTGATAGCCTGAAGCTTATTTTGTTTTAAAAGAACATCCCTACACTTGTTCAGTTCAAAACTTAGCTTGTTATATTTTGAAAAAAGATTTAATCATTGCTCTTCTACAAGCTTAAGGTCAACATTGATATAGTTCATATAAGACTGCCAATCAAAGTCATCATCCATAGAAAGCAAAATATTTACCTTCTTAATTGTGATGTTGACCCATTCTCCATTCCTGGCATGATTTTTCCCAACAGCTATCTTGTCCTCTTCTAAGAGGGCCATTAGTGCGCTGACATGCACCATTTCATCATCTGATGAGACTGGCTCTTCATCCCAGTCGAAGGTTTCAGCAACTAGGCATTTGTTTTTACCCTGCACAGATTTAACATTGTTTGTTGTTTCTGAGGGACTGGCCTCAAGTAATGCAAGCTTAGCTTTGACTTTCCTATACTTAGCTTCAAAATCTATAGTTTTGTTTTGATCATATTTGTTTTGAAAATTTTGATGAGACTGATAGATTTTTGGTTGAAATTTACGAAAGCCTGAGGACAGATTTGACCCTGATGGTTTGTAAGAGGGTTCAGAAATTGTTTTTGAAAAACAGTCTTTTGCAAAATGACCTCTTTTGTGACACTTAAAGAATTCAGTGTCCTCATTTTCTTTAGCATTTGAAAAACCTTTGTTTCTTTTTATAAACCTTCGAGAGTTAGCAAGGGGTGCCCTTTCCTGAAATTCAATGTTCAGGTCATTTAGGTACTCCTCACTTGATCTCTCATCAGGCTCATCATTTGAATTTTCCTGAAAATCTTGAACCACACTGTTAGAATAAAAAGCTGTAGAAATTGGTGTTGAAGTCGTGGTCAGGGACTTCTTGACTTCCTGAGACTTCTTCAAGTCAGGATATCGTCTATTGATGAGGTTTTCCCCATAGACAAATTTCCCATATATATCAGGAAGTTCAAGATTTTGGATATGATTAGCATTCCTAAGTCCCTGAGAGAAATTTAGCCACTTTTCAGGAAGACTATTGACAAAACCAACATTGATTTCATGTTTGGACAACTTAACACCATCATTTGATAGTTCATTTAACAAAGTTTTGTATCGGGTGTAAGTTTGAGACAGAGTTTGTTTAGCTGTACTACAGCTTATAACTGACTCCATAATATCATCAGGAAGACATGATATGATGATACTTTTGAGTCTTTGGTCTTGGTTGACCACTCTTCTCTCATCCTGAGTCCACTGAGCTTCAGGTTTAGGCAAACCTTCAGTAGTCTTTGGGATAAATGGACCTCCATTAATACACTTGATGTAATAAGGTTCCATCTCAATCAAATAGCAAAACATACGCCTTTTCCATTTGTTAAATTTACCAACTTCAAGTCTAGGGGCAACAGCTGAATAAGCTCCACCCTTTTTGTCGACTAGTTGGGGTACATCAATTTCAGCCATTAGGATCCTGATTTAAAAACAATTTTAAGAAGCCTTGAAAAGGGGTTTTATAATCATACTGCTCTGATACCACTTGTTGTTCCCTATTCACTAACGTATACAAAAAGTTAAGTACTCAAAACAAACTTAATAGTGAATCAATGACTGAAATACAATGTAAGGAAAACACACTGATAAATTTTTAACATAATATTCTTTATTAGAAATCAATCAAAAAGAATACATTACCCAAGTACTTGCGGAATAGTACTTGGGATTGAAATGACAAAGGGTTGTAACTCCTCACGAAGCTCGGGCTAAGTCTGAGCACAACTACTATGGAACCACTGATCTATCTTAGGGACTGAGTTGTATTTGGAGGAGTGAAAGATGGCTTGTGTGTGTGTGTGTGTTTTTTACAATTCACAAGCTTAAATCTTTCACTCCATCTTTAAGCTATTTATACAAGTATGAGTTTAACTTTATCCTAAATGACAAACTGACAATTTTTAGAAGACAAAATACTGATGTATTTTGTCTATGTTTACAAAGACTATATTAAGTAAGAGACAAGGCTGCTTTCCATAAGTCAGTGATGACACTGAGCCTGATAGTTTGCCATTCATGGAAAGTTGACTTTGGTTGATAAGGACTTCGTCTTATCTGATTCAAACTTATCCCGCCTTATCCCGCTCATTCTTCAGTCTTCATTGCCTTCAATCTTCTACTTCAGTTTGTCTTCAGTGTAAGTAGTTGGTGAGAAGTTTAGGGATTCAGTGAGTTATTGTCATCACTCACTGAATCCACCATCTTCTTCTTGACTCAGTCTTCACCCCTTAAGTTCCACCTTACTGAGTGGAGAGACTTCTTCTTCGCCTCTTACTAAGTATCCTGAAGATGGCTCACTGAGAGACTATGCGCTCAGTGACCTGTTAATGTTAAAGGGACAACACTTAGGGTATTTTCTATTCAAATCCTAGACTTAAGGGTTTGGGCATTACTGAACCCAACACAAAGGCTTCCAGGAAATTATACTCAGGTGTTACTGATGTTCTCTGGGATCAGCACGTTGAGCAGCTTCAAGTTATGCTGAATTGAAATCTGAAGTGCTTACGTTCAATGGCAACACTGATGAGCACAGGGAGCTAATGTATCAACATCTGCACAGACTTGATGAAAACCTGGTTAAATTTCTCAAGCACCTTCAGGATTGTGGCACAAAGATAGATGAAATCAGGGACTTTGTCAAAGAAGACCCAGCACTCAACTCCAAAGTGCTGGAGGCTACTGAGGCTTACATGAAGAATTCCTCTAGCCTCACTGAACTAATCGACATGCTCAAATCTGCCAATGTTCAGGTGTTGATCCCAGTTGAGCAAACGATCTAATATAGAAACTGACTTGTAACAAAAGCTTATCAAGTATTATGCGGAATTTAATACTTAATCTTAAGAAGAAGAACAGTAAACATTCAACACCTCAATATTATTTATCAATACGAATACTCTTACAGTATTAGGGTTTTGCAACCTTGAAGTGTATCGACCTTAGATATAAAACATACGTATATCTAACCTAACCTAGGACCTCCTTTTATAGGCTAAGGAGTCATATACAATATACAATACGTAACCTACAAGATAAATATCTTTTCCATATTTATCTAATACAATAAACTAACTGACTATACAAGACTAGCAGTGCTTACTATATATTATCCGTGGTTACACAATACTACTAGCCGCGGTTGTCTTCATCCGTGGTTACACTCTTCAGTCCGTGGTTACATCAAGCCTGTCCGTGGTTCCAGTACTTAGAGTAATTCTTGATGCAAGGAACCTAAAACCCAACAATCCTCCCCTAAACTTGATAAATTCCAACAGATTTCTCAAGTTTTCTTTAAGCTCAAAACATCTGAATTGGAGGATGTAGCCAAACACTTACTAGCTTTAAGTATCTTCTCATACTTCCGCAACAAATCATAAGCTTGACCATCATAAGATACTAACATCTTGATACAACCAGGCTTCAACATCTGAGCAATTATTCCTGGATGCTTATTCATTTGAGGATAATCACCTTCTACAAGCATATGAATAACCTTTCCAGAAACAGTTAAAACATGAACTCCACAAGTTTGATATAAAAACCATCTAGTAACTTGACCATTGTAGAGTCCTTGCCATTCAGGTTCATCATGAGTAGGTTCAAATAGAATCTTCAAATTATGATAAACCAGCCTCTCATGATAATCATTTAGATGTACTTCACCAAATTTATTCTTGTAAAGTATCCAAAGATTCATCAAATCATCTCTATCAAAATACTGAAGCATCTGTGAAAATTTATTATACTCAGAAACTTCATTGTTGAGTCTTTGAATTTTCCAAACTCCTTCACTTCCAATTATTAGCTTAAACTCATAAGAAATGATTTGATTTACATCTTCAACAACTTTCAATCTTTTAGAATCAGATGTCTCCTGAACCTCAGATTTTCTCTTTCTTTTACTTTGAATCCATTCATCATCTTTTTTAATCCACTCTTCTTCCTTTTTAGAATTCATTGGACAGAAATCATCTTTATTAATCCTCATACATCTCTCATAAATTTCCAAAATTCTTTCAAATGAACACCTACTGAGATTATCAGAAACATATATGCCTGAATTCTTAATAATCTTCATCAATACATTCCTCATCTGAGCCATAGTAGGAGGTTTCTTTCTTATAACCTGTTTCTTTGTTTTGCTCACATTCCTTGCCCATCCATTCATCAATCTAGCTTTCTCCTCATCATTCAACAGTTTCCATTCTTGTGCAGTAAACTCATCAAGTATTTGTAAAGAAGCTTGAAGATAGTTTTGTGATTCATACCATATAGCTAACCATCTCTCACTAGCTTCCTCTTCTTCTTTCTTTCTTTTATCCAAAGCTGCTTGGTCTTCAGCTAACACATTTCTTCCATACTCTTCATCATAAGCTTCTTGTTCTGCTTTATTTTTAAACTTCAGTACTACCTCTTTACCTTTCCCAACATCAGATTGAACCACTTTCTTCTTTAAAGGTTCACCAATAACCAAACTTTTAACTCTGGGTTTAGTAGCAGTAGACTGACCAGATAAAGCAGGTGCAATGATAGGTGTAGGAATAGATGATGTTTTGCTCAGATTAATCAATGTACTTGCAGCTTCTTTCTCTACTTCTTTAGGCTTAGGTGGTAATATAGAGAGAGTTGTGACAACAGTGGAAGTGGTTATGATAGCAGTGGGTGTGACAGTAGTAGGAACAATAGCCAAGTCTGAAACTGCATCAGTGGTTACAAGAGTACTAACCATGGTTTCAGGTATACTATCAGTTGTTGTGTTCTGCACTACTTCAACATTCTTCAATTTTTCAAGAACAACCTCATTCCCATCTTTATCAGAAACCAAAAAATCTTGATCTCCACTATCAACATCTTCTTCGATAGGTACACTAACAGATACATCCATAGCCTCCCCTGAATTCATGCCATCACTCCTCCCCTGTTTGGATACATCCTTCGCATTCAGAGCAGTAGAGGAGTCCACCTTCTTTTTCTTTCTTCTCATAGCTTTCAAAACAGCAACTCCAGGTCTTTTCACTTTCTCCAAAACCAATACTCTATGCTTCAACCTCCGAATATCCTTACCCTGAAACACAGCTAACTCCTGTAGACCTGAAATTGTATTCTCCATTTTGGCACAAGTAGCCGTCAATTCATTTAAACGTTCAAGAATATCCTCCCCACTTCGACCTGTGTGAACTGGTCCGAGAGGTGGTTCATTGGAAAAGTCATCATGTACAAAGTCATTAACCGTCAATTCAATGTCAGGTTCCAATCTATCCTCATCACTTCGAGCTGTGTTAACTGCTCCGAGAAGTGAATCCTTCGATATAGAAGACATAGCACCAGACCTAGCCTGATCATCTATGTACCCTTTAGCAGCCAGTTGGCTAGGGGTTCCTCCACCTGTGTTAAGTTCCAAAGAACCCTTCACATTAGGAGTTGCCAATGGGTGGGTCTTATTGATGTTTCCACTATCCTGACCAGCATCAAAGCATGAATCAGTAGTGAAAGCCCTTCCAATCATGTCACCTCCACTCCATGTGACAACCTCATTAACCATACCACTAACACTAGCCTGAGGAAGCTTAGTGCCCTGTGTTCTCCTAGTCCATGATGCAAGACCTTCATCAAACTCAGAATCAGTAGGCAAAGTAAGCATGTGAGGAAATAAAGGAACATCTCTAATGACAACATTCTGTGGCTAATTCCTCATATGGGCAAAAACTCTAGGAAGCATATGATGTACTTCATACACTCTAGCATGTTCAACAGGTTACACTATTTGATGTTCCACAAGCAGTTGAACAAACCTAGGATACAAATAGTATTTACCCTTCTTCCTAATGTTCTGTACTAACCCCTCATATATCATCCTAGACCAGTTAAATTTCCTTCCCTCAGACAAACAAATAATAGCAGTAGCAATTTTTGAAGGAAAGTCATTAAAGCCTGTGGTCTTGTTACTCATACACATCAACAAAGTGTGAATCAAAAACTTCCATTGTTGTGAAAACAAACTCTTAAAAAATTGTACCTTTTCACCTCTGTATGTATATCCTAATCTCTCTAAACCAGCAAAAATCTCAACATCGGAAAGATTATCAACACCATCAGCATCATCAAGCTTTAAAACTTCTCTAATTATCTCCTCAGTAACAGAGATAGCATTCTCATCCACAACAGTATTAAACACCACCAAACCATCAACCTCTTCAAGTGTAGCATTTCTCCAGAACTGATGTATGTAGGCTTTAAGAATGGTAGGTTCAACTGTTAAAGCATAGTGAATGGGACTGTGAACTAGGAAATCAATCATTTGATGAAACCCTTCAGAGCGAGCATCCTTAAGGAGTACTGCAACAAGATTATGTGAAGTGGAATACTTTTCAGCCATTGTGATTAATGATAGATATGAAGTGGGTTTTGTGAATAAATCAAAGAAAGTGATTAGGGTTAAAGTTGAGCGCCAATTGGAAGTGGTTAGAAGATCAAATAAAGTGATCCATCCGTGATTTTGGGAGAGATATATACTTTTGCCAAAGTGTCGAAACAACCCCTGTAGTATCCAAAACACAGTATCATACTATCCGCGGTTCCATAACTGCTATCCGCGGTTGTAACAATCCAACAGTGGATACAGATGATCACTCCTCCAAAGATCCACTAGATAGAGCAAGTAAGACAGTGTTGAAATCAAGAAAGAGCTCACACAAATATGAAGGATTACAAAAATTATATATATATATATATATATATATATATATATATATATATATATATATATATATATATATATATTTTTCAACAAACACAAGCAACTCACACACCAGCTCCTATGTATACAAATCCTTCATACCTGCAAGTCAAAAACACAAAACACACAGAGACAAAGATTATTGTTGTCAGTGGTTAGGAATAGCCAGAATTGTTTACAAAAAACCTATCTGCGGTTTAGAACATGTAAGTCAATATAGTCAACTTCTAGAACTTATCTCAGTCCAATACCCAAGAAACCCATTAACTCTCCAACCACATTTAACCTGCCCCATATTTACTTCAATAACCCTAATCTTCACTTATAAAAAGAACCCTTAATCTCATATAACGCACACACCAATCCAAATCAAAACCCTAATTGCTCCAAAAACCCCAATAATGAGTAGCTCCAACCCAATCATTCTCTCATCAGATGACAATACCTCCTCCAACAGCAGTCTGGAGAGATGGAAAAAGAACTATTTGGCAAGCAATCCAAGCGAAGGAGAGAATATCTCTTCTTTAAGTTCGTATGTATCACCCTATGAAGATACAGACGAAGAAACATCTCCCATGACAGTCAGTGCACCGCCACAAGAATCCTATCCATGGCGATTTGACATACCTCCACAAGATCCACGACCATTAAAATCCCCATTTCTTCCATCATCAGAAGATGATAGTGTAGTGAATCCAAGTGATGCTTCAGAAGACTCTGATGACTCTTCTAAGAAGAGGACTTCAAACCCCAAACCTTCATCATCCAACCCTCAACCAAGACCACGAGCAAGAAACCCACCACTCCCTAAGGACAGAGAGGTGGTTCTTGGTCTTTCTGCACCAAGTTGTGGTGCTTCTTCACACATCGTAACAAGGAAGGGAAAAAGGAAGATGGAGTAAGTTGCTGAATGGTGGAAAGTGTAGATGGAGCACAAGAAGAATATCATATCATCCATCTATCTGCCACAATCAGCTTCAGCTTCTTCGTTTGCATCAATCCATCCTTCCCATTTTGATCCTTAGCTGCTTCGTCGTACTGGTCATGCATATGATAAATGCATATCCAGCATTTAAACGATATAAGCAAGGATAGTAGTAGTAGAAATATTAGTAGAAAATCATGTATAGATGTAGTCTTTAATTAGCACTTGAAGGTTCATTGTAAGCTGTAAGCTGTAAACTGTTTTGTTAAATGAACAATGTAACTTCAGTACTTCTGGAATCTCTATAATGATTTGTCTTTTATCTGCACAATGGTTAGTGGAAACACAGAACAACTAGCAGTGGATTGATTAACTCTATCAGTGGTTAGAAACAACACTATCAGTGGATAGAAACAGAGATAGCAATACTAAGATTACATAATAACAGTCCAATACTTATACAAACTGATACAAAACAATTTGAGAGTTTAGAGATTAATCATGCCAATACTAACAACAAGATACTGAAACCTCCCCACATCAAAAGCTTTGGTGAGAAGATCAGCAACATTGAAATCAGTATGGATTTTTACCATTTGAATCAACCTTTTCTCATTACAATCTCTAATAAAGTGATGTCTTATCTCAATATGTTTAGTTCTAGAATGTAAAACAGGATTTTTGATAATGCAAATTGTACTGTTATTATCAATGTAAATCTTAGTATGCATGAAATTGTACCCAAAATCCAGCAATTGATTCTGTATCCAAAGAACTTGACCACAGCAACTAGCAGCAGCCACATATTCAGCTTCAGTTGTAGAATTTGCCACAATAGTTTGCTTTTTACACTGCTAAGAAATTAATCTGCTTCCCAAGAACTGACATCCTCCAGTGGTAGACTTCCTATCCAGACTAGCTCCAGCATAGTCACTATCAGTGTAGGCCACCAAATCAAAAGGGGAATCCTTAGAGTACCAAAGGCCCAATTTAGAATGACCTTTCAAATATCTAAAGATCCTCTTAACAGCATTCATGTGTGAGGTATTTGGTGTTACTTGAAATCTTGCACACACACATACTGAGAACATAATGTCTGGCCTAGATGCAGTAAGATACATCAAAGATCCAATCATGGATCTGTACAACTTCAAATCAACTTTGGGACTTCCATCATCTGGTAGCATAGATTTCTGAGTCTCCATAGGTGTACTTGCACTCTTTACATCTTGAAACCCAAACTTCTTCAACACATCTGCTACATACTTGTCTTGACTAATGAAGATACCATCAGTCCTTTGTTGAACCTGTAGCCCCAAAAAGAAAGTGAGTTCTCTCATAGAACTCATCTGAAACTTATCATGCATAAGTTTCTCAAAATCTCTGCATAGCTCCTTGTTAGTAGAGCCAAAGATGATATAATCTACATAAACCTGAACCAGTAAAATATCATCTTTGTGCTTTCTAATGAACAAAGTTTTATCAATCAGTCCTCTTTTAAACCCATTGTCCATCAAATAAGTAGATAGACATTCATACCATGCCCTAGGAGCCTGATGCAATCCATACATAGCCTTCCTCACCCTGTAAACCTTGTCAGGATGACCAGGATCTTCAAAACCAGGAGGTTGACAAACATAAACCTCCTCATCAATAGTGCCATATAAAAATGCACTTTTAACATCCATCTGATACACAACAAAATTCTTGAATGAAGCATAAGCCAAAAACAATCTAATAGCCTCTATCCTTGCAACTGGTGCAAATACTTCATCATAGTCCAAACCTTCAGTTTGTGTGTATCCTTGAGCAACCAACCTTGACTTGTTCCTCACAACAATTCCTCTTTCATCCCTCTTGTTTCTGAACACCCATTTAGTCCCAATAGCCCTCTTCCCATTTGGAAGATCAACCAATGTCCAAACCTCTTGAAGTTTGAACTGAAGAAGCTCTTCTTGCATTGATTCTACCCAACCTTCTTCTGATAAAGCTTCTTCCACTCTCTTGGGCTCCTTTTGAGACAGAAAACAAGCAAACAAGCAATTTTGCAGATCTTTATGACTGTTTTTTTTGTGAAGAGATCTTGCAAAGAACCCATGTTCAGGAAAGGGTTCAGTGTTCTTTACCCTGCTTCTTGTTTGAACAGGAGTATTCAAATTTCCAAGAATCTGTTCCTTGGGATGAATCTTGTGACTTCTGGTAGTAGTAATTGGACTTTCATTAATTACAGTTTCCAAATTAGACAAATCAGCATTGAAGAATTCATCCATGTCTTCATCATCAGTAGGAGTATCAATCTCTATTAAATCAGGCATATTAGGATCATGAGGATACTCCTCATCACCAAATAGTGGCTTTGGATGTGGTCCAAAGAAAGTACTATCACCAGTACTTGTAGCTGGAATTTCACTTGAACTATCAGTGGTAGAAGATGGCTTGTCAGCGGTTACAGTTGGCCTATCAGTGCTTTCAGTAGGCTTAGCAGTGCTTGCAGACTGCTTTTTCTTCTTTTCAATTTCTTCTACCGACACTGAGTTATCTTTCAACAACTCATCCTTATCTTGATGATGATCAACATTTCCTCCAGTATTCAGTACATCATTATCAGAGGGACCTTGCTTGTGTATGATGGAAGGAACAAAACCAGCTTTCCACTTTTCAACCAAATAGAACTCCTTTGGAGAATCAGCTTCCTTTGAAGATGTATCTACCTCAGAATCCTTTTGTATACCTGCATCAGCATTAGTGGAAGTTCCTGCAATGATAGGCTCATAATTCATAGATTTGGTTAGCATATCAATGTTAAACAGCCAGTCTGGTCCTTTGGTCTCAACACTAGGAGTCTTTTCACTGAATTGAACATGTAGGTTCTCTTCAACAAGTCTAGTCCTCCTATTGTATACTCTAAAGGCTTTACTATTTGTAGAATAGCCTAAAAAGTATCCATCATCTGTTTTTTCTTGAAACTTGCCTAGGTAGTCTATGGTATTCAAAATGGTAACAGGACACCCAAAAGGTTTTAGGAATGCAATCATTGGCTTCCTATCATGTAACAGCTCATAGGGGGTCTTGTTATGAGGCTTCACTACCTTACTTATGTTTTGCACATAACATGCAATTCCTACAGCTTCAGCCCAAAAGGTAGTTGGTAACTTAGACTCTGACAACATGGTCCTAGCAGCCTCAATTAGTGTTCTATTTTTCCTTTCAGCTACACCATTCTGTTGTGATGTTCTAGCAACACTAAACTGTCTTTCAATACCTTTAGCTACACAGAACTGATTCATCACATCATTCTTAAACTCAGTTCAATTATCACATCTGATTACTTTGACCTTATGATTTACTAGATTTTCTATCTTAGTAATGAAACTCTTAAGAATCTCACTAGTCTCACTCTTAGCAGCCAAAAAGTATACCCAAGAAAATCTACTATAATCATCAGTGATAACTAGGCAATACTGCTTATGGTTCAAGCTTCTAACAAAGGTAGGTCCAAATAAGTCCATATGAAGCATAAACATTGGTTGTGTTATGGTGTTTACAGTTTTGGTCTTACAAGAGGCTCTATGTTGTTTTCCTTTTTGACAGGCTACACACAGTTCCTTACACTCAAAAACCTTTGAAGGTAACCCTCTCACTAAGTTTCCTTTTACCAGTTTATTGATTGTTTTGTAATTGAGATGACCTAGCCTTCTATGCCACAATTTTGACTCATCAACAGATGCTTTAGCAAACAAACATAAGGACCTATTAGGAAGAACATTTTTAAGATCAAAACAATATATATTTTCCTTCCTAGGTACCCTAAGTTGTATAAACTTCTCATCAGGCATCTTAAACTCAGGAGATAACACCACACACTCAGTTTCCCCAAAAAGTACCCAGTTTTTCTTATCACACATTTGAGAAACACTGAATAAATTGTACTTAAGTCCCTGTACCAGATAGACTTTTTCAAAGTCTAGATTCCCTGTTCTGATTGTGCCTCTGCCAAGTATCTTTCCCCCCTTTGGATCATTGCCAAATGCTACATATCCTCCATCATAAGCTTCAAAATCTTCCAGATTGCTTCCATCCCAAGTCATGTGCCCAGAGCAACCACTATCAAAAACTCCTTTATCTTTTAGCTCAGTTTGAAGATTGCCCTGCACATAAAATTACACAAGTTAGTTCCTCTTGTGGACCCAAGCCAGTACTGACTTGGGTCTGCCCTGTGCATCAAAATATTCAAATTTCTTTAGGTCCATTGATGCACAGTTGACATGTGGTAAAACCTTGGTCTTAGGCTTCCATTGCCAACTTGCTGAGGCCTTAACAGCATAAAAATGATTTCCAACCACTGTATCAGTTATCACCTTTGGAATTTTTAAAACTTCTTTTGAATCAGTGGTGATATTTTGCTTAACAGTAGTTTGATTCTGCTTAGCCGTGTTTACATTTTGCTTAGCAGTGGTTGGAACCCATTTAGGTGTAGCAGTGACTATAGATTTTGTATTCCCATTCCTCATCAGCACTGCTCTTGGAATCATGTTACTATTAGGATGAGGGTTTGTTTTTCTTGAAAAGTTTTGATGATTTACCCTCCTCCAATGATTCCAAACTTGTGGTCTGTTTTTATGACAATTTCTCTGTAAGTGTTCAAAACTACCACACACAAAACAAGCCTTTTTAACACATTGAAACTCATCACCTAATCTGTTAGAAATTAGACCATTTAAGCTTCTTTGATTACCCCTAGGTTTATATTGTTTCATCTGGTCCCTAGGAATTTCCCTGTACTCTACAACTTTCTTGGTAACATTAGCTCCAAATCTAGGTACAAGGTTGACTTGCTTAGAATCAAATTTCTTAACTGTCTCTATCTTTTCAGACTTAGTTGATTCAGTTCTATCATTCTCAGAATCTAATTCCCAATCTTCTATTATGGGAGCATCAGATAACTTATCAGAACTTATCTTAGGTGTTTCAGTCTTATTTATCTCTTCAACAGGTTTGTTAAAACTGAATTCACTACTAACTGACAGTTCTTTAGCAGGTGGTGCATGTTTCATCAAAGGGGGTGGTGGCATATTATTGTATCCTGAACCAGTACCATCTTTGAACAGTTTTTGACCTATTGGCTTCATTACTAGATCAGAAGCATATTGTGTTTTAGCAACCCTAACAACATGTTTTTCTTTTTCATCTAGGGCCTTTAGTTTTACACTCTCTGCCTCTGCTAGTTTATCTTTAAGCATTTTAATCTCTCTGTTTGTAAGATCAATTTCACCACCTAGTATATTGATCTTTTCTACATACTCAAACTCACATTTAATACAGAATTTTAGCTTCTCTTCCACACCCTCTAGACCAACTCTATATCCTAAGTTATCTAGAGTCAATCTCTCTACTTCTTTTCTCATACTCTCAGTGATAGCCTTTTGAGATTCTAAGTTATCAGAACATGATTTAAAAGAACAAGTAGATGTTTTAGAATCATTAGATACCTCAGAATTTAAACCAGAAGATGAAGCATAGGCCATTAGAGCAAAGTTATGCTCTTTTGAAGCTTCACTAGCAAGAAAAGCTGCATTTGGACCTTCTTCAATCTGATCACTCCAATCATAATCACCAAGCCCATCCTGAGCAACCAAAGCTGAAGAAACAGCAGGCTCTTCTGTTGTCTTCTTAATGCTTTCAATTCTTTTAGGAGCTCGACATTCCCTAGCAAAATGACCTTTCTTCTTGCAGTTAAAGCACTCCATCTTGCTTTTGTCGAATCCAGCTCTCCTTTGACCATCATACCTAACATGTCTTCCAGTCCTCCTCAGAAACTTCCTTGCTTGGAGAGTCAGCATTGCCATTTGCCATTGAAGGTTAATTTCATCAAGATCATCAGGATCAATTTGATCTAGATCTTGATTCAAAACATCAACACTAGTAGTTAAATCTGACAGAAAAGCACAAATTGCACCATCACTGACATTATCACTAACAGTGGTATTGTTTGCAATAGCCGTGGTTATACCATAAGCAGCAGTGGATACATCTTGTGGGCTTTTGTGATTAGTGGATACAAAAGCAATGTTTTGATTTGTTAGGAATTGGAAAATTTCTTAGTGAAGAGTCGGTCACCCCAAATGTTATCTAGCTTAAGTTAGCTCGTAGACTTGTCGTTAGTTACGTTATTTATTAGTTTATTAGTTAGTTATTAGTTTAGTTTAGCGTAGTGCAACACCGTGGAGGAAGGACGGGTCTTTACCCACTGTATCCCTGATCCACAGGCCGATAGGAGGTCGTATTTCTTGTAACTATAAATACCCCTTCCATCCATGGAAGGGGTGGTGCTTCTAATCTAATCTTTCACTTTTTGTAAACCAACTCTCTACCAAGAAACACCCAACTCTCTAACTTTCTCTCTCTAATGGAAAACATGTATTTTGATCTCCCAAGACCACCCGAATCATCAACACAATATTATTTGGATCCTAACAATTGGTACCAGAGCCAAGGTTATGTTGTTCTTGATGATTCATACGGTTTTTGAGTGGTTTTTGATGCATGTTGTACTCGTCTTATATGTGGTTTGTGATGTTTGGCCATGGTTTTGTTGATATTCATCTCGTATGGTATTTTGTACTCGTCTTTAAGCAGATTTGATATGGATTCGGCTTTAGTTTGTGGTTAAGCTGATTTGAACACTAATTTTTATGGGTTGATAAAACTGTTTTATTAAAATGATTTCGTGTCTTAAAAGGTTTTTTACTCGAAATGAGATCATTTGCAGTTTTACATGTAGTGGTTCTGTTTTGGGTTCTTTATCTGCTGCTAGTGTTAATGATGTTCTTCGTAGAGGTTTAAGTTCATGTTCTTGGTAGAGACTTGTCAAAAAACGTCCAGATTCATTGTACCTGTATCCTAGCGATTTGTCCTTTTAAATATGGGTTGACCTGGTCAATGGCGAGTTATCTAATATCTTAGCGAGTTGTTGTGGTCCTTTTTGTTCTTGTTGACTTTTGAGTCAAAAGATATAGCGACTTATGTCTGTTAGCAACTTGTTAGATCAATAGCGACTTGTGAAGTGAAATACAAGAAGTAGCGACTTATTGAAGTAGCGACTTACTGAGTTTGACAATAGCGACTTAGTGCCAATATGCTAGCGACTTGTCCTAGCGACTTGGCTAGCGACTGGTCCTAGCGACTTGGCTAGCGACTTGTCCTAGCGACTTGGGCTATGCTATAGCTAGCGAGTTGTTTTGAAAAAAGGGTTAGCGACTTATGTCAAAAGACTTAGCGACTTGACTCTAAAAGGACAGAAATGAAGAAGAAGAGTGACTCGACCATTCCAAATACAAAGCAACAAATACCAAATACAAAACAAGACATCAACTCGACCTCAGTCGTATAACATCATCAGTCCATGACTTGGTATAGCAAACGAGATGTAAAGGTGAATTAAAACAGACCCAAGTCATCGAACAACATCAAACAGCCAACAACCCAAAACTAATCCTAATCTAGACTCAACCCAAAGGACCCTCACCCACTCCTCAACTCTCATACAATCAAATCGAATACCATATGTTAAATCATATTGGATCTCAGTCACACTTCAAGCCTATTGAAAGCCATCATACGAATGTGCAAACCATCATTGATCTATGCAACAAAGACACCATTTGAAGTCTATGCTTCTTGGTCATGTTCGAACTTCAAAAGAAAAGAAAATAACAACTATCTGTTATTTTTCTCCTTCTCGTTCGTTGGTTAATGGAATACTTATGTGATCTCAGTTATCTAGTTTCGTGGTACTCTAATGTACATCAAGACCATTGGCCAAAAACACGAAATAGATGTCATCATAGATCATTATGATATAATTATTTCCGAAATATTAATAGAGCAAGAATATAACAAAAATGGTACTCCTTGTCTTGTTTCGTTCAAATGGGTTCTCAAACAAATAAACCATTCAAGACCTATGTCTCAAATATGTCGCAAGCTTCGATCTCAGCTTTGATTCTTTTGTGTGAGGTTCATCAAACACATAGACCCTTAAAGATCTATACACAAAAGATCGTGTGCTTCATGGATCTAAAACGTTTTGTTAATGTTCGAATCTAAGAAATGATATTAACAAGATTGTTAACTCATCTCTTTTATTCGTTTATTATAAACAAATCAAATCAAAAGGGACTTAATTGTTAATAATACTTACCTAGAATCATTGGTTTGATCTCGTGGTCTTCATAAACCCTCAAGCCATCCCTGTGGCGAGGTTATCATGATTATTAGAGATCTGTTTGTGTTTGAAGAGGAACAAAAGGGGGCGGAATATTTGAGGTTTGTGAAACTAGGGTTATGACTAATGCATTACGGAGTATTAGGGTTTGTGTGTCCATCGTATTGCTTTATACCAAAGTGATTTGGGTAGGATTGTTTAATACCGGATTTGGAATGGGCTTGGTTAACTTTAATGGGCCGTATTATTGGTATGGATGGCTGTTGTATCTTTTGTATTGGGCTTGGCGCAGATCACATGGTTTGATGTACTAGTAGTTGGAATTTTCGGTTGGTATTTCATGATATTAAGAACGTAGGCCAAAGTATTACAATTTGAAGTGGGACTTAATGTTGGCTTGTGATTTTCATTGATTGTAGACATCATCATTTACTTGGAAGCGTTTGGATGTACACTCTTTTGAATATATTGCTTGTCTAGGACGGTTGATAACTAATCTTCAATATGAGCTGACGAACTGAGATTTATGAGATTTGATGATGAGATTCAATGGGTTATGAGGATTGATACTTTGGTTTTTGCATTTTCACAAAGGACATTATGTCACGGCTTGTATTTATATTTGAACAAGGTTGATTATGGGGTTGTTTGGACGGTATTTCTTATTTGGATTTGAAGTGAGGTTTTCCGGGCATGTTTAATTATTTCGTCTTCTTTCTTTCTACCCTACCGCAAAGATGACTTGTTTGGGCATTTATATAGAGTGTGATAAAGACTTGGCTATTTAGTTGCGTTTGTGATTCTTTCTCGGTTAACCCACAACGTAGCTATCACTTCGGTGTCTTACTCAGTTGAGAATGTCAAGAGGTTTTGTACATTGGGTACACCGTTTCTTCTTCACAAGGATTAGTACAAGTTTAAGTAACAAATCTGGGAATTTTACTTCATGATCAAGTTTGGAATATCGTGTTTACTTCTCCAGAAGGTCACTACAATAGTCGACAGTATGCGTGATTGATGTATTTACCAAATTGTTTAATTGGATGGTTGATGATGGTGTTGATGTTGGTGGATGAATCATTGATGAACCGCTGCATGTTTCCCCTAAAACAGATATTCACCTAAACCAAAGTTGTCATAACACATTCAAGCTGACATTGTTTACGGTTTTGTCTTGATTTTGTAAAATCCCGCGAAAGAACCTATTTCTCGGTTTAAATCATAGACTTGTAAAATCCCGTGACAATGGAAACATCCTGGCATTAGTAAAGTGCATTTCCGGAACTATCATACGGTTTATTCTTGGTTTTGTAAAATCCCGCGAAAGAAACTATTTCTCGGTTTAAACTATAGAATTGTAAAATCCCGTGATGATGGAACCATCTTGGAGAAAGGAAAGCGTATCTCGGGGTCTTCTGATGCTAGTGTTACGGGTTCTGTTTCGAAGAAAGGATAAAAGGGTGTACTTCATAAATTGGATGTGTGTTTGGATATTCGTCATGGCAGTTTGGTTATTACATGGTTTTACGGGGTTATGTGCTGTTGACCATGGTCGGGATGCAACCATTATCAGAGTTCACTTAAAACGTCAAAGGAGGCTAGATTTGAGCTTTTAACCAAGAAGATGTGACAACAGAGTTAATTCTTTATTATTTATTTGAGGCTGAAGTGAAATATCACGGGCGAGTGCACTTAGTATCTGAAGGTATCGGGGATGGTTGGATGAAGATTCTTCGAGATCCTTGTTCAAGCTTATTATCAAAAAGGAAGACTTGGAAATCTAGTTATTGTTGGGTGACTTTTACCTTTTCTTTTACCACTTGGGGGAATTGGGCTCTTATCACCACAAAATAACTATCACTTAAAGGAGTTACGTTGTAGTGCTCAGTGTCACATTCAATTGTGGATTTTCAAGAGGTGATATACGTCTTATACTCGATGGTTGGTTGGTTGAAGAGTATAGAGTACTTAGAGATTCAAATGGGCATGAAGTCTCGGCACCGCTCTTTGTTACATATGTGCAAGTTTAAGTCACGAGTTCGGGATAGTTTACTTCAGGGTCAAATTCATCATATTTGATTTTCTCCATCAGTTGTCACGACAAAGAGCCTACAGAATGATAATGGGGATGATTACATGTTTTGCTAAGAGAGTTGAAAAGAGAGAGATAATGACGTCTGTTCACTTCAGTTCAGGCCTCGTACTCCAAAGAAAAGAAATGTGTACGTTTCAGTGCGCATTATCTTCCGAAGAAGAGAAATCTTCTTATGATGTATGAATACAACAGTTCATGCCTCGTTCTCTAAAGAAAAGAAAAGTGTACGTTTCAGTGCGCTTTATCTTCTGAAGAAGATAAATCTTCTAATTAATGACCATTCTCATCAACATGCTTCATGCTTTTTCCATGCGCTTCAGTCATAAAGTGAACCGGGCTACCACTGATTGTTTTCTCATTCCACTTGCTCGATTATAATGAAGATGGCGACATCTTGTGCTGATTTTGCGGGAGAGAAGTGTGAATAGAACTTTCGGATGATTTTCACTTATTTAGTCAAGAATGGCATATCCGTATGCAATTCTTGAGGGGGAGAAGAAGTGTGAATTTTTTGCATTGTTGATTGACATTTGAGAATATAAATGGTCATACGGCTCTAAACTCATGTAAGAACCGAGCTTCTTCTTATCGGATCAACTTTACATGGAGTTTCTTCTAAGAGCCGTTGGTTGACATCTTCACTCGGACTGATATGAGTTTATTGACAAAGTGCTTCCGGTTAATGCTTCACGTGCACATCAACATGATGATTCCGAACAACCTTCTGTTCTTGTTTGATGTGATTGTTTGCTTGGTGTTACCATTTCGTGTGTTCGTTGCAGCCTGATTGCTGATTTCCTTGATGAACATCTTTCTGTTCTTGTTTGATTGGGAGGGATTTTAGTTAAGGGGATTTGCAAGATGTAAGTTGATTGGGATGCTTTTTGGTGATGTTCTTGTTTTTGGTAAGTTGAAGATGTTAACTTTCTATTCCTCAAATGGACAATCTTGAAGAAGGTCGAGTCTACAGTCGGTTCTACATATTGTGCTACATGTTAGAAGACTAAAGACGTGTTGCATTTAATGATCTAAAGACTTCTTCTTAATTCATGGCATTTATCAAACAGATTGTCGGTTTAGGGGAGAGCACTAATTGGGGGAGAGTGATATGTCGAATTTAATCCCCAATTAGACTTGCTCACATTCTGCAGCATGTTGATTCTCACAGATACATATGAGCTAATGATGTTCTTCTCAAATGATTTCTAGTACACGGGCTTACAATGAGTTGCTGATTCTGAAGTATCAAAACCAGCAAGGGGGAAGGAGACAAGCATCTAAACGCGAGTAAACTTGATGAACTTAATACTTCTAAGTAATTGAAGATATCCCGGGAAGACAAATGTTATTACCGCAAAGAAACTCAAGGTTTGACTCATGGCGAGTAAACTTGATGGAATTAATACTTCTAAGTGATTGAAGTTATCCCGGGAAAACAAATGTCATGACCGCAGAGAAACTCAAGGTTTTACTCATCAAAGCGTTTAGTGTTCTTATTTCAACTATGTGGGGAAGAGATGTTAGAGAATGTTTCTGAAGATATAAGAGGTACATTGGTGTGTGATGATCTCGATGTTATCGCAATCATCAGGGGAGAGAGAATTGTGTACATTGGGGATGCTCAGCTGTTTTACTTGAGGGCTTAATCTGTGATTCAGAGATATAATCACTTATTCCGGTGTTGACATCCGCAGAGATTGTCACCCGCAGAGATAATCAGTGATTCGGCCTGCTTCTTCAATGTTATCGGTTGTTCTCTATTTGGGGAATGTGTGTACTTCGAGTCCTTGAGCTTCATACACGATCATCAGGGAAGAAAGCCATTGTTTACCACAAACATTGGGGAGGTGTTTTCCTTCCGGGCATGATGTGTATTCGGGAGAGTTCTTGGATATTGGTGTACTTCGGGTTCTTGAGCTTCATACACATTCATCAGGGACGAAAGATGTGAACATTGGGGAGTTGTTCTTCATTACCCTCATGATGTGTATTCGGGAGAGTTCTTGAGCATTATACAAAGAGACTGACTGCATTAATTCAACTACTAGGGGGAATTGTTCTCTTGACACCTTTTGGAATGGATTGCTTCAGATTTAAGTGGAAATGAAATTTGAGAAGATTATTTATGAGTGGGATGATACGTTGCTGTTCTTCTTGTTGATGATATAACCCCGAATGGAGATCCTCGATTATCATTCTTAAATGGAGCAGCGGGATTTATGATAATGGTGTACTTCCTTGTACACCTGGCTAAAGCAAGCTTGAAATAGAGCTTCGAATCTGCTCATCTTAAGGATTTTCGGTTTGGGGGGAAGCTGCCAGAGTCTCACTTTCAGATGGTTCAATTTCTTTCTTCGATTCAAGAGCCCTGGAAGCTTTGGTGGTGAATGTTTAAGAGTTGATGACTTCTATCTTCTACGACGTGCTGCTCGATATCCTTATCTCGGTACTCGTATCATCATCTTCTTAACTATATCATCTATTCTATCCTTGTATATATTTATCAGAAAACATAATAGAAAAATATAAAACCAACAAAAGAAAATAGAAAAATATAAAACCTTCAAAAACCCATAAAAATCATAAAATTTCAAAAATTCCAAAAATATGTTTTCTCATGACATGTCTTCTGGTATCGATAACATCTATGGTCTTAGAAATGTCATTCAATAATGGCACGGGACCATAGATGAAGTTCGAACAGGAGGTGTAAATATTTCTTTCTAATCATGTCACAAATCAAATGGCTTGCAGTTATCTCAGACTGTGACCCGCGCTTAAACCATGGTTTGCTATTAGTTCAGATAGCAACCCGCTCTTAAAAGAAAGGAAAGTGCTACGCTTAAACGTTTTTCACAAATTTCGTTCACTTATCCTAAAAACAAAACAAGGAAAGTATGTCGAAGGACTGCTGTTCCTACACAAATGTTTTTCCGTCTAAAATTCTTCAGAAAAATATTTGGTGTTTTCTAAAATGGTGGTAAATGAGTTGCTTAAAATCAATCAGATTCAGAGTTTTTATAAAATTTGGAAACTCAATCAATGACTTCAGTACTTTTAAAATCTTTTATAAAATGAGTTATTGGTTGAGGGGGAAAATGTTTTCAAATATATATCTTCTAACGAGCTTTCTTAATTATCCTAATATGCTTAATTAAAAATGATGTTAACCTATGTTGAAAGACTAGGTGCCAAGGATATGATTGCTAGGATTAGATAATTAGAGTTTCATGAACACATTTTTCCCATACATTTAAATGATCTGATTGATATGTTGCATAGACTTTTATTAGTCGACTACTGTTTGGGTGATGTCGACCACCATATATCTGTATGTGTGTTCACTAACGTATGCAGGTATATTGGTTATAAGAATGTTCCCGATCCGGATCCCACTATTGAAGATGATTGGATGCCGAAAGGAAAGGGTAACTATATCTTGGGTTGACAAATGAAGAAACGGAGCTTAACTGGACTTCAATGGAGAGTTGGCATGAAATGCAACGTAAGAGGTCTTACTGCATCAGCAGATGGTTTTCTTCTAAGTGATTGAAGAAACGGAGCTTAATTTGACCTCAGTTGGCATTCAAAATGCAACGTAAGAAGAAGTCTCACTGCATCTGCAGATGGTTTTTCTTCCAAACCCTACAGCAACAACAACATAAGCGGCTCAACCACCTAACGAATCTTTGTGCAGGATACCATTTTAAACAATTTTGAGTAATTTAATTAAGTTGTTTTGAAAAATGGAAAATATTGTTTTGAAAATATATTGGACTAATTTTTGAAAATCACTGGACTTCATGTTATCAAAGCCTAAGTCACTCAATTATTGACTTCTGTCATGGATTGAGGGGGAGAGTGATTTAAAATAAAATATTTTCAAACTATATTTCTTCACAAAAAGTCCGTTTGTACAAAATAAGTGGTGATCTAAAGATTTAATGTTATGTCATGGTATGATTTTTTCTGTAGACTCAAAGATCTGTCAAAATGAAATTTTTTCTGTTCTTGTTTGATTGTGAAATTGTTTTATTTTACTTAAAGATCTCTTAAAAAACTATCATACCTGACACTAACAATCTTTAATGTCAAAATCTGGTCCTTATCTGTCATCTTTCAAAATTGAATCTTGCCACGTCTTTCCCCAAATTTTTTTTAAATGATTTAAATCAATTGGGATCACAAATCTCAAAAGATTTGAAATTTTGATCGGGTGAGAGATCGTGATTTAAATCTCAAATCTGTTTTAATGGAATCGGTTTTAGTCCTTTATAGGCACTCCTGCCTCCATGTGCCAAACGATTTCAAATACACAATGCACATGTTGAGGAGGAGGATTTATCCAAAAACCAGATGAGTATTTAAACAAGGCCACATTTTCTCCCATGTTTTCTAAACTTAATTAAATCACTTGGGATCCAAAATCTCAAAGGGTTTGATATTTTTGATCGGGGGAGAATTTGTGATTTAATGATGAAATTTGATAAAAGGTGATCGTTTTGATTTAATTGTGCAGGCTGCTCTCTCTTATATGTGCTAAACGCTTTCGAATCTCGAAGCACATATTGAGGGGGAGCAAATAAACTATCGAGGTACGAAAGCTTTTTAAAGTGATTTATAAAGTACCTTGATTGAGTTTTAAATGGTTTCTTAATAGATTATGTGATCGTGGATGTGCTTCAAAAGAACTCTTGCCTCTATGTGATAAAAATGATTTCAAAAATCCTATGCACATATTGAGGGGGAGAATTTTACCAAGAAAATCAAATGGCATTTTCGTATGAAAATTGTGATCAAAGAAAATATTTCAAAGTCCTCTTGCCTCCATGTGCCAAACAATTTCTAAATCACACGCACATGTTGAGGGGGAGGTTTTCTAAATGATCAAAACTATTAAGGTACAAAATGCTTTGATCTCGTATCACAAGTACCTTGATTGTTTTTCCAAATGATTTTTCAATTGGTTTTAAGGAAGAATGAACTGTACCAAAAGACCGACCATTTTACTTTATGTATGGAGTTATAAGGATGGTGAGGTTAGGTATTTGTTCCCACGATCCGCCAGAACCGGAGGGATCTACCCAGGGATAATCCACTAGATAGTGTAGAGTCCTTAGGTATGATGAAAAAAAGGAGAAAAATGAGAATATGGGAAGAGTGCGGACTGAGACAGAGCTAGTACTGGAATAAACCCAACAAGGTTCTAGTAATGAAGTCTCGGTAAGCACTGAAGGGGTTGAAGAATGAAAAAGAATTGAATGTAAAAAGGGTGAAAAGAAATAGCCCTCCAATAATTCAACCTTAGGGCAGTAACCGGGTTCAATACATATACTACTGGTGCTTACTAAGGTAACATCGGTATTGAAGACAAGACGTCATGGACCCAGTGACGCACTGCACTACAACTTCCCAAGCCACTCAAGTTCCTCTTAAAAGGGCTTGTTTCATTCTCACGGGGAACCGACATAATCTATCGACTTTCTCTTAGAGATTGTTGATATTGAAGAAGGAGACCCTCTCCCTAGTCTCCGGCACAGGAACCAAATATGCACGATTGAGTCTAGAGCCAAGAGATCATCCACAATATCTCGTTAGGACACTAAATTCTTGAAGACTTGCTGTTTCACACAATGTGGAAAGTAAGTATATATTAAGAGTCCTACGCATTATCCTTGTGGTATTGCCAGAACATCCGAGTGATATGAAAATATTCACGATGAAGATGGAAATCCTTCTAGAGCCAACATCAAACAAGCTCTTGGTGGGTGACATGTGAGATCTTCTCGTAAGATCAAGCTTGTGACAACTGGATAGAAACGATGGGGAGATTCATTCTTGAATCAACCTTGGTCCAGGAATGGAATTGACGAATACTTTTGGAAAAACCGTTCGATGTGCAAACCTTCTTTTCTCTAGCACGTCGAATGTGTATTCATTTCAAATTCAAAAAGTATCTCTGATTGAAAAATACTTTTAGAAAAACCGTTCGATGTGCGAATCTCTTCTTTTCGCTAGCACGTCGAATGTGTACTCATTCTCTAATACAAAAAGTGTTTTGTTTGAAAATTGATCTTTCTCATAAAACCTTCGTCGTATTGCAAAACTCTTTATTCTAAGCAATACGCGATTGTTTTTCAAATCATTTTTCATCAATCAGTGAATCTCAATTCGCTGGTTCACTCACTCCGTGTTGTCTTCTTTGAGACGTTCCGGTTTGAGAACAGCTAGAACAGCTGCGAAACCCTGTCAAGGAGATTCTTAGGAATCCTACCTGATCACAGGCAGTACTTGTACTGATCAACGGGGAACCGTGGGCCGTGTACCTCAATTCAACGAAAGTGATCAAAGACACTTTCGTGCGCTTTATTGCTAACTGTCGTATGCAGGTACACCCCGACGATTGCAGCTGATCAGAATTGAGGAGTCAATCCAAAGCCGCATGCTCACAGCATCCACACTTAATTTGAAGAAATCATGACTGGTGCATATCTACATAACCTGGCTCTGATATTTCATACTATGCTTATGCTTCGCTGCTGCAAATATCATGAACCAGTAAAGCTTCCGCTACTCTGATGGAAAGATGTCATGATTCAAAAGTGTGAGCATGTCGGTCCAAAAGTCACAACTTCACATGATGGCAACACAATAAAGGGTGATCCAGAGATTTACTGTGGCTGATGATCTCAAAGAAAGCTCGAAGATCATCAAGATGTGGATCAGTTCAAAGACCTCCACTGAAAGTACAATTCAATGCGGACTTTGAAGTTGCACTACTAAAGCACAAAGATTGCGGAAATGAAGAATTCAAGTCTATGAGCTCAAGAACAATGTCAAGAATAGAATGCTAGGATTCGAAATGTAAAACATGGGGTGACCTCCCTTAGGGGGATATTGTTAGGAATTGGAAAATTTCTTAGTGAAGAGTCGGTCACCCCAAATGTTATCTAGCTTAAGTTAGCTCGTAGACTTGTCGTTAGTTACGTTATTTATTAGTTTATTAGTTAGTTATTAGTTTAGTTTAGCGTAGTGCAACACCGTGGAGGAAGGACGGGTCTTTACCCACTGTATCCATGATCCACAGGCCGATAGGAGGTCGTTTAGATTGTAACCTATAAATACCCTCTACCCTCCAAGTAGAGGGTTGGAAGTTCTAATCTAATTTTTCACTTTTGATAAGCAACTCTCTTTCTAGAATTCCCTCTCAACTCTCTTCATCTTTCAACCTGGCTTACTTGTTTAATCACAATCCTAGACCACCCGAATCATCAAACAACATAATATTCATGATCCTACAAATATACTCATTATTATCTTATAAAATGAGTGATAATTTTAATGGGTCGCGTAAACGCTGTTAAAACCGGAAACGTAGGCTAAATACGTGAAAAATGCAATTTATCAGAAAAGAACGAGATTTCAGGGAAATGACCGTGAATTTATTTAAAGTAGACTAAAATTAGTCTATAAGTGATATGAGATGTCAAAATTTCATTTTCGTTATACGTGGGATAACTTAATAGTTATACGAGAAGTCTAAAAGTTACGTGATTAAGCAAAAATGTAGAACGTACAAGGTTAATTTATTTATGGTCAAAGGAGGAGGGAAATATATTTGACTTTTATAAAAAAATATAAAAGTGTCTAAACATCTTAGAAAATACAGTGCATGAATGGTTAAGTCTGAGTCTAAGTAGAATTGTTTAAAACGTAAGTTTAGTCTCGTACGGCTCAGGGTTTATTTGGTAACATTTAATTTAAAAATTCTCTAATTGATTATGAGTGATCTAAAAATTAATCTGATGTGTAGAAAATTGTCAGAGTTGGTTTTTGTTATGCGCGGGATGTTTAAATGGTGCTCCGACCAAAACGAAACTTTAAGACGATGTTTTCTTAATAACTTTTGCGAAGATGATCTAACGATTGTCAAACTCTCAGGTTATTACTAAAATAAATTAACTTACGAGAATGTGAAATAAAAATTTCGGGAGTGAATAGTAAAAAGTGAATAGTAACAGTGAATAGTAAAAATGAATAGTTACCCGAAAATGCGAATTGTTACAAAATATCTTTTCCATACTTATCTAATACAAAACGATAAACCGACTAATCAACTAGCAGTGGTTACAAATATACTATCCGTGGTTACACAAATACTACTAGCCTTGGTTTGACTCAGCAGTGGTTTCCTTCTTCTACCCGTGATTTCATTTACTCTAGCAGTGGTTCCATACTTAGAATAATTCTTGATCATTGGAACCTAAAACCCAATAGAGAGTTTCATACCATGCCCTGGGAGCTTGTTTTAAATCATAAAGGGCTTTGTCAAGCTTGCAGACATAGTCAGGGAATTCACTACTCTCAAAGCCAGGAGGTTGCTGAACATACACATCTTCCTTGAGTTTACCATTCAGGAATGCACTTTTTACATCCATTTGGTAAACTTTGAAGTTCATGTAGGTAGCAAATGCAAGGAAGATCCTGATGGCTTCCATTCTTGCAACAGGAGCAAATGTCTCATCATAGTCAATGTATTCTTGTTGACTGTAACCTTTGGCTACAAGTCTGGCTTTGTTTTTAATGACACTGTTGTTTTCATCACTTTTGTTTCTGAAAACCCACTTCATTCCTATGACAATGACATCCTAAGGACATTTGATCAAGGTCATGACCTTGTTTTTATCAAACTGTTGAAGTTCTTCTTGCATGGCCTGAACCCAGCTTGGGTTTTTTAGAGCCTCACTGATAATTTTGGGTTCTATTTCTGATAGGTAATCAGCATATAGACATTCATTTGTTGAAGCTGCGGTTAGTTTAGCAGCCATGCTTCTTGTAAGCATGCCCTCAATGGGTTCACCAATGATGTTTACAAGCTCAATGTCCTGAGATTTTCTCCATTTACTTTGTGGTCTAGGATCTGAGCTTGAAGGGGTCACTGGAGACTCAGGAGTGGGTTCAGGTGCAGGAGCCACATAATCATTTAGATCATCTGTTGAGATGTCTTTTTCAGGTTGGGGTTCTTGAATCACCGGTTCCTGAACATTTGGTTCAGTATTACCTATCCCAGCAGGGACGGACTGATTAATTATCAATGAATTCACTGATAGTTGGTTGGGGAAGGTTGTGAGGTAAGACATAATAGGAGATGTCAGCATCAACTTGGTATGAGAAATTGATTTCAGTGTTATACTCATCTGGATGATATCTTGATGAGTTATCAATTCTTATTTCCTCCACTGAGGTGTTGGTGAACCTGATGCTTTCAGAACTTTCATCAAAGGTGACATGAAAGGTTTCCTCAACTTGTTGTCTCCTTGTGTTAAATACCCTGGAGGCTTTGGAGATCAGTGAGTAACCTAGAAAGTATCCATCATCAGCTTTAGCATCAAACTTGCCTAGATGATCCTTGTGATTATGAATAAACACAAGACATCCAAACACATGAAAGTAGCTGATATCATGAAGTCTACCTTTGAATATCTCATATGGGGTTTTGTTATGTCTTTTGACAATGATTGACCTGTTTTGAGTGTAACAGGCTATTTTGACTGCTTCAGTCCAGAAATGTTTGATAGAGCTGAGCCATTTAACATAGTTCTAGCAGCCTCAATGAGAGTTATGTTTTTTCCTTTCAGCTACCCCATTTTGTTCAAGGGTGTAAGGAGATGAAAAGTTTTGGGAGATTCCATTTTCATCGCAGAAATTCTCAAGCTCTTCATTTATGAACTCAGTACCATTGTCAGTTCTCATTTGTTTAACAGTAATGTCATTATGGTTTTCAATGTTCCTGATGAATGACTTTATTGTATTAGTGGGGACTGAGGATGTGGAAGTCTCAGTGGGTGTAGACTCTTGTTGGATTGGTTTTGTTGGTCTTTTCAGGATGTTTCTACCAAGTCCAGACCTTTCTTTTGGTGAGTGAGGATTGAATTGTAGTGGAGTAAGCTCTGAGCTTGGTGCAGCACCCTGAAGAGATTTCAGGGGTGGAAGCGGTGCATTAGATTCTGCTTCAGACTCAGAGATGTGTTCAGTACTGCTGGGCACATCAGGGAGTCCAAGCATGCTCTTAAGAGCTTGACTCTCAGGCTCTAGTATTTTTCCAGAATCGAAATTTGGAAGCTTACTCTCAGGGTTTACCCGTTCAATCCAATTACTGGGCTTGGGAATTGTCAACATATTGGTAATCGTGCCACTGGACACAAATGGCTTTGGACTCTGGTCTTTGTTGTGAGAGTCAGGGAGATGGTCTTCACCTATGACTCTCTTTTTGCTACTGGGGGGACCCACAACATCAAAGACCCTTGGATTCTTAGCAGTCCAACTTTCAATGATATCTTTTCCCCGTTTTAAGTTTATCTTGAAGAGTCTGATTTTGTTTAACTAGTTCAGTGTTTTGAATTTGCAAAGTGATAGCCTGAAGCTTATTTTGTTTTAAAAGAACATCCCTACACTTGTTCAGTTCAAAACTTAGCTTGTTATATTTTGAAAAAAGATTTAATCATTGCTCTTCTACAAGCTTAAGGTCAACATTGATATAGTTCATATAAGACTGCCAATCAAAGTCATCATCCATAGAAAGCAAATATTTACCTTCTTAATTGTGATGTTGACCCATTCTCCATTCCTGGCATGATTTTTCCCAACAGCTATCTTGTCCTCTTCTAAGAGGGCCATTAGTGCGCTGACATGCACCATTTCATCATCTGATGAGACTGGCTCTTCATCCCAGTCGAAGGTTTCAGCAACAAGGCATTTGTTTTTACCCTGCACAGATTTAACATTGTTTGTTGTTTCTGAGGGACTGGCCTCAAGTAATGCAAGCTTAGCTTTGACTTTCCTATACTTAGCTTCAAAATCTATAGTTTTGTTTTGATCATATTTGTTTTGAAAATTTTGATGAGACTGATAGATTTTTGGTTGAAATTTACGAAAGCCTGAGGACAGATTTGACCCTGATGGTTTGTAAGAGGGTTCAGAAATTGTTTTTGAAAAACAGTCTTTTGCAAAATGACCTCTTTTGTGACACTTAAAGAATTCAGTGTCCTCATTTTCTTTAGCATTTGAAAAACCTTTGTTTCTTTTTATAAACCTTCGAGAGTTAGCAAGGGGTGCCCTTTCCTGAAATTCAATGTTCAGGTCATTTAGGTACTCCTCACTTGATCTCTCATCAGGCTCATCATTTGAATTTTCCTGAAAATCTTGAACCACACTGTTAGAATAAAAAGCTGTAGAAATTGGTGTTGAAGTCGTGGTCAGGGACTTCTTGACTTCCTGAGACTTCTTCAAGTCAGGATATCGTCTATTGATGAGGTTTTCCCCATAGACAAATTTCCCATATATATCAGGAAGTTCAAGATTTTGGATATGATTAGCATTCCTAAGTCCCTGAGAGAAATTTAGCCACTTTTCAGGAAGACTATTGACAAAACCAACATTGATTTCATTTTTGGACAACTTAACACCATCATTTGATAGTTCATTTAACAAAGTTTTGTATCGGGTGTAAGTTTGAGACAGAGTTTGTTTAGCTGTACTACAGCTTATAACTGACTCCATAATATCATCAGGAAGACATGATATGATGATACTTTTGAGTCTTTGGTCTTGGTTGACCACTCTTCTCTCATCCTGAGTCCACTGAGCTTCAGGTTTAGGCAAACCTTCAGTAGTCTTTGGGATAAATGGACCTCCATTAATACACTTGATGTAATAAGGTTCCATCTCAATCAAATAGCAAAACATACGCCTTTTCCATTTGTTAAATTTACCAACTTCAAGTCTAGGGGCAACAGCTGAATAAGCTCCACCCTTTTTGTCGACTAGTTGGGGTACATCAATTTCAGCCATTAGGATCCTGATTTAAAAACAATTTTAAGAAGCCTTGAAAAGGGGTTTTATAATCATACTGCTCTGATACCACTTGTTGTTCCCTATTCACTAACGTATACAAAAAGTTAAGTACTCAAAACAAACTTAATAGTGAATCAATGACTGAAATACAATGTAAGGAAAACACACTGATAAATTTTTAACATAATATTCTTTATTAGAAATCAATCAAAAAGAATACATTACCCAAGTACTTGCGGAATAGTACTTGGGATTGAAATGACAAAGGGTTGTAACTCCTCACGAAGCTCGGGCTAAGTCTGAGCACAACTACTATGGAACCACTGATCTATCTTAGGGACTGAGTTGTATTTGGAGGAGTGAAAGATGGCTTGTGTGTGTGTGTGTGTTTTTTACAATTCACAAGCTTAAATCTTTCACTCCATCTTTAAGCTATTTATACAAGTATGAGTTTAACTTTATCCTAAATGACAAACTGACAATTTTTAGAAGACAAAATACTGATGTATTTTGTCTATGTTTACAAAGACTATATTAAGTAAGAGACAAGGCTGCTTTCCATAAGTCAGTGATGACACTGAGCCTGATAGTTTGCCATTCATGGAAAGTTGACTTTGGTTGATAAGGACTTCGTCTTATCTGATTCAAACTTATCCCGCCTTATCCCGCTCATTCTTCAGTCTTCATTGCCTTCAATCTTCTACTTCAGTTTGTCTTCAGTGTAAGTAGTTGGTGAGAAGTTTAGGGATTCAGTGAGTTATTGTCATCACTCACTGAATCCACCATCTTCTTCTTGACTCAGTCTTCACCCCTTAAGTTCCACCTTACTGAGTGGAGAGACTTCTTCTTCGCCTCTTACTAAGTATCCTGAAGATGGCTCACTGAGAGACTATGCGCTCAGTGACCTGTTAATGTTAAAGGGACAACACTTAGGGTATTTTCTATTCAAATCCTAGACTTAAGGGTTTGGGCATTACTGAACCCAACACAAAGGCTTCCAGGAAATTATACTCAGGTGTTACTGATGTTCTCTGGGATCAGCACGTTGAGCAGCTTCAAGTTATGCTGACTTGAAATCTGAAGTGCTTACGTTCAATGGCAACACTGATGAGCACAGGGAGCTAATGTATCAACATCTGCACAGACTTGATGAAAACCTGGTTAAATTTCTCAAGCACCTTCAGGGTTGTGGCACAAAGATAGATGAAATCAGGGACTCTGTCAAAGAAGACCCAGCACTCAACTCCAAAGTGCTGGAGGCTACTGAGGCTTACATGAAGAATTCTTCTAGCCTCACTGAACTAATCGACATGCTCAAATCTGCCAATGTTCAGGTGTTGATCCCAGTTGAGCAAACGATCTAATATAGAAACTGACTTGTAACAAAAGCTTATCAAGTATTATGCGGAATTTAATACTTAATCTTAAGAAGAAGAACAGTAAACATTCAACACCTCAATATTATTTATCAATACGAATACTCTTACAGTATTAGGGTTTTGCAACCTTGAAGTGTATCGACCTTAGATATAAAACATACGTATATCTAACCTAACCTAGGACCTCCTTTTATAGGCTAAGGAGTCATGTACAATATACAATACGTAACCTACAAGATAAATATCTTTTCCATATTTATCTAATACAATAAACTAACCGACTATACAAGACTAGCAGTGCTTACTATATATTATCCGTGGTTACACAATACTACTAGCCGCGGTTGTCTTCATCCGTGGTTACACTCTTCAGTCCGTGGTTACATCAAGCCTGTCCGTGGTTCCAGTACTTAGAGTAATTCTTGATGCAAGGAACCTAAAACCCAACAATCCTACCCTAAACTTGATAAATTCCAACAGAATTCTCAAGTTTTCTTTAAGCTCAAAACATCTGAATTGGAGGATGTAGCCAAACACTTACTAGCTTTAAGTATCTTCTCATACTTCCGCAACAAATCATAAGCTTGACCATCATAAGATACTAACATCTTGATACAACCAGGCTTCAACATCTGAGCAATTATTCCTGGATGCTTATTCATTTGAGGATAATCACCTTCTACAAGCATATGAATAACCTTTCCAGAAACAGTTAAAACATGAACTCCACAAGTTTGATATAAAAACCATCTAGTAACTTGACCATTGTAGAGTCCTTGCCATTCAGGTTCATCATGAGTAGGTTCAAATAGAATCTTCAAATTATGATAAACCAGCCTCTCATGATAATCATTTAGATGTACTTCACCAAATTTATTCTTGTAAAGTATCCAAAGATTCATCAAATCATCTCTATCAAAATACTGAAGCATCTGTGAAAATTTATTATACTCAGAAACTTCATTGTTGAGTCTTTGAATTTTCCAAACTCCTTCACTTCCAATTATTAGCTTAAACTCATAAGAAATGATTTGATTTACATCTTCAACAACTTTCAATCTTTTAGAATCAGATGTCTCCTGAACCTCAGATTTTCTCTTTCTTTTACTTTGAATCCATTCATCATCTTTTTTAATCCACTCTTCTTCCTTTTTAGAATTCATTGGACAGAAATCATCTTTATTAATCCTCATACATCTCTCATAAATTTCCAAAATTCTTTCAAATGAACACCTACTGAGATTATCAGAAACATATATGCCTGAATTCTTAATAATCTTCATCAATACATTCCTCATCTGAGCCATAGTAGGAGGTTTCTTTCTTATAACCTGTTTCTTTGTTTTGCTCACATTCCTTGCCCATCCATTCATCAATCTAGCTTTCTCCTCATCATTCAACAGTTTCCATTCTTGTGCAGTAAACTCATCAAGTATTTGTAAAGAAGCTTGAAGATAGTTTTGTGATTCATACCATATAGCTAACCATCTCTCACTAGCTTCCTCTTCTTCTTTCTTTCTTTTATCCAAAGCTGCTTGGTCTTCAGCTAACAAATTTCTTCCATACTCTTCATCATAAGCTTCTTGTTCTGCTTTATTTTTAAACTTCAGTACTACCTCTTTACCTTTCCCAACATCAGATTGAACCACTTTCTTCTTTAAAGGTTCACCAATAACCAAACTTTTAACTCTGGGTTTAGTAGCAGTAGACTGACCAGATAAAGCAGGTGCAATGATAGGTGTAGGAATAGATGATGTTTTGCTCAGATTAATCAATGTACTTGCAGCTTCTTTCTCTACTTCTTTAGGCTTAGGTGGTAATATAGAGAGAGTTGTGACAACAGTGGAAGTGGTTATGATAGCAGTGGGTGTGACAGTAGTAGGAACAATAGCCAAGTCTGAAACTGCATCAGTGGTTACAAGAGTACTAACCATGGTTTCAGGTATACTATCAGTTGTTGTGTTCTGCACTACTTCAACATTCTTCAATTTTTCAAGAACAACTTCATTCCCATCTTTATCAGAAACCAAAAAATCTTGATCTCCACTATCAACATCTTCTTCGATAGGTACACTAACAGATACATCCACAGCCTCCCCTGAATTCATGCCATCACTCCTCCCCTGTTTGGATACATCCTTCGCATTCAGAGCAGTAGAGGAGTCCACCTTCTTTTTCTTTCTTCTCATAGCTTTCAAAACAGCAACTCCAGGTCTTTTCACTTTCTCCAAAACCAATACTCTATGCTTCAACCTCCGAATATCCTTACCCTGAAACACAGCTAACTCCTGTAGACCTGAAATTGTATTCTCCATTTTGGCACAAGTAGCCGTCAATTCATTTAAACGTTCAAGAATATCCTCCCCACTTCGACCTGTGTGAACTGGTCCGAGAGGTGGTTCATTGGAAAAGTCATCATGTACAAAGTCATTAACCGTCAATTCAATGTCAGGTTCCAATCTATCCTCATCACTTCGAGCTGTGTTAACTGCTCCGAGAAGTGAATCCTTCGATATAGAAGACATAGCACCAGACCTAGCCTGATCATCTATGTACCCTTTAGCAGCCAGTTGGCTAGGGGTTCCTCCACATGTGTTAAGTTCCAAAGAACCCTCCACATTAGGAGTTGCCAATGGGTGGGTCTTATTGATGTTTCCACTATCCTGACCAGCATCAAAGCATGAATCAGTAGTGAAAGCCCTTCCAATCATGTCACCTCCACTCCATGTGACAACCTCATTAACCATACCACTAACACTAGCCTGAGGAAGCTTAGTGCCCTGTGTTCTCCTAGTCCATGATGCAAGACCTTCATCAAACTCAGAATCAGTAGGCAAAGTAAGCATGTGAGGAAATAAAGGAACATCTCTAATGACAACATTCTGTGGCTAATTCCTCATATGGGCAAAAACTCTAGGAAGCATATGATGTACTTCATACACTCTAGCATGTTCAACAGGTTCCACTATTTGATGTTCCACAAGCAGTTGAACAAACCTAGGATACAAATAGTATTTACCCTTCTTCCTAATGTTCTGTACTAACCCCTCATATATCATCCTAGACCAGTTAAATTTCCTTCCCTCAGACAAACAAATAATAGCAGAAGCAATTTTTGAAGGAAAGTCATTAAAGCCTGTGGTCTTGTTACTCATACACATCAACAAAGTGTGAATCAAAAACTTCCATTGTTGTGAAAACAAACTCTTAAAAAATTGTACCTTTTCACCTCTGTATGTATATCCTAATCTCTCTAAACCAGCAAAAATCTCAACATCGGAAAGATTATCAACACCATCAGCATCATCAAGCTTTAAAACTTCTCTAATTATCTCCTCAGTAACAGAGATAGCATTCTCATCCACAACAGTATTAAACACCACCAAACCATCAACCTCTTCAAGTGTAGCATTTCTCCAGAACTGATGTATGTAGGCTTTAAGAATGGTAGGTTCAACTGTTAAAGCATAGTGAATGGGACTGTGAACTAGGAAATCAATCATTTGATGAAACCCTTCAGAGCGAGCATCCTTAAGGAGTACTGCAACAAGATTATGTGAAGTGGAATACTTTTCAGCCATTGTGATTAATGATAGATATGAAGTGGGTTTTGTGAATAAATCAAAGAAAGTGATTAGGGTTAAAGTTGAGCGCCAATTGGAAGTGGTTAGAAGATCAAATAAAGTGATCCATCCGTGATTTTGGGAGAGATATATACTTTTGCCAAAGTGTCGAAACAACCCCTGTAGTATCCAAAACACAGTATCATACTATCCGCGGTTCCATAACTGCTATCCGCGGTTGTAACAATCCAACAGTGGATACAGATGATCACTCCTCCAAAGATCCACTAGATAGAGCAAGTAAGACAGTGTTGAAATCAAGAAAGAGCTCACACAAATATGAAGGATTACAAAAATTATATATATATATATATATATATATATATATATATATATATATATATATATATATATATATATATATATATATATATATATATATATTTTTCAACAAACACAAGCAACTCACACACCAGCTCCTATGTATACAAATCCTTCATACCTGCAAGTCAAAAACACAAAACACACAGAGACAAAGATTATTGTTGTCAGTGGTTAGGAATAGCCAGAAGTGTTTACAAAAAACCTATCCGCGGTTTAGAACAGGTAAGTCAATATAGTCAACTTCTAGAACTTATCTCAGTCCAATACCCAAGAAACCCATTAACTCTCCAACCACATTTAACCTGCCCCATATTTACTTCAATAACCCTAATCTTCACTTATAAAAAGAACCCTTAATCTCATATAACGCACACACCAATCCAAATCAAAACCCTAATTGCTCCAAAAACCCCAATAATGAGTAGCTCCAACCCAATCATTCTCTCATCAGATGACAATACCTCCTCCAACAGCAGTCTGGAGAGATGGAAAAAGAACTATTTGGCAAGCAATCCAAGCGAAGGAGAGAATATCTCTTCTTTAAGTTCGTATGTATCACCCTATGAAGATACAGACGAAGAAACATCTCCCATGACAGTCAGTGCACCGCCACAAGAATCCTATCCATGGCGATTTGACATACCTCCACAAGATCCACGACCATTAAAATCCCCATTTCTTCCATCATCAGAAGATGATAGTGTAGTGAATCCAAGTGATGCTTCAGAAGACTCTGATGACTCTTCTAAGAAGAGGACTTCAAACCCCAAACCTTCATCATCCAACCCTCAACCAAGACCACGAGCAAGAAACCCACCACTCCCTAAGGACAGAGAGGTGGTTCTTGGTCTTTCTGCACCAAGTTGTGGTGCTTCTTCACACATCGTAACAAGGAAGGGAAAAAGGAAGATGGAGTAAGTTGCTGAATGGTGGAAAGTGTAGATGGAGCACAAGAAGAATATCATATCATCCATCTATCTGCCACAATCAGCTTCAGCTTCTTCGTTTGCATCAATCCATCCTTCCCATTTTGATCCTTAGCTGCTTCGTCGTACTGGTCATGCATATGATAAATGCATATCCAGCATTTAAACGATATAAGCAAGGATAGTAGTAGTAGAAATATTAGTAGAAAATCATGTATAGATGTAGTCTTTAATTAGCACTTGAAGGTTCATTGTAAGCTGTAAGCTGTAAACTGTTTTGTTGAATGAACAATGTAACTTCAGTACTTCTGGAATCTCTATAATGATTTGTCTTTTATCTGCACAATGGTTAGTGGAAACACAGAACAACTAGCAGTGGATTGATTAACTCTATCAGTGGTTAGAAACAACACTATCAGTGGATAGAAACAGAGATAGCAATACTAAGATTACATAATAACAGTCCAATACTTATACAAACTGATACAAAACAATTTGAGAGTTTAGAGATTAATCATGCCAATACTAACAACAAGATACTGAAACCTCCCCACATCAAAAGCTTTGGTGAGAAGATCAGCAACATTGAAATCAGTATGGATTTTTACCATTTGAATCAACCTTTTCTCATTACAATCTCTAATAAAGTGATGTCTTATCTCAATATGTTTAGTTCTAGAATGTAAAACAGGATTTTTGATAATGCAAATTGTACTGTTATTATCAATGTAAATCTTAGTATGCATGAAATTGTACCCAAAATCCAGCAATTGATTCTGTATCCAAAGAACTTGACCACAGCAACTAGCAGCAGCCACATATTCAGCTTCATTTGTAGAATTTGCCACAATAGTTTGCTTTTTACACTGCTAAGAAATTAATCTGCTTCCCAAGAACTGACATCCTCCAGTGGTAGACTTCCTATCCAGACTAGCTCCAGCATAGTCACTATCAGTGTAGGCCACCAAATCAAAAGGGGAATCCTTAGAGTACCAAAGGCCCAATTTAGAATGACCTTTCAAATATCTAAAGATCCTCTTAACAGCATTCATGTGTGAGGTATTTGGTGTTACTTGAAATCTTGCACACACACATACTGAGAACATAATGTCTGGCCTAGATGCAGTAAGATACATCAAAGATCCAATCATGGATCTGTACAACTTCAAATCAACTTTGGGACTTCCATCATCTGGTAGCATAGATTTCTGAGTCTCCATAGGTGTACTTGCACTCTTTACATCTTGAAACCCAAACTTCTTCAACACATCTGCTACATACTTGTCTTGACTAATGAAGATACCATCAGTCCTTTGTTGAACCTGTAGCCCCAAAAAGAAAGTGAGTTCTCTCATAGAACTCATCTGAAACTTATCATGCATAAGTTTCTCAAAATCTCTGCATAGCTCCTTGTTAGTAGAGCCAAAGATGATATAATCTACATAAACCTGAACCAGTAAAATATCATCTTTGTGCTTTCTAATGAACAAAGTTTTATCAATCAGTCCTCTTTTAAACCCATTGTCCATCAAATAAGTAGATAGACATTCATACCATGCCCTAGGAGCCTGATGCAATCCATACATAGCCTTCCTCACCCTATAAACCTTGTCAGGATGACCAGGATCTTCAAAACCAGGAGGTTGACAAACATAAACCTCCTCATCAATAGTGCCATATAAAAATGCACTTTTAACATCCATCTGATACACAACAAAATTCTTGAATGAAGCATAAGCCAAAAACAATCTAATAGCCTCTATCCTTGCAACTGGTGCAAATACTTCATCATAGTCCAAACCTTCAGTTTGTGTGTATCCTTGAGCAACCAACCTTGACTTGTTCCTCACAACAATTCCTCTTTCATCCCTCTTGTTTCTGAACACCCATTTAGTCCCAATAGCCCTCTTCCCATTTGGAAGATCAACCAATGTCCAAACCTCTTGAAGTTTGAACTGAAGAAGCTCTTCTTGCATTGATTCTACCCAACCTTCTTCTGATAAAGCTTCTTCCACTCTCTTGGGCTCCTTTTGAGACAGAAAACAAGCAAACAAGCAATTTTGCAGATCTTTATGACTGTTTTTTTTGTGAAGAGATCTTGCAAAGAACCCATGTTCAGGAAAGGGTTCAGTGTTCTTTACCCTGCTTCTTGTTTGAACAGGAGTATTCAAATTTCCAAGAATCTGTTCCTTGGGATGAATCTTGTGACTTCTGGTAGTAGTAATTGGACTTTCATTAATTACAGTTTCCAAATTAGACAAATCAGCATTGAAGAATTCATCCATGTCTTCATCATCAGTAGGAGTATCAATCTCTATTAAATCAGGCATATTAGGATCATGAGGATACTCCTCATCACCAAATAGTGGCTTTGGATGTGGTCCAAAGAAAGTACTATCACCAGTACTTGTAGCTGGAATTTCACTTGAACTATCAGTGGTAGAAGATGGCTTGTCAGCGGTTACAGTTGGCCTATCAGTGCTTTCAGTAGGCTTAGCAGTGCTTGCAGACTGCTTTTTCTTCTTTTCAATTTCTTCTACCGACACTGAGTTATCTTTCAACAACTCATCCTTATCTTGATGATGATCAACATTTCCTCCAGTATTCAGTACATCATTATCAGAGGGACCTTGCTTGTGTATGATGGAAGGAACAAAACCAGCTTTCCACTTTTCAACCAAATAGAACTCCTTTGGAGAATCAGCTTCCTTTGAAGATGTATCTACCTCAGAATCCTTTTGTATACCTGCATCAGCATTAGTGGAAGTTCCTGCAATGATAGGCTCATAATTCATAGATTTGGTTAGCATATCAATGTTAAACAGCCAGTCTGGTCCTTTGGTCTCAACACTAGGAGTCTTTTCACTGAATTGAACATGTAGGTTCTCTTCAACAAGTCTTGTCCTCCTATTGTATACTCTAAAGGCTTTACTATTTGTAGAATAGCCTAAAAAGTATCCATCATCTGTTTTTTCTTGAAACTTGCCTAGGTAGTCTATGGTATTCAAAATGGTAACAGGACACCCAAAAGGTTTTAGGAATGCAATCATTGGCTTCCTATCATGTAACAGCTCATAGGGGGTCTTGTTATGAGGCTTCACTACCTTACTTCTGTTTTGCACATAACATGCAATTCCTACAGCTTCAGCCCAAAAGGTAGTTGGTAACTTAGACTCTGACAACATGGTCCTAGCAGCCTCAATTAGTGTTCTATTTTTCCTTTCAGCTACACCATTCTGTTGTGGTGTTCTAGCAACACTAAACTGTCTTTCAATACCTTTAGCTACACAGAACTGATTCATCACATCATTCTTAAACTCAGTTCAATTATCACATCTGATTACTTTGACCTTATGATTTACTAGATTTTCTATCTTAGTAATGAAACTCTTAAGAATCTCACTAGTCTCACTCTTAGCAGCCAAAAAGTATACCCAAGAAAATCTACTATAATCATCAGTGATAACTAGGCAATACTGCTTATGGTTCAAGCTTCTAACAAAGGTAGGTCCAAATAAGTCCATATGAAGCATAAACAGTGGTTGTGTTATGGTGTTTACAGTTTTGGTCTTACAAGAGGCTCTATGTTGTTTTCCTTTTTGACAGGCTACACACAGTTCCTTACACTCAAAAACCTTTGAAGGTAACCCTCTCACTAAGTTTCCTTTTACCAGTTTATTGATTGTTTTGTAATTGAGATGACCTAGCCTTCTATGCCACAATTTTGACTCATCAACAGATGCTTTAGCAAACAAACATAAGGACCTATTAGGAAGAACGTTTTTAAGATCAAAACAATATATATTTTCCTTCCTAGGTACCCTAAGTTGTATAAACTTCTCATCAGGCATCTTAAACTCAGGAGATAACACCACACACTCAGTTTCCCCAAAAAGTACCCAGTTTTTCTTATCACACATTTGAGAAACACTGAATAAATTGTACTTAAGTCCCTGTACCAGATAGACTTTTTCAAAGTCTAGATTCCCTGTTCTGATTGTGCCTCTGCCAAGTATCTTTCCCCCCTTTGGATCATTGCCAAATGCTACATATCCTCCATCATAAGCTTCAAAATCTTCCAGATTGCTTCCATCCCAAGTCATGTGCCCAGAGCAACCACTATCAAAAACTCCTTTATCTTTTAGCTCAGTTTGAAGATTGCCCTGCACATAAAATTACACAAGTTAGTTCCTCTTGTGGACCCAAGCCAGTACTGACTTGGGTCTGCCCTGTGCATCAAAATATTCAAATTTGTTTAGTTCCATTGATGCACAGTTGACATGTGGTAAAACCTTGGTCTTAGGCTTCCATTGCCAACTTGCTGAGGCCTTAACAGCATAAAAATGATTTCCAACCACTGTATCAGTTATCACCTTTGGAATTTTTAAAACTTCTTTTGAATCAGTGGTGATATTTTGCTTAACAGTAGTTTGATTCTGCTTAGCCGTGTTTACATTTTGCTTAGCAGTGGTTGGAACCCATTTAGGTGTAGCAGTGACTATAGATTTTGTATTCCCATTCCTCATCAGCACTGCTCTTGGAATCATGTTACTATTAGGATGAGGGTTTGTTTTTCTTGAAAAGTTTTGATGATTTACCCTCCTCCAATGATTCCAAACTTGTGGTCTGTTTTTATGACAATTTCTCTGTAAGTGTTCAAAACTACCACACACAAAACAAGCCTTTTTAACACATTGAAACTCATCACCTAATCTGTTAGAAATTAGACCATTTAAGCTTCTTTGATTACCCCTAGGTTTATATTGTTTCATCTGGTCCCTAGGAATTTCCCTGTACTCTACAACTTTCTTGGTAACATTAGCTCCAAATCTAGGTACAAGGTTGACTTGCTTAGAATCAAATTTCTTAACTGTCTCTATCTTTTCAGACTTAGTTGATTCAGTTCTATCATTCTCAGAATCTGATTCCCAATCTTCTATTATGGGAGCATCAGATAACTTATCAGAACTTATCTTAGGTGTTTCAGTCTTATTTATCTCTTCAACAGGTTTGTTAAAACTGAATTCACTACTAACTGACAGTTCTTTAGCAGGTGGTGCATGTTTCATCAAAGGGGGTGGTGGCATATTATTGTATCCTGAACCAGTACCATCTTTGAACAGTTTTTGACCTATTGGCTTCATTACTAGATCAGAAGCATATTGTGTTTTAGCAACCCTAACAACATGTTTTTCTTTTTCATCTAGGGCCTTTAGTTTTACACTCTCTGCCTCTGCTAGTTTATCTTTAAGCATTTTAATCTCTCTGTTTGTAAGATCAATTTCACCACCTAGTATATTGATCTTTTCTACATACTCAAACTCACATTTAATACAGAATTTTAGCTTCTCTTCCACACCCTCTAGACCAACTCTATATCCTAAGTTATCTAGAGTCAATCTCTCTACTTCTTTTCTCATACTCTCAGTGATAGCCTTTTGAGATTCTAAGTTATCAGAACATGATTTAAAAGAACAAGTAGATGTTTTAGAATCATTAGATACCTCAGAATTTGAACCAGAAGATGAAGCATAGGCCATTAGAGCAAAGTTATGCTCTTTTGAAGCTTCACTAGCAAGAAAAGCTGCATTTGGACCTTCTTCAATCTGATCACTCCAATCATAATCACCAAGCCCATCCTGAGCAACCAAAGCTGAAGAAGCAGCAGGCTCTTCTGTTGTCTTCTTAATGCTTTCAATTCTTTTAGGAGCTCGACATTCCCTAGCAAAATGACCTTTCTTCTTGCAGTTAAAGCACTCCATCTTGCTTTTGTCGAATCCAGCTCTCCTTTGACCATCATACCTAACATGTCTTCCAGTCCTCCTCAGAAACTTCCTTTCTTGGAGAGTCAGCATTGCCATTTGCCATTAAAGGTTAATTTCATCAAGATCATCAGGATCAATTTGATCTAGATCTTGATTCAAAACATCAACACTAGTAGTTAAATCTGACAGAAAAGCACAAATTGCACCATCACTGACATTATCACTAACAGTGGTATTGTTTGCAATAGCCGTGGTTATACCATAAGCAGCAGTGGATACATCTTGTGGGCTTTTGTGATTAGTGGATACAAAAGCAATGTTTTGATTAGAAGAAGATGAGTGAGAAAAGTTATTCTCAGACTCATAAACCTTCAAGTTATTGAAGAGATTGTCTAGAGTCATTGTAGCAAAGTCCGTCTTATTTCTCCACACAATTGTATGAATAGCCCAATCAGATGATAAACTCCTAATGAACTTCAAATTAATATCTTCTTGAAGGAACTTGTAACCCACTGACTTCAGTTGACTGATAAGTTTTTGAAGTCTATTGTATGTTCCATCAATCTTTTCTCCACTAAGAGCAGTGAAGGTTTCAAATTGATGCTTGAGCATATTCATCCTTGACTTCTTTGTAGCTTCATTACCAGCAAACCTTAATTCAAGAGCATCCAATAATTCTTTAGCAGATTCATATTGATCAAAGTCCAAGGCAAACTCATTTGGTATTCCCATAGAGAGAATACTGTGAGCTTTGATCTCCATTTTCCTTTTAGCTTTATCAGGTTCACTAATAATAGCAACCTCCTTTCCATCCACACCCTTCAAAGGAAGAGTGTCTCCTTTTTCAACAACATCCCAGAGAGCATAATCAATCATACGAATGTATTGCCTCATTCGCATCCTCCAGATTTGATACTCACCATGTTTGAGCATGGGCACTTTTGAAGCAGTCACCATGTGAGTTTCGTCAGACATCTTAACTTACTTGAATAAAGATTAACAGACTTCTTCTTGGTTACAGTTTCTAGATCACAAGCTCTGATACCACTTGTTGGGTTTTAGGTTAAACACACACACACCTTTAGACTACATTATGGAAGACTTATATTTTAAAACCTACACCCCATGTCCTCTTTATATACTAGAAGATTAGGGTTTACAAAATACTACGAAGGACTAAATAATAAATCTTCTTTTGCAAGCAAGTCCTTCCATCTTTTTGTAGATTTCTTCTTTGTCACTTTAAGTCCCTTTGTTTCATTCTTGTATTTATTTTGTCTCATCAAATCCAAGGAACCTAAAACCCAACAATCTTCCCCTATTTGATGATGACAAAACAAACAAAGTCGTGTACGAACTTCCCTAGACGAAGTAGCAGAAGTTGAGATGTAAACATCTCCCTAAATGAAACAAATCTTGTCTTCCTTTGTCTTCCCCTTAATCCATGCCATCGCACTCCAATATTTCGTCCCCTTTTTGTTATCAACAAATAGAGAATATAAGCAGTAGAAACTTCCCCTTAAGTGATGCATGAAAATTATCCTTCAAATCAGTAAGCTCTATGTAATGATCACTAGTGAAGAAAACCAAGTATAACTAACTTGATAAAGAAGTAGAATAACCCAAACTTGTGTCTTATGTCTTGTTTATCCACGTGACGTTGAACTCATACTAACACCATATAAGTAGACCGCAATCTCTTGACAAAATCCTCATCTTCAATGAGACACTGAGCACTACAATGTAACTCCTTTAAGTGATAGTTAACTAGGTCTTCATCCATCCACCCCTTGACCTATGAAAACTAGATTTTGCAAGTCTTCATCAACATCCTTTAAGCACGAACAAGTTATCTCCAAAGTGTAACACCCACTTTGAGATATGATAAGAGCACAAACCTGTGAAACTCAACTACAACATCAAATCAGTGATATTCAACCGTCTTCGTAATCAACTAGTCCAATAAACCAAATACGAGCCTTTTTAAAACCTTTAAGATCAAATAACCAAACTCCTTGTGTGTGTGAACCAAAATCCCATGTGTGTGTCACCAAAAATATCAGTACCAAAAACATGTACAGCTTCCCCTCAATTCCAAAACCTCATTAGCATAAACGAATAATGCAAGAAACACCAGCAGTGGAATTGAGATAACACTAGCAGTGGTTTCGAGAAAACACTAGAAGTGGTTTCAGAAAAACACTAGAAGTGATTTCAGAAAAACACTAGAAGTGGTTTCGAGAATACACTATCAGTGGTTTCAAGAATACACTATTAGTGGTTTCAGAATACACTATCAGTGGTTTCAAGAATACACTGTCAGTGGTTTCAAGAATACATTGTCAGTGGTTTCAGAAAACACTAGAAGTGGTTTCGTAAAAACACTAGGAAAGCTGCTTCTAACCATGAATCATAAACACCACACAATGTATAAACAACCTTCATCAAGAATTAGAACAAGTAACACAAATTCAAGAAGTTGAATATGCATGAAAACCCAAAAATTCAAATTATTAAACCAGTTTCTGAAAACCCTTCAGCAGCCAACTTCGACAATGAATAACTTTTTACTGGAAGCTCAGATCGAAAATCCCTTCGGTGAAAAGTTAGATGAATATATAGAGAACGTCCACCTGAAATTTCGTCACGATCCAACGGTTAACGAAAAAGTTATGATCGTTACAAAACAGTGCTGCAGAAACATGTACGAAAAATTTCAGCTTCGAATTTTTTCTTCTTTTCGCCATTCTTCGACCAATAAAACCTTGTGAATCCCTAGGTAACGAGCTCCCCAAGCTCTGATACCACTTGTTGATCCCAGTTGAGCAAACGATCTAATATAGAAACTGACTTGTAACAAAAGCTTATCAAGTATTATGCGGAATTTAATACTTAATCTTAAGAAGAAGAACAGTAAACATTCAACACCTCAATATTATTTATTAATACGAATACTCTTACAGTATTAGGGTTTTGCAACCTTGAAGTGTATCGACCTTAGATATAAAACATACGTATATCTAACCTAACCTAGGACCTCCTTTTATAGGCTAAGGAGTCCTATACAATATACAATACGTAACCTACAAGATAAATATCTTTTCCATATTTATCTAATACAATAAACTAACCGACTATACAAGACTAGCAGTGCTTACTATATATTATCCGTGGTTACACAATACTACTAGCCGCGGTTGTCTTCATCCGTGGTTACACTCTTCAGTCCGTGGTTACATCAAGCCTGTCCGTGGTTCCAGTACTTAGAGTAATTCTTGATGCAAGGAACCTAAAACCCCAACATCAGGGTCTTCAGTCCTCCATTCAATCTCTTCATACAACACTGGGTTCTTTGGATGCTCAAGTGACTACTTTGGCTAAGGCATCGTCTTCTATGGCCTGGAATCTTGGGCCTAGAATGACTGCTTTGGAAATATCTCAGGCTAATCTGGCAGAAAAGGTCACCAGTCTTCAACAGGATACAACTGACATCAAGGCTATGGTCACGGAGATATAACAAGCCTTCAAAGGTCAAGCAACTCCAACTCCCTCAGTATCCGAGGCAACTCTTGCTCTCACTGATGTTGCAGCAACAATTGAGGGGGAGAGAGCCACTGAAGAGACTCTCTCTCACACTGAGGGGGAGCCAGCTCAACCAGTTTCAGCAACACCCATATCATCAGTCCCACCAACAACAACAACAATAATGACAATGACAGTTGCAACACCCATCATGACAACAACACTTCCTTTGGTAGCATCCTCTTCATCAGGCCAGGATAAAGGAAAAGCCATAATGCAAACACCTGAGCCTGAGAAGATTCCCTATGTCATCGGCAACACTCAGTATCTGCTTACTCCACAACAGCTAAGTGCCTACCTTGCAAAGGAAGAAAGGAGAAAGAAACTAGCTGAGGAAGAAAGGAAAAGCAAAGAAGCACTGGTACAAGTTGTTGCTGAGGAAGCTGAAAATATTGGAATTGATCCCAAAAAGCTTCAAAAAGGTCAGGCTGGACAAAAGTTCAAGGATGCTCAGGCTGCTCAAATGGCTGCAATGAGGAAAAAGCTGGATGAAAAGAACAGGAAAGCTGCAGCCATCAGGCAGGAAAGAATTGACCACTACAATTGGTCAATGACAAGCAGAAGGCTGCCTGAGAAGATCACAGATGTAAAAATCATCCCCAAGTCCAAACCACTGGCAATGAATGTCTACAAGGGGGATGATAAAAGACATTTCGAGGTTCATGATCCCATGAAATTCACTGACTTTGGGATCAATGAACTCGATGAGCTTGGTTGAGTCATTTCGAAGAAGCATAATGCAGTGGTCAAGGAGCTGATGAAATCCCTAAGCAAAAGGTATGAAAGACTGAGGGAAGCACCAGCACAACTTGGAATTCAGCTAGCTCTAACTGCACCACAAGGATCTCAGTCTCAGCCAGCCCAAAAGAAAAAGGGTTAAATCTGAGCCTGAAATCAAAGTCCCTGGCCTGGACTGCAACAGGGAGCTACCAGAAGATGTAAAGTTTGTAAATTGCCTTTGCATTGAAGAGCCTGAAAGAGGACTCTTCTTTATTGATGTCTATGAAAACCCAGCATTCCAGAGGTGGAGTGACATTGACCTTGCAGGAGTGTCTACAATGGCAAGTTATCTACCAGTGGCCTCTCAGATCCAAACCCCAGCAAACGTCAGGTTCTGCAATGACTTGACTGCTAAGATAAGAGAGCACCCTGACAAAGAAACACTCCTCAAGAATAAACCAAAGCTTGAAGCACTGGGAATCCATATTGAGTGACATTTTTTGTTTTATCTTTTGTACTAGTAATAGGAACTATGTAACTTGATCAATAAACGATGTATGTTTTGTTAAAATATTCAGTGTTCCTTATTATATTCATTAGTACATTCAGTGTAAGAAGAAGCCATTTGCTCACTTACACTGATCAAACACTTAGGCTATTTGTATATCCAAATAGGGGGAGACTATTGGGTTCAGTAAATACCCAAACCCCTTGAGTCTAGGATTTGAATAGAAAATACCCTAAGTGTTGTCCCTTAAACACTAACAAGTCACTGAGCGCATAGTCTCTCAGTGAGCTATCTTCAGGATACTCAGTAAGAGACAAAGATGAAGTCTCTCCACTCAGTAAGGCGAAACTTAAAGGGTGAAGACTGAGTCAAGAAGAAGATGGTGGATTCAGTGAGTGATGACAATAACTCACTGAATCCCGAAACTCCTCACCAACTGCTTACACTGAAGACAAACTGAAGTTGAAGACTGAAGGCAATGATGACTGGAGAATGAGCGGGACAAGGCGGGATAAGTTTGAACAGATAAGACGAAGTCCTTATCAACCAAAGTAAACTTTTCCTGAATGGCTAACTATCAGGCTCAGTGTCATCACTGACTAGAAGAAAGCAGCCTTGTCACTTACCCAATATAGTCTTTGTAAACAAAGACAAAATACATTAGTATTTTGTCTTCTGTAACCTGTCAGTTTGTCCTCTAGGAAAGAGTTAAAAACCATACTTGTATAAATAGCATAAGAGTTGGAGTGGAAGATTTTAAGCTTGTGATAATTGAAAAACACACACAAAAGCCATCATTCACTCCTCCAAATACAACTCTGTCCCTGAGATAGCTCAGTGGTTCCATTGTAGTTGTGCTCAGACTTAGCCTGAGCTTAGTGAGGAGTTAGTATACTTTGTCATTTCAATACCAGGTACTATTCCGCAAGTACTTGAGTAATGTATTCTTTTTGATTTGTTTCTAATAAAGAATATTAAGTTGAAAATTATTCAATGTGTTTTTACTTGCATTATTTTCAGTCATTACTCACAATCAGTTTACTTAATGCTTTAAACTGTTTATACGATTGTGAAACGAGAACAATATATATATATATATATATATATATATATATATATATATATATATATATATATATATATATATATATATATATATATATATATATATATATGGTAAAGTTAAAATAAAAAGACAAATATTCGTAAAAAGAATAAACATATTTAAAAAAAAAAAAATCCAAAAATTCTAAAAAAATTTCACAAGATCGGGTATGTTGGTGCATAAAACTTTTGTGAAAACATTTTTTATAATTTTGAGTTTTGATACGTTTTTTTTAATGCACAAAAAACGAATTTTGATGCACAAAATTTTCAACTTGTTTTAGTTAAGATGAGCAATGTTATTTTGATGAAAAAAGTCAAAATAAGTTGGGTGCAAAAATCAATTTTTGATGCACAAAAAAACGATTTAATGCGCAAACGTATTTTTTCATATTTTTTTTCCGTAAAAAATATCCACTTTTAGAAAAAAGTTTTTCACAACTTTTTCATGCACCATCATGCCCGATCTTGTGGAATTTTTAAGAATTTTTCGATAATTTTTTTTGAATTTTTTTTTTATCTTTTTAGGGATATTTGTCTTTTTATTTGACCTCTATCATATATATATATATATATATATATATATATATATATATATATATATATATATATATATATATATATATATATATATATGAGTTGAGATCAATATAGAACCTATATTTGTCATAGAACAAATGAACCAATCATAGCCCTCCATCTTTTATCTAAATTAATAAAAAATTATTTTTCACCTTTTTTTTTAAAACAACATATCTTACAAACGGTAAATTTTCAAAATATAAAAAATACACCATCGCGACGAGAATTAAATTATCTTTCTATAGATATGCACTTTTATATATTTTCGACAAACATTTTTTTTCAAAAATTCCGTCCGAAAAAATCATATATGATTTTTACGAATCATATATGATTTTTAAAAATCATGTATGATTCGAATTTTATGAATCATATATGATTTTTACGAATCATATATGATTCTCAAAAATCATATATGATTCGTAAAAATCGAATCATATATGATTTTCATAAATCATATATGATTTTTGTTGACCGAAATTTTGAAAAAAAAAATGGTTAAAAATATATAGTAGTGCATATCTATAGAAAGATAATTTAATTCTCGTCGCGATGGTATAATTTTTATCGCGTAACGATTAACGGTTTGCGAGATATTTAATTTTTTAAAAAAGGGTGAAAGTTTATCATAATAAAAAAATGAATGGCTATTATTGGTTCATTGGATCTATGGTAAATTTTGGATCTATATTGAACTTTTGCCATATATATATATATATATATGGATATATAGGGAAGAGTTATTTTCAGAACCAAATAAATTGCGAGAACTGCGAGAACCAATATCAACCAATCAGATTTTTTCCTATATTAATTTTTATTATTTTTTTAAAACATTTTGTGCACATTTTTTTTAAACATTGTGTGCACATGTGTTTTGCATTATATGATAATTGTATATTCCGTTTTTGCATACATGTTTTGTATTTGCACATGTATATATAAAAAATATTACATAAGTATGTATACAAACAACAAAACTTTATTAATACATTTATGCAATTTTATACAAACAACAAAACTTTATTAAAAAAACTACATAAATATGTTTTATTACAAATATATGAAGCGTGCACATGTGCATAATACAATGTCTTTAATAGAGGGTTCATCTTTTAAGCGTGCACATGTATTCCTCATTTTGTTCAAAAACCCATGAAATCTACACATGTGTTTTTAATCCTTGTGCACATGTGTTTTTCCTCATTGGGCACTCTCGATCTCTTTGTATGCATATATGTAATTGAGTTTGTCCATATGCCCTTATATATACGTATGTGCATTCTTCATATAGCTCATTATACTCGAACATGTAATCACAAACAAATAATAGATGAATTATTTAATCATAACACTAACAAAACATATATTGCTTAATACTCGTACGTGCAACCACAAACAATTAATAAACGAATTATTTAATAATAAAAACCAACAAAACACATATGTACAGTCCTTTCCTATATCAAATGATGCAAACGAATTTAATCATAACACATGTGTAAACTAAGAAAATATGCACAATCCTAACAAGCCTATGGTAATCAAATGATGCAAAACGAAGTTAATCATAACACATGTGTACAGTCCTTTCCTATATGCAAACGAATTTAAACAAAACACATATGTACAGTCCTTTCCTATATCAAATGATGCAAACGAATTGAATCATAACACATGTGCAAACTAAGAAAATATGCACAATCATAACACATGATGCAAACGAAATTAATCATAACCCATGCCTATAGTTTAAGGAATCAATTTTAAGTAGTTGGAATTCTTTTCACATAGAAACAACCATCAATTCTTACCAAAATAACTTTAAAAGTTACTTACAATACTATTATCATTATTTAGACGTATGCTATTACAATATGCAACAAATACTAATGTTCAGTAGCAAAATAAGAATTCAATGATAGCCCTTGTTCTAGTGCCCTGCAAGCCATAAGTTTGTGCTAGATGTTGTTGTAAGAATTCAATCATAACACATGTGCAAACCAAGAAACTTTCATATTACCAACAACTAAACAACCATGTTTCGACAACGACAAGACAAACTTTTTTGGACAGAAAAAACAACAAATAAACAACCATGTATTTGCACCAAGCAAACTCCCATTTTTGACTAAAAATAGCAAACCAAACAGCCCCTGTTTTGCCGCCAACCAAGCGCCATTTTTTAGGAAAAAAAAATTATAATGCATTCAACAACAACATTGCTAATACACTAATTAAACAATAAGTGATTGATTCGCTCCCAGACGGTCAAGTTTTCTCACTCAAGCCGACCACTTGTGAATGGCCGACCGTAAGAAACTTAAAACAGTCCGGAAACGAATGCAATGAAGATCAGGAGAGTATAGTGTTTCCCCGGGTCATTATGTCCCAGCGAGCTATGCGAAGAATCACCAAACGAATAGTGATCGAGAGATTTGAATGGAAAAGAGTTTTGAACGATTATAACTACAGAAAAAGCCTATAAATTACAGGGGCTTAAATGCAAATTAAAGAAAATTTAAAAAGATAAAATATATTAAATAAACGCTATCACTATTTGCAAAATGATATTTTTGATTTTATGTTTTTATAAAACTAGAATTTAAAACTACGTGACGTACAAATGAAAATATGAAACTCAAGTAGTATAAATCCTAAAAATATGAAAATGATATTTTTACAAACCTAATGATAAAAGAAAATTTTTAGAAAAAGAAAATTATTTTTATAACTATTTAATTAATTATTATTAATTAAAAACTAATTTTAATCTATTTAATAATAACCTAAAACACAAGAAAATATGAAATAAAGCTAGAAAAATAAAATTATGACTTGGAAAAATCTAAAATAACAAAAGAAAATTTTCAAAACTAATTTTATATTTTTCTGATTATTTTTCTATTTTTTATGAATTAAAAATTATTTAAAACTACTTAAATTGCTTAAAAATACAAATTTAACTAAGAAAAATCTGGAAAAATATTTTTTTGACTTTTTATATTTATCATAACTTAAGAAAAATGAAAACTTATTTTTTTGAAGTTTTTCTGATTTAATTGCAATAAAAGTTAATTAAAAATGCTTAAAAACTAATTTAAATAGGGAAAAATAGCAAACAGACTTAGAAAAATCTGAAAAATTCAAGAAAAGTCTAAAATAATATTTAGAATCTAGGAAAAATATAAAAACAGGTGGTTGTGTGAAGGAAATTGAAACTGCAAAGACAAAGGCTTATAAATAAGCACTTGAAATAAGCAATTGAACACCAAGGACCACCAACTGATTACAGAAGCTATATAATGCTAAAAGAACTCAAAAGCAACTTATAACAACTATCTTAAACTACTTAAGTGCAAACTGCTAAGATTTGATGACTTGAGTATAAGTGCTAAAAACAGGCTCCACCCACCAATTTGCAGCCTAAGAATAAGCCACCCAATAAGCTAGAAATCAAAAACCAAATATTGGATCCTACTCTAGACCTGGCTAGCTACTACTAAACCAAATACCAGACCATGATGAGCTAAAATGAGCTCTGTGCAAGCTCTGCACACACCCTGTGCAGACTCAGTATTAACTGAGTCAGTTGCACAGGGCATTTATACCCATTTTGCCAAGCATTTTTGAGGCTTGTAAAAAATTACTAAAAATCTACTAAAATCATAATAAGAATCTAGACCAGTTTAAGTTTAAAAACCCAAAGTTTCTTTTGATTTGGCTCAGAAATGAATCCAAGAAAAATCATCCAAGTTGGGCTCAAAATGGCTTTTTCATGTTTTTGACTTTTTTGACAGAATTGAAAGTTTGACTATTTTGAAGTTTGATTCATAATGGTGGACTGAGATTGATGTTAATTGATGAAATAAACTTAGTGCAAGCTATATCTATGAATTTGAAACACAAAACAAGTTTTTGCTTTTATAAAAATCCAACAGTTAAGTTATTAAGACAGTACTTGTGTGATTTTGACTTTGGACTAATGTAGGTGCAATATTAAGACAGCAATGAGTATATTAGAGCTAAACAAACATGAAACAACAGGTCTTAACCACTGCACTACCCTTAACCACAGATAAACCAACTAATCCAAACACCCTTAATATGACTGATTTGCAATTTAAAACTGAACTAAAGACTGCACTAGCTGGTTTTAATGATCAAACTGAGCTAAATTACTCTAAATACAACTAAATTAACATGTTTAAACTATTTAAGACCACAAATACATATTATGCAATAAGTTGGACTTGAACTTACATATAGTCCCAGCCACTATGGCTTGAAATCAATGAACCAATGAACACAGTAACCACTACCCTATCTATATCAACCCAATAGCTTCTAAATCAACCCAAATCCAGCACTGCAACACCATTTTCCATTTCCAAGACCAAATTGAGCCCAGTTTGACTTTCTTTGACCAAATTCCAAAGTTGCTTGAAACTTAAATTTAAGCTTACAGAAAGCTATAATAAGCTTATATAAGCTTGTTTGAGTGAGAAAATAAGCTATTGGAAGCTTTAATATAAGAACATGAGTTTGAATTTTTCAACAGTGAACCTTGAAATATGAAATCTTAACACAACCTTGAATTAATACTTAAAAAGAGTTGTAGTACACTGAAACAAAGTAATTTGATACAATGAAACTGGAAATAACAACTATTGATCTATTTTAGACTTAAGAAATTAAAAACGACATACATTTTGAAAATTTAACTAAGTGCTACTCTTTCTTCCTTCTTCTTCCTTCTTTTTATACACCAGTGAGCTTCTCTCACCTCTCTGATCAAATCCCACTAATTATTTTGGCCTTTGGATTACTTGAGTGGATTTTAGCCGTTGGATGAAATTTTGGCGGGAAAGGTTTTTTTAACGGCTGGAGAGGTTGAGTGTTAGGTTGAAGAAGGTATTAATGCATCTTGGCTTGGGGTGAGGTGGAGGGTAGTAGGGTGATGATGAGAGGGAAAGTGGGTTGGAGTATAGCAGGGTGTTGCAGGGGTGATGATGGAGGGAAAACCCGTGAAGGGGGTTTGACTTCATTTGACCGGTGTTAAATAATAGAAAGGGAAGGGGTCAAATGGGAAGGGTCCAAATGGTGTTATGGCAGGGGTCACAATTGGATTGACAAGGGTCCAAGGGTATTAAAGGTTTAATAATAACAAGGACTAGTTTGTAATTTCTGAAAATCAAGGGACCAAAACTGCCAAATCTGCAAAGTTGTTCCAAGGGCTGAAAATGACAAGTTTTAATAGTACAAGGACCAAAGCTGACATTTTCAAAATTCCAAGGACTATTTTTGCCAATTTTTAAACTTGAAGGACCAAACTTGTAATTTCTCAAAACTTTTGACATTTTTCACCAAAGGACTAATTTTGACAACTTATGATTTTAAAAGGACCTTTGGTGATTTTTCTTTTGAAATTATGTGCTCAGGGACTATTTCTGACAACTTTTGAAACTTGGGGGACTGAAACTGCCAATTATGCAAACTTAGCTCATTTTTCATCTGATTTTGAACATTTTGCATCTGAAACACATAAAATGCAATTTTGAGATATTTTCAGTATTTTGATGCATTTCTGAGCATTTTTAAACGTTTTGCAGTTCAGATTTAACCAAAAATGATGAGTATTTACACACTCATCAATCCCCCAAACTAAACTATTGCTAGTCCCTAGCAATCTTTTTGAGAAAAACTTAATGGATTTGAATCTCTTTACCAAAAGCCATTACTTCTGGAGTAGCCAAATGTTTCAGTTCAAGTAAGAACCATGGTACACCGATAACCATGTGATTTTGAGCAAACCACCAGCTTCCAACGGATTTGATTTGTCTTTACCAGAAGCCGTTTGCTTCTGGACTAGCCAACTCTTAGATAAATTATCAATATTATCTTTGGTGAGTCGATTACCAATTATGGTTTTTCCACTGCCTTTACCACAAGCCATAAACTTGCGGGCTAGCCAACTCTTCACTTTTAAGGATATGGTGAGCTGAATACCATACAATTTTGGGCAAATTGCAAGCCGTCAACGGATTTGAGATATCTTTACCAAGAGCCGTTTGCTCCTGGATTAGCCAATCCTTTAGTTTATTAGACATGGCGGACTGATAACCATAAGCTGAGTAAGTGCAAAACACTTACTCCAAAAAAAAGATTTTGGCCAAAAATGGGGGAATTAGGCGGTATAATTACATGATAAAATTCGTGAGAATTCCCCCCCACACTAGAAATGAATATTGCCCTCAATATTCAAAGTACCGGCGGTTATGCCGAAACAAAGAACGTAAAAGGGAAATACTACGACCATTATTTTGAAAGTTTTTTTTTTTTTTTTTTTTTTTTTTTTTTTTTTTTTTTTTAGAAAAGATTTTATATACAACAGCGTGGGGCGACTCCCCCACACTAGGGTGGTACACACGGGTGAAAACCCATGTTTAGCTACTGTTTTTGATTACCGAGTCGCTAGCTTGACTCGACCCCGAATTCATTGGTTCATGGGGAAGCAAAGTGGAAGAAACAATCTCCATCGGACTTTCATTCAAGATGTTTGGATAAACATTGAAGTACGTGAAAGTTCCACACCGATGAGATATAGATAGAACCGGCTCAAAAATGATAAATGAAAATGCCGGGGTCAAAGATAGTGTCTTCATTCCCGAAGGAGTGAAGATGAAGAGAAATCACAAGATATTTGAGGAAAGGAAGAAAGATTTTGATAACAATCAAGATCCATTCTTCATCCTCAAATGTAGACATATCGGGAGGAAGGGTGAGGTTAGTATCATTAATAAGCAAACTCGTATGATAGAGTACACCTTCCTCCGAGCCAATATCATCCTCAAGATCAAAATAGAAATGATCATGTTCCGGAGGAGATATGTCATGAGAGAGTTCACCGGAGAACTCTTCATGAAAAGAATCATTCACATGAAGTGAAATTGTGAACTCTTGTTCCACTGTAGACTCATCACTATCCTCAATCTGAGTATCAAAGAGTGGATTCTCAGAAATTAAAGTGAATTCAGAGTCGAATTCAAATAGGGGATTGGTGAAAGTAGCTTTGAATGTTTCGGGAACAAGGTGATCAACATCCTCTATTGGACTGTTAGGATAAGAAGTGAGTGAACGATCATTATCAAGGAGACTTTCAATCTCTCCCAGATCGGCTTCGAAATCAAAGAGAACATCGTTACTTTCTGATGAAAGTGGATTGATGTGAGTGAGTTCACCGGAGAACCCCTCAAGAAGAGGGTCAAACTGTGGGAGTGATGCCTCAACATACTCGATGTTTCCATAGGAAGCACAATCGTCGCTACAATTGGAGAAAGTTTCAAAATGATCTTTTTAACACTCAAGAGGGGAAAGAGAATCACACATATGATCAAAAGTTCCCTGTGACTCTCTCGGGATTGGGACAAGGTTCTCAACACTAGACTTTATGAATTCGTCCGATTCCTTTTCAGGAACAGTGTCAAGATGCTCGTCCCCCATGTTCAGAGAGTGAGTGGGAGCTTCGGGTGTGATAGCAGTTGTTTGAGATGGCATCTCAACTGCTGGGATATCAACTGACTGAGGGAGTTGAGAAATATTATCTTTAAAAGGATAAAAACTCTCCTCGTCATCATCATATAGAGCTGCCTTAAGAAATTGGGAACGCCTTAGAGCTGCATGCTCTAGGACTAATAATTCTTCCCTAGATTGGCGGGCCTCTCGTTCTTCGGCTAGCAATTCTCCCATGGTCTTTTCACCACTCACTTGATTCTTAAAGTTACTAATCATATCATCAAGTGTTTTCATTGCGGTTTCAAAATTTTGGGAGATTTCTTGAGACAACGGCTCAGGTGGAGTTTGAACCGTATGGTGCTGTGGAGGTTGGAAATTGTCAAACCTGTAAGAGTCATGATTGTTACAAGGAAATGGATTCCCTATTTGACAATCAGAGCTGAAATGGGGACCTCCACAGTACTCACAACAGTAAAACTGTTGAGTCTGGACTGGTGAATTATATGGATATTGGTCATAACCAAAGTTCTGAGCATCACTGGAAAGCTGTTCATAGACAAACGTATTTCCGGATTGGCACTCAAATCCTTGGTGAGGACCTCCACAAAATTCACAGCAGTTATGTTGATTATATGAAGATAGGTTGGGCTGTGGTGGGTAATTGGAAAAGTTTTAGGGGTCGTTAAATGAGTTCGGATTAGGATCATAATCAAATGAATTCCTCGAACCACAAAACAAACAACTCCCGTTATGAATATCATTACCACATTGTATACACGTACACCAACGACATGGTGAACCAAAAAGAGGCTCACCACAACCGACACAAGGAATAAACGATTTCATTTGAGAGTTATGAGAAGGAATCAGTTTATTCAAAGAATCAACAAAACCAACATGGTGATCCGAATGACTATCAAGTCTCGAAGAACATTTTGAAAAATCCGGAGGTGGGACAAGTGGTGTGCTCTGAGAGCTAGCAATTTCCACCACTTCCGTTATGGTCTCTGGTTCTGGTTCTTGAGAAACATGAAGATTAGGCAAGTCATTCTTGCTAGTCACCGGTTTAAATTCTGCATGTTTGCTTTTAACCGTAAATCGTGAAAGTTTAGGATCAATTTTAGACGGCTTAGCAGCAATTGAGGGGTTAGATCTTTGGATAACCGTAGGTTGGACGTATTTAGCACTTCCATTATCGGAAGGAAGTACCTGGTCCTTTGTCACCCCGGTTTCTCGTTCCATTTCCCTACGCAGAATTAATGGATCATCACGAACAACACGAATTCTTGACATTTGCGATAAATTCTGAAGTTTTTCAACTTCGTCCCAGAATTCGTCGTAGTCGAGAGATTCCATGAGAATAGAAGAAGTTAGAATCAAATGGATAGAGGGTAAAGAGATAAAGACTCAAAAAGGGTAAGAGGGTAAAGAGGAATATTTTTGATCTTTTTGAAAAACATGATGTAAAAACAAAGAATGAAAATCTTTTTGGGTTTTTGATTTTTATAAGAAAATATAAATACATACAGGTGGTATAAACAAGGAGTGAATATCCAAATCACTAATCTGCTAAACGGAAGATAATCAGCACAACTCCCCGGCAGCGGCGCCAAAAATTTGATTCGCTCCCAGACGGTCAAGTTTTCTCACTCAAGCCGACCACTTGTGAATGGCCGACCGTAAGAAACTTAAAACAGTCCGGAAACGAATGCAATGAAGATCAGGAGAGTATAGTGTTTCCCCGGGTCATTATGTCCCAGCGAGCTATGCGAAGAATCACCAAACGAATAGTGATCGAGAGATTTGAATGGAAAAGAGTTTTGAACGATTATAACTACAGAAAAAGCCTATAAATTACAGGGGCTTAAATGCAAATTAAAGAAAATTTAAAAAGATAAAATATATTAAATAAACGCTATCACTATTTGCAAAATGATGTTTTTGATTTTATGTTTTTATAAAACTAGAATTTAAAACTACGTGACGTACAAATGAAAATATGAAACTGAAGCAGTATAAATCCTAAAAATATGAAAATGATATTTTTACAAACCTAATGATAAAAGAAAATTTTTAGAAAAAGAAAATTATTTTTATAACTATTTAATTAATTATTATTAATTAAAAACTAATTTTAATCTATTTAATAATAACCTAAAACACAAGAAAATATGAAATAAAGCTAGAAAAATAAAATTATGACTTGAAAAAATCTAAAATAACAAAAGAAAATTTTCAAAACTAATTTTATATTTTTCTGATTATTTTTCTATTTTTTATGAATTAAAAACTATTTAAAAGCAACTTATAACAACTATCTTAAACTACTTAAGTGCAAACTGCTAAGATTTGATGACTTGAGTATAAGTGCTAAAAATAGGCTCCACCCACCAATTTGCAGCCTAAGAATAAGCCACCCAATAAGCTAGAAATCAAAAACCAAATATTGGATCCTACTCTAGACCTGGCTAGCTACTACTAAACCAAATACCAGACCATGATGAGCTAAAATGAGCTCTGTACAAGCTCTGCACACACCCTTTGCAGACTCAGTATTAACTGAGTCAGTTGCACAGGGCATTTATACCCATTTTGCCAAGCATTTTTGAGGCTTGTAAAAAATTACTAAAAATCTACTAAAATCATAATAAGAATCTAGACCAGTTTAAGTTTATAAACCCAAAGTTTCTTTTGATTTGGCTCAGAAATGAATCCAAGAAAAATCATCCAAGTTGGGCTCAAAATGGCTTTTTCATGTTTTTGACTTTTTTGACAGAATTGAAAGTTTGACTATTTTGAAGTTTGATTCATAATGGTGGACTGAGATTGATGTTAATTGATGAAATAAACTTAGTGCAAGCTATATCTATGAATTTGAAACACAAAACAAGTTTTTGCTTTTATAAAAATCCAACAGTTAAGTTATTAAGACAGTACTTGTGTGATTTTGACTTTGGACTAATGTAGGTGCAATATTAAGACAGCAATGAGTATATTAGAGCTAAACAAACATGAAACAACAGGTCTTAACCACTGCACTACCCTTAACCACAGATAAACCAACTAATCCAAACACCCTTAATATGACTGATTTGCAATTTAAAACTGAACTAAAGACTGCACTAGCTGGTTTTAATGATCAAACTGAGCTAAATTACTCTAAATACAACTAAATTAACATGTTTAAACTATTTAAGACCACAAATACATATTATGCAATAAGTTGGACTTGAACTTACATATAGTCCCAGCCACTATGGCTTGAAATCAATGAACCAATGAACACAGTAACCACTACCCTATCTATATCAACCCAATAGCTTCTAAATCAACCCAAATCCAGCACTGCAACACCATTTTCCATTTCCAAGACCAAATTGAGCCCAGTTTGACTTTCTTTGACCAAATTCCAAAGTTGCTTGAAACTTAAATTTAAGCTTACAGAAAGCTATAATAAGCTTATATAAGCTTGTTTGAGTGAGAAAATAAGCTATTGGAAGCTTTAATATAAGAACATGAGTTTGAATTTTTCAACAGTGAACCTTGAAATATGAAATCTTAACACAACCTTGAATTAATACTTAAAAAGAGTTGTAGTACACTGAAACAAAGTAATTTGATACAATGAAACTGGAAATAACAACTATTGATCTATTTTAGACTTAAGAAATTAAAAACGACATACATTTTGAAAATTTAACTAAGTGCTACTCTTTCTTCCTTCTTTTTCCTTCTTTTTATACACCAGTGAGCTTCTCTCACCTCTCTGATCAAATCCCACTAATTATTTTGGCCTTTGGATTACTTGAGTGGATTTTAGCCGTTGGATGAAATTTTGGCGGGAAAGGTTTTTTTAACAGCTGGAGAGGTTGAGTGTTAGGTTGAAGAAGGTATTAATGCATCTTGGCTTGGGGTGAGGTGGAGGGTAGTAGGGTGATGATGAGAGGGAAAGTGGGTTGGAGTATAGTAGGGTGTTGCAGGGGTGATGATGGAGGGAAAACCCGTGAAGGGGGTTTGACTTCATTTGACCGGTGTTAAATAATAGAAAGGGAAGGGGTCAAATGGGAAGGGTCCAAATGGTGTTATGGCAGGGGTCACAATTGGATTGACAAGGGTCCAAGGGTATTAAAGGTTTAATAATAACAAGGACTAGTTTGTAATTTCTGAAAATCAAGGGACCAAAACTGCCAAATCTGCAAAGTTGTTCCAAGGGCTGAAAATGACAAGTTTTAATAGTACAAGGACCAAAGCTGACATTTTCAAAATTCCAAGGACTATTTTTGCCAATTTTTAAACTTGAAGGACCAAACTTGTAATTTCTCAAAACTTTTGACATTTTTCACCAAAGGACTAATTTTGACAACTTATGATTTTAAAAGGACCTTTGGTGATTTTTCTTTTGAAATTATGTGCTCAGGGACTATTTCTGACAACTTTTGAAACTTGGGGGACTGAAACTGCCAATTATGCAAACTTAGCTCATTTTTCATCTGATTTTGAACATTTTGCATCTGAAACACATAAAATGCAATTTTGAGATATTTTCAGTATTTTGATGCATTTCTGAGCATTTTTAAACGTTTTGAAGTTCAGATTTAACCAAAAATGATGAGTATTTACACACTCATCAGTGATTTATTATACTTAATGTTTATCAACTGGTTATTGCTAACGTGGATCTTGTTATTGCTAAGAATGTGCAAGATTTTATTATACTTAATGTTTTCATTTTTTAGTCCCACATAGATGATGAATTAAAAAATATATTATTTGATTATCGATTGATTGATTTTTTATCAACTAAGACATTAGTTTCATGTAGAAGATTGAAATAAAAAAATCATTCTTTTTTCTTGAATGAAGTTGATATTTGATCGTGATATTAGAACTAGAATCAAACATAAATCTATTAAACAAAAAGTGATTTACCTTGTCATTGTTGTGCAGATCCCAAACGTTGAATCGGTTTATACATGATGGTGTTGGCCGACTGTAGGTAGGATGCCGATTGTGGAAGGTAGTGGCAGTTGTGGTTTTTCTGGCGAGATAGAGAGGTAAGGATGGTGGCTAGGGTTTGAGAGGCAAAGATGAAGACTGAAATACAGGAAACGGTTTTAGGGGTGTGGGATGCTATTTTTTTTGGAAGATTTAAAATACCGACTTTGCCCCTAATTTAATATTTTCTTTAAAGACTAGTTACAAATATTTTCAAAAATGTCATTTTGCATTAATATGTTGTATATTATGCATTATTAAGAGTAATAAAGCGGTTCTCACATTTTTTTTTGTTCTGACAATAACCTCACACTATATATATATATATATATATATATATATATATATATATATATATATATATATATATATATATATATATATATATATATATACTATTTATATATAAATACTATAAAATGTTATCTTAATATAAAAAAATAATTTTTATGCTTGAAATATTAATTATTATTTTTTTGCTAAATATCTATATAATTATTAATATTTTAAAAATAAATAGTGCAATTCGGATTATTAAACTAAATTCAAATTCGTCGGTTCGGTTCGGTTAAATTTTAGTTTTGTTCAGTTCGGCTTTCGGATTGATCTAAATTTTTTTTAACTGAACTAACTGAATCGAAAAAATCGAAAAACGCGATAACCGAACCGATCAACACTTGATATAAAGTACAGTACTTAAAATGAAAGTATAGATGCATGTACTATAAAGAGAATCTGGTTTATACGTTGATCGAATGCAAGTGAGATAGCAAATCCAAAACGACAATACTTGACTAGTAAACAAGGATAGAGCTAAGTGACCTCTGACAAAAATGCTCAATTTTTCTAAATGTCTATATAATTTTTCTACGGATTAACACAATTTGTTTCTGCTATTTACATAAGTTGTTTATCTAATTTTAAAATTTAGACACGTTGCATTTACTTTAATCGTAAATATCTTCTAAACTATGCCTTATATGTAAAAAATCAACCATGCGTAAATCACACAAGTTCAGTTATTCACATGATAACTCCTAACTTTTTACAATTACATTTCCAAAAATAGAAACTTAACAAACTCCCACAATAACCCTAAACTAACACAGCCCTAACGAACCTTCATCTCCTTCCTACCCAACCGCCAGCCGTCGTCACGAGCCTTCTTCTTAGCATAGAGATCAACAATCCGCTCCGCCACCTCTACCTCATTTTTACATTCTCCAATCACCTTATCCACTTCTGCTTTTGGTAACCTCACCTTTACCCTAACGGGGCCACAATCATCAAGTGAAACATCAGATAAAGACCTTCGAGGCAGCATCATAAGCTCTAGCCTCTCTTTCGCGTTCAAGTTCACACCCGATTTCACCCTTCTAGTGACCGTTTTCTTGTCCACTGCTTTTTTGTCCATTGTATGCGGTAGCTTTGGTAACTCCACAAGAAAATAAACCTTCCCGCCTTCCAAACATTCTTCAGGATCCAAAGGACTCGCTCGGATACCATATTGTTTAACGGAACCAGATTCCAATAGCACATGACCCGCATAATCCTTGATTACTTCAAACACTTTTATAGGTGTTTCTAGTTTAATGATTTCGCCATCGAGCTTCACCACTTTAGCTTTCTTTTTCTTCTTACCTCCTCTAGCACTTGCTAAAGTGTTTCCCATAGATGTAGCATAAAGATTTAGAGGATTTGTTGATAGTCTTTTTTATATATTAATATCAGAGTAATTCAAAGTGGATACTCAATTGACAATATAATAAGTGGATTATGATGATTGATGGATACTGTATTGCATTTGGATGAGAATGAAAATGGGAAAGAAAGTGGGGTTGGCCAATAGCTCCTGTCGACATTTTTTTATTTGATTCACACCACAAGTGGAACAGATTCGGTTTTAAGTAAATGAATTAAACCGTTGGATTTGAATAAAAGGCTTAAAATGGTTAGATTACAGCATGTCAAAACGAGTTATTGTTTAACAATAGACGATTATAATGTAAGATCTTCGAGTACATTATTTTTTATGATTATTAAACCATTATCTTTTTCACGTAGCTAGAAGTTTTGTTTTTTTATTGTACGAATTTGTTTGATAGAATATTAGATAAAATGATTGTTTTTATTTCCTACAAACAGTAGCCTATGTACGTACAATCCTCTTCATGCATGCATTTGTTCTTACTTTACAGTCTTTACCTCTTACGGAGTATAAACTAACGCTTTTAGAATTATCAGATTGTTAATATGTAGATTTAAGTTCAAAGTGGGCATTCATAAATGAAGAGGTCAATAAACTAATTATTACGTGTCAGATGTATGGAGAAAAAAAATTATCATACACTTATGATATCTTGGTAACATGGTTTCAAAGAGTAGGTCACCAATATTTTCTCACGCTCAACTCAAAAAGACATTTCTTAATTAAAAAAAAAAAAAAAAAAAGACATTTCTCGATAAGGTGTGTTGGATTTTACATAGGATTGTGTGGTGTTGTAAGCTTAACTTTATTTCTTTTATATATTTTTCGCACTATAGTATAATTATATACTTGCGTAGTTTTTTTTTTATCAAATCATTCCAAAAAAAATTAAATTACCCTGGGACAATGCCATCAGATTATACTAATAGTATAAAGAGGTCTCAACATAGGAGCTTAAATTTGTTTAGATATGAGGTTGGACCAAACTATTAACTGCCAAAGGTCATTTGACCATGTATTTATGCAAAGTGGGCTTATTTGCTGACTAGCAGATTCCAGTTGCACTTGTGTTATAGAGAGTGGGATTAGTCCATGTAATCACAGAGTCCATAATACTCTTTTCCCCGTCCTAATTCTAATTGCTACGTAGTTTATTAACCTAAATTATAAAGAAATAAATTTTGTTGCCGCACGAGTCACGACAATCTGCTATGCTTTAGATCAGTTGCTTGTGAAGTTGCATACGTGGTTGTAGATTTACGGATTATGTTACAACTTCTTGCAGCTAAAATATTAAAACGAATGAATGAAAGATAGAGAAAAGTTCGATATATAACTCATATTTGTCATAAAACCAACGAACCAATCATAGTCACTCATTTTCTTTTTATTAAAATATAAAGAATAAATTTTCACCATTTTTTTAAAAATTAAATATCTCACAAACCGTTAATCGTTACGCCAAAAAAATCATACCATCTCGACGAGAATTAAATTATTTTTTTATAGATATGCATTGTTATATACTTTGTACAAACTTTTTTTTTAAAAATTTCGTCCAGAATAATCACATGTGATTTGTAAAAATCATATATGATTTGATTTTTACGAATCACATTTGATTTTTAAAAATCACATGTGATTTTTCTGGACGAACTTTTAAAAAAAAAGTTCGTCGAAAGTATATAACAATGCATATTTATAGAAAGATAATTTAATTCTCATTACGATGGTGTATTTTTTGTAGCTTGAAGTTTTACCGTTTGCAAGATATGTTGTTTTAAAAAAAGGTGGAAAATATTTCTTTATTAATTTAGATAAAAAAAATGGATGAATGTGATTGGTTAATTGGTTGTATGACAAATTTGAGTTCTATATGAATCTCAACTCATGAAAGATATATGTACTAAAACTACTATATTGCTACATGAGGCGCGCATTTAACATTCTGGTACGAATTTAAGAACAACAAACACACTACTTACACAAAACCGTATTTTGTTACGGTTATAAGGGCTTTTGGTACGGTTGTTGGATCGTACTAAATAATGGCATATCAAAAAGTAAAATGTTTTTTGGTACTGTTATTTAGAACACCGTACCAAATCTCTGTGGCCAGAATAATTATATAATTTTTTAATAAAGAATATATAGGACTCGTTAAAACTTTTAATGTCAGCGACCACAATTCACGCAATAAATACAACGAACAAACCATCTATTGCACTATAGTCGAGCGTTTAGTTAGGCGTTCAAGCAGGCATCCTAAGATTTAGACTGTTTACCAACTCCTCACATGATAACAACTAATTAAAGAAGAGACGACAATCAATAATCAACAACTAGGTTTCATTCAATACTAAGCAAACATTAATAGATCTAGCCTAACATGTTAAAGAGAAGAGAAAATAAACAATTAATCACACAACACATAGACATATTGTAATGAATAGAGGATAAATAACTTATATTCAATTAAAACATGGAGTTTTGGGGCCTAAAACCCTTACAAAAGCTGGCAAATTCGTGCACCAAAAGGTCTCTACAAAGTCTTACCAATACGTGTCACACATAATGAAAATCCTACGAAAAATATATATACTATTAGAACTGTGACGACGTCACTTTACAAGTGTGACACCGTCAGATTGCTGTCGTTAGGGTTTCATGAATGCACCGACTTAGCTGTGACGGTGTCACCTTAAGGGTTGTGACGCCGTCGCTCTTCACTTTTCTGGTCATGTCACCGTCAGCTCTAGACCGTCACCATCTTCTGAAGCGTCACTTGTAAAAATTATAACTGGATCATCTTCGTGATTCTTCAAGTGCGGCATCACATTGTTTCTGTGACGCCGTCCCAACTCCTTTTCAGGGACGTTATAACAACCTGTAAATTTCCTCCCTATTTTCTTGACTATATATTTCTTTTTCTCTTTTCTTTCGATTTATAATCGACAAGTTACGAGTTATTTTTTTTTATAAACTTTCTTGGCGAATGCACCGAAATTACTATAAGAGTACACAAAATATTTTCGTACACCTTTATGATTCTTTTACTAATCCCACTTAACTATAAGTATTTAACTTTTCCACAAAACTATTACCTAATACCTATTTTTACCCAATACACTCACAAAATACATTTTTATAAAATTTGTCACACACTTCTCTTATTTTATTGATAATTGCCGCCCCCTGTCTAAATAAATAATTACCGAATTTGATTATTTTAACTACTAAACCATTCTTACTTTGTGTCTTTTTGACTTGGACCAAATAAACCATCAAACAAGAACTAAACATTAAGTATAATAATAAAAGAGATGAGACAAGGCATGCTAGCCCTTTTACTTTTTGTCTGAATATAAGCGATCATGACACCGCTTTTATTTTTTAGCTAGTTAATGTATAACCATCATTGAAAATTTGTACAAAAAGTTACCAACAAAAATATTATTTTGGGATCATGTTTTCCCACATTGGTGGCCCATCGAACCAAAGCAAAAACCAACAACTTAAAACCCATTTTGGAGAATATACATTTTTGTAAGATTTAGGAGACCAAAAGCACAACTAGACCTTAAGTTATGACTTAAACAAATATTTAACCCCATGCCTTGAACCACACATGACTTGACTAAGCATTCTCATGCTTTCGTGCATGCTCCATCTTTTCTCCTTAACCCATGCTACTTTATAATAAACAAGTGGTAAGACCATACTAGTAGTATTATATTTGAGATGCCTTTCCCCTGTCTGTAATCCCCCATCGAAACGTGTACAAGTACTCTTCCCTTTTTGGTTTCCCTGGCTAGCGTGACCAACAAAGGCAAACACATACTTCATTTCTTTTCTTTAACTGTTCGAGACCACAAGCTTATTCCCTTCAAAAGTCACAAGACACAAGATATTATTACAAGAGTTTTGATTGGAACATGTTATTCCCATGCTTCTGTGCATATCAACGAGCAAAACCCACATACCAAAACATCAACTTTGGTCAAGATTAACCATGCGTGTGCATATGGGATCCAAGGAGACAAAAAAAGGTCTAAAGCTACCCTAAAACATTTAAGAATAAAGCCTACACACATTGACCACCTTTTGACCTCATTGTCCACTAGTTCTTATATATCTCTTCATATTTCTTGTGATTTACCAACACTAAATCATGCCCCAAGTTGTATCACTGTTGTGCAAACTCAAGCACAAGCACGTACACTCCATCTTCTACTTTTCTTGGGACTAAGAGAACACACATAAAATATAGTTGAAGCCATGCCTAGGCAAAGCATGCTCCTCTTTTTCTATTTTACTTCTTTCCCCATGCAAGACTAAGAATTGTTTAATGGTTAAGCCATGCTTTGGTTGACCTATATAAACAAGCTAAGACAACCTCACTCACATATCTTCACTGTCAAAACCATACACTCACTGCTCTCTATCTCACATCTCCCATGTCCAAAAGATGTGCCAAAGACCTTCCTTAATATTTCCCTTTTAATGTCATTCGAAGACCAGGGATTCACACAAGTTTTCCACCAAATCTCATCACAAAGGTTGTAACCTGAAGAGGTCATCGTGAGCATCTTGCTGGGTCTCGCTTGAATCGGATTCGAGTTTCATTTTCATAAGCTAAGTGTTCACTTCGGGTTAGTTTCTAGTCGGGTATAAGCTTTTGAAAGCTAGTTTGCACATCGGGCCGGTTTCTTTCATCTCGAGCTCTTTTCACTCATTCACTCGATATCTCTTTCGAAACCCACTGTAAGCTTGACCTCTTCTTCACTTGCATATCATTTCGTTTTGAACCTTGAGCATGCCTTTATAAAGGTGGTGTGTCTTTATTTATATTGCAAGCAAACAAAGTTGTGATATTAAATTTCACTCATCGTTGACACACACTCACATACATTATACTTGTGTTTAACTTGTGTGGCAAATCTTTGAACTCGTTAACACTTATAAATATCTCGAAAATAAGCTAGTATTTACGTTGCTTCCAAATCGATATACACGCATTTACATGTCGAGCTTGTTGAGGTTTGGGACACAAAATGAAAAGAAACTATAAAACTGACTTAAGTGTTGGCTTTTGGACGAAAATACGTATACATGTTGCTATGTTTCGTAAACTGGTTTTACAAACCCCAAACATTACTTCATATTCTTTATAACAAAACCAATATTTGGCTCATTTCAAAATGAATTAAAGTTCATAAATTTCTGGAAGTAAAGAAAAACACAAACATAATGCATGCAATCGCATGCTCAGTAGGGAATTTTTGATGCAAAGTATACAGGGCCACTTTCGTTAAATACTTTAAAATGACAAATGTAAACATGAAACACCCCTAGCTCTAATTGTAGAGGCGTTGGTTTAGGTTCAAGTGGTCACGGGTTCGAGTCCCACCGTTGACAGTTTTGTAAATTTTGCTATTTTCATTTTTTTTGTTACAACTTTGGCAACCTGACAGTTCTAGCCCCTCGACCTTGCAACACTTATTAATTTTCCTAAAAACTTTTTAAAAGTCTTATGCTTTATATAAAAAGTTACTTTTCCAACCCTTCAAATGTAGTCTATTTGACATTTCCTCATATGCATTTATAAGTTTATAACTTATCCTAATTCTTACAACTTTAGTATTTCTAATTTGAACACTATGACATTTTATCCAAAACCTTTATAAGCTTAATAAACTTATACATTATTATCACACATTGTTAAATAAATATGTTTAGTACATATTTTATTTGACGACTACATCCCCGTAAACTATAAATATGATATTTTTCCAAATACATTATTTAACCACGACTTTAATAAATTCATACTTTCACACCTTGAAACCAAACGAACTTGATAATACAATTTGACTTGTATTTATTTATTATCCAATAACACTGGAGCCAATAGTAGAGTCAACTTTTATACGAAAGTTTCGTATACATTTTCCTACATCTATACCAAGAGCCAATACTTAAGTAATATTTACACAATTACATTTTATGTACGTCGATAACGTCCACATAAAACTACGTTACACAAACACATGAGAAAGTATTTGAAAACTTTTATTTTTTTTACCTTAAGCATTACCACACAAGTTAACACGGTACGAGTGCCTCATAGGAAATCATTTTTCAAACTTTACCATTTAGGGTCGTAAACAGAATATATTATCTAAGACTTGCCATATTATATCTAGGTTTCGTATTGAAGCCGACGTCATATCGTACTTACTATTGTTGTGCATTTCCTACTGTATCACTAAGGTGAGTTCATAGCCCCACTTTTACTCTTTTAATTGTTTTATAAACTCTTTGAGGGAGATACATGCTATAAACTAGAACACAAGTCTTTTCTTAAAATGCATGCTTGCATGATTATTATTATTATAGCCTAAGTTGCCTGCCATAAGTCCCTTTGATCATGGACCATTAATCACTTGCGAGTGAACGCGAATATTGTGGATAGTACTATGGGAATTGACGACCCCGTCTCGGTTATCGGAAATAACTGGGGCGCACTATATTTGGTAACTATGGAATTGGCAATTCCATCTGAGGGCAATATTACGTACACCAGTAATTAAGGTGTATGCAGTTAGTTTGGTGTCATGAGCTTAGTGCATAATAATAATCTCTGTTTTCTATGGTGATTGTCTTCGTGGCAATTATCATCTCTTACTTGTGTTCAACCATTTACTAAACCTATGAATATCACTCAACCGTTGTGTTGATCTTTTTAAGCATGTTTATCTCAGGTGTTTAAAAGGCGATAGCTAACTTTGGAGGCGCTTGGGCATTGGCATGGCATGGTCATAGATGACTCTGATTTACTTATGGGGACCATATTTTATTAATGAACCATTTTCCGCAACAATTCAAACTTTGTAAACTTTACTTCCGCTGAAAACCATTTTTGGGGGTGTTACAGATTGGCATCAGAGCCTTGGTTATAGGGAACTAGGTATTTTTCAAACCTAGACTATAACCACTTTTACAAAAACTTAACCCTATGACCGACACATGCCTGCCTGCCAAGCTGATTGCCTCACTTATGACTCGTTGAAGTCATCTTTGATAAGATATGTGTTTTATTACTGAGAACTTAGTCTCGCTATTAGCTATTATTTCCTTACTTATATGTATGATTATATAATACTGCGCTATGCCTTCTCCCCCATATAAATGAAATATTTGTTCAATCTTTCATATAAAACTTTAAAGGCATTAGGACATGTTACTAGTATAACTAAGCTAAGCATTGCAAGATTCATTGAACCTCGGGTGAATATAGCCTGATCACCTATATTCAGCAGGGACAGTGAGACATAGCCTGATCACCTATGTCTGACTCAGAGGTGAATGTTGCAATACTGAAAGTAGTTATAATAATGGTATGTCCAGTTGACCTCCTAATGAACTTCTAAAAAGAGTAAAATTTTCATCATAAGAGTTATAAAGGTTTACTACTACACATCACACACTTACGTTACAACATTATCTCACTACAATACTTTTTCTCCCAAGTGGAATGCCTTTCTCATTGCAATACTACCTTCTCTAAACTGACCATTTTACACCACTACCTTACGCCTCCGCGTCTACTTCTTACTACCAACGTGCATGGAGATTTGCATGGCAGATGATGCAGACTACCATTTCGCACAAGGACATCACAGTGATCCATGTTGAATGAACCACTTTACACCACCACTTCGTGCCTTCCGTGCCTACGTTATGTATGAGATTTGCTTAGCAGATAATACATAACCAGTGAAATGTTGCATGATGTGAGTTAATGATTATATTTTAGATTTTCTTAGTAAATTATGCGCGACTAAATAAAATTTTAATTACCAAACGACATTACTCCTTGTTTAGATTATATCTTTGGGTCGCTACAATACCATGTCTCCTGTTTTCCCGTCCCATCGACTTATCGTCTTCGTTACGGAGTCATTAAACCTCTATTACTGGGTTGTTGCAACCCATGTCTCCATCATCCCATCCTATAGTATATGCTCAAACGTTGAGATCGGAGCTGTCTCGTTATCCACTGCTATAACAGTGTCACCTCTATCCCAAAACTCGTACCTAATCGATAAACTGGATTACATCTCTAGCCGTTCTAGGAACAACGCACCTCGACATCTACAAAGGGAACCCCTTGCTAAACATAAATAATAAACGAACGACTAAAAGATCTAAAAACATACCAAGAGTCAACTTACAACTCAAGTCACCTTTTCTGGGAACAAATCCCTAATCTTTCACTTATTCCTTTGAAACACCAACTGTATGTTCTGCTACCCTCTTATGAAATAATAAACTTTGTCGTTGTCTAACGCAAACTGTTTTCAACTATTCTACTGACCATTTCACGATCATTTTACAAAAAGTCTTACTACTGTGCCATCAAACCAAAAATTTAGAACCTTACTAACACTTTATAAACAATGACCTTACTGATATTTTGCAAACTATTTCCTCCTAGTGTGATAAACAGATTAATTTACTATTATTTTATGAAACAACAAACAATTGCAATAGCAAGTTATAAACTATATTACAAATTTTTCCTGCAAGTTATATTACGGTCTTATAAACTATTTTACCCTTTTAGTAAGCTGTTCTAGCCACTTTCTGATTTAAAACTTGGTACTCTTACCCCACAAACTATTCGCCTTTACTTTACTGACTATTTTAGTACCACCCCATAAACCACCTCGATATTAATTGAACTACGAAATCTCTTACTGTTTGACAAACAATAAATTATTTTCTTATAAGCTATTTTACAAATCATTTCACGAGTTACTTTTTAACCCGAATTGTGTCTTACCAAAATATCTCACTACCATTGACAAATCGTTTTCTATTACTTTATAAGCTGTTCTAAAAATCACCTTACAAAGTTGTTGCTTTAATATCGAACCACAAACTACGATTCATTATTAAACTGTAAATGATAAAAATATTTCTCCCTACTCAATAAAGTGGTTTTACAAACCATTTCATGAACTTTACCACGATTTCCTTACAAACTATATACTCCTCTTAAAATAAATAAATAAATAAATAAATAAATAAATAAAAATAAAAAATTCCTTTGTCACATAAGCGACTAACACAAACTTAACCTCGAGGACGAGGTTCCCATAAGGGGTAGGTACTATAACAACCCGTAAATTTCCTCCCTATTTTCTTGACTATATATTTCTTTTTCTCTTTTCTTTCGATTTATAATCGACAAGTTACGAGTTATTTTTTTTTATAAACTTTCTTGGCGAATGCACCGAAATTACTATAAGAGTACACAAAATATTTTCGTACACCTTTATGATTCTTTTACTAATCCCACTTAACTATAAGTATTTAACTTTTCCACAAAACTATTACCTAATACCTATTTTTACCCAATACACTCACAAAATACATTTTTATAAAATTTGTCACACACTTCTCTTATTTTATTGATAATTGCCGCCCCCTGTCTAAATAAATAATTACCTAATTTGATTATTTTAACTACTAAACCATTCTTACTTTGTGTCTTTTTGACTTGGACCAAATAAACCATCAAACAAGAACTAAACATTAAGGATAATAATAAAAGAGATGAGACAAGGCATGCTAGCCCTTTTACTTTTTGTCTGAATATAAGCGATCATGACACCCCTTTTATTTTTTAGCTAGTTAATGTATAACCATCATTGAAAATTTGTACAAAAAGTTACCAACAAAAATATTATTTTGGGATCATGTTTTCCCACATTGGTGGCCCATCGAACCAAAGCAAAAACCAACAACTTAAAACCCATTTTGGAGAATATACATTTTTGTAAGATTTAGGAGACTGATAAGTGTCTAAATACTCATCATTTTTGTACAATCTAAACTGCAAAATCATCTGAAAACACTCAGAAATGCATTAAAATGATGAAAATATCACAAACAAGTGTTTTATGTGTTTTAAATGCAAAAATATCAAAATCAGATGAAAAATGATTCAAGTTTGCAAAATTGGCAGTTTTAGTCCCCCAAGTTTCAAAAGTTGTCAAAAACAGTCCCTGGTAAATCAAAATGTGGAATTTTATCATTCAAGGTCCCTGAAATATTCTAAGTTGTTAAAAATGGTCCTTGAATGATTCTTTGGTCAAATGGCAGAAAAGGTCCCTAATCTTTGAAAAATGTCAAAAATAGTCCTTGGATATCTAAAAATGGAATTTTATGCAAAAGTGGTCCTTGCACTATCAAAGTTTGTCAAGTTTGGTCCTTGTGATAAGTTTGGAAAAGTGGCATGTTCAGTCCTTTATCTTTGGTCAAATTGCAACAATGGTCCTTGTGATACTACTAAACCAAACCGGACCCTTTGTAATATATCAAGCCCAATCCAACCCAACTGCTGAGCCCAACACAAGCCCAACCCACACACCCTTGGACCTTGACCCTTGAGCTCTTGACCCTTGAGCTAGTCCAAAACATTTTGACCCCTGCCATTACCCATTTTTTGACCCTCCCTCTCTTATTAATACCAACGGTCAAAGAAGTCAAAACCGGCTACTGTTTATCCTCCTCACAGAAAACGCGCCAAACCAGATACCATGGTAGTTTTCCTTGATTTGCTCTATCCACCCCTTCCACCTGTCTTCCAACTTGTATACCTTGTCCCCCTTCACCTCCACTAACACCCAAAAGCTTTAATTGATTGAAACCTGCTAAGAGACTTTTGGCGCCAAAATTACACTTGGATGGTTATGATGATTTTTGAAGATCCAATGGCTCAGATGAGGTGGGATACAATCAGAGGTCGACATAGAGTCACAAAAGTCTATAAAGGAGGGTTGAGAAGCAATGTATCAAGGCATCTAGTGTAATTTTTATTTATGCATGTCGTTTTAGTCTAATTTTAAATTCCAGTGTATCTTTAATCTTTTAAACTTTGTATTTCAAGTATTCAGTGATAATAAATCTTTTGCAACCATCAATTTCAGTTCTAAGACTTGTTTTCAGTTTATGCAATTTCATGTTCAAAAATCTCAAAAGGTTTGAATGTTGTTTGTAGGTGTTATCTTGGACTGAGTAAGCACATATAAGCTCCCAGAAAGCTTATTAAAGCTTTTAGTAACATTAAAATTCAGTTTAGAATCAAAAAGGAAAATTCACCAAAAATATCAAATAAATAGTTTAAAATTCAAAAATCCATGGAAATGGTGATCAAAGCTGGAGCAGGGTGAATTTTGGATGGCCTTGGTATAGAGCTTCTTGGGAAGCCATAGGAAGTGGTCTTTTGATCTTGGTTCTGTGATTTCAGTTGGATAGCCACTTGTAAACATTTTTGATCATTTTGGCATTTCACTGTTTAAATTGATAAATAGCTTGAATTTCTGTTTCTTCATGTTTATTAGTTCTAGTTAAGTAAAATTAACCATTAAAAACAGTTGTTTGTTCTTTTAAATTTGTAGTTAGCAAAAAATCTTATTTTAACAGTTTAAAGTGCATTATTGTCATTTCTTAGTTTCTTGTTGTTAGTATTGTTGTTTAATACTTCATTAGTCCTAATAAATGATATTATAAGGCCTGAAATCAGTTCCATGGTTTTAAGTTGAGTTTTGCTTTGAAAATCACCAAATCAGTCATATAAAGGTTTGTTTGGATTTGTGAAGTTAAACTGTGTTAGAGGTTGTTTGAGTTGTTTGTGTTTGTTTCCTGTCACACTTGGTCATAATAGTTCATGTAAACAAGAAAAATCAGTACTTATTTAAGCAAAAGTCAAAATAACCTTTGATCCTATCTTGTTAGCTAACTGTTGGAATTTCATGATCATTGATCTTGTTTTCATGTTTACAAGTTGTTATCATTGATCAAATCAGTCTTATTTCACCTTAAAACAACATAATCAGTAAGTAGTAGTGATTCAAAGTTCATCTTAGTCAACATATTAGTGTAAGTTAAAAAGTCAAATTTGCATTTGGTCGTTTTTGAATTAAATAGACAATTTTAGTGTGTGTTTAATATTGAGTTTTAGCTTAAAATCTTTTGGGGTATTAAAGTTTAGTTGCTTAACTTAATTAGAAAAATACTAGTTCACCTTTAATCAGCTTTTTAATAGCTTATTTTCTATCTTCTTTTGAGTACCTGTTCTGAAATACTGTCCTATGCACAGTTGAGCAGTAATTTTGATAAGCTCACAAATAGCTTATTAGTTGGCCTCAGCTTGTGATCCTTGGTTCTTTGGAAAGCCAACCTAGCCATCTTGAGGTCTCAGGCTTAGTTTTCCACTTTTTAGCTTGTTTGGTAGGGCTGCAATAAACCTCAACTTTGTCCCATTTCTGTCTTTTGACTATAAGATCATAAGTGCTTATTTGATTTTTAGTAGCTTTTCAGTATGCTTGATTGTGTTTTTTAGCTTCATTTGAGTAGCATTAGCTTGTTTGTAGCTTATTTCAGCTTTGGTTCCAATTTATAAGCCTGTTTGAGCTTAAAACATCAAATAAGCTCACTCAAACAGCTTATTTTTGAGTTGTAAAATTTTTGTGTTTATTAAAGTTTCATATTTTAAGTAGTTAAGTAGTTTTCAAAAAGAAAAACCAGAAAAACAATCATTTTAAATATAGTGATAGCGTTTATTTAATAGATTTTAGCTTTTTGATTTTTCTTTTCAGCTTATTATTAAGCAAATTCTGTTTTTATATTTTTCTTAGTTTTCTGTCACCTTAAGTTATTTTTAGAAAAAGTTTCATAATTTTCCTAATCTGTTTAGTATTTATTAGAATTTTTAATAGTTAAAAGTATTAAATAATTAGTAATAAATAATTAAAAAGCATAAAAAATATCTTTTCAGTTTTAAAATTAGTTTTATCATATTTTAGATTTTTCTAAGTTAAAATTTTATTTTTCCAGGTTTATTTTATATTTTCTTGTATTTAAGTGTATTTTAAATAATAATTAATTAGTAATAAATATATAAAAAGTGTAAAAAATATATTTTTAGTTTTAAAATAAGTTTTATAATATTTTAGATTTTTCTAAATCATAATTTTATTTTTCTAGCTTTATTTCATATTTTATCCTATTTTAGAGTATTATTAAATAGTTATAAATAGTTTCTAATTAATAATAATTAGATAAATAGTTATAAAAAATTATTTTCTTTTTTCTAATAATTTTCTTTTATTTTTAGGATTTCAAAAATGTCATTTTCATATTTTTAGGTCTTTTATTTCTTAGATCTTACTTTTATTTTATACGTTTACGTAGTTTTTAAACGTACGTATTTACGTTTCTTTAATCTGATTGTTGTGCTTCCAATTCTGTTTCCAAATATCTTTCCAATCAATCAGTAGAGTAATCATCCATCCAAATCTTTACTGATCACTATCCTTAGCGATCATTCTATCATCTGATCAAGTTTTAAAACACCATTGAGTCTCCGTGGGACTTAACGACCCGGGAATCCACTATATTCCTCTGATCTTCATTGCATTTGGTTCCAGGCTGTTTTAAGTTTGTTACGGTTGGCCATTCACAAGTGGTCAACTTGTGTGATTAAACTTGACGGTTCGGGACCCAACCAAATTTTGGCGCCGCTGCCGGGGAGGCTTTAGCGTGTGTTAAACCTTTTTCAGACCCATTCTTGCACATATACCATCTTTTGTATAAAGTTTTTTGTAAGTTATCAAAATCTCAAAAAGTTCATTAACACTTTTCCTAAAGTGTTAACAAACCCAAAACAAAATATAAAACAACAAAACAATCGTAACGTTTTCTAGCTTGTGTTTCTTTTAAGGTGATTCTTAAAGAAATACGATTTGGTTAAACGAGACGATACCAAAAATATTGTCCAAAAGTTTTTAAACCATCAGCACAAATCATTACCTACGTCTTTTCAGTGGTACTTAAATACATAAAAATCAACCACCGCAAATCAAGGCAGTACACCTACTAACTGGGGGTGTGACCATAATAAGTTCCCGAACAACAGATTTAAAACTTGCCTTTGTGTCCTTGTGATTTGGTGTACCTTTTTCAAAGAAGCCATTTCATTTGTGATTATTGGTTAAGTTCACTTGTCGTTTTGCCTCGCATTTGTTTTGAAAATTGATTTTTATACTTAGTGCATGCGCACTCGTTCTTCCAGTTCTACAAGTCCACTTTCTGAGCTTGCAAATATTCCTCGTAGACGTAGAGGACGTTCTGCTCCTTCAGCCGTGACTGAGGAACGTCTACCACCACCACCACCTGTCGTAATGGCAGAAGATAAGCCCATGAATGAGCTTCTTCAAGCACCCATCGAGGGTTACGGAGATGCTATTGTTGTCCCAGCCATCGTGGCTGATACTTTTGAGCTCAAAACCGGGTTGCTTAATCTAGTAACCCAAAGCCAATTCTATGGTTTTGAGCGGGATGATCCTCATGCACACATTCGATGGTTTAACAAGATTGCATCTACCATCAAATACAAGAATGTCCCACATGAAGCTATCAAGCTTCTTCTGTTCCCATTTTCTCTAGAGGGACAAGCCCGGAATTGGCTTGAGAAACAACCCCCTCGTTCTATTGAGACATGGGAGGATCTAGTCACCAAGTTTGTTAACGAATTCTATCCTCCATCCCGAACTACAAGTCTTAAGAATGAGATAATGAAATTTTCTCAGAGATTTGATGAATCATTCGGGGAGGCATGGGATCGTTACAAAGAGTTGCTCCGCAAGTGTCCGCATCACGGTTTTACCGAGTTAATGCAAATGGATACTTTTTACAATGGTCTGAACCAGACTAATCAAGACTCTTTGAATGCCTCCGCGGGAGGTAATTTCCTGAGCAAGACCACCAAAGAAGCCTTACAAATCATTGAGAACAAGTCCCAGGTCCGCCCTTTCCGAGCAAAGACATATCAATCTCAGTCTAATGCTGGACCTTCTTCTTCATCTCCCGTGAGTACATCTAGCACCGATGCTAAGATTGATAAACTCACGGATATTGTTCAGGCTTTGGTTCTTGCTAACCAAAAGAAAGTCACCTTCACACAGACACCATCACATGGTGAAGTGAAGAAAGTCGAGAGTTGTGTTACTTGTGGTGGTCCTCATGCATACTACAACTGTACTGCCACCGATGGTAGTCCGTTTGAAGCCAATGCTCTAGCCAGTACTTCACAGCAGGGAGGTAATCAATACCGTCCTCAAAATGAACCACACTATCGTGCTAACACTAATCAGGCACCACCCGGTTTTAACCAGAATCATAACATGCAAAACCGGAATCAGAACCAACCTAGAATGAACCAAGGTTATCAAAACCAAGGTAATTTCTATCCTGCACCAAATCAAGGTTTCCAACATCAAGGGAACCTTAATCAAAACAATTTCAATCGAGGGAATCAATTTCATGGGAATATGAATCCTAATCAAGGGAATTTTGGCTATAATCAGAACATACGACCTCAAAATGTCCCTCCACCTCCACCTCCTCCTGTATCAACATCTGATGAGCTTTTAAAGCAATTCATGAAGTCTCAAGAGGAGATGAACAGGTTGTTGGTCAGTCAGATCGCTGAATTAAAGAAGTCTTTAAATGATCAACCCTCGGGCTCAGGAAAACTTCCGAGCAACACGATCGCTAACCCGAGGGGCGATGCAAAGGCGATCACAACCAGAAGTGGTGTTTCATATAATGGACCTGCTATTCCTACTACCTCTTCTTCTTCTCTCCCTAAGGTAGTAGAAAGTGAACCTCAGACACACAATGGACCTTTGACTCTAATGCCTCCTCCACTAGGAGCAATGAGTCAAGTTACCAAGGATACAACGGACAAAGTGCATTTCTCAAGCCCACGAAGTACCGCACACGTCCCACCTTCGGTAGTCCAACCTCAAGTTGTCCAGAAACCCAAGTCAAATCCAGGAGTTGTTTTTGAACCTCCAGTAGCTCCCTTTGAGAAACAGAAATCCAAATCTTCTATTCCTTACCCATCACGTTTGAATGAGCAAAAGCTCCGCGAGAAAGCCAGTCATCAAATGGACAAATTTTTCCAAATTTTCCAAGAGCTACATTTTGGCATAAGCTTTGCGGATGCTATCATGCTGATGCCCAAGTTTGCATCAACTCTCAAACACATGTTAAGCAATAAGGAAAAGCTGTTTGAAATGGCAAAAACTCCTTTGAACGAGAACTGCTCGGCAGTTATCTTGAAGAAGCTTCCTAAGAAACTTGGAGATCCTGGAAAATTTCTTTTACCTTGTGTATTTCCAGGAATGGTTGAATGCTTTGCCTTAGCAGATCTTGGTGCAAGCATCAATCTGATGCCTTATTCAGTGTGGAAGAAACTCTCTCTTCCGGAACTTACTCCTACATGCTTGACTCTCGAGCTTGCAGATCGTTCCATATCCCGTCCTCTTGGCATTGCCGAGGACGTATTTGTGAAAGTAGGAAAGTTCCATTTTCCAGCTGACTTTGTGGTTGTTGATTTCGATGCCGATCATCGGGTTCCTCTCATTGTTGGACGAGGATTCCTGAGAACGGGCCGTGCTCTCATTGATGTATTTGAGCAAGAAATCACATTACGTGTTGGTAATGAAGCTGTCACCTTTAACCTTGATCAAACTTCGAGGTACTCCGCAAACTATGATTCTGAGTCGGTTAACCGAATAGATATCATTGATGTTGCTTCTGAAGAGTACTCTCAAGAAGTTCTTGGTTATTCTCATAATTCTGTGAGTGGGGATCCCACCACATCTTCTCAACCTATCATAGCCAATTCTACTTCTTCTATCACTCCGTTTGAGGGAAGAGACTTCATCTTGGAAGAGATTGAAGCATACTTGGCTAGTGATTCTGTTCCATGGGAAATTGATCACGCTCCAATTGACATTGAGGGGGACATACTTCTCATTGAGAAGTTGCTTAATGATGATCCATCATCAACCCCTCACACTAGTGATTCAATTCCTGATGAGATTAATCAAAATGAGATTAATCTAGAGGGAGATATTCTTCTTGAAAAATTGTTAAATCAGGACACTTCTCCTCCTCTCCATCCCGTCAAGCTTCATAACAAGGAAGTCAAGTCAGTTGAGAAAACTAAAGAATTTCCTGAAGTCGAACTTAAGGACTTACCGCCTCATCTCGAGTATGCATTTCTTGAGGGTGATGATAAATTACCCATCATTATTGCTCGAGATTTGAGTAAAGATGAAAAAGCTGCTCTCATAAAGGTCTTGAAGTCACACAAGCAAGCAATTGCTTGGAAACTCTCCGACATTAAGGGTATCAACCCTGAGTTCTGTACTCATAAAATCTTGATGGAGGATGACTTCAAACCAGCAATTCAACATCAGAGAAGGGTGAATCCAAAAATCCATGATGTTATCAAATAGGAGGTTATCAAACTTCTTGATGCAGGATTGATTTACCCGATCTCAGATAGTCCTTGGGTTAGCCCAATTCATTGTGTTCCTAAAAAGGGTGGCATAACTGTTGTCACAAATGAAGATAACGAGTTAATTCCAACTCGATTGGTTACGGGATGGCGTGTGTGCATTGACTATCGTAAGTTGATTGACGCCACCCGTAAAGACCATTTTCCTCTACCCTTCATGGACCAAATGCTTGAGAGATTAGCAGGAAACGAATACTATTGTTTCCTTGATGGTTTCTCGGGGTATTTCCAGATTCCCATTGATCCACAGGATCAAGAGAAGACCACATTCACCTGCCCATACGGAACTTTTGCCTACAAACGTATGCCTTTTGGCTTATGCAATGCTCCTGGCACGTTCCAACGATGTATGATGGCCATATTCCACGACATGATCGGGGAAACAATGGAGGTGTTTATGGATGACTTCTCGGTCATTGGGGACTCGTTTCAAACATGTCTCTCCCATTTAGATAAAATGCTAAAACGGTGTGAAGACACCAATCTTTGTCTAAATTGGGAGAAGAGCCACTTTATGGTCAAAGAAGGCATAGTCCTTGGCCATAAAATTTCAAAAAATGGGATTGAGGTAGATAGAGCAAAAGTAGATGTTATTGCTAAATTGCCTCATCCTACTACCGTCAAAGGTATTAGGAGTATTTTAGGTCATGCCGGTTTCTATCGTAGATTCATACAAGATTTTTCTAAAATCGCCCGGCCTATGACCCATCTTCTTGAAAAAGATGCTCCTTTTATCTTTTCACCCGAGTGCATTGAAGCTTTTGAAACATTGAAGAAAAAGCTTACTGAAGCACCCATTCTCGTTGCTCCCGACTGGGACTTGCCTTTTGAGCTCATGTGCGATGCAAGTGATTTTGCTATCGGTGCAGTCCTAGGGCAACGTAGAGCTAAGCATTTTCAGCCTATCCACTACGCAAGTAAGACTATGACTGAAGCTCAAACTCATTACACCACCACAGAAAAAGAGCTATTAGCCGTGGTGTATGCGTTTGAGAAGTTTCGGCCGTACTTAATCTTGACCAAATGCGTGGTGTATACGGATCACTCGGCTCTCAAATATCTCTTTGCAAAACAAGATGCAAAGCCGAGATTGCTCCGTTGGGTTCTCCTCCTCCAGGAATTTGATATCATTATACGTGATAAAAAAGGAGCTGAGAACCTGGCTGCTGATCATCTGTCCCGTCTAGAAAACCCTCACCAAGATGTTTTTGAGAAAAAGGAAATAAACGAAACATTTCCTCTCGAGACACTCAATGCGGTTTCTTTTCGTGGAAACTCTTCTACCCCATGGTTTGCTGACTTCGCAAATTACCATGCGGGTAACTTCATAGTGAAAGGGATGTCGACCCAACAGAAGAACAAATTCTTCAAAGATGTTAAACATTATTTCTGGGACGACCCCTACTTATTCAAAATCTGTGCGGATCAAGTCATCCGACGGTGTGTTTATGGACAGGAAGCTATAGATATTATCAAAGCTTGCCATGCTGGACCCACCGGGGGCCATCATAGTCCAAACTACACCGCCAAAAAGGTGTTTGATTCCGGGTTTTATTGGCCCACAATTTACAAGGATGCCCACGAATTTGTCAAATCCTGTGACGCTTGTCAACATCACGGAAATATATCTCAAAGAAATGAAATGCCGCAAAACGCCATTCAAGTTTGTGAGATCTTTGACATCTGGGGTATTGACTTTATGGGGCCATTTCCATCTTCTAGAGGAAACAAATACATACTCGTGGCTGTTGACTATCTGTCAAAATGGGTTGAAGCAAAAGCTTTACCCACCAATGATGCCCGAGTTGTTGTGAAATTTTTAAAATCTCTTTTTGCTAGGTTTGGAACTCCGAGAGCTATAATCAGTGATCGTGGTACACATTTCTGCAATGACCAATTTGATCGTGTCATGCAAAAGTATGGTGTAACCCACCGTCTATCTACTGCATACCACCCACAAACAAGTGGGCAGGTGGAAGTTTCCAACCGTGGTATTAAAAGAATTCTTGAAAGGACAGTAGGCGAAAATCGTGCATCCTGGTCGGATAAACTGGATGACGCACTCTGGGCCTTCCGTACAGCTTACAAAACACCCATCGGGTGTACTCCATACAAGCTAGTGTACGGAAAGGCATGTCATCTTCCGATTGAGCTTGAGCACAAAGCATATTGGGCCTTAAAACATGCAAATTTCGATATTCAGACAGCTGGTGATCACAGAAAAGTTCAAATGAATGAATTAAATGAACTTCGTGATCAAGCATACGAGAACTCTTTGATCTACAAACAAAAGACAAAGAAGATTCATGACTCTAAAATCAAGAACCGCGTTTTCAACGTTGGTGATCGAGTCCTTCTTTTCAATTTAAGATTGAATATTTTCTCGGGAAAGCTCAAGTCCCGTTGGTCTGGTCCATTCACCATTGCTAAGGTTTATCCTTATGGCACCATTGAGTTATCTCAACCCGATGGTCCAAGTTTTAAAGTGAATGGTCATCGATTAAAGCATTACTTTGGAGAGGACATTCCATCCATGGTTGTCCCTGATCTACAAACATTCCCCATGAACCAATGAATGCGGGGATCGAGTCAAGCTAATGACTCGGTAATCAAAAACAATAGCACACACCATATGGGTTTTCACCCATATTTCTGTCTTCTTTCTCTGTTCTACCACCCTAGTGTGGGGGAGTTGCCCCCCGCTATTGTATATAAATCTTTTCTAAAAAAAAAAAAAAAAAAAAAAAAAAAAAAAAAACTTTCAAATAATGGCCGTAGTATTTCCCTTTTACGTTCTTTGTTTCGGCATAACCGCCGGTACTTTGAATATTGAGGGCAATATTCATTTCTAAGTGTGGGGGGGAATTCTCACGAATTTTATCACATAATTATCCACCCAATTCCCCCGTTTTTGGCCAATTTTTTTTTTTTTTTTTGGAGTAAGTGTTTTTCACTTACTCAGCAAATGGTAATCAGTCCGCCATGTCTAAAAAACAAAAGGATTGGCTAATCCAGGAGCAAACGGCTCTTGGTAAAGATTTATCAAATCCGTTGACGGCTTACAATTTGCCCAAAATTGTATGGTATTCAACTCACCATATCCTAATTAGTGAAGAGTTGGCTAGCCCGCAAGTTTATGGCTTGTGGTAAAGGCAGTGGAAAAACCATAATTGGTAATCAGCTCACCAAAGATAATACTGATAATTTATCTGAGAGTTGGCTAGTCCAGAGCAAACGGCTTCTGGTAAAGACAAATCAAATCCGTTTACAGCTTATGATTTGCTCAAAATCATTTGGTTATCGTTGTACCAAAGTTCTTACTTGAACCAAAACAATTGGCTACTCCAGAAGTGATGGATTTTGGTAAAGAGTCTTTAAAATCCATTAAAGATCTAAAACATTGCTAGGGACTAGCAATATCTTAGTGTGGGGGATTGATGAGTGTCTAAATACTCATCATTTTTGTACAATCTAAACTGCAAAATCATCTGAAAACACTCAGAAATGCATTAAAATGATGAAAATATCACAAACAAGTGTTTTATGTGTTTTAAATGCAAAAATATCAAAATCAGATGAAAAATGATTCAAGTTTGCAAAATTGGCAGTTTTAGTCCCCCAAGTTTCAAAAGTTGTCAAAAACAGTCCCTGGTAAATCAAAATGTGGAATTTTATCATTCAAGGTCCCTGAAATATTCTAAGTTGTTAAAAATGGTCCTTGAATGATTCTTTGGTCAAATGGCAGAAAAGGTCCCTAATCTTTGAAAAATGTCAAAAATAGTCCTTGGATATCTAAAAATGGAATTTTATGCAAAAGTGGTCCTTGCACTATCAAAGTTTGTCAAGTTTGGTCCTTGTGATAAGTTTGGAAAAGTGGCATGTTCAGTCCTTTATCTTTGGTCAAATTGCAACAATGGTCCTTGTGATACTACTAAACCAAACCGGACCCTTTGTAATATATCAAGCCCAATCCAACCCAACTGCTGAGCCCAACACAAGCCCAACCCACACACCCTTGGACCTTGACCCTTGAGCTCTTGACCCTTGAGCTAGTCCAAAACATTTTGACCCCTGCCATTACCCATTTTGACCCTCCCTCTCTTATTAATACCAACGGTCAAAGAAGTCAAAACCGGCTACTGTTTATCCGCCTCACAGAAAACGCGCCAAACCAGATACCATGGTAGTTTTCCTTGATTTGCTCTATCCACCCCTTCCACCTGTCTTCCAACTTGTATACCTTGTCCCCCTTCACCTCCACTAACACCCAAAAGCTTTAATTGATTGAAACCTGCTAAGACTTTTGGCGCCAAAATTACACTTGGATGGTTATGATGATTTTTGAAGATCCAATGGCTCAGATGAGGTGGGATACAATCAGAGGTCGACATAGAGTCACAAAAGTCTATAAAGGAGGGTTGAGAAGCAATGTATCAAGGCATCTAGTGTAATTTTTATTTATGCATGTCGTTTTAGTCTAATTTTAAATTCCAGTGTATCTTTAATCTTTTAAACTTTGTATTTCAAGTATTCAGCGTATAATAAATCTTTTGCAACCATCAATTTCAGTTCTAAGACTTGTTTTCAGTTTATGCAATTTCATGTTCAAAAATCTCAAAAGGTTTGAATGTTGTTTGTAGGTGTTATTGATGAGTGTGTAAATACTCATCATTTTTATACAAAATAAACTGCAAAATCATCTGAAAACACTCAGAAACACATCAAAATGATCAAAATATCACAAATCAGTGTTTTATGTGTTTCAAATGCAAAATTATCAAAATCAGATGAAAAACATTTCAAATTTGCAAAAATTGCAGTTTTAGTCCCCCAAGTTTCAAGAATTGTCAAAAATAGTCCCTGAGCCATAATTTCAAAAGCAAAAGTCACCAAAGGTCCTTTTAAAATCAAAAGTTGTCAAAATAAGTCCTTTGGTGAAAAATATACAAAGTTTGAGAAATTTACGAAATAGTCCTTCAAGTTTCAAAATTGGCAGAAATGGCCCCTGGAAAATGGCAAATTGGCAAATTTGGTCCTTGTACTTATTGAGATTGTCAATTATGGTCCCTTGGAACAACTTTGCAAGATTGGCAGTTTAGGTCCCTCCATTTTCAGAAATTACATGAAAGGTCCTTGATATTTAAAACCTTTAAACCCATTATGACCCTTTCACACCTTTTGGACCCCCTGTCAATATACAATTTGAACCCCCCTTTTATAATATCTGGTCAAACCAACCCAGTCAAACAAACACACCTCTTCCCCGTTTTCCCTCCCATTGTCTGCTACCACCATACCCAGCCACCAGTCCACCAACCCAGCCTCCTATCACCTCTTTTTGTCTTCCCCCACCTCCACCAAACTCCAAATACAATTAATGCTCCCCCATTTCACTCAAATCTCTCCTATCTGTCAAAAGGAAAAAAGGCGCCAAAATCAGTTTTGAATGGTTGAGATTGATTCAAGCCATCCAATGGCTAGGAATTTGTTGGGAAATGTTCAGAGGTGAGAGATAAAGTCCATGGATTATAAAAAGAAGCATTGGGAAGCAAGTTGAAGAGTCTTCTAGTTTTAATTTTTCTCTTAATGTCGTTTTTAATCTAAAAACTCTAGTTTAGTATAAAAGCTGTAAGTTTCTGTTGTAATGTACTCTTTATAAGTATTTGGATTAATATCAATCATTTTCAAGTAATTATTTCAAGGTTTATATCAAATTGACATTTTGTGTCCACTGTTGCAAATTTCCAAGTATAAGTCTTATATACAAGCTTCAATCATATCATTTCTCAGTTCTAAATAGCTTATACAAGCTTATAAAAGCTTTTTATAAACTTAAATTCTAGTTTTAAGCACATTTGGAAACTGGTCAAAGAAAGTCAAACAAGGTCAAATTGGTGATGGAGATGGTCAATGGGTGAAGCAGCTATGGATGTGGGTTGATATTAAGCTAGGTTAGGGGTTTGGATAGGTTAGAGGATCACTGGTTGTTTGTGCAAACCATTGTGGTTGTGGACCTTTGTAAGTAATTTTCAAGATTCTTAGTATAATCTTCATTTGTAATCACCACTGGTTCTAAGCTGTTTATTAGGGTGTATTTGAGTTAATATAACTGATTTGGATCATTATCATGTGGTAGTTTAGAGTTTGGATCATTTTTTAGTCACAAACTGTTGACTAAGGGGTGTTTGGAATTGCTGATGTACCTGTCTTAAAGGTCCATTCAGTGGGTAACTTTTGTTGTATTTAGCTTGTCTAGGTCATAAACACTAATATCTGTCTTAAACTTGTCCTTGCCAACTTTTAAAGTCAAAATCTATACCAATTGCATCCAACAGGTTCACTGTTGGATTTTTAAAGAGCAAATCATTTGTTTTGTGTTCAAAAGTCATCAATCTAGCTTGCAGTAGTCTCAATACATCATATAATATCAAGTTCAGTTGAGAAATTAGGGTTAAACTTCATAAAAGTCAACTTTCCATGTTCCTTCAAAAAGTCAAAAATGTCAAAAAAAACTTGCTTTGTGCAGAAATTGCAGCTTCTGCATAAGGATCATTAAAGCTTTTGAGGATCTGATTTTTGGTTTACAAGTAGTTCACTAGGTGGTCTATAGGACCTAACATCTGGTTTTAACTTTTGCCTTTTGGATAAGCTTGAGCATAAGCTCAAAACAGGTCTCTGGTGCCCTGCACCAACTCAGTATTAGCTGAGTATTTTCTCAGCTTTTGTGCAGCTTGCACAAAGCTCATAATAGCTTGTTAAGGTCTGGTACTTTGGATTTGAATAGCCACTTAGGTCTAGTTGAGATATCAATAATTGGATTTTAGTTTGTAGCTTATTTGGTTGCTTAATTTTGGACTGCAAGTAGGCACCTTAATCTGATTTAAGCTTATTCTCAAGAACATCAAATCTGTGTTAATTTGCTATTCAGTGGTTAAAGCTTATTGTTTTTAGTTGAAATCTAGTTAATTTGGTATATTAGTGCTTCTGTGATCAGTGGGTTGCCTGTTTTAATCATTTGGCTTATTTAGTGCTTATTTCAATAAGCACTCTCACATCAGTTCCATAATCTTGTACACAAGTACCTGTTTTTCTAATTTTCATAGCTTCTTAATATTATTTTGGAGTTTCCCTGAAATTTTCAGATTTTTCTCAGCTGTTTTACTATTTTTCTTGATTTTTATTAGTTTTTAGCACTTTTTAAATAGCATTTAATACAAAAAATTCAGAAAAGGTTCAAAAAAATAAGTTTTCATTTTTCTTAGGCTTAGATAAATATAAAAAGTAGAAAAAGTAATTTTCCTTATTTTTCATAGATCATTTGGTAATTTTTAGTGATTAAATTAGTTTTTAATAGTTTAAAATTCATAGAAATTAGATAAATAGTCACAAAAATACAAAAATAGTTTTGAAAAGTCTATTTTGATATTTTAGACTTTTCCAAGTCTTAATCTTATTTTTCTAGCTCATTTTCCTATTTTCTTGTATTTTAGGTAGTTAATTAATAATTAAAAATAGTTTTTAATTAGATAATTAGTCTTAAAAATAATTTTCTTTTTCTAAATATTTTCTTATATCACTAGGTTTGTAAAAACATCATTTTCATATTTTTAGGGTTAATATTGACTTAGTTTCACTTTTTATTTTGTACGTTACGTAGTTTTTAATTTAAACATACGTTTTAGGTTTTAAACGTTCATCACTTTAAAAATAGTGATAGCGTTTATTTAATAGGTTTTATCTTTTAATTTCCTTTAAATTTGCATTTTAGCCTTTGCATTTGTTTGATATTTCTGTAGTCATAATAATCTCAATTCCCTTTATCATTCAAATTTCTCGATCACTAGACGTTGATTGATCCATTGCATAGCTCGCTGGGACATAACGACCCGAGGAGACTCTATACTCCTCTGATCTTAATTGCATTAGTGTTTGAGCAGTTTTTAGTCTTTTAGACTTGACTGTTTAGCACCGATCAAATTTTGGCGCCGCTGCCGGGGAGCTGTGCTGATTTATCTCCCGTTTTAGCAGATTAGTTGTTTGAATCCTCACTCATTGTTTATATCATCCATCTCTGTATATATATATATCCATATTTTCTTCTAAAAAATCCAAAAACCCAAAAACAGCCAAAAACGTATAAAACACAAAAATATTTTCTCTTTTGTTTCTATATATGTATCAAAAATAAAAATACAAAAAGAATCGTCGTTTTCTCTAATAATTAACAACTTAAAAGATTACCACCGAAAACCAAGGCAGTGCACTACCTAACTGGGGGTGCGACCATAATAAGTTCCCGAACTAAAGATATAAAACTTGCCTTTGTGTCCTTGTGATTGGTGTACCTTTTTCAAAGAAGCCATTCATCTTGGATTATTGGTTAAGTTCACTGTTGTTTTGCCTCGATTTTGTGTTAATTGATTTTGTTGTGATATCGACGTTTCAGAACCATAAAACCCATAAAGATTCTTCTCACCCTGATTTTTACAAAACCGTCTTCATAATTCTCATTCTCATGTGAAAGATTTTCATAATTCCATTTCTCTCCTTAACTCTGAGATTCCTTAGAGTTAACTCTAGTGTATGCGCACTCGCTCTTCTAGATCTGTGAGCCCATTTCGTGAGCTTGTCAAGATTCCAAGAAGGCGTGTTCGTAGACTTTCTGCTCCAACAGTCGGATCTGAGATCCGGACTGTTCACACTACTCCCGCTGTCATGGCGGATGAAATTCCTATGTGTGAGCTTCTCCAGGCACCCATCGACGGGTATGGAGATGCTATCGTTGTACCAGCCATCGTGGCTGAAAATTTTGAGCTCAAGACCGGGTTACTGAATCTTGTAACTTCAAATCAGTTCTACGGTTTTGAGCGGGATGATCCTCATGCTCATATAAGATGGTTTAACAAGATTGCATCTACCATCAAGTATAAGAATGTCCCTTCTGATGCTGTTAAGCTTCTTCTGTTCCCGTTTTCTCTTGAGGGGCAAGCCCGGATTTGGCTTGAAAAACAACCCCCTAAATCAATAGAGACATGGGAAGATCTGGTGAAGAAATTTGTGAATGAATTCTATCCACCTTCCAAGACCACGAGTCTTAAAAATGAAATCATCAAGTTCACTCAGAAGTTTGATGAATCCTTCAGTGAATCGTGGGATCGTTTCAAGGAATTGCTTCGCAAATGTCCTCACCACGGTTTCTCCGAGTTGATGCAACTCGACACTTTCTACAATGGAGTGAGTCAATCTGATCAAGATTCTCTCAATTCCTCCGCGGGAGGGAATTTCCTAAGCAAAACTGTCAAAGAAGCTTTAGCGATAATCGAAAACAAGTCTAAAGTCCGCACTGCACGAAGCAAGCCGGTTGTTTCCCAAGTCAGTGTTGGTCCTTCTTCTTCTTCATCGCCCGTGAGTCAGTCTAGCACCGATGCTAAGATTGATAAACTCACGGAAGCTATTCAGGCTTTGGTTCTCTCCAATCAGAAGAAAGTCTCTTTTCCACAAACTTCACCTCCTGCTGAAGTTAAGAAAGTGGAAGTCTGTGTTACCTGTGGTGGCCCCCATGCTTATTATAACTGTATGGCCACCGATGGTAACCCCTTTGAAGCTAATGCTGTGGGCGGGATGCCTAATCAAGGAGGCAACCAATATCGTGCTCCTGTAGACCCGAACCACCGTCCTAACCACTACTCTGGACCTCCCGGTTTCAATCAAAATCAAAACCGTAATCAGAATCAAAACAGACCAAACCAAGGTTTTCAAAACCAAGGTCATTTCAATCAAAACAACGGTTTTCAAAATCAGAATCAAAATTTCCAACATCAAGGAAATTACAATAGAAACCCAGGTCAGGGAAATTTCAACCCAGGGTATTTTCATGGTAATAACCAAGGAAATTTTCAGAATCAAGGCCCGAATCCTAACAATAGAGGCCAGAATTTCCCTGTGCAAACTCAAGCTATTGTTCCAACTGGACCATCATCTGATGAGTTGTTGAAACAATTCATGAAATCCCAAGAGGAAATGAATCGGTTGTTGGTCAGCCAAATTTCTGACATCAAGAAGTCTTTAAATGATCGACCCTCGGGCTCAGGTACTTTACCTAGCAACACGATCGCTAATCCGAGGGGCGATGCAAAGGCGATCACAACCCGAAGTGGTGCTTCATATGCTGGACCCGCTATTCCTACTACCTCTTCTTCTTCTTCCCTCCCAAAGGTAGTGGAAAGTGAACCTCCGACACACAATGGACCTATGACTCCGATGCCTCCTCCTCCTGTGGCATTTAGTCAAGTTACCAAGGAAACAACGGACAAGGTGCATTATTCAATCCCTCGAGGTACCGCACACGTCCCACCTTCGGTAGTCCAACCTCAAGTGGTCCAGAAACCCAAGTCGAATCAAGGAGTTGTTTTTGAACCTCCTGTAGCTCCTGTTGAGAATCAGAAATCCAAATCTTCTATTCCTTATCCATCACGGTTACATGAGCAAAAGCTCCGCGAGAAAGCTAGTCATCAGATGGAAAAATTCTTTCAGATTTTCCAAGAACTTCACTTTGACATAAGCTTCGCGGATGCCATCATGTTAATGCCCAAGTTTGCATCTACTCTGAAACACATGCTGAGCAACAAAGAAAAGCTGTTTGAAATGGCTAAGACTCCTTTGAATGAGAATTGCTCAGCTGTCTTGTTAAAGAAGCTTCCCGAGAAGCTTGGAGATCCCGGAAAATTTCTTCTTCCTTGTGTTTTTCCTGGGATGATTGAATGCTTTGCCCTTGCCGATCTTGGTGCAAGCATCAATCTGATGCCGTATTCAGTCTGGAAACAACTTTCTCTTCCGGAACTTATTCCTACCTGCATGACTCTCGAGCTTGCAGATCGTTCTATCTCGCGTCCTCTTGGCATTGCCGAGGATGTTTTCGTGAAAGTAGGAAAGTTCCATTTCCCAGCTGACTTTGTGGTCGTTGATTTCGATGCTGATCCTCGAGTTCCCCTCATTGTTGGGCGGGGATTCCTAAGGACGGGCCGTGCTCTTATAGATGTATTTGAGCAAGAGATCACTTTGCGTGTGGGTAACGAAGCTGTTACCTTTAACCTCGATCAAACTTCGAGGTACTCCTCAAATTATGATACTGAATCAGTTAATCGAGTCGATTTAATTGACATTGCTTCAGAGGAGTACTCTCAAGAGTTTCTTGGTTATCTTCATAATTCTGTGGGTGGGAATTTCAATTCCACCACATCTTCTCATCCTATCATTGCCGACTCTTCCCCCTCTCTCACTCCATTTGAGGGAGGTGACTTCCTTCTGGAAGAGATCGATGAATTTCTTGCTGTTGATGAATCAATTCCGCCTGGAATTGATGGTGTTTATGATTCGGAGGGAGATATTCTTTATCTTGAGCAGTTGCTTAATGAAGATCCATTACCTTCACTCCCTCCGAAAGAAATCACGATTGAGGAAATCAAATCAGTGCAATCATCCACTGAAGAATTTCCCGAGGTTGAACTAAAGGACCTACCTCCTCATCTCGAGTATGCATTCTTAGAGGGTGATGATAAATTACCCGTCATTATTGCTAAAGGCTTAACTAAGGAGGAGAAGACTGCTCTCATAAAGGTCTTGAAGTCACACAAGCAAGCAATTGCTTGGAAACTCTCCGATATTAAGGGTATCAACCCTGAGTTTTGTACTCACAAAATCTTACTGGAGGATGACTTCAAGCCAGCAGTCCAAAGTCAGAGAAGGGTGAATCCTAAGATTCATGAGGTTATCAAACAAGAGGTTCTCAAACTTCTTGATGCCGGCCTGATTTACCCGATCTCTGATAGTCCTTGGGTTAGCCCAATTCATTGCGTTCCAAAAAAGGGTGGCATAACTGTTGTCACGAATGAAGAAAACGAGTTGATTCCGACTCGATTGGTTACGGGATGGCGTGTGTGTATTGACTATCGTAAGTTAAACGAAGCCACCCGTAAAGACCATTTTCCTCTACCCTTCATGGACCAGATGCTTGAGAGATTAGCAGGGAACGAGTACTATTGTTTCCTTGATGGTTTCTCGGGTTACTTTCAGATCCCCATTGATCCGCTGGATCAAGAGAAAACCACATTCACCTGCCCATACGGGACGTTTGCCTATAGACGTATGCCTTTTGGCTTATGCAATGCTCCTGGCACGTTCCAACGTTGTATGATGGATATTTTCCACGACATGATCGGGGATACTATGGAGGTGTTTATGGATGACTTCTCGGTCATTGGGGACTCATTTCAGACTTGTCTCTCCCACTTAGACAAAATGCTTAAAAGGTGTGAAGACACCAATCTATGTCTAAACTGGGAGAAGAGCCACTTTATGGTCAAAGAGGGCATAGTCCTCGGCCATAAGATTTCAAAGAACGGGATTGAGGTAGATAGAGCAAAAGTTGATGTCATTGCTAAACTACCTCATCCTACTACCGTCAAAGGTATTAGGAGTTTTCTAGGTCATGCCGGGTTCTATCGTAGATTCATTCAAGATTTCTCTAAAATCGCTCGGCCTATGACCCATCTTCTCGAAAAAGATGCTCCTTTCATCTTCTCTCCTGAGTGCATCGAAGCTTTTGAAACACTTAAGAAAAAGCTTACGGAAGCACCCATTCTAGTTGCCCCCGACTGGGATTTACCCTTCGAGCTCATGTGCGATGCAAGTGATTTTGCAATCGGTGCAGTCCTTGGGGCAACGCAAAACCAAGCATTTCCAGCCAATCCACTACGCGAGCAAACTATGACTGAAGCTCAGACCCACTACACCACTACGGAAAAAGAATTATTAGCGGTGGTGTATGCGTTTGAGAAGTTTCGGCCATATCTCATCTTGACCAAATGCGTGGTGTATACGGATCCACTCGGCACTCAAATATCTCTTTGCAAAACAAGATGCAAAGCCGAGATTGCTCCGTTGGGTTCTCCTCCTACAAGAATTTGATATAATCATTCGTGATAAAAAAGGAGCTGAGAACCTGGCTGCTGATCATCTCTCCCGATTAGAGAACCCTCACCAAAATGTGTTTGAGAAAAAGGAAATCAATGAAACATTTCCTCTCGAAACACTCAATATGGTTTCTTTTCGTGGAGACTCTTCTACCCCATGGTTTGCTGACTTTGCAAATTACCATGCGGGTAACTTTGTTGTGAAAGGGATGTCGTCCCAACAGAAAAATAAATTCTTTAAAGATGTGAAACATTATTTCTGGGACGACCCCTACTTGTTTAAAATTTGTGCGGATCAAGTCATCCGGCGATGTGTACATGGTCAGGAAGCTATTGACATTCTCAAGGCTTGCCATTCTGGACCTACTGGGGGACATCATAGCCCCAACTACACCGCCAAGAAGGTGTTTGATTCCGGATTCTATTGGCCCACAATCTATAAGGATGCTCATGAATTCGTCAAAACCTGTGACGCTTGTCAACGTCACGGGAATATCTCACAAAGGAATGAAATGCCGCAAAACGCCATTCAAGTGTGTGAGATTTTTGACATCTGGGGCATTGACTTTATGGGGCCATTTCCTTCTTCTCATGGTAATAAGTACATACTCGTGGCCGTTGACTACTTGTCAAAATGGGTTGAAGCTAAGGCTTTACCCACCAACGATGCCCGAGTTGTGGTGAAATTCTTGAAATCTCTATTTGCTAGGTTTGGAACTCCACGAGCCATCATCAGTGATCGTGGTACGCATTTCTGCAATGACCAATTTGCAAGAGTCATGCAAAAGTATGGTGTAACTCACCGTACCTCTACTGCGTATCACCCGCAAACAAGTGGGCAAGTGGAAGTTTCTAACCGGGGGATTAAAAGAATCTTGGAGAGGACTGGTTGGTGAAAACCGTGCCTCTTGGTCGGATAGATTAGATGACGCACTCTGGGCTTTCCGTACAGCTTACAAAACACCCATCGGGTGCTCTCCATACAAGCTGGTGTACGGGAAGGCATGTCATCTACCGGTTGAGCTCGAGCACAAGGCATACTGGGCCTTGAAGCATGCTAACTTTGATATTCAGACAGCGGGTGATCATCGGAAAGTTCAAATGAATGAATTAAATGAACTCCGTGATCAAGCTTACGAGAACTCTTTGATCTACAAACAAAAGACAAAGAAGATTCATGACTCAAAAATCAAGAACCGCGTTTTCAACGTTGGTGATCGAGTCCTTCTTTTCAACTCAAGATTGAAGATTTTCTCGGGAAAGCTCAAGTCCCGTTGGTCTGGTCCATTTACTATCGCTAAGGTTTACCCTTATGGTACCATTGAGTTATCTCAACCCGATGGTCCTAATTTCAAAGTGAATGGTCATCGAGTGAAGCATTACTTTGGAGAGGACATTCCATCCATGGTTGTCCCGGACTTACAAACTTTCCCCATGAACCAATGAATGCGGGGATCGAGTCAAGCTAGCGACTCGGTAATCAAAAACAGTAGCACACACAATATGGGTTTTCACCCATATTTCTGTCTTCTTACCTCTTTCTACCACCCTAGTGTGGGGGGGTTGCCCACAAGTTTCCAAAAAAAAAAAAAAAAAAAAAAAAAATCTTCTTTCTAAATAATGGCCGTAGTATTTCCCTCTTACATTCTTTGTTTCGGCATAACCGCCGGTACTTTGAATATTGAGGGCAATATTCATTTCTAAGTGTGGGGGGGATTCTCACGAATTTTATCATGTAATTATACCGCCCAATTCCCCCGTTTTTGGCCAAAAATTTTTTTTTGGAGTAAGTGTTTTACACTTTCTCATCTGGTTATCAGTCCGCCATGTCTGTAAGACAAAAGGATTGGCTAATCCAGGAGCAAACGGCTCTTGGTAAAGATTTCTCAAATCCGTTTATATGGCTTGCAATTTGCCCAAAATTGTATGGTTCTCAACTCACCATATCCTAAAAAGTGAAGAGTTGGCTAGCCCGCAAGGTTATGGCTTGTGGTAAAGGCAGTGGAAAAACCATAATTGGTAATCAGCTCACCAAAGATAATGTTGATAATTTATCTAAGAGTTGGCTAGTCCAGAAGGCTACGGCTTCTGGTAAAGACAAAATCAAATCCGTTGAAAGCTGGTGGTTTGCTCAAAATCACATGGTTATCGGTGTACCATGGTTCTTACTTGAACTGAAACATTTGGCTACTCCAGAAGTAATGGCTTTTGGTAAAGAGTTTAAAATCCATTATGTTTTCTCAAATCATTGCTAGGGACTAGCAATATCTCAGTGTGGGGGATTGATGAGTGTGTAAATACTCATCATTTTTATACAAAATAAACTGCAAAATCATCTGAAAACTACTCAGAAACACATCTAAATGATCAAAATATCACAAATCAGTGTTTTATGTATTTCAAATGCAAAATTATCAAAATCAGATGAAAAACATATTCAAATTTGCAAAAATTGCAGTTTTAGTCCCCCAAGTTTCAAGAATTGTCAAAAATAGTCCCTGAGCCATAATTTCAAAGCTAAAGTCACCAAAGGTCCTTTTAAAATCAAAAGTTGTCAAATTAGTCCTTTGGTGAAAAATATACAAAGTTTGAGAAATTACGAAAATAGTCCTTCAAGATTTCAAAATTGGCAGAAATGGCCCCTGGAAAATGGCAAATTGGCAAATTTGGTCCTTGTACTTATTGAGATTGTCAATTATGGTCCCTTGGAACAACTTTGCAAGATTGGCAGTTTAGGTCCCTCCATTTTCAGAAATTACATGAAAGGTCCTTGATATTTAAAACCTTTAAACCCATTATGACCCTTTCACACCTTTTGGACCCCCTGTCAATATACAATTTGAACCCCCCTTTTATAATATCTGGTCAAACCAACCCAGTCAAACAAACACACCTCTTCCCCGTTTTCCCTCCCATTGTCTGCTACCACCATACCCAGCCACCAGTCCACCAACCCAGCCTCCTATCACCTCTTTTTGTCTTCCCCCACCTCCACCAAACTCCAAATACAATTAATGCTCCCCCATTTCACTCAAATCTCTCCTATCTGTCAAAAGGAAAAAAGGCGCCAAAATCAGTTTTGAATGGTTGAGATTGATTCAAGCCATCCAATGGCTAGGAATTTGTTGGAAAATGTTCAGAGGTGAGAGATAAAGTCCATGGATTATAAAAAGAAGCATTGGGAAGCAAGTTGAAGAGTCTTCTAGTTTTAATTTTTCTCTTAATGTCGTTTTTAATCTAAAAACTCTAGTTTAGTATAAAAGCTGTAAGTTTCTGTTGTAATGTACTCTTTATAAGTATTTGGATTAATATCAATCATTTTCAAGTAATTATTTCAAGGTTTATATCAAATTGACATTTTGTGTCCACTGTTGCAAATTTCCAAGTATAAGTCTTATATACAAGCTTCAATCATATCATTTCTCAGTTCTAAATAGCTTATACAAGCTTATAAAAGCTTTTTATAAACTTAAATTCCAGTTTTAAGCACATTTGGAAACTGGTCAAAGAAAGTCAAACATGGTCAAATTGGTGATGGAGATGGTCAATGGGTGAAGCAGCTATGGATGTGGGTTGATATTAAGCTAGGTTAGGGGTTTGGATAGGTTAGAGGATCACTGGTTGTTTGTGCAAACCATTGTGGTTGTGGACCTTTGTAAGTAATTTTCAAGATTCTTAGTATAATCTTCATTTGTAATCACCACTGGTTCTAAGCTGTTTATTAGGGTGTATTTGAGTTAATATAACTGATTTGGATCATTATCATGTGGTAGTTTAGAGTTTGGATCATTTTTTAGTCACAAACTGTTGACTAAGGGGTGTTTGGAATTGCTGATGTACCTGTCTTAAAGGTCCATTCAGTGGGTAACTTTTGTTGTATTTAGCTTGTCTAGGTCATAAACACTAATATCTGTCTTAAACTTGTCCTTGCCAACCTTTAAAGTCAAAATCTATACCAATTGCATCCAACAGGTTCACTGTTGGATTTTTAAAGAGCAAATCATTTGTTTTGTGTTCAAAAGTCATCAATCTAGCTTGCAGTAGTCTCAATACATCATATAATATCAAGTTCAGTTGAGAAATTAGGGTTAAACTTCATAAAAGTCAACTTTCCATGTTCCTTCAAAAAGTCAAAAATGTCAAAAAAAACTTGCTTTGTGCAGAAATTGCAGCTTCTGCATAAGGATCATTAAAGCTTTTGAGGATCTGATTTTTGGTTTACAAGTAGTTCACTAGGTGGTCTATAGGACCTAACATCTGGTTTTAACTTTTGCCTTTTGGATAAGCTTGAGCATAAGCTCAAAACAGGTCTCTGGTGCCCTGCACCAACTCAGTATTAGCTGAGTATTTTCTCAGCTTTTGTGCAGCTTGCACAAAGCTCATAATAGCTTGTTAAGGTCTGGTACTTTGGATTTGTAATAGCCACTTAGGTCTAGTTGAGATATCAATAATTGGATTTTAGTTTGTAGCTTATTTGGTTGCTTAATTTTGGACTGCAAGTAGGCACCTTAATCTGATTTAAGCTTATTCTCAAGAACATCAAATCTGTGTTAATTTGCTATTCAGTGGTTAAAGCTTATTGTTTTTAGTTGAAATCTAGTTAATTTGGTATATTAGTGCTTCTGTGATCAGTGGGTTGCCTGTTTTAATCATTTGGCTTATTTAGTGCTTATTTCAATAAGCACTCTCACATCAGTTCCATAATCTTGTACACAAGTACCTGTTTTTCTAATTTTCATAGCTTCTTAATATTATTTTGGAGTTTCCCTGAAATTTTCAGATTTTTCTCAGCTGTTTTACTATTTTTCTTGATTTTTATTAGTTTTTAGCACTTTTTAAATAGCATTTAATACAAAAAATTCAGAAAAGGTTCAAAAAAATAAGTTTTCATTTTTCTTAGGCTTAGATAAATATAAAAAGTAGAAAAAGTAATTTTCCTTATTTTTCATAGATCATTTGGTAATTTTTAGTGATTAAATTAGTTTTTAATAGTTTAAAATTCATAGAAATTAGATAAATAGTCACAAAAATACAAAAATAGTTTTGAAAAGTCTATTTTGATATTTTAGACTTTTCCAAGTCTTAATCTTATTTTTCTAGCTCATTTTCCTATTTTCTTGTATTTTAGGTAGTTAATTAATAATTAAAAATAGTTTTTAATTAGATAATTAATCTTTGAAAATAATTTTCTTTTTCTAAATATTTTCTTATATCACTAGGTTTGTAAAAACATCATTTTCATATTTTTAGGTTTAATATTGACTTAGTTTCACTTTTTATTTTGTACGTTACGTAGTTTTTAATTTAAACATACGTTTTAGGTTTTAAACGTTCATCACTTTAAAAATAGTGATAGCGTTTATTTAATAGGTTTTATCTTTTAATTTCCTTTAAATTTTCATTTTAGCCTTTGCATTTGTTTGATATTTCTGTAGTCGTAATAATCTCAATTCCCTTTATCATTCAAATTTCTCGATCACTAGACGTTGATTGATCCATTGCATAGCTCGCTGGGACATAACGACCCGGGGAGACTCTATACTCCTCTGATCTTAATTGCATTAGTGTTTGAGCAGTTTTTAGTCTTTTAGACTTGACTGTTTAGCACCGATCAGTTATCTTGGACTGAGTAAGCACATATAAGCTCCCAGAAAGCTTATTAAAGCTTTTAGTAACATTAAAATTCAGTTTAGAATCAAAAAGGAAAATTCACCAAAAATATCAAATAAATAGTTTAAAATTCAAAAATCCATGGAAATGGTGATCAAAGCTGGAGCAGGGTGAATTTTGGATGGCCTTGGTATAGAGCTTCTTGGGAAGCCATAGGAAGTGGTCTTTTGATCTTGGTTCTGTGATTTCAGTTGGATAGCCACTTGTAAGCATTTTTGATCATTTTGGCATTTCACTGTTTGAATTGATAAATAGCTTGAATTTCTGTTTCTTCATGTTTATTAGTTCTAGTTAAGTAAAATTAACCATTAAAAACAGTTGTTTGTTCTTTTAAATTTGTAGTTAGCAAAAAATCTTATTTTAACAGTTTAAAGTGCATTATTGTCATTTCTTAGTTTCTTGTTGTTAGTATTGTTGTTTAATACTTCATTAGTCCTAATAAATGATATTATAAGGTCTGAAATCAGTTCCATGGTTTTAAGTTGAGTTTTGCTTTGAAAATCACCAAATCAGTCATATAAAGGTTTGTTTGGATTTGTGAAGTTAAACTGTGTTAGAGGTTGTTTGAGTTGTTGTTTGTGTTTGTTTCCTGTCACACTTGGTCATAATAGTTCATGTAAACAAGAAAAATCAGTACTTATTTAAGCAAAAGTCAAAATAACCTTTGATCCTATCTTGTTAGCTAACTATTGGAATTTCATGATCATTGATCTTGTTTTCATGTTTACAAGTTGTTATCATTGATCAAATCAGTCTTATTTCACCTTAAAACAACATAATCAGTAAGTAGTAGTGTCACAATTCTCAAATTCCGGTCATTTCTTAAATTATATATGCATCATATTAGTTCATTCATGGCATTTCGTTTCACATTTAACGCGTAATTTTTTATATTTAATAAACGTTATCGCGTAAGTTATTATTTTAAATATTTAATCCGTTACTTTCAAAAATGATCCCGACATATTTTTATACTTACATTTAGTTATAAAAACTATATTTTGAGTTTAACTAGTGTTTTGGATTTATTTCGTATATAAATCGTTAAAGTTATATTATTACGACGTTTTTCTTAAAAATTTCACGATAATTATTTTATCACTCAAATTTCACAAGGAATGTATTTTTACAATTTTTATTATCTCATTATAATCTATTTTGATCTATTAAAATTTTACTTGTACCTAAAACTATCATTTACCTTTACTTATACATTTAACTACACAACATTTTACTTACATTTTCTTACAACTTCACAAGTATATACACAAGTATATGTATATAAAAAAAAAATATTAATTGGGAACCATATCCCCTAAAATCCGGCTCCAAGGGGGGAGGGAAATCAAATTTGGTGGATTTTCTACAAAGCAAGTTATATACTTCAAGTAAATTGACTTCACTCATTAAATTGCAATAATACAAGTTACCAAAATTTTTTCTCTCTTCTTTGTTCTCTTCATCCTAAAACCGGCCATAGAGTGTTCACCAAGGGATCATCATTATTTTCTTCTCAAGTTCAAGTGTTAACAATCTAGATAACATTCTTTATAAGGTTTTGCAATAAAAACCAAGAGTGTTTAGGCTAAACCTTGTTCTTTGCACCTCTTCATATTAACTAGTAAGCATGTTTCTTTCATTTTTCATGTTTCCTTATCATCTCATATGTATCTCTTCATTTTTGGAGCAAGCATGCATGATTTGTGTTATTTATACCATTTTACATGATTTTTAGAGATATATATATATATATTAAGGTCATCCTATAATTATCCCCTTGGTATATGTTGGTATTGATGGTGATTAGGAACCAATGACACCCTAAGAAGGTGTATGGTAGGATTAGATTAGCTTTGGAGTTGATTTGAAGGGATTAGAATAGGTTTTGTCCGAGAAAAACTATTTTCGATACGTATAAAATATGTTCTGTCCTTGTTTTAATTTTCTGGAAAAACCGACAGTAGGCACGACTTTTTGGCCTTGATATTTAGAAAATATACTTTAAAACGAATCCGTGGCCGCTTGAACGGATTAAAACGGAGTTATAACGAAGAAGTTATGGATTTTTAAAGTTTGGCGACAAAATATATTATTTTCTGAAATTTCAGCATACTATTTTTACTCTATTCGGGTCAAAAACGAGCCTTAAGCTTCATAAATTATTTCGACTTATCAAAAATATATTAGTATACTTTGATACGAAGCTAAGGACGTATTATACGTAGAAAACGGATTTGAAATGACAAAGATATACACGTTTTCATAAACTTGCCGTAACTATTATTTTCTGAAAAACTATATTATTTCTACGATACAAGTGTTACGGTAGCTGTAACGTCCATGTTGAGGGCTGTTTTTAACCATGATGCAAAACTTTTTGGAACGAATTGTCTTCTAATAAAATCAAGTTCACCGGGCATATTTTTCAAAACGACAAGCCGTTTGTATAGCGGAGTTGTAATAAATTATTTACGGATGTTCAAACTTGGCCGAAACTCACTTTTTACACCACAATTAGCCAAAATCACTATCTTTAACCCTTATTATCTCTATGTTCGAGACCTTTTTGACGAAAACTCCTGAACTGAAACTTCTAGATTTCGATACAAACTTTCCAAAACCGTCGAGTTCGTTCTCTAACGTTTGACGTACACCATTTTACGACTAGTTTTCCAAAGCCATTTTTATCACTTTCATGAAAATTCCGACGACATTGTTTTGCGACGAAAAGTGATAATTTCACTATAAATCATTATAAAACCATTGTAGGATGACATTTTGACGTAAAAACTTGTAAAGTGATTTTTGAAGGGTCAAGACGTCAAAAGAGTATTTTTCGACGATAAGTTATATTATTTTCAAAACTCGCAAATGGTATAAATAGCATACGAAATGCATGCATAACATCACATTGAACTCATTACATATCATATCATTCGTAATAGGTCCCGGTTAAAGCATCACATTATACCTCAGTGTACTCACTCTTGTCATCACACCAGTTTACCAAGTGAGTAATCACAACCCCCCTTTTTCCGTTTTTTTTTACTATATTTTGGGGCGAAATGCATGAACCTTTCTTGAGCTAAATTGTTTACTACTTTTATTAACTAGTTTGACTAGAACTTGTGAACTCGAATCAAATCCTTGAACTTAATTACGAACCTATTACTTATTTGAACTTATTGAACCGTACATGCTATGACCCTAAAAGTCTCGCCTTATTGGTGGAGCGTACAAAGTCTCCCCTGTTCGGAGCATCACTATAAAGTCTCCCATGTTCGGAGCATCAACTTAAAGCCTCCCCGGTCCGGAGCAAAATGTCTCCCTATGGGAACGGAGCATTTTCAATTTAAGTCTCCCCTGTTCGGAGCAGTGCAAAGTCTCCCATGTTCGGAGCATCACTATAAAGTCTCGCCTTATTGGTGGAGCGTTCTCAATAATTCTCGCCTAGGTGGTCGAGTGACAAAGGAGTCTCCCTTGTTGGAGCAGTGCAAAGTCTCCCATGTTCGGAGCATCCCTGAATGATTATATACGTGGTGCAATATTGTGAACTATTATGACCGTTTATACTTGACTTTTAGACATACTACTTTTGGCAGTGGGTTGTGAACACACAGGTTGCAAGTTTTGTATGGGCGGAACTTGGAACTGAGTGGATTTACAATGCCTTTGCTTTGCGGACCATTTTCGTCGACTGAAAGCTTTGATTATTTCTTACGAGTTTTCCTATTTTGTTAAGCGTGTTTACTCACCAACTATTTTCATAGTTGACCCGTTTTTCTCTCATGCATTTCAGGTGATCGTTAGTAAGCTCTTTCTACCAAGTCTTGCATAATGAAGTTTTCACTTGTCAATATAAATCATTATGTATAAAACATAATATTTTGGAATCTAAGCTTTGTAATATATTCGCTGATGTCGGCTAAACTAGAATTGTAATGGTGTAATATTTCTTTTTAATATTAATGTTGGTATGTTCTATTATCTTGTGCTTATGTTCCCTTCCGTTATACCTCGTGTTTCCGCCTCCGGCGAGGGTGTGACAGATTGGTACCAGAGCCAAAGGTTATAGAGAATGCCGATTTTTCAAAAATAAAAATCACAGCTATAACCAGAAAAAAAAAAAAAAAAAAAAAAAAAAAAAAAAAAAATTATTTTATTTTATTTTATTAAACATTGAACATCATCCGAGTCATCTAGTCCTATCGTTGCATCGTTAATCATAAATTATACATAGCCTGATCAACTATGTCTAATTTATGAAGAACCATGCAATGATAAGAGTGGTAGTTTTAAATCATGTTTAGTCGAGTCTTTAGAGTCTGGTCACCTGAAGTTGCATTGGTCGGGTGGGTATGCATGGCATGTTTTTACGTTCACGTCTACATTACCGTACCTTGTTTATACCCTCTCTTTTCCATCTTTCGACTTGTTAGACATAGCATGTCTCTGTTCCTGTCATGTTTCGATCACTATAACACATTACCACCGTTCTGCACCTCATCTGACTTCGTTCGAATGTCGTTTACTCAACCCGATGTTTTGGTCCTCTGTAGGATCATGGCTGCAAGAAGCACACGCTCAGGAGGTAGCAACAACGACAACCCAAACAACAATGACAATCCAAACAACAACGCTGCTGGAATAGCGGATCTACTCACCCAAATTATAACACATCTCGATGCTAGACGAACCAACAACGGAGAAGGTACTTCAAACAATGGACGAAAGCGACAGGAGGATCACCAGGGAAGCCGAGACCAGAATCAGCAAAACAAGAGGCAGCGAATAACCCAGAACTATGGGGCGACCAACCAGGGGCGCAAAAGATATACAGGTCCACATCCTTTGTGTACTCGATGTAATTATCATCACTTAGGAGACTGCCGAAGGTGCGGCAAATGTGGACAGACGGGCCACTTCGCGCGGAATTGCTCAAACAGAACTGGAAATCAAGGACAGAGAAAAGCATGTTACGAGTGTGGAAGTCTAGATCACCTTCGCAATACCTGTCCAAAGCTGAAAAGAACTCCCAATCAAGGAGGTAATCGTCCAAACCTGGCGTTGGCAATAGAAGGCCCACAAGATCAGAACATTGAAATTCCTCCCGCACGTGGTCGAGCATTCTATCTGGGCACCGAGGAAGCCCGCAACGTGTAACGGGTACATTCTTTTGAACAACCACCTTATTTCTGTTCGACATGATTTTGAGTGCATAACTTCCTCCCAATCTTTACCACGTTCACGACATTGATTAATTTGAGACCTATTAATATCGACCTTAGTTGTTATATATTTTGTTGATTTGATTTGATTGTGTAAGCAAATCCAATATCGAGCGAATCTTTCAAAAGACTTCATTCAAGGATGTTGATTCCTATCTTTCTAACAACTTGTTTCCTAGCTTGATCTAGTGACAGTTCTTGTTTGATGAGTTGCGAAAATCAAGCTAAGAGACAAGTTTACTCAAGTCGGTTTAGTTTAATCTCATGACAGTTCTTGTTTGATGAGTTGTGGGATTAAATTAGAATCGACTACCTAAAGGTCTTTTGAGAGCTACGTTCGATATTGGGCAAGTTTACCCTATCCAATCTAATCACGGGCACGTACTTAGTTGAATGGGGAACCTTTATGCATGGGCATTGATATGATCATTTAGACTATTCGTACGGGCATGAACTTTTAGAACTCTTGTTGAGGTTCGGACCATAGTATCGTTAATCGAATCACGGGGACGTGATTCCGCTGACATGGGAAGAATGTCACAATTCTCAAATTCCGGTCATTTCTTAAATTATATATGCATCATATTAGTTCATTCATGGCATTTCGTTTCACATTTAACGCGTAATTTTTTATATTTAATAAACGTTATCGCGTGAGTTATTATTTTAAATATTTAATCCGTTACTTTCAAAAATGATCCCGACATATTTTTATACTTACATTTAGTTATAAAAACTATATTTTGAGTTTAACTAGTGTTTTGGATTTATTTCGTATATAAATCGTTAAAGTTATATTATTACGACGTTTTTCTTAAAAATTTCACGATAATTATTTTATCACTCAAATTTCACAAGGAATGTATTTTTACAATTTTTATTATCTCATTATAATCTATTTTGATCTATTAAAATTTTACTTGTACCTAAAACTATCATTTACCTTTACTTATACATTTAACTACACAACATTTTACTTACATTTTCTTACAACTTCACAAGTATACACACAAGTATATGTATATATAAAAAAAAAATATATTAATTGGGAACCATATCCCCTAAAATCCGGCTCCAAGGGGGGAGGGAAATCAAATTTGGTGGATTTTCTACAAAGCAAGTTATATACTTCAAGTAAATTGACTTCACTCATTAAATTGCAATAATACAAGTTACCAAAATTTTTTCTCTCTTCTTTGTTCTCTTCATCCTAAAACCGGCCATAGAGTGTTCACCAAGGGATCATCATTATTTTCTTCTCAAGTTCAAGTGTTAACAATCTAGATAACATTCTTTATAAGGTTTTGCAATAAAAACCAAGAGTGTTTAGGCTAAACCTTGTTCTTTGCACCTCTTCATATTAACTAGTAAGCATGTTTCTTTCATTTTTCATGTTTCCTTATCATCTCATATGTATCTCTTCATTTTTGGAGCAAGCATGCATGATTTGTGTTATTTATACCATTTTACATGATTTTTAGAGATATATATATATATTAAGGTCATCCTATAATTATCCCCTTGGTATATGTTGGTATTGATGGTGATTAGGAACCCATGACACCCTAAGAAGGTGTATGGTAGGATTAGATTAGCTTTGGAGTTGATTTGAAGGGATTAGAATAGGTTTTGTCCGAGAAAAACTATTTTCGATACGTATAAAATATGTTCTGTCCTTGTTTTAATTTTCTGGAAAAACCGACAGTAGGCACGACTTTTTGGCCTTGATATTTAGAAAATATACTTTAAAACGAATCCGTGGCCGCTTGAACGGATTAAAACGGAGTTATAACGAAGAAGTTATGGATTTTTAAAGTTTGGCGACAAAATATATTATTTTCTGAAATTTCAGCATACTATTTTTACTCTATTCGGGTCAAAAACGAGCCTTAAGCTTCATAAATTATTTCGACTTATCAAAAATATATTAGTATACTTTGATACGAAGCTAAGGACGTATTATACGTAGAAAACGGATTTGAAACGACAAAGATATACACGTTTTCATAAACTTGCCGTAACTATTATTTTCTGAAAAACTATATTATTTCTACGATACAAGTGTTACGGTAGCTGTAACGTCCATGTTGAGGGCTGTTTTTAACCATGATGCAAAACTTTTTGGAACGAATTGTCTTCTAATAAAATCAAGTTCACCGGGCATATTTTTCAAAACGACAAGCCGTTTGTATAGCGGAGTTGTAATAAATTATTTACGGATGTTCAAACTTGGCCGAAACTCACTTTTTACACCACAATTAGCCAAAATCACTATCTTTAACCCTTATTATCTCTATGTTCGAGACCTTTTTGACGAAAACTCCTGAACTGAAACTTCTAGATTTCGATACAAACTTTCCAAAACCGTCGAGTTCGTTCTCTAACGTTTGACGTACACCATTTTACGACTAGTTTTCCAAAGCCATTTTTATCACTTTCATGAAAATTCCGACGACATTGTTTTGCGACGAAAAGTGATAATTTCACTATAAATCATTATAAAACCATTGTAGGATGACATTTTGACGTAAAAACTTGTAAAGTGATTTTTGAAGGGTCAAGACGTCAAAAGAGTATTTTTCGACGATAAGTTATATTATTTTCAAAACTCGCAAATGGTATAAATAGCATACGAAATGCATGCATAACATCACATTGCAACTCATTACATATCATATCATTCGTAATAGGTCACGGTTAAAGCATCACATTATACCTCAGTGTACTCACTCTTGTCATCACACCAGTTTACCAAGTGAGTAATCACAACCCCCCTTTTTCCGTTTTTTTTTACTATATTTTGGGGCGAAATGCATGAACCTTTCTTGAGCTAAATTGTTTACTACTTTTATTAACTAGTTTGACTAGAACTTGTGAACTCGAATCAAATCCTTGAACTTAATTACGAACCTATTACTTATTTGAACTTATTGAACCGTACATGCTATGACCCTAAAAGTCTCGCCTTATTGGTGGAGCGTACAAAGTCTCCCCTGTTCGGAGCATCACTATAAAGTCTCCCATGTTCGGAGCATCAACTTAAAGCCTCCCCGGTCCGGAGCAAAATGTCTCCCTATGGGAACGGAGCATTTTCAATTTAAGTCTCCCCTGTTCGGAGCAGTGCAAAGTCTCCCATGTTCGGAGCATCACTATAAAGTCTCGCCTTATTGGTGGAGCGTTCTCAATAATTCTCGCCTAGGTGGTCGAGTGACAAAGGAGTCTCCCTTGTTGGAGCAGTGCAAAGTCTCCCATGTTCGGAGCATCCCTGAATGATTATATACGTGGTGCAATATTGTGAACTATTATGACCGTTTATACTTGACTTTTAGACATACTACTTTTGGCAGTGGGTTGTGAACACACAGGTTGCAAGTTTTGTATGGGCGGAACTTGGAACTGAGTGGATTTACAATGCCTTTGCTTTGCGGACCATTTTCGTCGACTGAAAGCTTTGATTATTTCTTACGAGTTTTCCTATTTTGTTAAGCGTGTTTACTCACCAACTATTTTCATAGTTGACCCGTTTTTCTCTCATGCATTTCAGGTGATCGTTAGTAAGCTCTTTCTACCAAGTCTTGCATAATGAAGTTTTCACTTGTCAATATAAATCATTATGTATAAAACATAATATTTTGGAATCTAAGCTTTGTAATATATTCGCTGATGTCGGCTAAACTAGAATTGTAATGGTGTAATATTTCTTTTTAATATTAATGTTGGTATGTTCTATTATCTTGTGCTTATGTTCCCTTCCGTTATACCTCGTGTTTCCGCCTCCGGCGAGGGTGTGACAAATAGTGATTCAAAGTTCATCTTAGTCAACATATTAGTGTAAGTTAAAAAGTCAAATTTGCATTTGGTCGTTTTTGAATTAAATAGACAATTTTAGCGTGTGTTTAATATTGAGTTTTAGCTTAAAATCTTTTGGGGTATTAAAGTTTAGTTGCTTAACTTAATTAGAAAAATACTAGTTCACCTTTAATCAGCTTTTTAATAGCTTATTTTCTATCTTCTTTTGAGTACATGTTCTGAAATACTGTCCTGTGCACAGTTGAGCAGTCATTTTGATAAGCTCACAAATAGCTTATTAGTTGGCCTCAGCTTGTGATCCTTGGTTCTTTGGAAAGCCAACCTAGCCATCTTGAGGTCTCAGGCTTAGTTTTCCACTTTTTAGCTTGTTTGGTAGGGCTGCAATAAGCCTCAACTTTGTCCCATTTCTGTCTTTTGACTATAAGATCATAAGTGCTTATTTGCTTTTTAGTAGCTTTTCAGTATGCTTGATTGTGTTTTTTTAGCTTCATTTGAGTAGCATTAGCTTGTTTGTAGCTTATTTCAGCTTTGGTTCCAATTTATAAGCCTGTTTGAGCTTAAAACATCAAATAAGCTCATAAGCTCACTCAAACAGCTTATTTTTGAGTTGTAAAATTTTTGTGTTTATTAAAGTTTCATATTTTAAGTAGTTAAGTAGTTTTCAAAAAGAAAAACCAGAAAAACAATCATTTTAAATATAGTGATAGCGTTTATTTAATAGATTTTAGCTTTTTGATTTTTCTTTTCAGCTTATTATTAAGCAAATTCTGTTTTTATATTTTTCTTAGTTTTCTGTCACCTTAAGTTATTTTTAGAAAAAGTTTCATAATTTTCCTAATCTGTTTAGTATTTATTAGAATTTTTAATAGTTAAAAGTATTAAATAATTAGTAATAAATAATTAAAAAGCATAAAAAATATCTTTTCAGTTTTAAAATTAGTTTTATCATATTTTAGATTTTTCTAAGTTAAAATTTTATTTTTCCAGGTTTATTTTATATTTTCTTGTATTTAAGTGTATTTTAAATAATAATTCATTAGTAATAAATATATAAAAAGTGTAAAAAATATATTTTTAGTTTTAAAATAAGTTTTATAATATTTTAGATTTTTCTAAATCATAATTTTATTTTTCTAGCTTTATTTCATATTTTATCCTATTTTAGAGTATTATTAAATAGTTTTAAATAGTTTCTAATTAATAATAATTAGATAAATAGTTATAAAAAATTATTTTCTTTTTTCTAATAATTTTCTTTTATTTTTAGGATTTCAAAAATGTCATTTTCATATTTTTAGGTCTTTTATTTCTTAGATCTTACTTTTATTTTATACGTTTACGTAGTTTTTAAACGTACGTATTTACGTTTCTTTAATCTGATTGTTGTGCTTCCAATTCTGTTTCCAAATATCTTTCCAACCAATCAGTAGAGTAATCATCCATCCAAATCTTTACTGATCACTATCCTTAGCGATCATTCTATCATCTGATCAAGTTTTAAAACACCATTGAGTCTCCGTGGGACTTAACGACCCGGGAATCCACTATATTCCTCTGATCTTCATTGCATTTGGTTCCAGGCTGTTTTAAGTTTGTTACGGTTGGCCATTCACAAGTGGTCAGCTTGTGTGATTAAACTTGACGGTTCGGGACCCAACCAGAGACCAAAAGCACAACTAGACCTTAAGCTATGACTTAAACAAATATTTAACCCCATGCCTTGAACCACACATGACTTGACTAAGCATTCTCATGCTTTCGTGCATGCTCCATCTTTTCTCCTTAGCCCATGCTACTTTATAATAAACAAGTGGTAAGACCATACTAGTAGTATTATATTTGAGATGCCTTTCCCCTGTCTGTAATCCCCCATCGAAACGTGTACAAGTACTCTTCCCTTTTTGGTTTCCCTGGCTAGCGTGACCAACAAAGGCAAACACATACTTCATTTCTTTTCTTTAACTGTTCGAGACCACAAGCTTATTCCCTTCAAAAATCACAAGACACAAGATATTATTACAAGAGTTTTGATTGGAACATGTTATTCCCATGCTTCTGTGCATATCAACGAGCAAAACCCACATACCAAAACATCAACTTTGGTCAAGATTAACCATGCGTGTGCATATGGGATCCAAGGAGACAAAACAAGGTCTAAAGCTACAGTAAAACATTTAAGAATAAAGCCTACACACATTGACCACCTTTTGACCTCATTGTCCACTAGTTCTTATATATCTCTCCATATTTCTTGTGATTTACCAACACTCAATCATGCCCCAAGTTGTATCACTGTCGTGCAAACTCAAGCACAAGCACGTACACTCCATATTCTACTTTTCTTGGGACTAAAAGAACACACATAAAATATAGTTGAAGCCATGCCTAGGCAAAGCATGCTCCTCTTTTTCTATTTTACTTCTTTCCCCATGCAAGACTAAGAATTGTTTAATGTGCTTTGGTTGACCTATATAAACAAGCTAAGACAACCTCACTCACATATCTTCACTGTCAAAACCATACATTCACTGCTCTCTATCTCACATCTCCCATGTCCAAAAGATGTGCCAAAGACCTTCCTTAATATTTCCCTTTTAATGTCATTCGAAGACCAGGGATTCACACAAGTTTTCCACCAAATCTCATCACAAAGGTTGTAACCTGAAGAGGTCATCGTGAGCATCTTGCTGGGTCTCGCTTGAATCGGATTCGAGTTTCATTTTCATAAGCTAAGTGTTCACTTCGGGTTAGTTTCTAGTCGGGTATAAGCTTTTGAAAGCTAGTTTCAACATCGAGCCGGTTTCTTTCATCTCGAGCTCTTTTCACTCATTCACTCGATATCTCTTTCGAAACCCACTGTAAGCTTGACCTCTTCTTCACTTGCATATCATTTCGTTTTGAACCTTGAGCATGCCTTTATAAAGGTGGTGTGTCTTTATTTATATTGCAAGCAAACAAAGTTGTGATATTAAATTTCACTCATCGTTGACACACACTCACATACATTATACTTGTGTTTAACTTGTGTGGCAAATCTTTGAACTCGTTAACACTTATAAATATCTCGAAAATAAGCTAGTATTTACGTTGCTTCCAAATCGAAATACACACATTTACATGTCGAGCTTGTTGAGGTTTGGGACACAAAATGAAAAGAAACTATAAAACTGACTTAAGTGTTGGCTTTTGGACGAAAATACGTATACATGTTGCTATGTTTCGTAAACTGGTTTTACAAACCCCAAACATTACTTCATATTCTTTATAACAAAACCAATATATGGCTCATTTCAAAATGAATTAAAGTTCATAAATTTCTGGAAGTCAAGAAAAACACAAACATAATGCATGCAATCGCATGCTCAGTAGGGAATTTTTGATGCAAAGTGTACAGGGCCACTTTCGTTAAATACTTTAAAATGACAAATGTAAACATGAAACACCCCTAGCTCTAATGGTAGAGGCGTTGGTTTAGGTTCAAGTGGTCCCGGGTTCGAGTCCCACCGTTGACAGTTTTGTAAATTTTGCTATTTTCATTTTTTTTGTTACAACTTTGGCAACCTGATAGTTCTAGCCCCTCGACCTTGCAACACTTATTAATTTTCCTAAAAACTTTTAATAAGTCTTATGCTTTATATAAAAAGTTACTTTTCCAACCCTTCAAATGTAGTCTATTTGACATTTCCTCATAGGCATTTATAAGTTTATAACTTATCCTAATTCTTACAACTTTAGTATTTCTAATTTGAACACTTTGACATTTTATCCAAAACCTTTATAAGCTTAATAAACTTATACATTATTATCACACATTGTTAAATAAATATGTTTAGTACATATTTTATTTGACGACTACATCCCCGTAAACTATAAATATGATATTTTTCCAAATACATTATTTAACCACGACTTTAATAAATTCATACTTTCACACCTTGAAACCAAACGAACTTGATAATACAATTTGACTTGTATTTATTTATTATCCAATAACACTGGAGCCAATAGTAGAGTCAACTTTTATACGAAAGTTTCATATACATTTTCCTACATCTATACCAAGAGCCAATACTTAAGTAATATTTACACAATTACATTTTATGTACGTCGATAACGTCCACATAAAACTACGTAACACAAACACATGAGAAAGTATTTGAAAACTTTTATTTTTTTACCTTAAGCATTACCACACAAGTTAACACGGTACGAGTGCCTCATAGGAAATCATTTTTCAAACTTTACCATTTAGGGTCGTAAACAGAATATATTATCTAAGACTTGCCATATTATATCTAGGTTTCGTATTGAAGCCGACGTCATATCGTACTTACTATTGTTGTGCATTTCCTACCGTATCACTAAGATGAGTTCATAGCCCCACTTTTACTCTTTTAATTATTTTATAAACTCTTTGGGGGAGATACATGCTATAAACTAGAACACAAGTCTTTTCTTAAAATGCATGCTTGCATGATTATTATTATTATAGCCTAAGTTGCCTGCCATAAGTCCCTTTGATCATGGACCATTAATCACTTGCGAGTGAACGCGAATATTGTGGATAGTACTATGGGAATTGACGACCCCGTCTCGGTTATCGGAAATAACTGGGGCGCACTATATTTGGTAACTATGGAATTGGCAATTCCATCTGAGGGCAATATTACGTACACCAGTAATTAAGGTGTATGCAGTTAGTTTGGTGTCATGAGCTTAGTGCATAATAATAATCTCTGTTTTCTATGGTGATTGTCTTCGTGGCAATTATCATCTCTTACTTGTGTTCAACCATTTACTAAACCTATGAATATCACTCAACCGTTGTGTTGATCTTTTTAAGCATGTTTATCTCAGGTGTTTAAAAGGCGATAGCTAACTTTGGAGGCGCTTGGGCATTGGCATGGCATGGTCATAGATGACTCTGATTTACTTATGGGGACCATATTTTATTAATGAACCATTTTCCGCAACAATTCAAACTTTGTAAACTTTATTTCCGCTGCAAACCATTTTTGGGGGTGTTACAGACGTCTTCGTGACTTGGTCATTTTCTTGTCCAAATGAGCCAAAAACATTTCAATTTCCAACATTTGCTTCCCAAGTACTTAAAACTCAAATAGAAACGATTTAGGGAAATAAGTGATCAAATATGTATGAGTTTAGAGGTTAAATGACCCTAAAAATGCATGTTTTTACACCTCATCAACGACACGGGAAACCAAACAACAAGACCATTTCTATCTCATCTCATCTCTAATCCGTTTCATATACCATACATTAACAATAGTAAACGAATTGATGTATGTATTTAGAATTTCCTAACGAACCTTTTTTTTAAAAACAATGTTTTAAAATCGGGGCTTTAATCGATCCGGTCGAGCCATCGTGTTACCGGTTCAACCACCAAGTCAACCCAGTTTTCTATATATAAAAAAACTATTTTCTTTCAACAATACGAAAAAAAAGTATATATATAAATCATGACTAATCCATATATTGAGCCTAGAAAAAAATTTAACAACAAATATAACGTGTAAAAATAAAATTACGTCGCAAATATATATAATTAACTTGATTTATTTTAAAATAAATACATGAAAAAACCAAACCCGGTCGGGTTTCGAGAACCGGGTTGACCCAGGTCACTTAAACCCCGGCTGGTCTAACTAGGTTTCGAGAATTAAAAACCCGGTTTAATATAACCCCTTTTGTGGCCGGAACCGGTTCAACCGGCTAACCCGCTCGGGTCAAACCAGTTTTCAAAACATTGGTTGAAGTTCATCCGAAAATATTCTTTAGTACTGCAAATAAAAATAAAAAGTTATTTACTACGGTTTTTAAATAAACCGTACCAAATATATTAATTTTGGTACGATTTTAATATAAACCGTACCAAATAAAGTGTCTTGGTACGCTTTTGTAAATAACCGTACCATAAAACAAAATCCACACAACAACCGTACCAAATAATAATTTATTAGTACGATTTTTTTAAAAAACCATATCAAATAACGTTGTTTTTCTCTTTTGATACGGTTTTCTCTCTAACCGTATCAAAAAGGCGTACCAAAAAATTGTTTGTGTAGTAGTGTCATAAGTTTTTGTTCATGTAAATTTGAAAGTAATATTATTTACATACCAAGGGATCAATCTTCACCATCAATTTTTATTTAAACTAATAGATGAGATTAATCCCAACAATTTAAAAAACCCACTTTCATCATCTTTTTTCAAATATTAATAACTTTCAAACCGTTAATCGTTAAGCGGAAAAAAAAAAAGAATATCATTGCGACGAGCATTTAATTATCTTTCTATAGATAGGCACTTTAATATTCTTTCGACAATTTTTTTTTTCGTATTTTTCACGTTTTTTTTTTTTAGGTTTTTTCGTTTTTTTACGTTACTGAAATTCGCATTAAAAAATAATATATGATTAAACACTAATTTGAATATCACATGTGGTATTAGTGTTATATCATATACGATATTAGTGTTATATTATATATGATATGTAATATCATATGTGATATTAGTGTAATATCATATGTGATATTAGTGTAAAATCACATATGATATACATATCCTATCACATGTGATATCACATATTATATATGATTTAACACTAATATCACATGTGATATTCAAATTAAAATACTAATTTGAATATCACATGTGGTATTAGTGTTATATCATATACGATATTAGTGTTATATCATATATGATATGTAATATCATATGTGATATTAGTGTAAAATCACATATGATATACATATCCTATCACATGTGATATCACATATCATATATGATTTAATACTAATATCACATGTGATATTCAAATTAGTATTTAATCATATATAATTTTTTCATGGAAATTTCAAGTAACGTAAAAAAAAGGCGAAGAAAGTGAAAAAAATGAATTTTTTTCTTTTCTCGAAAGTATATCAAAGTGCCATCTATAGAAAGATAATTAAATGCTCTTCGCGACGGTGTAAATATTTTCACTTAATGATTAACGGTTTAAAAGTTATTTAAATTATAAAAAATAGGTGAAATAATAAAATGTTTTTAATTACAGCCATTGATTTTTTTTAGATAAATGGTGGAGATGAGTCTCTTGGTATGTAAGAAAAGTTTGATATGTAAAATAACTCTCCTCGATGGGTACGAGGTATATGTACTAAAATTACTATATTGAGCCATGTCCTCTTTGTAAAGGTTTGATTACATTTTACCACATGTTCCCACAAAAATATTCAACATGGGACATTAGTTCGTCACAAATAAAAGCTTTACCCTATTTATATGGAGTAATTTTCATTGCGAGACATCATTAAACCCAAACAAAAGAACCGACCGTGAATTTGCGTTGGCGTCCATAAAGGTCATTAATCGAGAGACTCGTCGCGGTATGCTGAATTCAGTTATCAACTTCGTAGGATTTAAAGTTTACAACGAATAAAATAAATAAACAACATTTTAAATTTTTTATGTAGGTTGTAGGTATATATTGCCACGAGTCCAGGACCATGAGCGCAAATACTTTTTTGGGGTAAGGTGAGGGACCGGGGGAACCACTGTCGGTCCTTGCTTGTTCTTTCTCATTCCCTTTAGCAATAGAATAGAACAATTTAAACTACCTTTCATTTGTTTAATATTTTGATCAATATACCGTTTCTTATAAGAAACAATTTTATCACTTAATTACTCCACACTTATATATGCACAAACTTTCTTCGCTCTAACTTAATTATCTCGCACACATATATATACACACACACAAAAATAATAATAGGCACACACAATTTTACACACACAAAAATAATAATATATTGTTGCCGCTGTGAGTAAATAATCGTTGAGTTCAAAGCAATACAAATTTTCTCATCAAGTCGTGACTTCTTCAACAAGTAATAATTTGATTGCTTGCTGCATTACACTACTACGTTAAAGATACATATATAGTATTTTTTTTTTTTAGTTGTTGAATGCGTGCCCCAAAATATAGATGAAGAATTGCTGATGGTTTATACACTTGAAAAGGTATTGAGTACCTCATCATGTTAAGCTATGTGTAATAAATAGAAGAAGAAGAAGAACGCGTCTAAGACCTTGTTGGCATCCTAAGGACGCGGTCAAACACTAAAACACTCTAGCACGACCCACGCGTTGGTGGAGAAGAAAAAGCACAAGTAGCTCGGTCCATCGACCGAGTTGTGGAAGTGGGTTGTGTGTGTTTGTGAGTTGTTTAATTGGTTTTTGTGAAGTATATTTGTGTATATGTGGGATATGTTTGAGTGGCGAAGTTGGTTGTCCTATTACACTTGGTGGTGTTGAATAGTTGATTTAACGTTGAGTTGGCGGTGGTGATGGTTGTCACCACTACATCCCACATTATATGATTGAGTTCCGTACAAGTATACAACGATAGATTTTTTTTAAACTTCTTAATTACTCTTAAACATGTATATGATTTATTAATTGGGCTGTCCTCGAGATTTGGAGGCTGTGACAAAAATTAAAGGCATCAAAGATCAACCCTAAGTAAACTATTTTCACTTTGTAAAAAACACAATCTAAGCAAATATATTGATCTCAATCAACAATACAACAGACTGTTCTCAAACAGCAAACCAAAGTAACCAATAATCCACCCCAGCTACTGCGTTATGGATCTGAATGAATGAATGATCAAGATGATCAAAAGACTAGGGTTTACAAGTGAGATGAAAACGAGAGAATAGAGAGAGAAAGCATAGATGAGTTATGAGCTCATCTATTGTCTTTTTTCTTTATATAGCCCAGCTCCACTGACTGTATGGTAGATCCATCTTTAGCCCTTCATCTTTCACATCTTTGACAAACACAGCAAAAATATTCCAAAGCTATAAACTGAGAATAGAGAAATGGCAATATCAGTCCCTAGAGTTATTTGTTCTAGATTTTAGTTACATTTTAACATCCCCCCTTAAATCAATTCTGGAACACATCATAAAGACCAAGTTTAGAAACCATTTTTTCATGTTGCTGTCTATCTAAACCTTTTGTGAATACATCTGCTATTTATTCACCAGATTGAACCATGTCAGTTTTTATTACACCAGATAAAATTTTGTCTCTTACAAAATTCAAATCTATCTCCAAATGTTTTGTTCTTGTTGTTCCCGTTTCACTATTAGTAAAAAGACACTTTACACTAAAAGTGACACATGACTGAAGTAAGGTTTATGAAAAATCACAATTAAACAAGATAAGCATACTAAAGCACACCGAGATTTTTCAACGTTTATATCCTTTATTAATAATGAATCAAAAAGAATATATTAACCAAGTGCTTGCGGAACAGCACTTGGGATTGAATGACAAGTATGGTGTAACTCCTCACTAAGCTTAGGCTAAGTCTAAGCACAACTACTCAAGTACCACTGAGTTATCTCAAGGACATAGTTGTATTTGGAGGAGTGAAAGATTGCTTGTGTGTGTAATTCACAGTTAATGCGCAAGCTTAAAATCTTTCACTCCAACTCTTATGGCTATTTATACAAGTATGGTTTTTAACTCTATCCTAGAGGACAAACTGATAGGTTACAAAAGATAAAATACTGATGTATTTTGTCTCTGTTTACAATGGCTATTTAGAGTGAGTGACAAGGCTGCTTTCTTCTTGTTAGTGATGATAATGAGCCTGGTAGTTAGCGATTCAGGGAAAGTTTGACTTTGGTTGATAAGGACTTTGTCTTATTTGTTCAAACTTATCCCGCCTTGTCCCACTCATTTTTCAGTCTCTTTAGCCTTCAGTCTTTATCTTCAGTATTGTCTTCAGTGATAGTAGTTGGTGAGGAGTTTTGGGATTCAGTGAGTTATTGTCATTACTCACTGAATCCACCATCTTCTTCTTGACTTAGTCTTCACCCCTTAAGTTCCGCCTTACTGAGTGGAGAGACTTCTTCTTTGTCTCTTACTGAGTATCCTGAAGACAGATAATCGAGTGGCTATGCGCTCAGTGACTTGTTAGTGTTTAAAGATCTAAACACTTAGGGTATTTTCTATTTAAATCCTAGAATTAAGGGGTTTGGGTATTTACTGAACCCAACAGTCTCCCCCTATTTGGATATACAAATAGCCTAATTGTTTGATCAGTGTAAGTGAGCAAATGCCTTCTTCTTACACTGAATGTACTAATGAACATAATAAGGAACACTGAATTTTAACAAAATATAGATCGTTTATTCATAAGATTACAAAGTTCCTATCACTAGTACAAAAGATGAAATGATAAAAGTTTTAATGATGTCATTCAAGATGGATTCCCAATGCTTCTAGCTTTAGCTTCTTGGAGAGGAGGGTCTCTTTGTCAGGGTGGTCTCTTATCTTGGCATTCAGGTCTTTGCAGAACCTGATATTTTTAGGAGATTTGATTTGAGATGCCACTGTTAGATAACTTACCATTGTAGCCAATACAGACTGATCAATGTCACTCCACCTCTGGAATGCTGGGTTCCCATAGACATCAATGAAGAAAAGTCCTCTTTCAGGCTTTTCTATGACCATGCAGTTCACAAAATTTACCTCTTCAGGCAGTTCCCTATTGCAATCAAAACCAGGCACCTTAGCTTCAGGCTCTGATTCAACTCTCTTCCTTTTTCCTTGGGACGACTGATGTTGAGATCCTTGAGACTCAGGGAGAGCTGATTGTATTCCAAGCTGAGCTGCTGCATCCCTTAATCTTTCATAACATTTGCTGAGGGATTTCATCAAGTCCTTGACCACCACATTTTTATTCTTTTCAATGATGGGACCAAGTTCATCAAGCTCAGTGATCCCAAAGTCAGTGAACTTCAAAGGATCATGAATTTCAAAGTCTCTTTTATCATCCCACCTGTAGACATTCATTGCCAGTGGTTTGGATCTGGGGATGATGTAGACATCAGTAATCTTTTCAGGTGCCCTTCTGCTTGTCATGGTCCAATTGTAGTGCTCAATTCTTGCCTTTCTTATTTCATCAATCTTCTTGTTCTTTTCATCCTTTTTCTTCTTAAAAGCATCCATCTCAGCATCCTGAGCTGCTTTGAACTTTTGGCCTACTTGTCCTTTTTCAAGATTTTTAGGATCAATTCCCAACTTCTCAGCTTCCTCAGAAACTACTTTGACAAGGGCTTCTCTGCTTTTCTTTTCCTCCTCAGCCTGTTTCTTACGTTTGTCTTCCTTTTTGAGGTAGGCACTTAGTTGTTCAGGAGTAAGCAGGTACCTCGTGGTCATGATGGCTTTTACTTTATCCTGAACTGATGAAGAAGATGTTGATACCAGCGGGGGTGTAGTTGTGACTACTGGTGTTGTTGTTGCTGTTGTTACTGAGATTGGTGTTCCTGATGGTAGGATATATGAGATGGGTGTTACAGATACAGGTTAAGTTGGCTCCCCCTCAGTGTGAGAGGAAGTCCCTTCAGTAGCTCTCTCCCCCTCAATTATTGCCACAACATCAGTGAGAGCAAGAGTTGGTTGTGACACTGAGGGAGAAGGAGCAGCTTGAACTTTGAAGGCTTGATAGATCTCCGAGACCATGGACTTGATGTCTGATGTATCTTGCTGAAGACATGTGACCTTTTATTCAAGATTGGCCTAAGATAATTCCAGTGCTGTCATTCTAGGTCTAACATTCCAGGCCATAGAAGAAGATGATTTAGCCAGATCAGTAACCTTTGTATCCAGTGAGCCCAGGGTGGACTGAATAGCCTGCACAGAGGAGGTAAGACCCTGAACATTTGCAGTGTTAAGCATGTTGATTAGTTCAGTGAGACTGGAAGAGTTCTTCATGTAGGTCTCCGTAGCCTCAAGCACTTTGGAGTTGAGTGCAGGGTCTTCCTTGACAGATTCCTTGATTTCATCCAGCTTAGTGTGAGCATCCTAAAAGGTTTGTAGAAAATTCTTCAGGTTGTCATCCAGCTTGTCAAGATGGTCATAGATGAAATCCCTGTGCTCATCATTGTTCTCATAGGTAGCCATAACTTCAGCTTTGAGATCCGCATAGCTGGCAGCAGCTTCAACATGTTGATCCCATAGATTGTCAGTGACTGAAGAATATAGCTTCCTGGTAGCCCTTTGTAACCACATAACAAGCTGCCTTTTAGTGAGAGGTTGAATGTTGTCATATTTCTTCAAATCCTCAGGGCAGGAAGTGGTGGAAGAGTCTGAGGAATCAGATGAGTCATCATCAGCCTGAAAGGGTGACTCCTCAGGCTCTTGTGGATCAGGCTGTTGTTCTTGTTGTTGAACATCAGCGTCCATTTCTTCTCTAGTAGAAAATAACTCTTCCTCACTGTCATCAGCAATCTCATCTTCAGAAAACAGTATCTCATTGACCTCAGCAGCAGTAAGAAGACTAGTGGGGTTCTGTATCAACGGGTGGTTTTTGTCCCCCTGAGTCTTTGTCCCCCAGTGACCCCTCAGAAACTGATGGGTTTTTCCCAGTGTCTTATCCGGAGTTAGGATTGGTAGTGAGTTCCGTATCGGCGGGTTGTTTTTTTCCCTCCGAGTCTTTGTCCCTCAATGCTCCTTCAAGCACTGGTGGGTGTTTCCCAGTGCCATCCTTAGAAGCAGTGGCAGTAAATATCCCTATCAGTGGGTTGTTCGTTTACCTTTGAGTCTTTGGGATCGGTTGTTGTGCCCTCAGACAAAAGCTTTGATTTGCGAATGTCCTCATCAGGCTGAGTGGAAGGCGCTCCCCTACCAGCGGGTTGTGTGTTTCCCTCTGGATCTTTGGTAGTAGTCTATGGTACCAAGGGCACTGATTGTGATGTATCAGTGTCCTTCGTTGTCACCAGGGTGGTTGTTGCTTGGTCGCCCTTAGGTGTCTTATCAGTCTGGGGCTTTCTTTGCCTTTTAGGCTGTGCTCCAGAAGCCTCAGGGCCCTGAGACTTGGGTTTGGTTTTAGTCCCAGTCTGAGACTTCCCCTTTCTCTTTTTGGGTGCAGGGTTTGGAGACACTGAGTCCCTCTAGTTGTTTACAGCAACCATATGGGCCATCGATTCTATTTCAGTGACAAGGGATGGGTCCTTTTGAAAATTTGAAGGGCTCAGGGTGGCAATAAAGCTCCATATTTATATTCCTAAGGATAATTGCAACCCAGTAACACTTGTAAAGCACAAGAGACAAACCTAGAGTACGAAACGTATTTTGCCCTAGTTTTGCTTTTTAGCATGGTTACGAGATCACTGTAAATGATCTCCCCTATGTCGACATTAGCACCAGTCATCAAGCTATAGGCCATCATCAACTGAATGGAATTTATCTGTTCAGTGGATGAATGGTTCCCTCCGAGAACCTGAATCACAAAAGTGAACATGATCTTCCAAGCCACGGGAAAGGAGTTCTTGGTGACTGGGGTTTTATCCAAAATTTTTGGATCCAAAGCAATTTTACCTAACTCAGGATTAACAGTGGCTAGGTCAGGGTGAGCAACATAATTTCCTGGATTATAGTCAAGCCCTGTAGAGGTGCAAAAAGTTTTATAGTCCAGGGTGACTGATTGTTCCCCATTTAAAATTGAGAATTTGATGAGAAACTCCCTGAGGGGTCTAAGGTCAGTCTCATCAGTTGAGGGTGTCAAGTCATAGGCCACTGCAGTAGCCCAAAACTCCCTGAGGAGGTTTTGGTACAGTATAGAGGAGGAGTGAACAAAGGCCTGTTTTAGTGGGCAGTTGAGCAAAAATTTCATGATTCCCTTATAGGCTGGGACATCATGTGGGTATTCAAAATTTCCTATTACATTGTTTGTTTTAAACTCAACATTTTCAAGATCTCCTACCCACTGAGGTGCAAACTGAAGACTTTGTGTTCTTGCCATTTCCATTAAAAGATTTTAAGGTTTTTGATAACTTTTGACAAGAACAATCAAAGAAGTTATATTCCTTTAAAAGTTTGTGATGAAAACTTTTTTTAAATTGTTTGAAAGGATGAATCTTTTGCTTAAAACTGGTTTTAGAGTGAAGAACACACAAATGTTTCAGGGTTTTGAAAATATTTTGACAGAGTTTAGATGCAAAAATCAATTTGTGTGTGTTTTTTATGTTTTTGATAAGGGTATTAATAGAGTCATGACAGGGTAATTTTTGCACATAGAGGAATTGTAAATTTATATATTGAAAACGTTTTATTTACCTCATTTAAGGCAACCACTCTACTACCCGCAGTTTTTTCACGGTTTTCAATGAAACAGTTGCAGTGCACAGTAAAAGTGCATATGCATGGATTAAAATATCCTAAGGATATTTGTTGTGAGAGAAGGCATTTAATGCCAAGTGGGATGAGGTAAGGTAGAAGTGGACACATGACATGGATGACAGAAGGATATAGAGACATATATTCCTAAATTAAATTGATATGTTTACCAACCTAGGACATTAAGTAACTGAAATACTTAGTGCATTTAGTTACTCATTCAATGCTCTATATCCAAAGTCAGGGACCCTGAATGAGTCTTACTCATTCAGTGAGAAGATTTTTTGGGTTTGTTCAGGGACCAGGGACCATTCCAAAGAGAACTCGCTGAGATCATGATTGATTATCAGGTTGCTGACTTTCAATGTCAAGCATTCCCAATTCAGCTTTCAGTCTCCTAAAGGTAGGTTCATCCAAGGGTTTGGTGAAGATATCAACAAGTTGATATTCAGTAGGGATGAAGTGGAGTTCTATGTCTCCTTTCATGATGTGTTCCCTGATAAAATGATATCTGATATCAATGTGTTTGGTTCTTTGGTGAAGGACATGGTTGTTGGATATTGCAATAGCACTGGTGTTATCACAGAAGATGGGTACCATTTTGTAATGGATGTCACAGTCACTGAGTTGACTTTTAATCCACATCACATTGGCACAGCATCCTGCAGCTGCCACATATTCAGCTTCAGCTGAAGACATAGCCACTGATTGTTGCTTCTTAGTACTCCAACAAAGCAATTTTCCTCCAAGAAATTGATAGGACCCTGAGGTACTTTTTCTGTCCATGTTACAACCAGCATAATCAGAGTCAGAATAACCTTTGAGGTCAAACCCTGAACATTTAGGATAGTAAAGTCCAAGGCTTGGAGTTCCCTTCACGTATCTGAGAATTCTTTTGGCTGCAGTGAGATGGCATTCCTTAGGATTAGACTGATATCTTGCAATCAGACATACTGAGAATTGTATGTGTGGTCTGGAAGCAGTTAGATACATCAGTGAGCCTACAATCCCCCTGAAATGAGTTTGATTGATTGATTTCCTTGTGAGATCAGGTCCAAGGTTATTTGGAGGAACCATTGGAGTCTTTACTGATGCACAATCAGAGATCTCATATTTCTTCAAGAGATTTCTGGTGTATTTCGGCCTCAATGGGAAAATAAAATGGAGCACCTAACAACGCATCTTCACAGACCAAGAACTACGAGATCACCCCTTTCATTCTGGGGTGACGGAGGGATCATACCATTCGAGCCTTTTTTTCATGATTTTCCCCGAGGTCTGGAGAAAGATGAAATCAAAAGGGGAAAAACGGTTTCTTTTCTAATTTTTCTAAATTTAGAATTCTCTTGGCTGATGGTGATTCCCTTATCAGTTTGCCTGATTTGTAGTCCAAGGAAGTATGTTAGTTCTCCCATCATGCTCATTTCAAATTTCTTTATCATCAGTTTTTCAAACTGTTTGCAAAGAGTATAATTTGTTGAGCCAAAGATGATGTCATCAACATACACTTGGACTAGTATCACATTTTATTTTGTCCTATAGATAAACATGGTGTTGTCTATCTTTCCTCTGACAAAACTTGTTTTGGATCAGGAAGGCTGAGAGAGTTTCATACCATGCTCTAGGAGCCTGTTTTAGTCGATACAGGGCTTTGTCAAGCTTGCAGACATAGTCAGGATATTCACTACTCTCAAATCCTAGGGGTTGCTGAATATAAACATCCTCTTTGAGTTCACCATTCAGGAAGGAACTTTTCACATCCATTTGGTAAACTTTGAAGTTCATGTATGTTGCATATGTAAGAAAGATCCTGATGGCTTCCAATCTTGCAACAGGGGAAAATGTCTCATCATAGTCTATGCCTTCTTGTTGACTGTAACCTTTGGCTACAAGTCTTGCTTTGTTTTTAATGATAGTGTCATTTTCATCAGTCTTGTTTCTGAAAACCCACTTCATTCCTATGACAATGACATCCTGAGGACATTTGACCAAGGTAATGACCTTGTTTCTATCAAACTGTTGAAGTTCTTCTTGCATAGCCTGAAACCAGCTAGGATGTTTCAAAGCTTCAGTGACACTTTTGGGTTCTATATCTGAGAGAAAATCAACATATAGACATTCATTGGTAGAAGCTGCTGATATCTTAGCAGCCATGCTTCTTGTGAGCATGCCTTCAGTGGGTTCACCAATGATTTTTACAAGCTCAATGTCTTGAGATCTAGTCCACTTACTTTGTGGTCTAGGATCCGAGCTTGATAAGGTCACTAGAAACTCAGGAATGGGTTCAAGGGCAAGTGCAACAGATATATGATCATTTGATGAGGTGGTTGGTTGTTCAGGTTGGGATTCATTAATTATAGGTTCCTGAAAATTTGGTTCAGTATTACCTATCCTAGTAGGGTGATGCAGGTTTTACTGACCAGGTTTTAAATTTATATTGTCTCGTTATACCTATGGTCTACCCTAATGCACTAACGGGCAGTGTATCGTGTGTAGCGTAGTATTCGGTAATACCGAGGTCGTCCCAAGAGCTACGTGGATCAAAAATTAACTTAAGTCTATGTCACGATTTTAATTGCTTTTAAGATTGAAATAATAAATTAACTAATAAGACAAGAAAGCAGATAAAGGCAAGAGTTGTTATCAATGAAGGAGAGTGGTGCTAACCTAGTTATTCATCCTAGCTAGTAATGTTTATGTCTAATTACTTCCAATTACTTCAGGTGGGGTCAAAGTCGAGAGGACAACATTTGGTCAGTTCGCCCTAGCCTATCAGCAAAGATGCCACCACTGGAGAAGTCAGGTGTCCCCTCATAAGTCCAGTTGTTCCTGGTCCCCTAAGCCGAGTCATTAAGTTCTGCTACATGCTAGACTTATAATAGTGAGTGCCCGGGCGCTAGCATCTTAGACACTCACCCCCTAATTCTTAAGTTCATCCAAACGGTAGGTGATCAGTTGGTCAAATTGCACAAGTAGAAAGGGTCGTCAGTTGGTCATATCTTACCCTTCCCGTCTCAGTTTACTCACTTAGGGTCAGTTGGTCATATCTCCTAAACAACTAGCCTCTACCGCCATTCAAAACTACCGAAACAAGGGTAGCTACCAATAAACTATGCATGCATACACTTAGAAATAATTATATGGAAGCAATGTAAACGCAAACAAAAAAATTAAGGAATCATAACTAGGCCAGCACCTAGGGTGCTTAGCCATTCATAAATTAAATTAATCCAACAATAATGAATAAATCATGAATTGAATTGAACATAATGTTTGATACAAATTACTTGATGTAGAGCTAATAATGATGATGATTGCGAGTGAATTTTTCCTTCAAAACTGGCTTCGGACTGCTGGAAAATGCCCTTGAGTGGTGCCCTAATCGACCCCTAGGAGAGGGGTGAAGCGAGATACTCCAAAGTACAGATTTGGGGCTGTATTTATAGGCCGTGACATGGTTACGGCATAACCTTAAGTGCAAATTACGACGTAACCAATGTCGGACCAAATAATCACGAAAATAGAAAGTTACAACGTAACTAAATTATTAATTACGCCGTAATCGAAATTACGCCGTGACTAATTTATAGTTACGCCGTAAATATTTCATTTCGTACTTTTTATCATCAACCAATTCTCTTGAAACTTATTTACTCTAGTGTACGCTTTTGGCCCCTCATCGTACTTCATATTTTTATAACAAGTTCTTGAAGTAAATAAACTTCATATGAATTATCACCTTTAGTCCCTGATCGTACTTGTTATTTTTACTTTCAATCCTCGAAATAAATATCATTTAACTTCATTTAGCCCCTGGACTTCAACTCCATTGCGCCCAAGTTATTAATTACGGCTTAATTAAATTGCCGAATTACGCCGTAATTCTTCAACAGTATATTTTTATCAGCTCCGTAATTATCTCTACGGCGTAACTAAATTGCTACATTACGCCGTAACCTTCACAAAAATAATTACGACGTAACCATAAGAAATGGTTACGCCATATCCTTCAAAGCATCATATTTACGCCGTAACATTATTAACGAGTTACGGCGTAATCTTCACACGGAATTCATAGGTCCTCATAAATCTATCTTCAGAACATATATTTGGCCTTATATCACATCTTTTCCGCTTCAACGCCTCATTTATCCTGAAATGCAAATATGAACAAATATGAACGAATTAAGTACCAAATTAATACAATTGAGGCCATAAACACGGAATTTGATATATAAAGGATCAGGCTAATTTGATGTTATCATTGGGACTGATTGATTATCAATGAATTCATTGATTGTTGGTTGAGGAAGGTTGTGAGGCAAGACATAGTATGAGATATCATCATTTGCTTGATATGAGGTATTGATTTCAGTGTTGAACTCATCAGGAGGGTATCTTGATGAGCTATCAATTCCTATTGCATCTACTGAGGCATTGGTAAACCTGATGCTTTCAGAACTTTCATCAAATGTGACATGAAAGGTTTCCTCAACTTGTTGTCTTCTGGTGTTAAACACCCTGAAGGCTTTAGAGATCAGTGAGTAACCTAAGAAATATCCATCATCAGCTTTTGCATCAAATTTGCCTAAGTGATCCTTGTGATTGTGAATGAACACAGGACACCCAAACACATAAAAGTAGCTGATATCAGGAAGCCTTCCTTTGAAGATCTCATACGGGGTTTTGTTATGCCTTTTGACAATGATTGACCTGTTTTGATTATAACAGGCTGTTTTGACAGCTTTAGTCCAGAAGTACTTTGAGAGTGCTGAGCCATTTAACATAGTTCTAGCAGCCTCAATGAGAGTTCTGTTTTTCCTTTCAGCTATCCCATTTTGTTCAGGGGTATATGGAGATTAAAAGTTTTGGGAAATTCCCTTTCCATCATAGAAACTCTCAAGCTATTGATTTCGGAACTCAGTACCATTATCATTTCTGATTTGTTTAACTGTAATGTCATTCTGGTTTTCAATCTTCATGATGAATGACATTATGGTATAAGCTGCCTGACTCTTTTTGGAAAGGAAGTATACCCAAGTGTATCTTGAGAACTCATCAACAATGACAAGTGTATACTTCTCATGATGGATTGATCTTGGACTGACAGGTCCAAAGAGATCCATATGCAGGAGGTGAAGGCAGCTTTTGATGGAGAAATTTTGTTTTGTTTTGAATGATGCTCTCTGATGTTTGCCTTTTTCACAGGCTGAGCATGGTTTGTATTTTTCAAAAACCAGTGAAGGTAAACCAAGGAATTTGTTTTCTTTTGCCAAGTTGTTTATATTTTTGAAGTTTAAGTGAGAGAGTCTCTTGTAGCACAGCCAATTGACAGTTTCAGTGGCTTTGGCAAAGAGACATGTTCCATTCTGAGAGAGAGTTGACATGTCAAGAACATATACATCATCTCTCCTATGAGCTATAAGAACAACTTCATTGTTGGCATTGAAAATGGTACCTTGTTTATCATTAAACTGCACTATGTATTTTGCATCACACAACTAACTAACACTGATAAGATTGTACTTCAGACCATTGACATAAGCTATCCTAGAGAAAACTATTCCATTGCAGTTTACTGAACCATAACCTTCAGTGGGACATGATGAGTTATCACCAAATACTACTTTGGGTCCTGGTTCCATTACATATTTGTGCAGATACTCCTTCACACCAGTCATGATTCTTGAACATCCACTATCTAGATGCCAAATTGGCTCCCTTTCGTGTCTCTGCATAAATAGTAAACTGAATTAGTTTCTCTTGCTTACCCACTTACTAGTGGGCTTGGGTCTGATGGTCTGCTTAAACTTAGGAATTGATTCATGGTCAGTGGTTGAGTGCAGTGTGCTACCACATGTTTTGCATTTGCTAACTGAGGAAGACTCAGTGATGCGGGGTTGTTTTGAACTTCTCCTTGCTTGGATGACTCTGTCATGCTGAGATGTCTCATGAGCTAGATTTCCACATATTTCACAGCAAGTGTTCATGAGGCAATCATCAGGATGATGATCTTTAAAGCCACTGTGTGGGCAAGGAGGAAAGGGTTTTGCTTTAGGCTTGTGAGCCTGCTTAGAAGATGAAGCATACTGATGACCAAAATTGGTATGAGTTGCTTCACTAAATGAACTTACATACTGTAAGTGGTCAGAATTTATGTGATCTTCCTTTTCACATATCATGCAAAAAAGGATTCCGTAGCAATTATCAGTGGTATGGCTGGTATAATGGCACAGATCACACTTCTACTTGGGCTTGGTGTTTGATTTTGACTTTGAGGAACTAGAGGAGGTTGACTTAGGTTCCTTGATTATTGTATCAGGAGCTTTCTCAATAGATTTCATCTTGTCAGTCAACTTCCTCACGAGTTCAGTCAATTGTTAGATTTGGTCTTCTTCAGTGGAAACTGAAGATGTGGAAGTCTCAGTGGAGACTGAATCTTCTTGGGTTGGTTTTGATGACCTTTTCAAAATGGTTATACCAATTCCAGACCTTTCTTTTGGTGAGTGAGGGTTGAATTGAAGAGGATTAAACTCAGAGCTAGGTGCAACACCCTGAAGAGGTTTCAGAGGTAGAACCGGTGCTTGAGATTCAGCTTCAGACTCAGTGATGTGTTCAGTACTACTGGGTACATCAGGGAGTCCAAGCATGCTCTTGAGAGCCTGGCTTTTAGGCTCAAGTATCCTTCCTGAATCGAAGTTTGTAAGCTTACTCTCAGGGTTTACCCTTTCAATCCAATCACTAGACTTGGGCATTAACTCCTTTTTGGAGAGCATGCCAGCAGACACAAAGGGTTTAGGACTTTGGTCTTCACTGAGAGAATCAGGGAGATGATTTTCACCTATGATTCTATTTTTGCTACTGGGGGCTTGAATAGTGTCAAAGACTCTAGGATTCATGGCAGTCCAGCTTTCAATTATATCTTTTTCCTTTTTAAGTTCTTCCTAAAGAGCCTGATTTCTTTCAACTAATTCAGTGTTTTGAATTTGTAGTGTAACAGCCTCAAGCTTGGCTTGTTTTAAAAGAAACAGTTCATTCCTACACTTGTTTAATTCAAAATTAACTTGTTGTATTTTAAAAAAGATTTAATCGATGGTCTTCAATGAACTTAAGGTCAACATTAATATAGTTCATGAAAGACTGCCAATCAGAATCATCATCCATAGAAAGTAAAATGTTTGCCTTTCTCATTGTGATGTTCACCCATTCACCATTCCTAGCATGATTCTTCCCAACAGCTAGCTTGTCCTCTTCTAAGAAAGCCATCAGTGCACTAACTTACACCATTTTATCATCTGAGGAGACTGGCTCTTCATCCCAGTCAAAGACTTCAGCTACCAGACACTTGTTTTTACCCTGCACATATTTAACATTGTTTGTTGTTTCTGAGGGAGTGGCCTCAAGAAGTGCTAGTTTAGCCTTGGCTTTCCTGTACTTTGCTTCAAAATTAATAGCTTTGTATTGGTCAGACTTGTTTTGGAAATTTTGATGAGACTGATAGAATTTTGGTTGAAATTTGCTAAAGCCTAAGGACTGGTTTGACCCTGAGGGTTTGTAAGAGGGCTCAGAGATAGTTCTAGAAAAACAGTCTTTAGCAAAATGACCTTTTTGTGACACTTAAAACACTCAATGTCCTCATTAGCTTTAGCATTAGAAAACCTTTTGTTCCTTCTTATAAACCTTTTAGAGTTAGCAAGGAGTGCCCTTTCCTGAAACTCGGTGTTCAGGTGATTCAGGTACTCCTCACTTGTTCTCTCATCAGACTCATCATCTGAATTTTCTTGAAAATCCTGAACCACACTGTTTGAATAAAAGGCAGTAGAGATTGGTGTTGAAGTGGTTGTCAGGGACTTCTTGACTTCCTGAGACTTTTTTAAGTCAGGGTATCGTCTGTTGATGAGGTTTTCCTCATAGACAAATTTCCCATAAATTTCAGGAAGTTCAAGATTCTGAATATGATTTGCATTTCTGAGTCCCTAGGAAAAATTCAACCACTTCTCAGGGAGGCTGTTAACAAAACCAACATTGATTTCATATTTGGAAAACTTGACACCATCATTTGACAATTCATTTAAAAAAGTTTTATACCGGGTGTAAGTTTGAGAGAGAGTTTCTGAGTCTTTAGCCCTGAAGGTATTATACTTGTAGGATCGTAAATATTATTGTGTTATAGATGATTCGGGTGGTCTTGGATGATGGAAATACATGTTAGCCATTTAGAGAGAGAAAGAGATGAGAGGGTGTTCTTGGTAGAGACTTGCTTAACAAAAATGAAAGGTTAGATTATGAGAAGCACCACCCTTCCCTTAGAGGGAAGGGTATTTATAGTTACAGACTAAACGACCTCCTGACGGCCTGTGGATCAGGTATATAGTGGGTAAAGACCCGTCCTTCCTCTACGGTGTTACACTACGCTAAACTAGGCTAATAACTAACTAATAAAACAGTGAATAACGTAACGAACGATATGTCTACGAGCTAACTTATTCTAGATAATATTTGGGGTGACCGATACTTCACTATGAAATTTCTAATTCCTAACAATACTTAAGTTTCAGGTTCATAATCCTATTTTCCTTGGTATCTGAGGGACCTTTATAGTTGTGGACCAGTTCATTCCAGGTTTGCTTAGCTGTACTACAGCCTATGACAGACTCCATGACATCATCAGGAAGACAAGATATGATGACGCTTTTGAGCCTTTGGTCCTGGTTGACCACTCTCCTCTCGTCCTGAGTCCACTGAGTTTCAGGTTTAGGTAAACCTTCAGCAGTCTTTGGGATAAATGGACCTTCATTAATACACTTAATGTAATAAGGTTCCATCCCAGTCAAATAGCAAAGCATTAGTTTTTTCCATTTGTTAAATTTACCAACTTCGAGTCGAAGGGCAACAGCAACATAGCCTCTACCCTTTTTGTCGACAAGTTGGGTACATCATTTTCAGCCACATTTGGATCCTGATTTTAAAAACGTTTTGAGAGGCTTAATTAGTTTAATAAATCAGCCTGCTCTGATACCACTTGTTGTTCCCGTTTAACTATTAGTAAAAACACAAATTAACACTAAGAGTGACACATGACTGAAGTAAGGTTTATGAAAAATCACAATTAAACAAGATAAGAATACCAAACACATTGAGATTTTTCAACGTTTCTATCCTTTATTAATAATGAATCAAAAAGAATATATTACCCAAGTGCTTGCGGAACAACACTTGGGATTGAATGACAAGTATGGTCTAACTCCTCACTAAGCTTAGGCTAAGTTTAAGCATAACTACTCAGGTACCACTGAGCTATCTCAGGACATAGTTGTATTTGGAGGAGTGAAAGATTGCTTGTGTATGTAATTCACAGTTAATGCAAAAGCTTAAAATCTTTCACTCCAACTCTTTTGGCTATTTATACAAGTATGGTTTTAACTCTATCCTAGAGGACAAACTGACAGGTTACAGAAGACAAAATGCTGATGTATTTTGTCTCTGTTTACAATGGCTATTTAGAGTAAGTGACAAGGCTGTTTTCTTCTTGTCAGTGATGACACTGAGCCTGGTAGTTAGCGATTCAGGGAAATTTTGACTTTGGTTGATAAGGACTTCATTTTATCTGTTAAAACTTATCCCACCTTGTCCCGCTCATTCTTCAATCTCTTTAGACTTCAGTCTTTATCTTCAGTATTGTCTTCAGTGATAGTAGTTGGTGAGGAGTTTTGGGATTCAGTGATTTATTGTCATCACTCACTGAATCCACCATCTTCTTCTTGACTCAGTCTTCACCCCTTAAGTTTCGCCTTACTGAGTGGAGAGACTTCTTCTTTGTCTCTTACTGAATATCCTGAAGACAACTCACTGAGTGGCTATGCGCTCAGTGAATTGTTAGTGTTTAAGGATCTAAACACTTAGGGTATTTTCTATTCAAATCCTAGAATTAAGGGGTTTGGGTATTTACTGAACCCAACAGTTTTTTTTTATGAAAAACAAGATAAGCAGCGGTCTTAGTTGCTGCTTGACTATCACAAAATAGTTTCACAGGTAAAAAAATTTCCTAGTTTAGGTCATTTAAAACTTTTAAAAACAAAAAAATTTCTGAAGTGGCAGAGGCCACGACTCTGTATTCAGCCTCTGCACTAGACTTAGAAAGGGTATTTCGTTTTTTGCTTTTCCAGAAAACTAATAAACCATTTAAAAATAAGCAAAACGCCGTAACAGACTTCCTAGTAATGACACACTTTGCCCAATCTGCATCCACATAAGTCTCAAGTGATTCAAAAGAACTTTTGATAATATGTATTCCTCTTCCAGGAGAACCCTTAAGGTATCTCAAAACTTTAAGTGCAATTTTAAGATGTGACTTAAGTGATTTATGCATAAACTGATGCAAACAAAGTACATCAGAAGAAATATCAGGCCTAGTGTGAGTTAGGTAAATAAGTTTTCCAATAAGCTTTTGACACTCAGTTATATTATCTGATTCAAGATCTGTTAAATTTGGTTCATTAGAAATACTTAAGTTTTGATCTTTTGGAAAAGCAGATGGTTTACAAGGAAGAAGACCAAACTTAGATAATAAATCTAGGCAGTATTTCATTTGAGATAAACAAATACCTTTATCAGTATCAATGACTTCAATTCCCAAAAAATATTTAAGTTTTCCTAGATCTTTAATCTGAAACTTGGCATTAAGAAAAAATTTAAAATTCTTTATTTCTTCCAAGTTGTTACCAGTACAATGATATCATTAACATACACAAGTAAGGCAATAAAACTAATTGATTCATTCTTGGTAAATAAGGAGTAGTCACTCTTACTCTGTTTGAAGCCATTCTCAAGTAAAGCACTGGTCAATTTAGCATTCCACTGTCTAGGTGCTTGTTTTAACCCGTACAATGACTTTTTAAGTCTACATACTGTATAATCATTCACATCAAAGAAACCATCTGGCAAAGACATATAAACAGTCTCCTCAAGATCCGCATATCTAGAAAGGCATTATTAATGTCAAGTTGAAAAATAAGCCAAGACTACTGAACATCAAAGTTAATAACACACCTAATAGTAACAATTTTAACCACATGTGAAAAAGTTTCATAAAAATCAACACCTTCTTTTTTATTAAATCCTTTAGCTACAAGTCTAGCCTTGTACCTATCAACCTCACCACTAGACTTATACTTAATTTTAAAAACCCATTTAGAACCAATATTCTTTCTATGAGAAGATAAAACAACAATTTCAAAAGTATCATTACTATATAAATCCCCCATTTCCTTGTTCATTGCCTCCACCGGTGGATATTTGCAGGCTTCCCATTAAGTTTTGGGTTCAAAAGCTTTATTTAACACAGTTATAAAATAAAAGTTTTTAAAACTTAACTTTGAATAACCAAAAAACTTTTCAATTCCATACTTGACTTTTGAATCAACAACAAACTCTAGGGGTGAGCACAAAAACCGAAAAACCGAATCGAAACCGAAAAAACCGAAAAAGCCGAACCGAAAAAACCGCCCCATTTGACAAACCGATGGCGGTGGTTTTAAATTTTATAAAAACCGAATGTTTGGGGCGGTTTTTGGTTTCATAAGAAAAACCGAACCGAGAAAACCGCCCCGCCCCACATTTTTATATGTTTTTATATAATTTTATCTATATAAGAGATTTGCTATTTAATTTTAAAGATTTAAGTATAAAACTTTATCTATTAAAAAAAATTTGTGTTTACTATCTATACATTAAAATTTGTTTTATTTATAGATATTATATCTTTGTTTTCGAACAATAGTGTTCTTTGAAAATTTCCCTTACAATTCTCGTAAGCGAACGAAAAGTGCAAAGCCGCAAAGACGTGCATTTCATATTTTAGATTGATGTTTGGTTGTTTTGTACGTTTTTTCGACGCTTTGGATTGCTAGACAATATGCTATTATTGATATTTGTTTAAATATTTTTGCTTGAAAACTTAGAATTGTAAACTTCATATAAGATTAAAACTTGCTTATTTTCAAGTAAGAAAAAACCGAATAAAAACCGAAACCAAACCGATTCAATGTCAAAAACCAAAAAACCGAAACCGAAAAAACCGAAACCAAACGGTTTGTAGTTTCCAAAAACCGAAATATACAGTTCGGTTTTTGGTTTTACCATAAAACCGCCCCACCCCGCCCCATGCTCACCCCTAACAAACTCATTGTATTTATTTGGAAAAACAAAAGTTCTCTCAGACCTTCTTAAAGGTTGATTTTGAAATTTTTGATAATTTTGATTTATTTCTGTGTTTTGAAACACTATATTGATACTCCTAGAATTTCCAGTTTCATTTTCATTTACGGGGTCCAATTCGTTTTCATTTTCATGAGTTGCAGACTCTCATTCTTTAAGGAAGAACCATTGGAACCATGAAAGTGCCCCAAATCACTTTCACTTTGGTTGTTGGACTGCCTTTACGAGAAGAGTTGATGCCCTCTGCATGAGGTGCTGCATTTTTATTTGGATTATCATTGTGTATGGCATGACCCTCATACACAATTTCATTAAAGAAATTTGTATGATCCAAATCATGACTGTCACTTTTGTCCACATTGACAATTTTGATCTTGAAATGAAAAACGTTTTCAAAAAAGTTAACATCTCTAGAATACAAAAATTGTTTCCTTTCAAGACAATATAGTTTATATCCCTTTTTAAAAGAAGCATACCTTACTAAAACACATTTTTTCTTATCTGCAACAAAATTTATCTGAATTATTTAAAAGTAGTAAAACATAGACATCCAAAAGATCTTAAATGATTTAAAAAATACCTTTTGTTAAAAATCAAATTATAAGATGATTTTCCATTCAACACTGAGTAAGGCAGCCTGTTAATCAAATAACAAACAGTAAGAATACATTTAGACCTCAAATTTAGAGGAATTCCCCCTAAAACAGAAGGGATCTGGCAACATTAAGTAGATGCCTATGTTTCCTTTCCACAATCTCATTCTTTTGTGGGGTGTAAGTACAAGATGTTTAATGTATAATACCATTTTTAGCACAAAATCAGAAAATTTATGATTAATAAACTCAGTACCATTATCACTTCTAAAAGCCTTAGCAATCTTGTTAAACTGGTTTTTTATTAGATTGTAACAGGTATTAATAAAATCAAACATCTCATTTTTAGTTTTAATCAAATAAACCCACATAGCTCTAGTAAAGTCAACAACTATATCAAAAAATATCTATAACCTTCCTTACTTAAAGGGAATGGTTTCCTGATTCGTTTAGCCTTTTGAAAAATTTCACAAGGTTTATTATCATTTTTTTTCCAAACAGATTTCATTTTTAAGCACATGTAAGACTTGAGCATAAGGATGACCAAGCCTGTAGTACCATAAACTTTTAGATATATTGCATTCAAGCTTAAAATTCTTAAACTCTAAGTCAATACCTTGATTTCTTTTAAAGTAATATAAACCATACTTTTGATTACCAATCTCCAGAAGTTTACACTGGCTGGATTCTTTTTTTAAGGGATCTGCCGGATTTAGGTGAATAGTGGTCAGTTAGACCATAAATAGTGAGCCATTTATATCTTATTTCTTACCCATTCTCATATTCTTATTCTCTCATTATTATATCTCTCTAACCTCTGATCTAAGAATCATTCTTGTAGGATCAAATATTTTATGTTGTTAGATGATTCGGGTGGTCTAGGATTATGATTAAACAAGTATGCCATTGTTTTAGAGAGATGAAGAGAGGAGAGGGTGATTCTAGAGAGATAAACACAAATGAAAGGTTAGATTAATGAGAAGCACCACCCTTCCCTTAGTGGGAAGGGTATTTATAGTTACAAACTAAACGCCCTCCTGTCGGGCTATGAATCAGGCATACAATGGGTAAAGACCCGTCCTTCCTCCATGGTGTTACACTAAGCTAATAACTAACTAATAAACTACTAAATAATGGAAATAACGATAAGTCTACGAGCTAACTTATGCTAGATTATATTTGGGGTGACCGACTCTTCACTATGGAATTTCTAATTCCTAACAATCTCCCCCTAAGGGAGGTCACCCCATGTTTTACATTTCGAATCCTAGCATTCTAATTTATCTTCAGTCTTGAGCTCATAGACTTTAATTCTTCACTTCCTCAATCTTTGTGCTTAAGCAGTGACTTTACATAGTCCGATTAATTTGTACTTTCAGTGGAGGTCTTTGAACTGATCCACCTCTTGATGATCTTCAAGCTTTCTTCGAGATCATCAGCCACAACAAATCTCTAGATCATCCTGTTGTTGTGTTGCCTTCATGTGATGTTGTGACTTTTGGACCGACATGCTCACACTTTCTGGATCATGACATCTTTTCATCAGAGCAGCGGAAGCTTTTACTGGTTCAAGATATTTGCAGCAGCGTAGCAGAAGCATAGTATAAAAATATCTGAGCCAGGTTATGTAGATAGGCACTTGTCATGATTTCTTTAATTAAGTGTAGATACTGTGAGCATGCGGCTATGAATTGACTTCTCAATATCGATCAGCTGCAACCGTCCAAATGTACCTGCAAACAACAGTTAGCAATAAAACACACGAAAGTGTCTTTGACCACTTTTGTTGAATTGAGGTACACGGCCCACGGTCCCCCGTTGATCAGTACAAGTACTGCCTGTGATCAGGTATAATTCTAAAGAATCTCCTTGTGACAGGGTTTCGCAGCTGTTCTAGTTGTTCTCAAACCGGAACGTCTCAAAAAAGACAACACGGAGTGAGTGAACCAGCGAATTGAGATTCATTGATTGATGAAAAATTGATTTGAAAGCAATCGCGTATTGCTTAGAAGAAAGAGTTTTGCAATACGACGAAGGTTTTATGAGAAAGATCAATTTTCAATCAAAAATACCTTTTGTATTTGAAAGAGAATACACATTCGATATGCTAGAGAAAAGAAAAAATTCGCACATGGAACGGTTTTTCCAAAAGTATTTTTTCAATCAGAGATACTTTTTGTGTTTGAAAACATGAATACACATTCGATGTGCTAGAGAAAAGAAGATTTGCACATCGGGTGATTTTTCCAAAAGTATTCGTCAATTCCATTATTGGACCAAGGTTGATTCAAGAATGAATCGCCCCATCGTTTCAATCCAGTTGTCACAAGCTTGATCTTTTGCAAAGATCTCACATGTCACCCACCAAGATCTTGTTTGATGTTGGCTCTAGAAGGATTTCCATCTTCATTGTGAATACTTTACATATCACTCGGAGGTTCTGGCAATACCACAAGGATAATGCGTAGGACTCTTAATATATACTTACTTTCCACATTGTGTGAAACAGCAAGTCTTCATTAATTTTGCATCCTAATGAGATATTGTGGATGATCTCTTGGCTCTAGACTCAATTGTGCACATTTGGTTTCCTATGTCGGAGACTAGGGAGATGGTCTCCTTCTTCAATATCAACAATCTCTAAGAGAAAGTCGATAGATTATGTAGGTTCCCCGTGAGAATGAAACAAGCCCTTTTAAGAGGAACTTGAGTAGCTTGGGAAGTTCAGTGCAGTGCGTCACTGGGTCCATGACATCTTGTATTCAATACCAGTGTTACCTTAGTAACCACCAATAACAAATGTATTGAACCCGGTTTCTGCCCTAAGGTTGAATTAATGGAGGGCTATTTCTTTTCACCCTTTTTCACATTCAATTCTTTTTCATTCTTCAACCCCTTCAGTGCTTACCGAGACTTCATTACTAGAACCTTGTTGGGTTTATTCCAGTTCTAGCTCTATCTCAGTCTGCACTCTTCCCATATTCTCATTTTTCTCTTTTTTTCATCATACCTAAGGACTCTACACTATCTAGTGGATTGTCCCTGGGTAGATCCCTTCGGCTCTGGCGGGATCGTGGGAATGAATACCTAACCTAACCATCCTTATAAATCCATGCATAAAGTAAATTGGTCGGTCTTTTGGTATTGTTCTTTCCTTCTCGAAACCAATTGAAAAATCATTTGAAAAATCAATCAAGGTACTTATGATATAAAATCAAAGCATCTTGTACCTTAATTGTTTTTGATCTTTTAGAAATGCTCCCCCTCAACATGTGCATATGATTTTGAAATTGTTTAGCACATGGAGGCAAGAGTTCTTTGAAATGATTTCTTGATCAAAATTTCCTTAGAAAAAGCCATTTGAATTTCTTTGGTAAATTCTCCCCCTCAATATGTGCGTAGGATATTTTAAATCATTTTATCACATAGAGGATAGAGTTCTTTTGAAGTACGATCCACGATCACAAAAGCCATTAAGAAACCATTTGCTCCCCCTCAATATGTGCATCGATAAACGAAAGAGTTTAGCACATATTAAAGAGAACTTGCACTTTGAATCAAAACGATCATCATTTATCAGATTTCATATTAAATCACAAATTCTCCCCCGATAAAAAATATCAAACCCTTTGAGATTTTGGATCCCAAGTGATTTAATAAGGTTTGGAAAACATGGGAGAATATGTGGCCTTGTTTAAATACTCTTTTGGTTTTTGGTTAAATGCTCCTTCACAATCATGTGCATTATGTATTTCAAAATCGTTTGGCAAATGAAGGAAGGAGTGCTTTAGAAACAATCACCCTTTAAAATCGATTTGAGATTTAAATCACGATCTCTCCCCCGATCAAATTTCAAACCAATTGAGATTTTGGATCCCGATTGATTTAAATCATTTGGAAAATTTTGGGGAAAGACGTGGCTTGATTTAATTTTTTGAAATTGACTGATGAGGACCAATTATAGACATTAAAGATTGTTAGTGTCAGGTATGATAGTTTTTAAGAGATCTTTAAGTAAAATAAAACAATTTCACAATCAAACAAGAACAGAAAAGATTTTATTTAAAAAGATCTTTGAGTTTTAAAGAAAATCATACCATGACATAACATTAAATCTTTAGATCATCACTTATTATTGTACAAAACGGAAATTTTATGAAGAAATATCGTTTGAAAATATTTTATTTTAAATCACTCTCCCCCTCAATCGATGACCATAGTCGATGATTGAGTGACTTAAGTTTTGATAAAATGAAGACTAGTGATTTCTAAAATTTAAGTCCAATTTATTTTCAAAGCAATATTTTCCATTTTCAAAACAATATTATCATAATTGTTTAAAAATGGTATCATTCACTAGTTTTCCTGCACAAAGATACGTTAGGTGGTTAAGAAGCTTATGTTGTTGGTGTAGGGATGGAAGAAAACCATCTGCAGATGCAGTGAGACCTCTTAAGTTGCATCTATCATACCAACTCTCCATGGAGATCTAATTAAGCTCCGTTTCTTCAATGTCGACCTAAGAAATAGTTACCCTTTCCTTTCGGCATCCAATCATCTTCATATGTGGGATCCGGATCGGGAACATTCTTTACCATGTTATCTGCATACGTTAGTGAACACAGATAGACATATATGGTGGTCGACAACACCCAAACAGCAATCGACTAATAAAAGTCAATTCAACATATCAATCAGTTCATATAAAGCATGGGAATAATGTGTTTATCAAACTCTAATCATCTAATCATAACAATCATATCCTAGGCACCTAGTCCTTCAACGTAGGTTACCATGTTTTACATTTAAGTATATAGGATAGTTAGATAAGCTCGTTAGGTGATATAGATTTGAAAACATTCTCCCCCTCAATCAATGACTTATTTTCTGAATAGTTTAAAAGAGCTGAAGTCATTGATTGAGTTTTCAATTTTTTACGAAAACTCTGAACCTAATTGATTTACAAGCAACTCATTTACCACCATTTTTGAAAACAACAAATATTTTTCAAAAGAATTTATAGAAGGAAAAACATTTGTGTAGGAACAGCAGTCATTCGACATACTTTCCTTAATTTGTTTTTAGGATAAGTGCACGAATTTTGTGAAAATCGTTTAAGCGTAGCACTTTCCTTTTTTGAAAAATGGGTTGCTATCTGAAATAATAGCAAGCCATGGTTTAGCACGGGTTATAGTCTAAAATAACTGCAAGCCATATGATTTGTGACATGTTTTGAAAGGAAATGTTTACACCCTCTGCTCGAACTTCATCTATGGTCCCGTGCCATTGTTGAATGACATTTCTAAGACCGAAGATGTTATCGATACCAGAAGACATGTCTGGAGAAAACATATTTTTTTGTGTTTTTCAAATTTTCTGATTTTTATGGGTTTTTGTTGATTTTATATTTTTCTATTTTCTTTTTGTTGGTTTTATATTTTTGTATTTGGTTTTTGATAAATATTTACAAAGATAGTTTAGATGATATAGTTTAAGAAGATGATGATACGAGTACCGAGATAAGGATATCGAACAGCCCCGTTGTAGAAGAAAGAAGTCATCATCTCTTAAACATTCACCACCAAAGCTTCCAAGGCTCTTGAATCGAAGAGAGAAATTGAGCCATTTGAAAGTGAGACTTTGGTAGCTTCCCCCAAACCGAAAATCCATTAGATGAGCAGATTTGAAGCTCTATTTCAAGCTTGCCTTAGCCAGGTGCACAGAGAAGCACACCATTATCATAAATCTCGCTGCTCCTTTTAAGAACGATAATCGAGATTCTCCGTTCGGGGTTATATCATCAAAATAGATCAGCAACGTATCATCCCACGCTTGAATGAATCTTCTCAAATTCCTTTTCCATTGAAGTCTGAAGCGATCCATACCAAAAAGTTGTCAAGAGACTACTTCCCCCAAGTAGATGAATTGATGCAATCAGTCTCTTAGACTCGAGCTCACGAACCCGAATACACATATACCTGAAGACAGAGAAACTTATACCATTGAAGTAGCAGATTAAGTCCTATAGCCAAAGAATAACCCGATGTATACTTTTCTCTCCCCAAAAGAAAGTGTATGAAGCTCAAGAACCCGAAGTACCCGAATGCCCAAAGAGAGAATAACCGATAACATTGAAGAAGCAGGCCGAATCACTGATTATCTCTGCGGATGACTATCTCTGCGGATGTTAACTCCGGAATAAGTGATTATATCTCTGAATCACTGATTAAGCACTCAAGTGAAATAGCTGAGCGTCCACAATGTATACAATCTCTCTCCCCTGATGATTGCGATAGCATCGAAATCATCACACACTTTTGTACCTCTTTTATCACCAGAAATTAACTTTTCCATCTCTTCCCCTACAAAGCTGGAATAAGAACACTAAACGCCATGAATCAAACCTTGAGTTTCTCTGCGGTAATGACATTAGTATTTCCGGGATATCTTCAATCACTTAGAAGAATTAAGTTCATCAATGTTTACTTGCGTTTCTCCTTCCCCCTTGCTGGTTTTGATGCTTCAAAATCAGCAACACATAATAAGCCCGTATACTAGAAATCTGTTGAGAAGAACACTTGAACACTTGTGAGAATCAACTTGCTAAAGAATATGAACAAGTCTAATTGGGATTGAATCTGATTTCACTCTCCCCCAATTAGTGCTCTCCCCTAAACTGACAATCTTTATGATGAATGCTTGGATTAAGAAGTCTTTAGATTGTTAAATGCAACTCGTCTTTAGTCTTCTAACATGTAGCATAAAATGTAGAACCGACTGTAGACTCGACCTTCTTCAAGATTGTCCAATTGGGGAATAGATAGTTAACATCTTCATCTCACCAAAAAAGCATCCCAGTTAACTTACATCTTGCAAGTCCCCTTAACTAAAATCTCTCCCAATCAAACAAGAACATAAAGATGTTCATCAAGGAAATTAGCAATAAGCCCGCAATGAACACACTAAATGGTAACACCAAACTACCAATCACATCAAACAAGAACAGAGAGATTGTTCGGAATCATCATGTTGATGTGTACGTGAAGCATTAACCGGAAGAACTTTGTCGATAAACTCATCAGTTCGTGAGAAGATGTCAACCAACGACTCTTAGAAGAAACATCATGTGAAGATGACCCGATAAGAAGAAGCTCGGTTCTTACATGAGTTTGGAGCCGTATGACCATATATTCTCATATATAACTCAACATGCAGAAGCTATCATACTTCTTCCCCCCTCAAGAATTGCATACGGAGATGTCATTCTTGATTAAACAAGTGAATATCTTTAAGATGTAGTCTCTTCACGCTTCTCCCCTTCAAAGGTTGCAAATGATGTCGCCATCGGCATTTTAATTGAGCAAGTGGAATAGGAGAACTAGCAATGATAGTCCGGTTTACTTGATAACTGAAAGCGCATGGAAAAAGTATGAAGCATGTTGATGAGAATGGTCATAATAAGAAGATTTCTCTTCTTCAGAAGATAATGCGCACTGAAGCGTACACATTTCTTTTCTTTAGCGAACGAGGCTTGAACTGTTATGTTCAAACGTCATTATCTATCTCTTTTCATCTACTCTTGGCAAACTTGTAATCAACCCCATTAACATTCAATAGGCTCTTTGTAGTGACAGCTGATGGAGAAAACCTAATATGATGAATTTGACCCTGAAGAAAACTAACCCGAACTCGTGACTTAAACTTGCACATATGTAACAAAGAGCGGTGCCGAGATTTCATCCTCCATTGAATCTCTAAGTACTCTATACTCTTCATACAACCAACCATCAAGTATTAGACGTACATCACCTCTTGAAAATCCACACTTTAATGTGACACTGAGCACTACAACGTAACTCCTTAAAGTGATAGTTATTTTGTGGTGGTAAGAGCCCAATTCCCCCAAGTGGTAAAAGAAAAGGAAAAGTTACCCAACAATAACTAGATTTCCAAGTCTTCGTTTTTGATACTAAGCTCGAACAAGGATCATGAAGAATGTTCATCCAACCATCCCTGATACCTTCAGATACTAAGTACACTTGCCCGTGATATTTCACTTCAACCTCAAATAAATAATAGTGAATTAATGCCGTTGTCACATCTTCTGGTTAAAAGCTCAACTCTAGCCTCCTTTTACGTTTTAAGTGAACTATGATAATGGTTTCATCCCGACCAAGGTTAAAAGCACATAACCCTGTAAATCCTTGTAATAACCAAACTGCCATGAAGAATATCCAAACAATCACCCAATTCATGAAGTACACCCTTTTATACCTTCTTCGAAGTAGAAACCGTGGCACCAGCATCAGATAAGCTCCGAAATACACTTTCCTTTCTACAGGATGGTTCCATCATCACGGGATTTTACAATTCTATGGTTTAAACCGAGAAATAGTTTCTTTCGCGGGATTTTACAAAACCAAGAATAAACCGTAAGATAGATCCGGAAATGCACTTAACAATTACCAGGATGTTTCCATTGTCACGGGATTTTCCAAATCTATGATTTAAACCGAGAAATAGTCTCTTTCGCGGGATTTTACAAAATCAAGACTAAACCGTAAAAAATGTCAGTTTGAATGTTTTATGACGACTTTGGTTTCGGTGAATATCTGTTTTAGGGGAACATGCAGCGGTTCATCAACGATTCATTCTTCATCATCAACAATTCTTTACCCATATGTAGACAACTTCACAAACCATACTAAGTCAAGTAGTATAAACTACTTCCCCTTGGAGATTGTTTGTACACCAAAGTACACGTTTCTCCCCTATGATGGTTTCAAACTTTCAGAAGCATCATAACATGCACTACCATTAGCACGAGAATTTCTTGTCATAAGCAAACATATTGAAAGATCATGAATGTCGTTGAGGATTTTTAAAGATTTTGCTTAGACTGTGAAGTATCAAAGACATGCTGTAGCATCGGGTAATCCATGAGAATTGCTGATTGCATCTCAACCATTAAACACTTTGGTAAAAACACCATTCACGTATTCTGACGGCTATAGCAATGACCTATTGGAGAAATAGACCCGATATGCCAAACTTGAACATGACGTAAAATTCCCCAGATTTGTTGTTTAAGCTTGTACTAATCCTTGTGAAGAAGAAACGGTGTACCCAATGTACAAAACCTCTTGACGTATCCTCAACTGTGTGAGACACCAGAGTGATAGTTACGTTGTGGGTTAAGCGAGAAAGAATCACAAACGTTACTAAATATCCAAGTCTTTATCACACTTCTATAAATGCCCAAACAAGTCATCTTCTCAGATGGGTAGAAAGAAAGAAGACGAAATAAGTAAACGCGCCCGAAAAACCTCACGTCAAATCCAAATAAAAATATCGTCCAAAAAACCCCGTAGTCAACTGATGAGTGTCTAAATACTCATCATTTTTGTACAAAATAAACTGCAAAATCATCTGAAAACACTCAGAAACACATCAAAATGATCAAAATATCACAAATCAGTGTTTTATGTGTTTTAAATGCAAAAATATCAAAATCAGATGAAAAACATATCAAATTTGCAAAAATTGCAGTTTTAGTCCCCCAAGTTTCAAAAATTGTCAAAAACAGTCCCTGAGCACAAAATTTCAAAAGAAAAATCACCAAAGGTCCTTTTTAAATCATAACTTGTCAAATTTAGTCCTTTGGTGAAAAATATAAAAAGTTTGAGAAAATTACAAGTTTAGTCCTTCAACTTTCAAAATTGGCAGAATTGGCCCCTGGGAAATTGGAAAATGACAGAATTGGTCCCTGTACTTTAGAAGCTTGTCAGTATTAGTCCTTGGAATATCTTTGATGAGTTGGCAGCTATGGTCCCTCAATTTTTCAGAATTACACAAATGGTCCTTGTGTTTTATAAGCCTTAAACCAATTGTGACCCTTAAGCCAATTCTGAACCCCTGTCATTAAACCATTTTGGACCCCTTGTTATTAACACTGGTCAGTCAACAGAAGTCAAACAAACACCCTTTTTGGCGCCATTCACCTTCTCCCCCACTTGCCCCCTGCTAACACCTGCAACACTCAACCTTTCAACCCCCCTCCTCACCTTATCCCTTCTCTTGTTCCCCCCCACCAACACAAAACTCCAAGGATCATTTATTACTCTCCACCTTATCTCACTCAACCTCATCTGCTTAAACCTCATTTCCCGCCAAAACCATTGAAGGGCCAAGATCACCTCAAAAACCATCCAAAGGTCAGAAAATGGTGGGAATCACTTAGAAAGATGAGAGAGGAAACTTGGAGTATAAAAGAGAGAAGGAAGAAGCAGTTTAGAGTAGTAGTTAGTTTTTATAAAAATTTCCTTATGTCGTTTTTTTTAATCAATGTCTTAGATAGTTCAAATGATGTAATCTCAATTCCTTTGTATAACATTCAAGTTTAAACATCATTGTGGGGTGCTTTGGATATCCATTTAAAGTTTTTATATAAGTTTATATTTTCAAGATTACTGTTGAGATTTTCAGTTTCAAAGTTTCATGTCCAGGTTGTTAGTTGTTTGTTTTAAGCTTAAACAAGTTTGGTTATGGTCTTTATAAGCTTTCTATAAGCTCACAATACATTTTCAAGCAAATGTGTGGCCTGGTCAACAAAAGTCAACTCTTAGGCTCAAACTGGAAAATGGTATCTTGGGTTGTTGCAGAACTGTGAAATGGGTTAGAATAGCTTCATTTAGATTAGGTTTGGGTTTGGTATTGGTCTGCACACCAGCTGGATCAGTTGTGAGTTGTCTATCTCACTTCTCATTTTTAGTCAAATTGCAGTTTGTACTTATCTATGTATCTGAGGTCTCCACTATTTTTAATCTGTTAATATAATTGTAATATGGTCATAAGAACTTAGTTTGATCTTTAATTAATGTTGGTTCATCAGTTTATCTCATTCTTAGTTCATAACAGTTATGAATGGTAGTGTTTGGCATAACTGGTTTATCTGTGCTAGAAAGTAGCTCAGTTGTTAGTAGTAGTTGTTACAAGTTTTAGTAGCTAATTTGAAGTTAATTGAGGTCTTGGCTATTGCAGTTTAGCTCAAAAAGTCTAAATCATCTTGTAACTGATCTTGAGTTTGCATCTGTCTAAATCAGTCATAGTCATAAGTTGCATAGTGGTTTGAATGTAGTAGATCTAGCTTTTGGTTAACATCAGTAGTCTAAATACATCATTATCAGTTCAAAATTTTAGATCAAAGTTGAGCATAGTCAATCTTCAAATCTGTTCTAAGAAGTTAACAGTCATGCCTGAGCAGTTTTTCTTAGAACTTGCAGAGCTAACAGAGGTTTCAAATCAAAGGGTTAGGACCTGAAACTTGGAACAGTTGTAGTCTGCCAGGTGGTGTGTAGGATTGCATAAGTAGTTTTCTATTTAGCTTATTCTATAAGCTGTTGGATAAGCTCAAACAGTGGGTCAGAACCACTGTTTGGCTAGTTTGGCAGTTGGATTAAGATCAAGGTTCTGAGCTTGTTACTTGTTTGGATTAGTTAGAAATAGTTGCTTATAGCTTATTTTGGTATTCTCTAGCTTCTGTATCTGTTTGGTTTCATAAGTAGCTTATTAGCTTATTCTTGTAGCTTATTTCCACTAGCTGTTACACTATAGCTTCATTATTTTACACATAACCTGCTATTTTATCAATTTTCATAGATTCATAATCTCATTTTAGATTTTTCCTGAAAATTTCATAATTTTTGGTCTTTATTTGCTATTTTTCTCATTTTAATTAGATTTTAATCAATTTTAAATAGCCTTTTATAACAATTAATTGAGAAAAAGTTCCAAAAAATAATTTTTCACTTTTCTTAGTTTAAAATAAATATAAAAAGCTTAAAAAATATTTTTCCAAATTTTTCTCCTCTTATTTGGTATTTTTAATAACTTAAATTAGTTTTAAATAGTTTTAAATTAATAATAAATACATTAAAAGTCAAAAAAAATATATTTTCAGTTTTTAAATTAGTTTTATCATATTTTAGATTTTTCTAAGTCTTAATTTTATTTTTCTAGTCTTATTTCATATTTTCTTTTATTTTAGAGTATTATTAAATAGTTTAAAATAGTTTTTAATTAATAATAATTAGATAAATAGTTATAAAAATAATTTTCCTTTTCTAAAAATTTTCTTTTATCATTAGGATTGTAAAAACATCATTTTCATATTTTTAGGGTTAATATTGCTTTAGTTTCACTTTTTATTTTGTACGTCGCGTAGATTTTAATTTCAGTTTTATTAAAACATAAAAACAAAAACATCATTGTAAAAATAGTGATAGCGTTTATTTAATAGATTTTATCTTTTCAATTTTCTTAATTTGCATTTAAGTCGCTTTTATTTATAATCTTTTTCAGTAGTATAATCATTCATCAATCCTTTCTGATCGCTATCATTAGTGATCATTCTATCGTCTGATCATGTGTTGTATACACCATTGAGTCTCCTTGGGACTAAACGACCCGAGAATCCCCTGTATTCTCTGATCTTAATTGTATTTGTGTCTGAGCTGTTTTAAGTCTTTTAGACTTGACTGTTTTGCGCAGAATCATCAACATTTTCCAATATCAATTGAAGCCATGACAGAATATTCTCCGTGAAGATGTGTGACCCAAAGTATCAAACCGCATAACTCATCAAATCATAACATCAATTCTCATTGTCATCAAATCTCTTCGAAAGATCTCATTGTCAAACCTCATATTATTCAAATCTCAGAATCTCATAATATCAAATCTCATATATATTATCCAATTTTGAGAAGCCCAACTGCAACCTTGAACCCGATCCAATTTATTCCAACGTCATGTAAGAAAGAAACTTAAGCCCACTTTGATAACCCTTTTAAGCATGAATTCACAGCCCAACATGAAATCCGGTTCAAATCATAACAATGCTATCAATGTTTCAGTCCAATATACACACAACCCAAGACAAAGGAAACAATAATAAGTCGGCTCATGTCAAAAGTCATCAAACTCACTCAAATTCGGATACAATCTCAGCTTAACCGTGGTATAATAACTGACAATAATCACACTTTATCCACACACATCCATGTTTATATAAACGTTTGAATAACAAACATTTTCAATAATTCTTCTATGTTCATTTTGTACCATACGAATGATTTTTTGTGATATCCAAGGCCCAATGTGATATTAACAATTTGATAAACACTTCACCAAAGCCCATTTACCTCTAAATGTCCATTGTGAAATAAAAGCCATATAACCCTAATAATCAGGGATTATAAAACGCAAACAAGTCACACACCAACCATCCCCTAATAATATTTATCATCACAAACCCTAAGATTTCTCTTCAAGAAAATTCGCCTCCATCACCAAATAATTCTCAGCTCATAAATTCGCCTCCTAAACCAAATCATATTATCCTTCTCCAAGATATTCTCATAACCTAATACTTCACACTTTCCTCGCCACAGGGATGGCTCGAGGATTTTGATGATATTAATGCCACAGGGATGGCTTTCAACATATGGACGAGGCTTCAAACTCAAAACAAGGTAGGTTTAATCTTGAACTTTTGTTGTTATTGAGTTACAAACAAGCCAAGGATTTTGAGTTAACACAAATTGTTAAACTCATGTCTTTATTTCAAATAGTATTATTTGTGGATCAATGATGATTTCTAACATCGTGTATTAGACCTTTGGTCTTGATGAAGCTTTTGAGTTCCACGAGATTAGAAAAAATGAGATCAAATAACATAGTTCGAATCTTTTCATTTCATTTATATTTACCTAGAAAAAGTTGGATAAATCTTAATTGTTTTAATCTAACTTTTGATTCTCGAAAAACAAAGATAACTCAAGTGAGGAATAATTATAGATCCGTGATGTATTCTTCTTTTGTGTATAGATCTTGTAAGGTATATGTGTTTTGAGAACCACACACAAAAGAAGCGAAACTGAGATCGGACCCCCTTTTTTGTAATGATTCGAAACCTTGTCTTGAGTTAAATACTGAGATCGATATAATTTTTTTTTGAGATTGTTGATTTGATTTGTTGAATGATATAGATGTAGATGTAGGTTGATGAATGAAGTTTGATTAAACTAATAAAAATGTGATTGTTGTAATAGGCTGAAATGAGTAGATGATGGGTTAGGATTGATGTTGGATTGAATGTGGTTTGGTCGGGACTTTGTTATGGTTAATCTTCAAAACATTGTGTTGGGTCTATTATAGATTTGATGATACAAAACAAGAAGAATGAAACATGAAGGACTAAAAGTGACAAGAAGGGAAACTACAAAAAGATGGAGGATTTGGAAGATTCTAGAAGATATGCTTAAAAGAATATTTAGTTTCCTAATTGTATTGTTTTCTAATTATATTATGATTCCTCTTGTAAACCCTAGATGTCTCTAGTATATAAAGAGACATAGGGTCATTAGTTTTATTGTACGTACAAGATGTAGACGTCTAAAGGTGTGTGTGTGTGGGAACCTAGACGTAGGGAAAACGTCTAGGGTTTAGTTAGTTAGTGTTAGATCAGGTCTTTGATCTTTATTATAGTTAGTTAGTTAGTTTATGATAATAAAGAAACCTTGTTCATTATAACGTTAATTCTTATTGAATATTCCGCTTTCGTTATTATGTGTTCCTAGATATAATATTAGACCTCGTCTAAGAGCTTTCAACGATCTTCACATGTGGTATCAGAGCCTGGGGCTCGTGATATCTAGGGATCTACAAGGTTTTCTTGAAGAAGAAGGAAGAAAAATTCGAAGCTGTCAAAAATTCGTAATACTTCTGCAGCACTGTTTTCCAGAAGGCATAACTTTTTATTGAACCGTTGGATTGAGCTAAAATTTGAACTGGAGCTTCTTGGTATATCTATCTTTAATCTCACCGAAGGGATTGTCAATCGGAGCTCTCAATCAAAAGTTATAAGCAGTCGAAGTCTGCTGCAGAAAAATCCGTAAGGTTACAACAGCACTGTTTTGAAACGATCATAACTTTTTCGTTAACCGTTGGATTGTAACGAAATTTTCGGTGGATGTTCTCTATATATCAATCTAACTTTCCACCGAAAGGATCTTCCATCTGAGCTTTTATGTGAAAGTACTGCTGAAAGTACTGCTGTTTGGATTAAAGTATTATCGATTTCGAAAGTACTGCAGATTCAGTATATGAAAGTACTGCTTGGAATTCAAAGTACTGCAGATTATATATGAAAGTACTGATTTTTGTCCAAAGTATTGCTCAAGGTACTGATCCTTTTTAAAGTACTGCTTATGCTCGAAGGTACTGCTAATTTTTTAGAAAGTACTGCTCATTATTTTTCAACGTACTGCTGTTCATATTCGTTAAAGTACTGCTGCTGCGTTTTTCTTCAAAGTACTGCTTATTACTGAAAGTACTGCTGCAAGTATAATGGTTTATTACGAGAAGATTTGGAATTAAGGGGAAGTCGAGCATAAAGATTATTATGGATTTTTGGATGATACACACACAGGTTATTGTTCACACACACAAGGAGTTTGGTTATTTGTTCTTAAAAGGATTTAAAAAAGGCTCGTTATGGAGGTTTATTGAAGAATTGATTACGAAGAGGATTATTTATCACTTATTTGAAGGTGAAGTGGAATTACTTGGTTTGTGTTTTTATCATCTAGCTTGTTGAATCTAGCAATGTGTGATTTTTCTTATGATGCTCTATGCACACATTGTCTATCACTTAAAGGAGTTACATTGTAGTGCTCAGTGTCTCATACTAGTTGAGGATTCTTTTCAAGGGATTGCGGTCTACTTATATTTGGTTCGTATAAGTATGGAGTTCCGTGGATAGTACAAGATTTAAGACACAAGTTTGGGAAATTCTACTTCTTCATCAAGTTCGTTATATTTGCTTTTCTTCACAAAGTGATCATTACAAGGAGCTTACAGATTTTGAAGAATCAAGAAGATGGTTAACATATGGTTTTTTAGGGGAAGCTTATTGTTAAAAGTTTAACCATCTACATGCATCACTCAAGGGGAAGTGTTTGATTTTTACTATTGTTGATCATTATTACTACTGCTAGTTGAAGTTTTCTACTGTTTTGGATCCATTTTTCCTATGGTGCGTAATGGTGGGAGATTTGAAGCATTGGAAGTCTTAGATTGGAAGTATGATATTGGTTCGTGGTGGTCAAGATCATTATTTGCATACGTTCCCTATTTAGATAATAACAAAAAGGGGAAGAGATGTTTGAGTGACATGTTTAAGTCAAGGGGAAGATTGTTTCATTTATGGTGAGATTTAATTATCTCAACTTCTGCTACTTCGTCTAGGGAAGTTCGTACAAGAATCGTGTTTGTTTTGTCATCATCAAATAGGGGAAGATTGTTGGGTCTATTATAGATTTGATGATACAAAACAAAAAGAATGAAACATGAAGGACTAAAAGTGACAAGAAGGGAAACTACAAAAAGATGGAGGATTTGGAAGATTCTAGAAGATATGCTTAAAAGAATATTTAGTTTCCTAATTGTATTGTTTCCTAATTATATTATGATTCCTCTTGTAAACCCTAGATGTCTCTAGTATATAAAGAGACATAGGGTCATTAGTTTTATTGTACGTACAAGATGTAGACTTCTAAAGGTGTGTATGTGTGGGAGCCTAGACGTAGGGAAAACGTCTAGGGTTTAGTTAGTTAGTGTTAGATCAAGTCTTTGATCTTTATTATAGTTAGTTAGTTAGTTTATGATAATAAAGAAACCTTGTTCATTATAACGTTAATTCTTATTGAATATTCCGCTTTCGTTATTATGTGTTCCTAGATATAATATTAGACCTCGTCTAAGAGCTTTCAACGATCTTCACACATTGGACTGATGATGTTTAGTAAAACTGAGGTCGTTTTATGATTTGCTATTTTGGATATTTGGTCAATGGTCAACAACTCTCTTCATCTTTATTCTTTCACAAACCGCATGAGGTGTTGACAAAACGCATGTTATTCAAAGCGAGTTGGTCAAAACACAACTCTTATTGTCAAATCGCATACTTTTCATTCTCAAACCGCTTTCATTCATTTTAGACAAATCACATACCAACTTTAAGCACAAATCGCTTTTGACCTTATGACCGGATATAGACAAGTCGCATTTGACTCAAAAGTCAAATCGCATCGAAGATTTTGTGACAAGTCGCACCAAATATTAACATGACAAACCGCTTACAGAACTTTGAACCTGGACAGTTAACAAACCACATCCAAGAATGCTACATGTGGACACAAACCGCAATAAAGAAAATCATCATTTCCAGATTCATAAAAACGTTTAGACCATTATACACTTAAAAACAGTTTTAATGCCATATTCAGTACCATTGATCACCACATAAAAACAATTCAAAGACAGTATATCCATGTAGACAATCTATTTGACCAAGTAAGTAAAATCACATTTTAACTTGTTAAGAGACATATGCAACACAAGGGATCTTGACCAAAATAGATTAGACATATTAAAAACAGTTTCATCAACAGCATAAAAAAATACCACAGTCCCATCAATCACGCACTAACCATCTCAAAAACCATATCAAACCGCAATCAAAACAACCACACAAACCGCATACAAAACCATTAAAAAACCATTCGAATCACCAAAAACAACAAAACCTAGGCTCTGGTACCATTTGTAGGATCGAATATTTTATGTTGTTTAGATGATTCAGGTGGTCTAGGATTATGATTAAACAAGTATGCCATTGTTTTAGAGAGATGAAGAGAGGAGAGGGTGATTCTAGAGAGATAAACACAAATGAAAGGTTACATTAATGAGAAGCACCACCCTTCCCTTAGTGGGAAGGATATTTATAGTTACAAACTAAACGCCCTCTTGTCGGGCTGTGGATCAGGCATACAATGGATAAAGACCCGTCCTTCCTCCACGGTGTTACACTAAGCTAATAACTAACTAATAAACTACTAAATAACGTAAATAACGATAAGTCTACGAGCTAACTTATGCTATATTATATTTGGGGTGACCGACTCTTCACTATGGAATTTCTAATTCCTAACAATTCTTCTAGCTTTCTTTCTCTTGTGTTTCTTAAACATCTTCTAACGAGACGTGATTATGTTTCTTGCATACGAGTCATCCATTCTTCTTGAGAAGAGTTTGCTCGACTTCTTCATCACCTCAAGAACACTGAGTTGTTTCTTTTTGTTGATACATCTTCTTGTATTCATAAAGTTATTTGTAATAGTTGTGATCAGACTGGTTCTTCCATTTGTGTTAAGAACTCGGTATTTAGCTTTGTACCGGAAAAGGTGTAAGCGACGTTGTGAGGTTTCTCCACCGGTTGAAGGAGCTTGTTTACATAGTGCTTAAGAACTCTCGAGTTGCGTACTCGGGGAGTGAAGTAGGGCAAGGAAGATGTCCTTGTAGCCGAACTAATATAAATCATTGTGTCACTTTTCTATCATTTTCTTCTTTGCTATTCTTGTATTTATTTCTTTTCATACTAACTTGCATTATCAACATCTCAACATCCAAAGGTTTCACATACTATCAATGTAAAGTTTTTTAAACTAAATTTAAATCAATAAAAACTATTCAACCCCCTTCTAGTTTTCTACATAATAAATAATCTAAATAAAAACCTAACAACTAGATAGGCCAAACCAACAGGATTACAGGCCTTTGTTATCTAACATCTCCCTCAAACTCGTAAAGTTGCAGCGGTAAACATTGAGAGTTTGCTAAACAGAAAATAAACTAAAACTAAAAACGTAATCGAAAAGCGGAGTGTCCCAGAGTGCAAACTTGGTTCTAGATGGAGTCTCAATCCGATGCAATCCAAACTGTAATAAGGCGACACAGTCAAGTCTAAAATAGATGAACCAAAGTCATTGCAAAACCAAAATCAAAGAAGAGCAACATAATTACGGAGATGAATGAGAGTTGAATAGGCGAACATAGCAAATTCAGATTAACGGTGTAAGTTCAGATAGGCAGATTCAGACAGAAAGATGCAGATCCAGACAGGCAGATGCAAACAGGAAAATGCAGAGCAGATTTAGGCAGACAGGTGCAGAACCATAACAGGACCAAATGAAACCAGACAAATGCAGAGCCAAATGTAACCAAATGAAGAACCGGGCAGAATCAAAGAAAAACCATAGGGAATCAAATAGATGCAAAACCAAGAAAATTTAGGTGGAATCAGACAATTGCAAAACCAAACAAAACTGAACCAGATGCACAATTAGAGGCGTAACCAAAACTAGTTGTTGATGTGAGATGCAACATATAAATATTCAATATGTAGTCGGATTAGTTAAGATTGTAGTATGACCGTCACCGACACCCTCTGTTGTAAAAATCGGTCCAGGCGGCCGATTAATTCTCGCATAATCGCTGATCGCTCACTAAGCGCCTTGATTTATCATAATCGGTCTATTTAATCGGTTTGGTCAATGATCGTTTAAAAATCGGTCAACAAACCGATTAATCGGACAAAATCGGTCTAATCAGATTAATCGGACAAAACCGCTTAAAATTGGTCAACAAAATCGCTTAAAAATCTGACAACAAACCGATTAATCAGACAAAATTGGTCAAATATCGCTTAAAAATGGTCAACAAATCGAGTAATATCTATGTTTGACTTTGAAAATTGAAGAATTATGTATTATGTTTATATTTGAACACTTGAAATATTTAAACTTTGATGCACTATACTTATCTCATACATGTAATATAATATAATATCTAAAATTACAGTTTTGTGCATAAAATTTCCAATCCGATTAATCCCCGATTAATCTCCGCCTAACCGATTAATCGCTAGGCCCTACCCGACCGCCTCACTAGCGCCTAGCGATTTTTACAACCTTGCCGACACCAATAACAAACTTATCATAGAACAACTTCAAATCCTATATTCTAAACTTCATACCAGGTTGCCCGAAAAATAATTCCTAAATAAGCAAATTGAACTATATCTAAAAACTTTGGACAATTAAGTTTCTTCCCATCAAAACCAAAGTATACGACAACCAAATACAAAATCAATATTCAACTTGGAGGAAAACAAAAAAAAGGTGCTGACAAGAAACTTAGAGCCCGTTTGGGTTTAGAAGTAGGATTTGAATTTGGATTTGGGTTTGGAATTTGGTTTAAATATTATTTGCAATAAAAATACATATAGAACTTATAACTGAAACTTCTTATTATAAAATCAAAAGTGAAAAAGAATTGAATGTGAATGAGTAGTGAAGGTTGTTGATGCAAATAATGTCTAAAAACTTTATTGCTATCTTTCGATATCTCTACGTTTTGATGATAACAAAATGTAAAAACACCTTACGTTAAAATTAACGTAAACAAGTTTTTAATCGAAATATCTCGTTTCTACATACATCACTCTATGTAAGAAAAAACAAATTTAAAACTTGACAAGTGATCAAAGAAGTGAAATTGTGTTTCAAATTTCACATTTTTAATGTGACAAAATATTTTTTCAAAAATACATTTTACAAATTATTTTTGGATATTAAAGAAATGTTTTAGTAGAAAAATAAGTTAAAAAACTTCCAACAACTATTCCCCCCCCCCAATATAGATCCTAACTTCCCCAAATAAACTTTCACCATTGAAGACAAAAAATGCAGCGTTTTTGTCTAGGACGGTACCCTCTGGTATTTAGTGGTACCGTCCACTTTAATGTACAAATTCTTTGTCCCTATAAATACCAGCCCATTTCACAAATTTTTCTTATCCTTTTTCACACAAAACTTTCTGAGTTTAAGTCTCCTAACACACACACACACACACACAGACACACACACACACTCCTTTGATCATTTTGATAGTTTTCTTTTGTTTTAGAGTGATCCATTCTTCCAACCAAGTGATCACCATCATTCCTCTCCTAGTGCAAGAGAAGAACACATTATATCAAAAAGATATTTAGTGTTGTAGTCATAGTAGTGTGCACTTGTAACATTTATTGCACACTTGTTGTATCTTGATATACATCAAGTAGTCTTCAGTCTTATTTAGATAACTTGTGTGGATCATTGTGATCTTGTCAAGATCTTGGAGATCTCTTTTTGTTTGTAAGTTAGTGTGTTGATCAAGTGGATCAAGCCTAGATCGTGGTGATCTAGTAGTTCGTGTGATTAGCAAGGATCGAGTAGATCGTGAGTGAGATTGGTACTAGCTAGATTAGTACTCGACATTTAGCTTAGTGTCGAAAATTGATAAGCGACGTTGTACGGTTTTCTCCGCCTCAAGGGAGTTATTGACATAGTGCTTAGAACTCTCGAGTTGGGTACTCGAGGAATGGAGTAGGGCGAAGAAGAGCTTCGTGACCGAACCACTATAAATCTCTTGTCTTGGTTTGATCTTTCCATCTCTTACTCTTTACTTTCATTAGTTAATTTCTATTTTTATAGTGTATCTATTATAGTCTTGTTAAGTAGGATTCATATTGTTGTGGTTTGATTTTACAAAGGATTAAATCAAAGTTTTTCACAAGTAAACTTTAAAACTAAATCAAAAAGCGGTTAACTATTCAACCCTCCTTCTAATTTCTCACAATTGGTATCAGAGCAAGGTTAGTCAAGATTTTTAAAATAAATTATATTTTAAAGCTTGAATCTATCAATGGATTTCAAAAAATATCAAGAATAGAAATCTATGCAACGACCACCACTTTTTGAAACGATTGTTTTATCTATTGGAAAACAAGATTTGAAACCTATGTGAAATCAAAACATATTGATCTTTGACATGTTATTACCGAGGGTGATTTTAAACCTATTGAAAAGAATCTGAAAACTAAAAAGAATGAAATCATTCCTGTTAGGAATTGGAAATTCCATTGTGAAGAGTCGGTCACCCCAAATATTATCTAGCATAAGTTAGCTCGTAGACATATCGTTAGTTACGTTATTTATTAGTTTATTAGTTAGTTATTAGCGTAGTTTAGTTTAGTGCAACACCTTGGAGGAAAGACGGGTCTTTACCCACTGTATCCTTGATCCACAGTCCGATAGGAGGACGGTTTCTTTGTAACTATAAATACCCCTTCCATCTATGGAAGGGGTGTGGCTTCTTTGAATCTAACCTTTCATTTTCTAAAGCAACTCTCTTTCAAGAACCTCCTCTCTACTCTCTTCATCTCTCTAATGGCTTTCTTATTTAATCATTGTCCTAGACCACCTGAATCATCAAACAACATAATATTCACGATCCTTCAATTGGTACCAAAGACATGGTTGTGTTGTTTTGTTGATTCGAATGGTTCTTTATATGCGGTTTGCTCATGTTTGTTTTGGTTTGGTGATGTTTTGATGTGTCTTTGATGTTGGTTGATGTTGCTATTGAATCTGTTGTTAAAAGCATTTTTTAATCACTTGCTGGCTTTATGATTGTAGTCAAAACAGTTTTATTTTGTTACAATATTACATGTCTTAAAACCACTTTTCTGCTGCTGATGAATGGTCACGTTATGTACTATCTGTTTGGTCTGAAATTCTAGGTCTTAAGCTGTTTTTAGCATGCTGGATTTGGTGTCAATTTGTTGTTCGACATAGTTTGGCTTAACTGCTGCTGCTGCTATAATTTGTGGTCAAATTCATAGATGCGAGTTGACTAATTCTAACATGCGAGTTGTCATTTTTATTTGTCCAGAAGTTTTTTAAAACAGCTTGTGCTTAAAAATGTCCGGATGCGAGTTGCTGTTTTAAGTCCAGATTCTTTGTATTATAATCGAGTTATCTACTTTCTGTCTTTATTCTAAGTACCCTATGCGAGTTGGGTAAACTGATTTCGATGCGAGTTGAGTACTAACAAATATTATGTGGGTTGACTCTTTAGTCAACTGCGAGTTGTGCTTATAATGTTCAGATCTGATGCGGCTTGTCAAAGTTTTTTTATGCGAGTTGTCTATGTTACTAGTCAAATGCGAGTTGATTAGTAAAAAGCGAGTTGGGTAAGATGCGAGTTGATAATACATGCGAGTTGTCACCAAAGTGTTTTGACACTTGTGGTATGCGGGTTGTGTCATTTGAGAAGTGAAGTGAATTGTTGAATGGTCAAATGTAGTTTGAAATAAAAGATGCAGTTTGAAGATGGGGTCCTGGTTTTGCACATTGAGATGATATGGAATGAAGGGATCTGTCATTTTGAAAAACCATTTGAAACACATCCAACATCATTAGACCACAAACCAATCAAAAACATCATGAACTATCAAGCATCTTCATGACTACAATAGCATAATACAACATGGCATACATCTACAAACATCAACCACATCAACAACAGACTCTTTTAATCAAACATTTACATCATCAAACAATCTACTACAGATTCGTACAACCTACGTCTTTAGCCTAATCACATTCATACATCTATATTCTAAGATCTCAGATTCTTCGTGCATAGTTTGTATTCAATCGCAACCATTCAATGGTCTACACGAAAATTACCACCATCACAGATCCAAAAATAAGGAAAAATGTATAAAGATTAAATCTTGATCTTGATCTCAGCCATGTTTCTTATGTGAGTGGTTCTTCAAACACATAGATATCAATTATCTATTCACACAAGAACATATGCCTCATTGATCGATTTGGGAGTGTCACTCCTCTTGATTATCCGAATCAGAAATGGAAGTATAATAACAAACTTGTTACTACTTCTCATTTATTCGTGACCAAAAATGAATTAACTAATCAATCTAAAGACCCAACACTATCAAGTTCATACTACGAAATTTAATGAACGGTACATGTCCTCTGACTTTTATTCAAGTCCCAACTCACTCGAACATCAAGTCTTTCTAACACTGTCTTTATCCGAACATCAAGAAAAAGGGTTATAACAATTATGTTATCCCCTTTTTGACTGGTTCGTTTAAATTTAATCATATACATACACATATGGAACCTACCTTGAAGTTTTTGGTGAGATCTCGATACCAATCACGTCCTCTAGGCATCCCTGTGGCGAGGACATCATGAATGCACTTAAGATTTAGGGGGTTGTATTCTTTGGGATGGTGTGAGAGTGTTTATGAAGAGAGGCGCATATCTGATTATTAGAGGGATTAGGGTTTCGAAAGTTTAGGGTAGGAATGAGTTGAGTGCAGTTTTATACCCATATTCTTAGGGCTTCATATGACCGGATCTTAACCCTATGAACTTGGGCCGAGGTCTATAAACTAATGTGGGCTTGTGTTGGTTCCTTGTATAGGCGAGTGGCTATTTGGTTTATACACTTAAGTGTTCTTTAATGGTATTAGAATTCACGTGGGTTTATAATTGGACTTATTATCGTGAACAAACATTGAATAAAATGAAGTGAATTATTTGATACTCCTAAGTATTGGATAATTGATTTCGGACAAGGACGTTGTTCATTTGATTAAGTGTAGCTGTGGACTTAGTGTACTTTGTGTTGAACCGAGTGGTGAAATAATGGTTAAAACCGTACATGGGCCATGAGATTATGATCAAATGGAGTATTGGTTCGGGTATTATTTGAGAATCGGTAACAAAGTATCATTAAGAATTTTATACTAAAGTCTCACACTTGATGGTTAAGAATTAATTGAATCGGGCTCGGAATTGAATGTGGAAAACTTAGATTTGGATTATCATGGGCTGTGACATGGATTCACTAAGATTGATTTGGGTTGAACTTCATGGACCATGCCCCGATTATTCATATAACTTTGTTTGAGCCTTACACTTGATTGAGTCGGATGGGATTCTCAAGAGATTTGATTGACTATGAGATTTGTTAATGATGAGATTGGGTATGATGATGAGATTTGATGGGTTGTGCAGATTAATACTTTGGTATATACGTTTTCATGGATAATGTTTCGTCACGGCTTGAAATTGTTTATTGGTACAAAGTTGACTACGGAGTTATTTGGACGGTATTTCTTATTTGGATTTGAAGTGAGGTTTTTCGGGCGCGTTTACTTATTTAGTCTTCTTTCTTTCTACCCTTCCGCGAAGATGACTTGTTTGGGCATTTATTGTGTGTGATAAAGACTTGGCTATTTAGTTAAGCTTGTGATTCTTTCTCGCTTAACCCACAACGTTGCTATCACTTCGGTATCTCATGCAGTTGTGGATACGTCAAGAGGTTTTGTACATTGGGTACACCGTTTCTTTTTCACAAGGATTAGTACAAGTTTAAGTAACAAATCTGGGGAATTTTACTTCATGCTCAAGTTTGGCATATCGGGTTTACTTCTCCATGTTGTCACAACAACAGCCGACAGAATATGTGGATGATGTGTTTACCAAAGTGTTTATGGGATGGTTGATAATAGTGTTGATGTTGGATAATGAACCACTGAAGAACCACTGCATGTTCCCCTAAAACAGATATTCACTGAAACCAAAGTTGTCATAACACATTCAAGCTGACATTGTTTACGGTTTTGTCTTGATTTTGTAAAATCTCGCGAAAGAACCTATTTTTCGGTTTAAATCATAGACTTGTAAAATCCCATGACAATGGAAACATCCTGGTAATTGTAAAGTGCATTTATGGATCTATCTTACGGTTTATTCTTGGTCCTGTAAAATCCCGTGAAAGAAACTATTTCTCGGTTTAAATCATAGAATTGTAAAATCCCGTGATGATGGAACTATCCTGGAGAAAGGAAAGTGTATTTCGAGGTCTTATCTGATGCTGGTGCTACAGTTTCTATTTCGAAGAAGGAATAAAAGGGTGTACTTCATGAATTGGATGTGTGTTTGGATATTCGTCATGGCAGTTTGGTTATTACATGGTTTTATGGGGTTATGTGCTTTTAACCATGGTCGGGATGAAACCATTATCATAGTTCACTTAAAACGTAAAAGGAGGCTAGAATTGAGCTTTTAACCAGAAGATGTGACAGCGGGGTTAATTCACTATTATTTATTTGAGGTTGAAGTGAAATATCACGGGCGAGTGTACTTAGTATCTGAAGGTATCGGGGATGGTTGGATGAAGACTCTTCAAGATCCTTGTTCGAGCTTATTATCAAAAACGAAGACTTGGAAATCTAGTTATTGTTGGGTGTCTTTTACCTTTTCTTTTACCACTTGGGGAAATTGGGATTTTACCACCACAAAATAACTATCACTTTAAGGAGTTACGTTGTAGTGCTCAGTGTCACATTCAATTGTGGATTTTCAAGAGGTGATGCACGTCTTATACTTGATGGTTGGTTGGATGAAGAGTATAGAGTACTTAGAGATTCAATGGAGGATGAAGTCTTGACACTGCTCTTTGTTACATATGTGCAAGTTTAAGTCACGAGTTCAGGTTGTTTTACTTCAGGGTCAAATTCATCATATTGGGTTTTCTCCATCAGCTGTCACGACAAAGAGCCTACTGAATGATAATTGGTTGATTACAAGTTTGCCAAGAGAGTTTGAAAAGAGAGAGATTTATGACGTTTGAACACAGCAGTTCAAGCCTCGTACTCTAAAGAAAAGAAATGTGTACGTTTCAGTGCGCATTATCTTCGAAAGAAGAGAAACCTTCTAATGACGTTTGAACACAACAGTTCAAGCCTCGTACCTTAAAGAAAAGAAAAGTGTACGCTTCAGTGCGCTTTATCTTCTGAAGAAGAGAAATCTTCTTATTATGACCATTCTCATCAACATGCTTCATGCTTTTTCCATGTGCTTCAGTCATCAAGTGAACCGGACTACTGATAATTACTCTTATTCCACTTGCTCAATATAATGAAGATGGCAACATCATGTGCTAATTTTACGGGGGAGAAGTGTGAATAGTATACATTTGGATGATAATCACTTGTTTAATCAACAATGGCATCTCCGTATGCAATTCTCGAGGGGGAGAAGAAGTGTGAATTTTTTGCATGGTTGATTGATATTTTAGAATTTATGGTCAAACGGCTCCTAACTCATGTAAGAACCGAGCTTCTTCTTGTCGGATCATCTTCACATGTAGTTTCTTCTTAGAGTCGTTGGGTTGACATCTTCACAAGCTGATATGAGTTTAACGACAAAGTGCTTCCGGTTAATGCTTCACGTGCACATCAACATGATGATTCCAAACAACCTTTTATTCTTGTTTGATGTGATTGTTTGCTTGGTGTTACCATTTCGTGTGTTCGTTGCGGGCTGATTGTTGATTTCCTTGATGAACATCTTTCTGTTCTTGTTTGATTGGGAGGGATTTTAAGTCAAGGGGATTTGCAAGATGTAAGTTAATTGGGATGCTTTTTGGTGTGATGAAGATGTTAACTATCTATTCCCCAATTGGACAATCTTGAAGAAGGTCGAGTCTACAGTCAGTTATACATTTTCTGCTACATGTTAGAAGACTAAAGACGAGTTACATTTGTTTATTTAAAGACTTCTTCTTAATCTGGGCATTTATCAAACAGAATGTCAGTTTAGGGGAGAGCACTAATTGAGGGAGATTGAAAAGCCAAAGTTAATCCCCAATTAGACTTGCTCACATTTTACTTCAGCAAGTTGATTCCCACATGATTACATGTGTTCTTCTCAAAAGATTTCAAGTATACGGGGCTTACAAAGATTTGTTGATTGTGAAGTATCAAAACCAGAAAGGGGGAAGGAGACACGTATCTAAACGTGAGTAAACTTGATGAACTTAATACTTCTAAGTGATTGAAGATATCCCGGGAAGACAAATGTTATTATCGCAGAGAAACTCAAGGTTTGACTCATGACGAGTAAACTTGATGAACTTAATACTTCTAAGTGATTGAAGATATCCCGAGAAGACAAATGTCATTACCGCAGAGAAACTCAAGGTTTGACTCATGGCGTTTAGTGCTCTTATTCCAACTACGTGGGGGAAGAGATGTAAGAGAAAGTTTCTGAAGATAAAAGAGGTACACAAGTATAACATGAGGGAGAGAGATTATGTACATTGGGGATGCTCAGTTGTCTCACTTGAGTGCTTAATCAGTGATTCAGAGATATAATCACTTATTCCAGAGTTGACATCCACAGAGATTGTCATCCGCAGAGATAATTAGTGATTCGGCCTGCTTCTTCAATGTTATCGTTTATTCTTTCTTTGGGAATGTGTGTACTTCGGGTTCTTGAGCTTCATACACGATCATCAGGGAAGAAAAATGTGAACATTGGGTAGGTGTTTTCATTCCCCTTATGATGTGTATTCGGGAGAGCTCTTGGGTATTGGTTTACTTTGGGTTCTTGAGCTTCATACACAATCATCAGGGAAGAAAAATGTGAACATGGGGAGGTGTTTTCATTCCCCTCATGATGTGTATTCGGGAGAGTTCTTGAGCATTATACAAAGAGACTGACTGCATCAATTCAACTACTTGGGGGAATTTTTCTCTTGACACCTTTTGGAATGGATTGCTTCAGACTTCAGTGGCTATGAAATGTGAGAAGATTATTTATGAGTGGGATGATACGTTGCTATTCTTGTTAATGATATAACCCTGAACGAAGAATCAATGATCATTCTTAAAAGGAGCAGCAAGATCGATGATAATGGTGTGCTTTTTTGTGCACCTGGCTAAGGGAAGTTTGAAAGAAAGCCTTGAATCTGCTCAGCTAAAGGATTTTCGGTTTGGGTGGAAGCTGCCAAAGTCTCATTTTCAGATGGTTCAATTTCTTTCTTCAATTCAAGAGCCTTGGAAGCTTTGGTGGTGAAAGTTTTAGGGATGATGACTTCTATCTTCTACAACGGGGCTGTTCGATATCCTTATCTCGGTACTCGTATCATCATCTTCTTAATCTATATCATCTTATCTATCTTTGTATATATCTATCTGAAAAACAAAATACAAAAATTTAAAACCAACAAAATCAAAATAGAAAAATAAAAAATCTTAAAAAAAAAAAAAAAAAAAATCAGAAAATTTAAAAATACCAAAAATATGTTTTCTCAAGACATGTCTTCTGGTATCGATAACATCTACGGTCTTAGAAATGTCATTCAATAATGGCACGGGACCATAGATGAAGTTCGAGCAGGAGGTGTAAATATTCTTTTCTAAACATGTCTCAAAATATGGCTTACAGTTATTTCAGACTGTAACCAGGGCTTCAAATAATGGCTTGCCGTTACTTCTGACTGTAAACCGTGCTTAAACCATGGTTTGCTATTATTTCTGATAGCAACCCGTTCTTCAAGAAAGGAAAGTGCTGCGCTAAACCATCTTTCAAAATTCGTGCACTTATCCTAAAAACAAATTTGAGGAAAGTATGTCAAAGGACTGTTGTTCCTACACAAATGTTTTTCCGTCCAAAATTCTTCAGAAAAATATTTGATGTTTTCAAAAATGGTGGTAAATGAGTTGCTTGAAAATCAATCAGAATCAAGTTTTCATAAAATTGCAAAAACTCTATCAATGACTTTAGCGCTTTTAAAACTTTTCAAGAAAAAGAGTCATTGATTGAGGGAGAGAATATTTTTCATATTTACATCATCTAACGGGCTTTCTTTATCATCCTACGTGCTTATCTGAAAAATGTAATTGCCTATGTTGAAGGACTAGGTTTCTAGGATGTGATTGTTAGGTTTAGATGATTATAGATTGATGAACATATTTTTCCCATACCTTATATGATCTGATTGATATGTTGAATTGACTTTTATTAGTCGATTGCTGTTTGGGTGATGTCGACCACCATATATCTGTATGTGTGTTCACTAGCGTATGCAGGTATATTGTATAAAAGAATGTTCCCGATCCGGATCCCACAAATGAAAATGATTGGATGCCGAAAGGAAAGGGTAACTATATCTTGGGTTGACAAATGAAGAAACGGAACTTAATTGGACTTTTATGGATAGTTGGCATGGAAAAATGCAACGTAAGAGGTCTCACTGCATCAACAGATGGTTTTCTTCCAAGCCCTACATCAACAACATACGCTTCTCAACCACCTAACGTATCTTTGTGCAGGAAATTTGATACCATTTTCTTAAACAATTTTCAAATAATATTGTTTTGAAAATGATAAATATATCGTTTTGAAAATAAATTGGACTTAATTTTGAAAATCACCGGACTTCATTTTTATCAAACCTAAGTCACTCAATTATCGACTACGGTCATCGATTGAAGGGGAGTATGATTTAAAATAAAATATTTTCAAACGATATTTCATCTATCAAGTCCGTTTATACGCTAAAATGTGGTGATCTAAAGATTTAATGTTATGTCATGGTATGATTTTCTTTAAAACTTAAAGATCTTACAAAATGAAATTTTTTCTGTTCTTTTTTGATTGTGAAATTGTTTTATTTTACTTAAAGATCTCTTAAAACAATCATACCTGACACTAACAATCTTTAATGTCTTAAATTGGTCCTTATCTGTCATTTTTCAAAATTAAATCTTGCCACGTCTTTCCCCAAACTTTTCTAAATGATTTTAATCAATTGGTATCACAAATCTCAATTGGTTTGAAAGTTTTGATCAGGGGAGAAATCGTGATTTAAATCTCAAATCTGTTTTAATGGAATTGGTTTTAGTCCTTCAAAGGCACTCCTGCCTCCATGTGCCAAACGAGTTCAATATACATAATGCACATGTTGAGGGGGAGCATTTATCCAAAAACAAGATGAGTATTTAAACCAGGCACATATTCTCCCATGTTTTCTAAACCTAATTAAATCACTTGAGATCCAAAATCTCAAAGGTTTTGATATCTTTGATCGGGGGAGAATTTGTGATTTAATAATGAAATTTGATAAAAGGTGATTGTTTGATTCAATTGTGCAGGCTGCTCTCTCATATGTGTTAACGCTTTCGAATCTTGAAGCACATATTGAGGGGGAGCATTTCAAAAGAAAATAAACTATCGAGGTACAAAATCTTTTATGTTTTAACATAAAGTACCTTGATTGACTTTTCAAATGGTTTTCTTTATGGCATGTGTGATCGTGAAAGTACTTAAAAGAACTCTTTCCTCTATGTGATAAAAAAATTTGCAACCAACGCACATATTGAGGGGGAGAATTTACCAAAAAATCAAATGGCTTTTCCTAAGGAAATTGTGATCAAGAAATTATTTCAAAGAACTCTTGCCTCCATGTGCTAAACAATTTCAAAATCATACGCACATGTTGAGGGGGAGCATTTCTAAATGATCAAAAACAATTAAGGTACAAAATGTTTTGATTTTATATCACAAGTACCTTGATTGATTTTCCAAATGATTTTTCAATTGGTTTCGAGAAGGAATGAACTGTACCCAAAGACCGACCATTTTACTTTATGCATGGAGTTATAAGGATGGTGAGGTTAGGTATTAGTTCCCACGATCCCGCCAGAGCCGGAGGGATCTACCCAGGGACAATCCACTAGATAGTGTAGAGTCCTTAGGTATGATGAAAAAAGAAGAAAAGTGAGATATGGGAAGAGTGCGGACTGAGATAGAGCTAGAACTAGAATAAACCCAACATGGTTCTAGTTATGAAGTCTCGGTAAGCACTGAAGGGGTTGATGAATGAAAAAGAATTGAATGTGAAAAGGGTGAAAAGAAATAGCCCTCCAATAATTCAACCTTAGGGCAGAAACCGGGTTCAATACATGTGCTACTGGTGTCTACTATGGTAACACTGGTATTGAAGACAAGACGTCATGGACCCAGTGACGCACTGCACTAAACTTCCCATGCTACTCAAGTTCCTCTTAAAAGGGCTTGTTTCATTCTCACGGGGAACCGACATTATCTATTGACTTTCTCTTAGAGATTATTGATATTGAAGTAGGAGACCCTCTCCCTAGTCTCTGGCATAGGAAACCAAATGTGCACTATTGAGTCTAGAGCTAAGAGATCGTCCACAATATCTCATTAGGACACAAAAGTAATGAAGACTTGTTGTTTCACACAATGTGGAAAGTAAGTATATATTTAGAGTCCAACGCATTATCCTTGTGGTATTGCCAAAACATCCGAGTGATATGAAAATATTCACGATGAAGATGGAAATCCTTCTAGAGCCAACATCAGACAAGCTCTTGGTGGGTGACATGTGAAATCTTGCAAAAGATCAAGCTTGTGACAACTGGATAGAAACGATGGGACGATTCAATCTTGAATCAACCTTGGTCCAGGAAATGAATTGACGAATACTTTTGGAAAAACCGTTCGATGTGCAAATCTTCTTTTCTCTAGCGCATCAAATGTGTATTCATTTTCAAATTCAAAAAGTATCTCTGATTGAAAAAAAAATACTTTTGGAAAAACCGTTCGACGTGCGAATCTCTTCTTTTCTCTAGCACATCGAATGTGTATTCTCTTTCAAATACAAAAGATATTTATGATTGAAAATTGATATTTCTTATAAAACCTTCGTCGTATTGCAAAACTCTTTCTTGAAGCAATACGCGATTGTTTTCAAATCAATTTTTCATCAATCAGTGAATCTCAATTCGCTGGTTCACTCACTTCGTGTTGTCTTCTTTGATACGTTCCGGTTTGAGAACAGCTAGAACAGCTGGGAACCCTGTCAAGGAGATTCTTAGGAATCCTACCTGATCACAGGCATCACTTGTACTGATCAACGGGGAACCCCTCAATTCAACGAAAGTGATCAAAGACACTTTCGTGTGTTTTATTGCTAATTGTTGTTTGCAGGTACATTTGGACGGTTGCAGCTGATCAGAATTGAGAAGTCAATCCAAAGCCGCATGCTCACAGCATCCACACTTAATTGAAGAAATCATGACTGGTGTATATCTACATAACCTGGTTCTGATATTTTTATACTATGCTGCTGCTACGCTGCTGCAAATATCATGAACCAGTAAAGCTTCCGCTACTCTGATGGAAAGATGTCATGATTCAAAAGTGTGAGCATGTCGGTCCAAAAGTCACAACAACACATGATGGCAACACAACAAAGGGTGATCCAGAGACTTACTGTGGCTGATGATCTCAAAGAAAGCTCGAAGATCATCAAAGATGTGGATCAGTTCAAAGACCTCCACTGAAAATACAAAGCATACGGACTATGAAGAGTCACTGCTAAAGCACAAAGATGCAGAAGTTGAAAAATTCATGTCTACGAGCACAAGACTAAAGATAAAATAGAATGCTAGGATTCAACATGTAAATCATGAGGTGACCTCCCTTAGGGGGAGATTGTTAGGAATTGGAAATTCCATTGTGAAGAGTCGGTCACCCCAAATATTATCTAGCATAAGTTAGCTCGTAGACATATCGTTAGTTACGTTATTTATTAGTTTATTAATTAGTTATTAGCGTAGTTTAGTTTAGTGCAACACCGTGGAGGAAGGACGGGTCTTTACCCACTGTATCCCTGATCCACAGTCCGATAGGAGGACGGTTTCTTTGTAACTATAAATACCCCTTCCATCCATGGAAGGGGTGTGGCTTCTTTGAATCTAACCTTTCATTTTCTAAAGCAACTCTCTTTCAAGAACCTCCTCTCTACTCTCTTCATCTCTCTAATGGCTTTCTTATTTAATCATTGTCCTAGACCACCCGAATCATCAAACAACATAATATTCACGATCCTTCAATTCCTTACGAAAAACAAAGTGACACTCTTAAAAGAAAACTAGCCAAAAATGATGAGGCTAAAATGATGATTTATAACGCTTTGCCAAAAAAACAAGTTGAAAGAATATTTACATTTAATACGGTAAAATAAATTTGGAAAACTTTGTTAGTCACCCATCAAGGTAATAATCAAGTCAAAGAAAACAAGATTGATCTTCTTGTGCAAAAATATGAACAATTTTCCATTCCAGAAAATAAAACCATAAATAATGTTTTTGCTAGATTTAATACTATTGTCACTAGTCTTAAAGCTCTTGATGAAGGTTACTCTAGAAATAATTATGTTAGGAAGTTTCTTAGGGCTCTACATCCCAAATAGAGAGCAAAGGTCACCGCCATTGAAGAGTCATATGACTTGGCGACATTATCACTTGATGAACTTATAGGAAACTTGACAGTTGATGAAATGATAATCAAGATAGACTCCGACATAATTAAAGGAAAAGGAGAGAAAGTAAGGTCTCTAGCATTAAAATCCAAGAAGGAGTCAAGTGACGAAGAAAGTTCAGCTTCCGATAGTGAAGACGAAGAGTATGCATTAGCGGTTAAAGACTTCAAGAAGTTCTTTAAGAGAAGAGGTAGATTCGTTAGACAACCTCGCAATGAAAAGAAGTTGTTCTCAAAGAATCGTGATGATAAAAAGGGAAAGAGTGATAGGAAATGCTTTAGATGCAGAGATCCAGACCACCTCATTGGAGAGTGTCCTAAACCATCGAGAACCAAGAACTAAAGAGCTTTCGTAGGAGGTTCTTGGAGTGATAGCGGTTAAGAGGAAGAGGAAAAGCCCAACGACTAAACAAGTCTCATGGCTCACACTCCAAATGAGGTACATTCCGATTCTTCATACTATAGTGATGATAATTCCTCAATAGATGATAACTCACTTATAGATGATTATAATAAGTTATGATTATAATAAGTTATGTGAAGTAACCTCTAAAATCATTTCTAGAAACAAGATACTAAAAACAAGAAGTATTAGTCTAGAAATTCAAGTTTTACAACTTAAAGAAAGAGTTAACAAACTTGAGAAAAATAAAGAGGTCGACGTCGGATGTACATTATCTCAAAGTATTCAAATAGAAAATGAAAAACTTATGAAAAACGTTCTTAAAATATCTAGATTTGAAAAAGGAACAAAAGCTCTTAACGATATGTTACACAACATTAAATATAGTGAACATCCCGGAACGGGATTAGGTTTTGATCCAAATAAAGCTTCAACAAGTGGAACAAAACAAGTAAAATTTGTAAAACCCAAAATTTCTGTCGAAACAGTGGAGGATACCGTTAAAGACAAAGACGCCACCACTAAAACTAGTGGTACCATCTACTCAAAAGGGTGAGTCTACTTCAATTTTGAAAAACAGTTTGAGTCCTAAACCAAGTCAAGTAGTAATTAATAATAGCAAGGTGCCAATTGCTAGTAAAAAGGTAGTTAAGACCTTTTACAATCCATTGTCTACTACTGGATTTGGTTATGTAAAACCCGACACTAGATCTAAAACTCCGCCACCTAGAAGAATAAATAATTCTAAACCAAGGTCTAACACACCGCAACCTAGAGGCAACATTAGAAGGCAAAGTGTTAGGAATTAGTAAATCCAGTACTTAAAGTGTCGGTCACCTCAAGTATGTATGCTCGTTAGAAAGCTCGTAGTCATAGTAAGTCCATGATAGTATTTAGTTTACTTTGTAACACCGTGGAGGACGGACGGGTCTTTACCCACTGTATGCCTGATCCACAGCCTTAAAGAGGCGTCTCATGTTTGTACCCTATAAATACCCTTTGCCATCCAAGGCAAAAGGTTGGAGCTTTCATAATACATTTTTCTTTGTCTCTCTAAAGTTCCCATCCTCTCCCACTTTCTCTATCTAAACCTTATCTCTTTACGCCTAACTTGTGATAAACCAAGATCCTACAAATGGTATCAAGAGCCATGGTTTGATCATCCATCTCTCATGTTCTTGGTTTGATTGTTATTTTTGGGATAAGGTTTGGTTTTGTACGCGTAACAAGGTGTTTATGCGTGGTCTCGTATACGGAGTTTTTGTACCTTTAAAGCTTTAAAATTTACACTTTTTAATCCAAGATTCTTGTGGGTTAAGGTTTATTGAGTGCTTAAATTTCAGTTTCTTGCAAAAAGGTTCAAACTTTACAAGTTTTTCTTGGTTTTTAAGAGTGTTTGGATACGTGTGTATGGACTTACGCGTAAGAGAGATTCGTGGTTTTGATCCTCAAGCTTTGTTGTTTTGATGTTTTTAAGGTTGTATCATCATTATAATCTAGTTTTCTAAACGGTTTGATCATAAAAAACGTGTTTGGCAAATTTTGTACTTCTTACGCATAAGAAAACCCTAATCTTACGCGTAAGGTGCTTTTCACGTGATCTTCATTTCTGGTGGTTACTCAGTGTTCTTCTTGCTTGGATAAGCCTGAAAAATACTTCGACTTTGGATATCTCTTGCACTGTGAAGTGTAAAAGATTTTTGTGGGTAAAACCCTAATTTTACGCATAAGCATAAAACTTACGCGTAAAAATTCTTACGCATAAGCTTTTTCTTATGCATAAGCTTGTCTTACGCCTAAAGGAAACTTACGCATAAGGTTCTTACGCCTAAACTTTGGTTTACGCATAAACTTAAGCCTTTTACCCTATAACTCTACGCGTAAGCTCTAGACTACGCGTAAGCTCTGTCTACGCATAAGCTTGTGTCTACGCGTAAATTTGTTGTTACGCCTAAGCTGCTACACGTAAAGTTGCTGTCTACGCATAAATGTATAAGTTTTACGGTTTCTCTCTTGATTTTGTAAAATCCCGTGAAAGAATCTATTTCCCGGTTAAGTCAAAGATTTGTAAAATCCCGTAGAATTTAAACATGTCTTCCATTGCTGATGATGTGCAAGCTGCAGGATCTGATACTCGTCCTCCCATGCTTGATAGAACTGACTATGAATCTTGGTCACAAAGAATCAGGCTGTACTGCTTAGGAAAGGAGAATGGGGTTAACATCCTTAAGTCAATTGATGAAGGACCTTATCAGGTTGAGACCACAAGAGACTTAATTGATACTGCAGCAGATGGTACAATGATCTTTGGATTAGACAGACCAAAGACATATGATGAGCTGAGTGATAAGGAGAAAAAGAGATTTGATGCTGACATCAGAGCTTCTAACATCATACTTCAGGGTCTTCCAAAAGATATCTACAAGCTGATCAATCACAACACAGAAGCCAAGGCGGTTTGGGATAATGTCAAGATGCTTCTCTCGGGTTCTGAATTGACTATAGAAGATAGAGAATCACAGATGTATGATGAATTCGAGCACTTTAAGATGAAACCTGAAGAAAGTGTCTATGAATATTACGTGAGATTCCACAAGCTGGTGAATGATATGAGGAATATCAAGATGACTATGCCAAACATTCAGCTGAACTCAAAATTTGTGAACAACATGAATCCCGAATGGCACAAATTTGTCACTTCTGTGAAGCTTACCAAAGGATTAAAGAACACAAACTATGAGCAATTGTATGCCTTCCTTCTTCAGAATGAGAAACATGCTATGTTTGAACGACGAATTCTTGATCAGTTCAAATCTCAACCAGGAGAAACAAGCTCATCAAATGATTCAACTGCATTCTACTCCAATGTGGGAATTACTACCAAAGCATCACAAGTCATACCCACTAGAAATGGTAACCACAAGCCCGTTCCTGACTCTGGATATAAGCAACCTGATTCTGACGCAGTCATGGAGCACTTTATCAATAAATTGGCTCTTATGGTTAAACAAAACTTAACCTTCTCTCCACATACCAACAGACTTCACACTAACAATGAAATCAGGACTGCATCCAATCTACACAACCATGCTTTGGTCAGAGATGGAAAGGTTACAGTTCAACCAATTCAAGAAAGACAGTACGAACAAGGAAGAGGTGGAGCAGGTAGAGGCTATGCTGCAAATCAGAATAGGGGAAGGAATGGAAACCAGGGTCAAGCAAAGCCAATCAAATGTTACAACTGTGGAGGTGAGGGACACATTGCAAGGAACTGCACATCGCCAAAACGCCCTCAGAATGCCGAGTATTTCAGGGATAAGATGTTGCTTGTGCAAGCTCAGGATAATGGTGCAGCCTTGGATGAAGAGGAGTTGTTGTTCTTGGCTGAAGGAAATGCTAAGACATATGATGCAGATGTGGATGAGCAACCAATTCAGGAGATAGGCCATAATCATCAGAATGCCTTTCAAGTAGCTGATTGTGATGCATACGACTCTGATGTTGATGAAGAACCTACTGCACAAACCATTTTCATGGCTAGCATTTCTCCAATGGTCTCTCCTATAGTCTCTTCATCATCACAAGCTAGTCCATCCAAAGACAAAATCATTTCTGAGGTACTAAAACTATACGATGATGCTGATGTGCAAAAGATGCATGACAAAGTACAATCAACTGAAACTATTGAGTCAGATATTGAAAATATGGGTAATATCAACATTGTCCCATATGATCAATATGTGAAACAAAGTGAAAGTGAGATTGTATCAAGTGATGCATCTTCTGCAGTCAATGATGACTATGTCTTTGATGAATACATTGCATGTGCCCCTAATGATTCTGTTATTTCTGAACTTAATGCCTATAAAGAATGAGTGGCCATTTATGAACAACGTGCTAAGTTCGAGCTAACCAACCGTGAGCAGGAAATGGATGACCAAATGCGTACAACTATTAGAAAAAGTAATTTTAGAGAAAAAGTATTAAAACAAGAGTTAAACTCCTTACAAGAAAAGCTTTCTAAAACTGCTAAGCAAAAACAAGAACTTCAAGAAAATGTGAAAATGCTTAAGCAAGAATTCAATGCTAAGGAATCAAAACTTTTGAATGATTTTTCCAATCTAAAAACTTTGAAAAACAAACTTGAGAATAAGTTGTACGTACAAGGGAATACCATTCAGACTGCTCACATGATCACTAAGCATAGAGTCTTAAGCGATAAGCATAGCGTTCCCCTTGTTGAGGAACCAAGTCCAGAGGTTATTAAAAAGGCTAGAACTGCTCATAAGGTACTTTATGATGGTAATGAAATCCTTAAGCCTAGGCAGAAACCTAGTTGCGTTGAGTGCACTGAGGAAGATAAGAAATCAGATGAAGTCACTAGGGAGAAAATGAACAAGAAGCTAGAAAATCCTGAGTGTAAAAAGAATAACATAACGATCAAACCTCATGATTACACTAAGGAAAACTGGATCTCCTTAAATTAGTTTAAGCCTCAGACACTTCTAACTCCCGAACAAGTGTTCTGGAAAATGAATTTAGATAAGCAAAAAGCAGAGAATCTTGTTTTTACTAACCCTCCCCTTAGGAAATTGCCAAAAGCAACTGTGTATCCTCCCAATCACCAATGAACCTAGTTCCTAGATCTATTGCCACTAATAGCAGGACCTTAATCAGCCTATATGTTGTTTATCAGCTGTTTGTTGATTTTGAGAAAACGTGTAAGAAGAGAATCACACCTACAAGGATAACTGAGGGGAAAAGGGGCTTTGAGCAAACCAAAGAATGCTATTTAACCGAGGTCATGCCTTTCTTCAAACAATTAAAAGGTCAATTTGAGAGTCTTAAAATTGGAATTAATTCTGATATTAAAGAAATGGAAAAGGAATTTGATGCGATGATTGTTGAGGTTAGTGACTATGAGCAAGAACTAAAATATAATGAGATTGAGAGGAAGAACTTGCATACCTTGAATGAGAATCTTATTTCTGAATGTATTGCTCAAGATGTGTTTTACACTGCTACAAATTGTTCCATTAATGCTTCTCAATTTCATGAATTATCTGTTGCTCTAAAAGTCTCCCATGATCGTGTCATTGAGCTTGAAAAAACTAACTCTAAACTGCATAATAAGGTTGAACAGGATGATCATGATAACCTTGTAAAACAGTTTTCTAAATTGGAAGTTGAGCATCTTGCTTTGCAATTAAAATATCAACATCTGAAAGAAAATGTTAAAACCTCAAATATCAAGACATCCTTGGATGTTCCTGATTTGATGCAGTTTTTGAAATTAGAAAACGTGATGAACATATTCGAGCTCACTGTAACACGATCAGAAAGTTGAAAGCCCAAATTTCTCAATTAAAGGGTGAAATGAACAATGTGACTGGCTCCCGAATGCCTCCTCCTTTAGATTCTCGGAACTCTCAAAATTTTCATCTTCAAAACTTGGTTAATGCTTTACAAAAGGAAAATGAGAGTTTTCTAGAAGAAAATGAAAAGGCTAAACGTCATTTCAATGAGTTATTTGAATCAATAAAGATCACTCGTAACAAAAACAAAGAACAAATAGCTTCATTGCAAAAGGAAATTGAGAATCTGAAAAGCCAGGTAAAAGGGAAAATGCCAATGACCAATGGGGAGAATGGTGTATCAAAGGTTCACTCTTGTAATAAATATGCTTTGTCTGTGAAATATGTCCCCCCTCATCTCAGGAATAACAAACTTGCTATTCAAACATATTTCTCATTCCTTAAGGATTGTCTAGAATGTCTCCGTGAGATTGTTGAAGAGGATAAGGTAGAGAAACCACTTGACAATGCAATTGGGCATGCATGCTTATATTCCAAACGATCTCAAGAAATTCTAGAATGCTTAATCACAATATGCCCTAAGTCCTTAGGTGAGAGAGTTAATCCTTTGATTCCATGTTCTATGCCTAGTGCCAAGTATGATATCCATTCGATGCCCGATGTTTTGAATGTGAACTGTAGTATACCTTCAAGTAGTTCAGATTCCAAATCTGTTAAAGCTAAGAAAGTGAACTCTTGTGTGCCTCCTAGGAGTACAAATCCCAGCACTTCTAGTGTTAAGAAAGTGAACCTTAGTGTGCCTGCATGTAATTCAGATCCCAACACATCTAAACAGGAGATGCAAAGAGTAGCAAAACCAACTAATGTTCCCATTCCCTCTACAGGAGTAATCAGTGACATTAAAGCGAGCAGGTCAAAGTCTCAAGACAATACAAGGTATGATAGGACCTCGCAAGCTAAGAATGTGCATTGGAAGAGAGTAGAAAACCAACCTAGGAACTTTAAGTTTGAGCTGAATAAAACGAATCGTGTTGATTCTAGTATTTGCCATAGGCGTACTGTAATTAATTTGAATTCTGATACTATTTGCAAACCTTGTAATGATGTCTGCTTGAATTATGTTACTAATCATGAATGTGGTGTGAATGTTTTGTCTAAAACTGTCAAATCTCCAGTTAACATTGTTAAAGCAAAATATCATGCTAAGAAGGCAAAAAGGCAAAGGCTAAAGAAAGTTAGAAAACAGTGGAAGCCCACAGGAAGAACTTTTAGTAAGATAGGTTATCAATGGATACCTGTTGGCCATAAGGTTAATCAGACAATGCCCACTAGAAAATGGATGCATACTGGTAGAACTATTCCCTTAAGAAGTGAACATACTTTGAATAGGACAAATACAGACACCAGCACTGCATCTATTCCTAATGATTCCATTGCTTATATTTCTGATATGGGTGTCCAAATCACTATTACTAACCAAATGGAACCCATTCTTGCATGGGGATCCCAATTATCCAGTTATCCATTCTTGTCTGTGTTCAACTGCAGATCGTTCAAATCGTTCTATGGTACCTGGACTCAGGCTGTTCCAAACATATGACTGGAGACCAGTCACAGCTCATGAACTTCGTGAGTAAATTCATCGGGACAGTTAGATTCAGAAACGACCATTTTGGAGCTATTATGGGTTATGGAGATTATGTGGTTGGAGATAGTGTAATTTCCCGGGTATACTATGTGGAAGGTCTTGGTCATAACTTGTTCTCTGTTGGTCAATTCTGTGATTCCGATCTTGAAGTGGCTTTTAGAAAACATACTTGTTTCGTTAGAGAACTTGATGGTGTGGAATTGTTAAGAGGAACTCGTGGTTCAAACCTATATACCATCTCTATCGAAGACATGATGAAGTCCTCTCCAATCTGCTTGTTGTCAAAGTCTTCTAAAACAAAGTCTTGGTTATGGCATTGTCGTCTCAATCATTTGAACTTCGGCACCAATATCAACCTCTCCAGAAAGGATCTTGTTAGAGGCTTACCCAGATTAAAATATGAAAAAGATCATCTCTGTTCAGCTTGCCAATTGGGAAAAAGCACGAAATATGCTCACAAACCAAAACCCACAAACTCAGTAATGGAAGTTCTTCATACCCTTCATTTGGATCTGTGCGGACCAATGAGAGTGCAAACGATAAATGGGAAGAAATATATTCTAGTAGTTGTTGATGACTACTCTCGATTTACTTGGGTTAAGTTTTTGAAGACAAAGGATGAAACTCCAGATGTCATCATCAAACTCGTCAAACAGCTTCAAGTTCGACTCAACAATACTGTCAGGATTGTTCGAACTGACAATGGCACAACGTTTGTTAACAAAGACTTAATTCAGTTTTATGAAAGTGTTGGAATCAGTCATCAAAGAAGTGTTCCATGAACTCCTCAACAGAACGGTGTTGTTGAAAGACGAAATCGAACTCTTATGGAAGCCGCAAGAACAATGCTAATTTATTTAAAGGTTCCAATATTTTTATGGGTTGAAGCCATTGCCACTTCTTGCTACACCCAAAATCGTTCCCTTATACACACCTCTCATGGAAAAACTCCATATGAACTAGTTCATAAACGAAAACCTGATCTCTCCCACCTTCGTGTGTTTGGTGCCTTGTGCTATCCAACAAATGACGGTCAAGACTTAGGAAAATTAAGAGCAAAGGCAGATATTGGAGTTTTTGTTGGTTATGCACCAAACAAGAAGGGTTACAGAATCTACAACAAGAGAATCCGAAATATCATGGAAACAATTCACGTTACCTTCGATGAGCTGACCTGTCAAATGGCTCCTGGACAATCCAGTTCTGGACCCGCACTTCAAAACAGTCCCATTGGTTCATCCCTTGTACCGAATTCCTCTCCAGCAACTTCATATGTACCTCCATCTAAAGATGATTTGAAGAAATTGTTTGATCCAATGTTTGATGAACTTTATGAGTCAAGTACCAATGATCTATCAAGTTCAACATCAGAGGTTGCTCTTATCCCGGTCAATGAAGTTAGTTTCAATATCATTAAGTCAAGAAGCGCCTGGTGCTGATCACTCTGTCTCATCTGCAAATCATCAATCATCTAATGTACATCATGGAATTGTTTCTGGCACCAATGATGAAGTTAATCCCTTTGCTACTCCCGAAGATGCTCCATTTGAAAACATCTTTGCCCCTAAACCAACACCTGAACCATCTTCATCAGGGGATATAAACTCTGCTACATCAGTCCTTCAACAACAACCACACAAACACCTTAGAAAATGGACACATGACCATCCATTGGATAACATCATTGGGAATCCTTCTCGTTTCGTATCAACTCGAAAACAATTAGCTACTGATGCCTTATGGTGCTTCTTCAACTCAGTACTCTCCAAGATCGAACCAAAAGATGTTAAAACTGCAATGTCTGAGGACAGCTGGTTTAATGCAATGCAAGAAGAAATTCATGAGTTCGATCGTCCAGATGTATGGGAATTAGTACCAGTTCCAGATTGTGCAATGATCATTGCTCTCAAGTGGATCTTCAAATTGAAGCTTGATGAGCACGGTGATGTTCTGAAAAATAAGGCACGGTTAGTTGCTAAAGGTTATTGTCAAGAAGAAGGTATCGACTTTGAGGAATCTTTTGCTCCTGTTGCACGCATCGAAGCAATCAGAATCTTCCTGGCTAATGCTGCAAGTAAGAATATGATTGTCTATCAGATGGATGTAAAGACGGCTTTTCTCAACGGAGATCTTAAAGAAGTCGTATACGTTAGCCAACCAGAAGGTTTTGTGAATCCAGAGCATCCTACTCATGTCTATCGCTTGAAAAAGGCCCTTTACGGTTTGAAGCAAGCTCCAAGGGCATGGTATGATACGCTATCAAAGTTTCTTCTATCCATCGGATTCAGCAAAGGAGCAGTTGATCCAACATTGTTCACCAGAAAGTCAGGAAAACATTTAATTCACGTTCAAATTTATGTTGATGATATTATTTTTGCCTCAACTGACCCTAATGAATGTGATCGTTTTTCTATGGCGATGGGCTCCAAATTTCAAATTTCAATGATGGGACAAATGTCATTTTTCTTGGGATTACAAATTTCACAAAGTCCCGGAGGCATTTTTATAAATCAATCTAAATACGCTAATGAAATCTTAAAGAAATTTGGATTTACCTCTAGTGACCATGTTGACACTCCTATGGTGGAGCGTACAAAACTAGATGAGGACCACTCAGGGATAATAGTAGATCAAACGAAATATCGTAGTATGATTGGATCCCTGATGTATCTCACAGCCAGTAGACCAGACATTTTGTTTGCTGTATGCATGTGTGCTAGATACCAGGCTAAGCCTACCAAAAAGCACCTTGAAGCGGTTAAACGGGTCTTTCGGTATCTCCAAGGAACCATTAACATGGGACTTTGGTATCCGAAGGACTCCGGTATGTCTCTAACAGCCTATGCAGATGCTGACCATGCAGGATGTCAAGACACTCGTCGAAGTACTTCAGGTGGTGCTGAATTTTTAGGTGACAAGCTTGTAAGCTGGTCTTCAAAGAAACAAATGAGCACTTCCATATCCTCTACAGAGGCTGAATACATAGTCATGTCATCTTGTTGTGCTCAAATCTTATGGATGAGATCCCAATTATCTGACTATGGCTTTGTATTCAACAAAGTTCCTATGTATTGTGATAACAAAAGTGCCATTGCTCTCTGCTGCAACAATGTTCAACACTCTAGAGCAAAGCACATCGACATTCGACATCATTTATCAGGGAACAAGTTGAAAACGGTGTGGTTGAACTATACTTCGTAAGGACTGAATATCAACTAGCAGACATCTTCACCAAAGCTCTTTCTCGAGAACGCTTTGAGTTTATTCTTCCACGACTAGGCTTAAAGAGCCTTCAACCAGAAACACTCAAACGTCTTCAGGAAGACGTCAACGAGTAAAGGTGTTCGAATCTATCTATTATTTGTATATATCTTTTCAAAAACCAAGTACAAAAATATAAAACCAACAAAACAAAAATAGAAAAATATAAAACTTTTCAAAATCCATAAAAATCAGAAAATCTTGAAAATCTTCAAAAATATTGTTTTTTTATCATGTTTTTCTTGTCGGTTCGATAACATCTACGGACTTTGATGTGTCACTCAAAGAATGGCACGGGTCTCTAGATGAAGTTCGAATTAAAAAAAAAAAAAAAAAAAAAAAAAAAAAAAAAAAAAAAAAAAAATCTTCAAAAATATAAAACTTTTCAAAATCCATAAAATTCAGAAAATCTTGAAAATCTTCAAAAATATTGTTTATTTATCTAGAAAAATATAAAACTTTTTAAAATCCATAAAAATCAGAAAATCTTGAAAATCTTCAAAAATATTGTTTATTTATCATGTTTTTCTTGTCGGTTCGATAACATCTACGGACTTTGATGTGTCACTCAAAGAATGGCACGGGTCACTAGATGAAGTTCGAATTATAAAAAAAAAAAAAAAAAAAAAGATGGAGAAAAATGATGGTTTATCGTCATTTCAGGCAGTAACCTGCTTTTCAAAGAAAGAACAGAGCCATGCTTTATCTTGGTTTTCGAATTTCTTGCTCTGATTCTTTAAAATCCTTACTATCCAATGAAAACTAGTTGACTCTATTTTTGAAAATCATCTGAACTTAACAGTTGTCATAAATATCTATCTCTCAATCAACAACCTATGTCATTGATTGAGGGGGAGAATGATTTTTCAATTAAATTAAAAAAAAAGTGTATTTTTCAAACAATGGTACCAGACCGTGGTTATTATTAAGTTTTCAAAAGATATTCAAGCATGTTTAATCTTTGGAGTCTAAAGTCTCAAAATTCGATCCTTTTCAGTTAAAAAGTTTCTCAAGATCAAGTCACAATTCTCCTTAAAAGCTTTCAAAATCAATTTAAATCTACAGAGATCACAAATCTCAAATGATTTGATAATTGTGATCAGGGGAGAATTTGTGATTTAAATTAGATTTAAACTGATAATTCGATAAATGGTTTTATAAGGGTGTACAAGCTCTCCTCCCCTCATGTGACAAACGATTTCAAATTTTCCATGCACATGTTGAGGGGGAGCATCTATTTTAAACCTCAAATTATTGAAACGTGACTGAATTGTCTCTAAGTGCAGGTTCCCTCTAATATGTGCAAACTCTTTCATGTTTCGAGGCACATATTGAGGGGGAGCAAAGTTTATGAAAACCTCATCCTTCCCTTATATGCTTTATCTCCGTGTTTTGATCAGGGAAGTGATGTTGATATCTTTTAGAATATGGTAATCAAAGAAGTTAATTCTTTCTCTTGCCTCCGTGTCTAAAACAATTTCAAATACATGAAGCACATGTTGAGGGGGAGCTCTTATTCTAAAAATATCAAAAAAAATTCAGGTACAAAATGCTTTGATATCATATCACAAGTATCTGGATTGATTTTCAAATGGTTTTCAATTGGTTCCAATGGCAGATGAACAATACCAAATAGACCGACCAACTTTACTTTATGTATGGTGATACAAGGATGATAAGGTTAGGTATTTGTTCCCATGATCCGCCAGAACCGGAGGGATCTACCCAGGGACAATCCACTAGTTAGTGTAGAAGTCCTTAGGTATGATGATAAAAGGAGAAAAATGAGATATGGGAAGAGTGCGGACTGAGACAGAGCTAGTACTGGAATAAACCCAACAAGGTTCTAGCTATGAAGTCTCGGTAAGCACTGAAGGGGTTGAAGAATGAAAAAGAATTGAATGAGAAAAGTGTGAAAAGAAATAGCCCTCCATTTATTCAACCATAGGGCAGAAACCGGGTACAATTCATATGCTACTGATGGTAACATCGGTATTGAAGACAAGACGTCATGGACCCAGTGACGCTCTGCACTACAGCTTCCCAAACCACTCAAGTTCTTCTTATAAGGGCTTGTTTCATTCTCACGGGGAACCTACATAATCTATCGACTTTCTCTTAGAGATTGTTGATATTGAAGAAGGAGACCCTCTCCCTAGTCTCCGGCACAGGAACCAAATATGCACAAATTGAGTCTAGATCCACGAGATCATCAATTAATCTCCTTAGGACACTTTCAATGAAGACTCTCTGTTTCACTCAATGTGGAAAAAGAGATTATATCTTGAGTCCTACGCATTATCCTTGTGGTATTGCCAGAACATCCGAGTGATATGCATACATATTCACAATGAAGATGGAAAGCCTTCTGGAGCCAACATCAAACAAGCTCCTGGTAGGTGGCATGTGAGATCTATTCTATAGATTAACCATGTGACAACTGAACAGAAACTATGGGGCGATTCAATCTTTTGAATCAATCCTGGTTCAGGTTATGGATTGACGGATACACTTGATAAAACCAGTCGTTGTGCTTAAAAGTTCTTTTCCATAGCACATCGACTGTGTATTAATGTTTCAAAATTAAAGGGTATTTATGATTGATAATTGATTTTCCATAAAACCTTCGTTGTATTGCAAAACACTTTCTATTAAGCAATACACGATTTTTCTCAAATCACTTTTCATCAATCAGTGAATCTCTATTCGCTGGTTCACTCACTCCGTGTTTTCTTCTTTGAGATGTTCCGGTTTGAGAACAGCTAGAGCAGCTGCGAAACCCTGTCAAGGAAATTCTTCGGAGTTATACCTGATCATAGGCAGTACATGTACTGATCAACGGGGAACCGTGGGCCGTGTACCTCAATTCAACGAAAGTGATCAAAGACACTTTCGTGTGCTTTATTGCTAACTGTTGTATGCAGGTACGCCCGACGTTTGCAGCTGATCAGAATGAAGCGGTCAATCCATAGTCGCATGCTCACACAACACATTCATTTCCAAAGAAATCATGATTAGTGCATCAATGACTCTGATATTTTCACTTCATGCTTCTGCTACGCTGCTGCAAATATCATGAATCAGCTAAAAGCTTCCGCTACTCTGATAAGAAGATATCATGATCCAGAATGTGAGCATGTCGGTCCAAAAGTCACAACATCACATACTATCAACACCACAATGGAAGAGTCAGAGATTTATGGTTGCTGATAACCTCAATGCTGGTTCAAATACTCTAACATCACGTTGATCAGTTTAAGACCTCCACTCGAAATTACAAAACATGCAGAACATGATGATTCAAAGACTACGAGCTAAAGAACAAATATGCTTAATCAAAGAAACCAAGAACAACGAAATGTTATATCAGTTTGTAATCATTGTATGTTGAGGTAACCTCCCTTAGGGGGAGATTGTTAGGATTTAGTAAATCCAGTACTTAAAGTGTCGGTCACCTCAGGTATGTATGCTCGTTAGAAAGCTCGTAGTCATAGTAAGTCCATGATAGTATTTAGTTTACTTTGTAACACCGTGGAGGACGAACGGGTCTTTACCCACTGTATGCCTGATCCACAGCCTTAAAGAGGTGTCTCATGTTTGTACCCTATAAATACCCTTTGCCCTCCAAGGTAAAGGGTTGGAGCTTTCATAATACATTTTTCTTTGTCTCTCTAAAGTTCCCATCCTCTCCCACTTTCTCTCTCTAAACCTTATCTCTTTACGCCTAACTTGTGATAAACCAAGATCCTACACAAAGTTATCCAAATAACTATCTCGTAACTTGGAACAACCTCCAACAACGTGGATACATGCCTTGGGACATTTTTCCTCCATTTCAACATCCTAACCAAATGTTTGGAATGTTCAACACTAATAATCTTAGACCCATGAGATATTGGGGACCAAATGCTTGAGTTGTTGTCTTAATTAAATAGATATGCCTAGGAATCGACTTGGAGCCCGACGAATGGGTCAAGGATAGTGGATGCACTAATCATATAATGGGAAATCGAAGTTTATTCTCATCATACAAGGCATACAATAGAGGTAATGTCACATTTGGTAGTAATCTTGAATGAAACATCATAGTCAAAGGTACGATCTCTCACAACTCTCTCATTATTAGAAATGTTGAGCATGTAGATAACTTAGGATTTAACTTTCTTAGCATTAGTCAAATGGTTGACAATAAGTGTAGAGTAGTATTTTCTGAAGAGGGTAGTGAAATTATTAAGGATGGCAAAACCATAGGTAAAGGAGTTAGGAAAATGGCTTATTCATCATGAAAATGGGGAATAAGTCTGGGGAAAAGATATGTCTAGCAACGATAGATGATTATTCAACTCTATGGCATAGAAGTCTAGGTCATGCTAATATGCGTTTAATACAATCTCTAGCATCTAAGGATCTAGTTAGAAATTTACCTATGTTTAAGTTCGATCAACACTTTTGTGACGCTTGTAAAGTTGGAAAACAAGTTCACTCTAGTCATAAAGCAAAGAACTTAGTTTCGACCTCTAGACGCCTAGAACTCCTTCACATGGATCTTTTCGGTCCATCCGCCGTACGGAGTTACGTAGGAAATCTCTACACCTTAGTAATCGTAGACGATTACTCTAGATACACATGGACTAGGTCTCTTAAGACTAAGATACAAGCTTTCGAGGAATTTGAAATCTTTAGTAAGAAAGTCCAAATTCAACGAGGCTATAAAATAGTTTCCATTAGGACAGATCATGGTCGGGAATTTGATAATGAAATGCAATTCAGAGCTTATTGTGATAATAATGGTATTACACACAACTTCTTGGCTCCGCGCACTCCTTAATCAAATGGGGGGTAGTAGAAAGGAAAAATTGTAATCTACAAGAAATGAGTAGAACGATGCTAAATGAACAATCAATTCCTTAGAAGTTTTGGTGTAATGTTGTAGACACCTCAACTTACATACTCAATAGGATTTTAATTAGATCAATCCTAGGAAAGACTCCATACGAAATCTTGAAAGGTAGAAAACCTACTTTAGATTACTTTAGAGTGTTTGGAAGAAAATGCTTCATTTTAAACACAAAAGACTACCTCACCAAGTTTTACCCAAAGTCTTATAAAGGTGTTTTCCTAGGTTATTCACAAAATAGTAAAAGCCTATGTTGTCCTAAATAAAGAAAAAATAAAATTCGAAGAGTCACTCAACATGACATTCGATGAGAGTCCTCCCCCAACTAAATCATCACCCTTGATGGATGATGACTTAGATGAGGAATAATCCATTAAGGTTAATGGCAAGAAAACCTTAGAAAATGACATTGAGGATGAAATAGAAGAAGTTGATGAAATAGTCAACATCAAGGAATCCAAAGATCATCCAATAGAAAATGTCATAGGCAACCTAAACCAACGAACCCTTAGGTCACCAGCACAAAACAAAAGTAATTTCTTTTGTTTTATATCTACCGTAGAACCAAGAACATAGGTGAAGTGATGAAAGATAATAGTTGGATAATTGCTATGCAAGCAGAATTAAATCAATTCACCAAAAATCAAGTTTGGATTTTAGTACCTTCACCTAGGAACCAAACCATCATAGGAACCAAATGGGTGTTTAGGAATAAACTCGACAAAAATGGCGTTGTATCTAGGAATAAGGCAAGGTTAGTAGCAAAAGGCTATAACCAACATTAAGTCGAAATAGGTTGAGTAAGAACTTGATTTTATCTTGATTTTTGCAACTCATCAAACAAGAACTTTTACTAAATCAAGCTAGGAAACAAGTTGTTCGAAGGAAAGAGTCTACATCTATGAAGGAGGTCTTTTGAAAGATTGGCTCGATTATGGAATTACTTACACTAGTTAAATCAACAAATAATGGTGACTTAGATTAGCGAGAAGGATAGAAATGCATCTCAGGCTTATGACATTAGGTTGAGGTAAGTTATGTCCATGAGATTTAGATAACTAAGCTTAGAAATAATATAGCAAGGAATCGCGTCTGATGAGCACGCACATAGGCATAAAATAGTCAAATAAGGTGAAGTATGACAGAACAGGGCATAATTAAAGCTAATAGTAGATGTATGATTATAGTGTAAAATGCACAAATATGAATAAACAGAACATGCATCGCACACGCACACGGACAATGCAATTTCAGGTGATTAGACTCCTAAGACTCGATCAAACATTTTCCAAGACTACTTGAAATTCTTCCTGAATTAGGCATAGTTGTATAGGCTATGCATAATTTAGGAGTAACAATGCAATGCTAGGACTAATTGACTCGACTAAATTCTATGATTTCGTCATTAATACAAAAGTCGTATCATCCAACAACGTAGATCTAAACAAATAACCAACAAAAAGTATGTGTGTAAGAAGTGTATGTAAGGCAAACAAAGAGGATAGTCGTAACGTATAAAGCAATTATAGTCTAGGTACTAAATACAAGCTAGTTCTATAAAACCAATGCTCTGATACCAATCTGTAACACCCCCAAATTATCGCAGCGGAAGATTGTGTCAAAGGGGTATTACTTATTAGCACACGGTATAAGTTATAGAAAACGACCTCTAAATGAGACGTTTTGAAAAGTTACCATTCGAATATAAATTTAGAGTTACAAACATGAGGTCTCAAAGTATATTACATAAATATTTACAAAATGTTTCCAATGGTAAATGATAAAAGCATAAGTCTTCAAAATATGTTGAACGACTCTATGTTTCATGCAACAGCTATCGCCTTACTGACCTGAGATAAACATGCTAAAAAGTGTCAACACAAAGGTTGGTGAGTTTATAGAGTTTATTGAAAATAAGATGTAAAGTATTTATGATTAAATCCTCATGACAAGTATATGCCAACCTAATCCTGCTACAAATCCTGCCCATATAAGATTTGTAACATCTTAGGTCCACATATAAGTTCATATTTAATAACTCTAAATGTTGAATGCGTTATGAGTATGACATATGTGTATACAATATATGCAAGTACTTAATTTAAAATGTAATAGCCAACTGAACCTCATGACTTGCTTCTATATGCTTACACCCTACACTGATTTATATTCACCCAAGGTCAAGAATACAGGGACACAAGGGTGGGGTCGCCAGCCTGATAGTACTATCAATACCTCTCCAACCGCTCCCTCCAGGAGTTAACCAGTTGCTTATGAATAATATACGAACCATGCAAATGAGTTTAATAATTAAGGCATATATCGTAATAAAACTACACATCATGTCTGAAAAGTTGAAAAATGTAGCACATCATAAAAGTATAAATGCTTTGTGCACTTACATCTGTAAGTAAATGCAAATCATGTATTTAGATAAACGAGCAAAGTATTTCTAAGCATGTATCTCCCCCAAAAGTAATTCAAAATGTATAAAAGTAGGGGCTATCACTCACCGTAGTGATCAGCAGTAGGATGTAATGATATATAGTGTATCCAGAAGTCAAGAGCTCTAACTATAACCTATAAACATAGTACGTGTCTTAGGTTCTAAAATAAATATGAACTTATATGTGGACCTAATTACATTAATTATGCTTGGGTACTTATCGTTTGTAAATTAAAACAAGTGTTTAGAGTTAGTTTTGACACTTTTAAAACTAGTCACGGTTTCTAATTTATATGTTATTCGGTAATCGAGTTTTATGTCACTTTTAGATAATATTGTACCATTGTTCGGGCTATCATAATTCATAGATAATGTAGTAAACGTTCGAGGAGCTAGGACACTTTAACTCGTAATTCTAGCAACTCGTCGATACGTTTACCTAAATGAACCCTCACATAAAATTCCATACTAACATGTTACTTAGTTTGTAAAATATATAATTTGTACACATATATTTATGACATAAGAGTTTTGTGTGTTACGTAAAGAGTTATGATTTGATTTTTATGTCGTCAGAAAGGTTTTAAATAAAATTTACAGATTTGTGGGTCCCATAGTCTCTAAAATTACTTAACTAAAGTGGAATTACCATTTTGTCCCTAAATAAGTATGTTGTTGGTTACATCAACTTTTAGCCTCACGGAAATGGCCATAAGTTGGTCTATACGACTCCATTTTATGTCCAGTTTTCGGCTATGTTCAAGTTAGGATGTTAGATACAACTTTTATTTTTTGACCAATAGTTGGTTATATGCAACCTTTATGAGTATTACCCGATTGAAATCTCTTACTCAGATTTTGACACTTGTTACCGTTTTGGCTCTAATTTATTCATACCAATGAGTTATGGGGTGAGCCAAGCGAAAAAATGACCACAAGACATAGCTATAAAATCCTTTTTTTTTACTTATGGTCTAAGGTCTACTGATTTTACAAAATAAATACGTTTACAGCCCGTTGTCCAGAAACTGTTTTGCAATTTATGCTCTTACAATGTTACTATCGTTTTAGTTCGATTTTCCAAGTATAATTACATATAATAAGCATACAAAACATGTTAAATACATGAAATAATAATATTTACATAAATCAAAAGTAAATATAGGATTTTGCTTACAATCCTTGTGATGAAGTTTAACAAGAACCAAGAACTAAGAACACTATCTTAAATCTTTACAACCAAAACCTAGCTTCTAATCCTTCAACACAACTCTTGCAAACCTTTGATAGCCTTGATATATCCCTTGTGAAAACCTTATGAATTCAGCCCCTAAAATCTTGTGTTGTTCTTAATCCAACCATGGAATCACGAAATAAACTTAAGATTTAGGTAGAGAACACTTATGCCTTCAACTTTGTAGTGTAACTTGAAGCTTCAAGATCAAAGATGGATATGTTATGGATTTGTGTTTAGGTGTTGGAATGAAGAAGAAAGGAAAGGGATGAGTTGGTTTAAATAGATAAAAGAGGAGGTTACTTTTAGTATATATTTGCAAGGCTTCCTAAAGTAGTTTAGTTTACTTAGCTAGGTCATATTGCACTTGTATCAATCTAATCTCATCAAGGATTATCACAAACCAACAAGGCTTGTAACTTAGAATAAAATTTCGTTCAAGGTCTATCTTGGATGTCTAGATATGAGTTTTGATAATAACTTGCTATTACGGAGTGACTTTTGTCCCGGTAATCGCTATCTTTAAGTATTTAAATCGTGAAACTTAAAACCGGGAATCTTAAATATATAAAACTTCTAAGAAATGTTAAAACATGTCATTATACTCTATAAAAGTATTTTATAAGAGTGATAAGGTTAACGGAGTGCGTAAACGCTATTAAAACTGCTAAACATAGGTTGAAAATGCGTAAAACATGAAATGTACGAAGTTTACGCGAAAATGGAAAAACTAAAATGTCACTTTTCTAATACGATTATTTTTGGGAATAAAGCTAACAGTTACCACTGATAGGCTTGTGGAAGACACTGCTGAAGAATGCACTAGCAGTGGAAACACATTACCACTGCTAGTACATATTCTTACCACTGCTATTAGGATAATTGTTATGTAATCGTATATAGATAAGTATAGAAAAGATCTTGTGTATATTCTATATAGTTAGCATTATACTTATCTTGTAAAGGACTCCTTATGCTATAAAAGGAGATCCTAGGTCATTGTTCTTGGTACGTATGCTTCAAGGTGTAACCCTAGTGATAAACAAGATCACTCGTATTATTCATAATAATATTGAAGCTTTGTGTTACATTGTTCTCACTTACAATACATCATACAATCCATATTCTGAGTATCTAAGTATATTCCGCGTACTTATTAATATAAATCAAAGTATCACTAACACAAGGTGTGTGTTTAGATCCATCAAGTGGTATCAGAGCTTTGGTTCTAATACTTTGATTCAGAAGATCGAAGGAATAAGCTTAACCAACTCACTCAAATCAATGGAGATGGAAAACAACCAGTCCAACTCTGCTCCAAGGCTTCCTAACCTCAAACACAATGAGTTTGAGATGTGGAGAATTACGATTGAGCAATACTTTCTCATACAAGACTGTGCTCTATGGGAGATCATCTTAACTGGTGATTTCTTCAAGTCTCAAAAGAAGACTGAGAAAGTTGGTGACACAGAAGTTGTAATAGTTTCTATACCTGAGACTAATGATGAAAGAGCAAAGAAGAAGAATGACCTGAAGGCCAAAAGTTTATTACTAATGATTCTTCCTAAAGACCAGATCATTGCTTTCAGCAAATTCAAGACAACAAAAGAACTTTTTGAAGAGATTTTCTCAGTTTTTTGTGGTAATGATGATACAAAGAAGACTCAAAAGACATTGTTGAAGCAAAGTTATTAAGACTTCTCTACTTCAAGCAATGACTCTCTTGACAGCATCTTCACCAAACTCCAGTAGATTGCCACACAACTGACTGTGTTTGGAATTGAGGTAGAGAAGGAAGACCTCAATTTGAAGTTTCTAAGAAGTTTGCCTGCTGAGTTTCATACTAATGTTACAGTCTGGGAAAATAAACTAGAGATTGAAACTATGAAGCTCAATGATCTTTACAACAACTTCAAACTCATTGAACAAAGATTGAAGAAGGAAGGGAAACTTGGTACAAGCTCTAGCAGCTTGGCATTGTTGTCAACCTCTATTGACAGTGATGATTTTTAAGATGACAATGATGATGATTTTGCCACTGCTGGTTCTACAGGTTCCACTGGTAATGCTAGTGTTACCACTGCAGGTTCAAAGAAGAAGGTTGCTGGTATTGGAGATCCTACCTTTTATGCTTTTATATCCACTCAAGTTAATGGCTCTATATTAACTCATGAAGACATAGAGCAAATTGATGATGATGACTTGGAGGAGATTGACATAAAGTGGCAAATAGCTCTTCTTAGCATGAGGGCTAGGAAATTCTACAAGAAGACTGGAAAGCCAATACACATCAATGGTAATGAAACTGCAGGGTTCGATAAAAAGAAAGTAGAGTGTTTCAACTGTCACAAGTTGGGGCATTTTGCTAGAGAATACAGAAGACCAAGGAACCAGGACAAAAGGTCTACTTGGTACAAGCAAAAGAAAGAACCAATTGTGGAAGAACCAAAGGCAATGCTGGCAATTGATGGTGTGAGCTATGATTGGAGTTTCATGGCTGATGAAAATGAGGAACAACCTTCAGATGCTGCTCTTGTGTCTACAGAACATGCTCTCATGGCTTTCTCTGACTCTGAGGTACAAAACTTTGAAAGTTGTTCTAAAACATGTAGTGCTTCTAGAGAATGTGAAAGGCTTAATGAAGAATACAATAATCAAAGAACAGAGTTGTTTGCTGCTAATTATACTGTGTCAAACCTTAGAAGAGGCATATCTGTATTAGAGAAACAACTAGAGAATTATAGAGAAAATGAGTCAAAATATAATGATGATATGATTACTTTTAGAAGAGAATTAGATCATAAGAAAGCAGTGAATGAGGCATTAAAAGAGGAGCTTGAAAGACTTAAAAAGATAAATGAGAATGTCAATTTAACTGTTGACACCTGTTATTATCAGTCTAAGTCAATTGATAAAATTTGGAATGCTCAAATTACTAGTAAATTTAAGTCTGGTATGGGATACAATACTGTTCCTCCACCACTAAGGGGTGTTCCATCACCTCCTGGCATAGATTTAGCTCATATAGGTCTAGAAGAATTTCAGGATCTAAATCTTGAATATGGTCCTCCCAAATTTGTGAAAAGTGAGGAAGAGGTTAAGCATGAATCTGATGTTTTTTGAAAGTGCTAGTGACTCATCAGTTGTAGATGAGAATGTTAAAAATAATGTAGAGGCTTCTATCCCAAAAGTTATTAATACTATTACAGAGGAGCCTAGGAAACAAGCTAATAAACCTAGATCTACTATAAGGTATGCTGAGATGTATAGGAACAAGTCATCAGCTCCTAGGGGTAACCAGAGGAGTTGGAATCATATAAAATCTCAACAACTAGGTAGTGAGTTTGTGATGTACAATAAAGCATGTTATATCTGTGGTAGTTTTAATCATTTACATGCTAATTGTGACTATCATGTTAGGAGAAGGGAAGTCCATGGGAATAAAAGGGTGGAGTCTAACAAGTTTCAAAATAAAATACACCCTAATTCACACAGCAAAATGATCCCTAGAGCAGTTCAACTAAGAAGTGGTCTTAAAACTTTTGCCATTGCTAAAACTGTTAACACTGCTCACCCTAAATCACCTGTTACAAGTGCAAAATCCAAAACAACTTTTGCAAAATCTGCAAAAACAGGGAAAAGGTCTTTTTCTGATAAAAGGGTTCAATATAACCAACAGTGGGTACCTAAAACTAAATCAGTAGTTACCACTTCTCAGTCAAAAGTTCCCACTGCAAGGGTTGTAAACAAGAAAAAAGGAAACATGGGAAATGCTGTGAAGGCCTCAGCACGTTGGGAATGGAAACCTAAAGGAATTACCTCAACAACCAATCCCAATGGTGTATCAATGACCTTTGATAGATTTAACTATATTGATACACGAGGCAGATCCAAGTCAATCATGGCTTGGGTCTCCAAAGGAAACTAACTCCTTTCTTATATCTGCAGGAACATCTAAGGACAAAGAAATCAGATCAAGGCTACACAGATAGTGGATGTTCAAGGCACATGACTGGCAACAAGTCCTATCTCTCATATTTTGAACACTATGATGGACCGTTTGTCAGCCTTGGAGGTGGAGTTAATGGAAAAGTTACTGGTAAAGGGGTCATTAAAAACTGGCAAACAACACAGAGATTTTTACAGATAAAAAAGTAAATAACAATCAGTATGATGCAGTGGAATTTAAAGCAAAAGGCATGGTATTATTTTTATTCATAAAGTTGCATTTAAGAATGCAGAGATTACAACCATGGATTTTACAACCAAAAGACTACTTCACATGACCACTTCCTAACACAACCAACAAAGACACAACTTCACAACCTAACCCCCAACTACCACCTAAGGCTTCTTAGAAAAGGCCCACTCAGGTATCACTTTGGGTGCCCTTCGACCTTCAATCGCCCTCCACACTTTGGGGCATGCTAGCCCAATCACCTTTCCTCTGATAGGTGGTGAGGATGATGAAGGACCCTCTGATGGTGGTGCTGTCAACAATGGTAGAGAAGGTGGTGCTTGCATCTTTTCTGAAGGGATTATTGTAGCAAGGGGAGGAACACTCAGGACTCTTGCAGATGTTTCATCATCTATGCTTTCATATGGAGAAATATAGCTTGACATGGAATCTAAGCTATCCTCTTTGATGATGGCATCCTGTGGCATTGGTTGGAGTGATGATGGACCAGCAACTGAAGGGGTAGTGCTCATGGCCAAATGAGTTCTTTTTCTTGAAGAAACCTCTTCAAACACCTCTTTCTCCACTCTACCTGGATTGTTCAGAACAAAATCATCCCAAACACTATCAGAAAAGGAGCTGTCAGATGAGAGATTGATAGGGTTTGAATGACTCATGGTGATTTTTGGAGAAAAGTAAGTTTTTGAGAGAGAAACTGTTTGGGGTATGTGTGATAAGAGTGGTTTGTGAATTATAGGCTCTTAAATACAAGTTAAGTTGGATTCAATAAGTTAATGTGGGGAAGGTATATGTTGTTGAGGAGTAAATGAAGTCTTTGACTTTGGTGGCTGGATTAATGACTTGGAGTTGACCTGTTGACTGAGTGGTTTAGTATTGGTCTAACCACTGCTAGCAGAAATTTTTTATCCACTTCTAGTTATTTTCTAACCACTGCTAACCTTAACAATACTTTCAGTGTTTGGTTTATGTTTGTGATATGCAGGTATGAACGAGTATTTGTATACATTGGAACTGTTGTTGTTTAGTGCTTGTATTTTTGCTTGTCCACTGACTTTTATGTAAAGAATAAGGCTAACAGTGGAAACTAAAATGCAAGCAGTGGTAAAAGTTACTCTCACAGTGGAAAAGTAAAATAGGGAAATACCATTCCATAAGAAAGGTTCATTATATTCAAATAGAGAGTGCTAACAACTGCAATCAAAACACAAAAGATAACAACCTAACACATCCTACATGCCTACACCCTACACCAGCTACTCCATTGGCTTCTTGCCCTTACCTTCATAGTCATGTTTGTTCTTCTGTGCTCTCTTCCTCTTGTTTTCAAAGGTTGACTGCATTCTTGGACAAGCAATACCAAGAACTTGTGGAGGAGGCCTTGGCAGTCTTGCAGGCTTCTCTGGTATGGATATCTGCTTCATGTTTGAAAGAGCTGTTTCCAATGCTTTTGTCAGAGCCCTTGGTAACTCCTTGGACAAGGAATAGGTCTCATCATCAGCATCATCATCTGATGAACTGGAGTAGAACTCAAGAAAAGGTGCAGGTCTGGCAACAGGTGCAGGATTGGTAGTCTTCTTTGTTGACTTCTTGGAAGAAGTGCTTGCAGCCCAGGGTGGAAAGTAACCTGCCCACCCTGAGGCCTCTGAAGATGACTCAGAAACGATCAAAATCTCTGTCTCAGAATCAGAGGAGATGTCAATAATGTTGGAAGGATTGCTCATGGTGATGTTTAGGGATTTTGTGAGTTAGAATGTGTTTTTGATAAAGACTATGATGTGTCGAGCCCCTTTATATAGGCAAAGTCGATTATAAGGGTTCATTAAAGGATATATTTATTTTTCCCTATTTTGGTAGGTTGAAAAGTAAATATAGATATTATCGGGTTGACTTTGGGAAGATATTTTTAGATAGTGGCTTGGTTAAAAGTAATTTTGGTTAAAGCAAGTTAGTTATGCATATTCTTTGAATTATACTAACACCTGTAGGTACATAACCAATCTTGGCTGGAAGTTGATCATAAAAGGTGTGTAACTGAGACACACAACAAATGTTTATTGATTCACCATGTCTAATCCACATAAAAATCAACTAGTCCAGAGCAAACGGCTACTGGTAAAGACTTAACAAATCCGTTTATGGTTGATAGTTTACCAAAAACTATATGGTTATCAACTCACCATATTCTTTATGATTAAGAGTTGGCTAGTCCATAGCAAACGGCTCATGGTAAAGAAATATCAAATCCGTTGATAGCTGGTAGTTTGCTAAAAACTATGATAAGAGCAGTCCAATTTTTCATATGTTTTTCTTACCACTGCTCTTGAAAAAAATTTGTGAAAAATTACCACTGCTAGTTCACAGTTTCCACTGATAGTGTTATTTTTACCACTATTGATCTAGCCGTTACAACTGTTGTATCATTTACAACTGTTAAATGAATTTCAACTGCAACCCCATACAAGAGTTTATAAAATCCGTTGCCTTAAGCCTAAAGTTTTTCAAAACATGAATAAGGATGGCAATAGGGTTGTTAAACCACTTTTTCCTCAAATGCTTGCAAAGATTTCACAGGTACAGGGTGAAGATGCAACAATCCCAGTTGTATCTCAAACCACACCCACACTCACAGTTCCAAACATTATCTACACTCCACCAGTTACTCACACTTATGAGAAGAGGCAAAAACAGCCAACTCCTATCATCACAACACATCATGTCCCTGATCCTCTTGGTTTAGGAACAAGCAGTGGTGGTTCCAGGCTTCCACCTAGTCCAACTAGGAGTGAGTCTGAGCCAATGCCTTATAATTCACCTCTCCCAATAGGTCACACAGTTGGAAGTGTTGAGGGCAGTGGGCAACCTATGGAATTGATGGAACTTTGTACCAAACTAACAAAGCAGGTTGAATCTCTGGAGAAAGACTTGGCACAAGTAAAGGAGCAACATGCCAAGGATGTTACACAAATAAAAGCAGAGATTCAGAGTTTGAAGAAAGAGTTGCAGGGGTTGAAATAGAAAAAGAGACCTGCAAAGATAGTGATATCATCTCCATCCTCACCTCATGATGGTGACTCAGAGGGCTTCAGTGAAGATTTTGGGAATTCTCCCAAACAGGGGAGGAAAACTGATGCTGAAACTAAGGGGAGGAGGATTGATTTTGGAGATGAAGGTGATGTAGATTTTGGAGTTACTAAGGAAGTTGATAAACAAGAAGAAATTCCTCAACAACAACCAGAGCAAGCAACTTCCACTGCTACAACCACTGATAGAATCCCCACTGCAGAGCAACCAGTTCCCACTGGTGGACAAGATATTACCACTGCAGATGAAGAATTTGAAAAGAAGAAAAAGGAGAAAGGTAAAGCAGTTGTGCAGAGTAAAGAGCAACAAAGAAGGAAGATTTCCAAGAAAGAACAAGCTCAAATTGATCATGATGCAGAGGTTGCTAGAAAGCTCACTGAAGAACAAGTTGCAAATAAGAAAAGGCTGGATGAGATAGAGATTTCAGACTTCATGGAGGCTAAAAGGCTGGACAGGATGGAAACCACTGATCCAATGGATGTAAATCCAGTTTCCACTGTTCCACCTACTATATTCAAAGAAAAGACTCCAGAATTTACTTATGTAGCTACAGAACAAGAAATTGATTTCTTGATTGCTAATGATCCAGTAGTCAAGAAAAAGGCAATTGACCTAGTTGCAGATAAATCCTTAACTGAAGAACAAAGAACTACACGGTTGAAGGATTTCATTCAAATGAAGAATAGCCAAGAACTTCAAGATGCAATTGGTTCAGTCAGAAAGGGTCAAAAGAAACCAAGACAACCAACCAAGGGACAAGTTATCTCAATGATGAAAGCTTATTGTTGCAGTGTTGGTGGCTGGAAAAAGCATCAGTTCAAAGGGATGACTGATGATCAAGTTGAAGGTATCTACTACAGGGTTAAAAGGCAAGACATTGATTTTATCCCTATGAATTTTGAAGAAAAAGAGAGAAGATATCCTCATCTGAAGAGAAAAGCCAAAGAGAGTGAACCTCAGACACACAAGAAAACAAAGTTTGTTGAAGAACAAGAAGTTCAAACTGAGAAATTCACTGAAGAACAGCTAACTGGTATGATCCTGATTGAAGAAGAAGATTTTTATCCTGACCCACTGCAAGTCAGACATCCTATAGTTGATTGGGAAGTTTACACTAATAGCAATTTTGCTCCAACATGGAAGATTACAAGGCTAGGTGGTGAAACTTCATCATTCATTCTGTTTGAAGACCTTGTCAAAGCATGTGACAGACATGATCTGGATACATTGTGCAGATTAGTTCAAGAAAGGTTTGATGCTGACAAGCTTAAGGATATGAAGGAAATGCAGTTATGGGTTGCTCTAAGAAGGCTCTATGAACCAGATGCTAATGATGATTTCTGGAAGTTTGCATGTTCATGTCCTGGTACTACATGGACTTACTATGATTCATGTGAAGTTCATCATGTTTCTATAAGAGATGGAGTAGATGCATTTATGTTTGCTGAGAAAGAATACCCACTCAGAGCTGGAACTCTCACTGTGATGTTGTGTACAACAATAAGAGTTCATGAAGATACTGAGAAGGTCAGAGCTTTGTTACATAGGCTTCAAGATCAATGTTCAAGAGCTATTCAGGCTTTAAGAAGAAAGTGAAGTGTTTGGAAGAATTCCCAAATCCTTGCATATGATGAAGATTGAAGAAACTTATTGATTTGCATAGAAATCATAAGTTTAGGGGAGGATTGTTGGGAATAAAGCTAACAGTTACCACTGATAGGCTTGTGGAAGACACTGCTGAAGAATGCACTAGCAGTGGAAACACATTACCACTGCTAGTACATATTATTACCACTGCTATTAGGATAATTGTTATGTAATTGTATATAGATAAGTATAGAAAAGATCTTGTGTATATTCTATATAGTTAGCATTATACTTATCTTGTAAATGACTCCTTATGCTATAAAAGGAGATCCTAGGTCATTGTTCTTGGTACGTATGCTTCAAGGTGTAACCCTAGTGATAAACAAGATCACTCGTATTTTTCATAATAATATTGAAGCTTTGGGTTACATTGTTCTCACTTACAATACATCATACAATCCATATTCTGAGTATTACTAAGTATATTCCGCGTACTTATTAATATAAATCAAAGTATCACTAACACAAGGTGTGTGTTTAGATCCATCAATTATTATGAACTTAAAAGGATTATAATGTCTAGATTAGGCCTCATCTAGTATCGGTTGATGTTAAATGTTCGTTAAACCTAAAACCGGAAGGTTTAAATCGCGTTACGTGTAAATCTGAGAACGTAAAATTCCAAAACTTGTGGAAACATTATAATATGTGAAAAACACATATTTTTTCGTTTATAATGTTGTGTGGACAAATTGGGATGTTTAAATGACGTTTAGACCTAAACGTAAATCTGAGACACGGTTTTGCGAAACTGATTCTTAGTTAATTCAACGTACGTTGTGAAGATGACTTGATGAGTTTCAAACTCTATTGTCATTATGAAGGTAGGTTGAATTCGGAGAATAAAATAAGGGGATGAATAGTGAAAATGAATAGTAACTTGAAAATGTTAATTGTTATATCGTACATGATCAACACGTTCTCCATAGCAGCCTTAGGTAACACCGTATCATGATTATCAATATAATCCTCGTTAACTAAGGGCCTGAAATTAACCTTTTTTTCTTGCGATCCTGATTCAAAATATTAGCAAAAGTAGTAGTCTTGTCAATATTTTTAACCGGATCCAAACCATTATGCACGTTATAGTTGTTCTCCAAATTAGTACCATCACACATAACACTAGTCTTCATGGTTGGACCATAAGAAGAATTAATGGTACCCGTATTCAAAAAGTTCTCTTAACCAGCATCCTTAACACACTTACCACTCTTATTGTTTTTAATCATATTCGTAAAGTTATTCAAGATAGAATTAATGTCTTTGTCACCTGAAGCACCCTCATTCGGATCTCCTTTCCCAGTCAATACATTACCATCAAATTTCGACACATTAAAAGCACCGGCCAGATTAGTGGGATTACCCACATTCTGATCAGCACTCCCATGCAACACTTTATCATCAATATTCGTAACCTTAGAAGCAAAATTATTGTTTAGGAAACCCTTCTCCATATCTCTTAACCCACGAAAAAACCTCCAGAACAAGTAGCAGACCACGAATACGAGAACAGCATGCAGCACCAAACAATGAACGAAAGAAAGCCCTAACAAAAGTTGGGGTTTTAAACACTAGCAAAACCAAACCCTAACCCCCAACCATAATAATTGTAGAATAAAGGTTGAATAAATGAGGTTGTATTAATGAAGAAAGAATTATGGCCGACACACAAACAAAACCGATAAACCAAACCCTGATTGAAAACACCCTAATCGTCCCAAAATTGAACCTGATCAGGATAATAATCAGAACTGAATGGATATATTATTTCAATGCAATGAAGGCGTGAAGTTAAAGAACAGATAATTGGACGATTTCAAAACCCTAAGAAAAACGAGTCCACTAAAAAACCTAAAAATTGTGTAACAAAACAACGAATATGCTCAAGCTAATGATACACACGAATGAAAATCACTTACTTTTACGAATTGATGCAGGAAAACACATGGGGTGGATTTGATGAATACCGATTAGAGCAGTTAGGGTTAAAATCACCAAGAGAGAGAATTTTCTAGGTTTTTAATACATGTCTATTTATGTAAAATGAAAAGAAAATTGATTGTTACGGTTAAAATGCATGATTAAAGACGCCTAAAATAAGATGGAGACAAACGGAATAATCATAAATGATGATGACATATATGTCATGTCTCTCTATCATTAGGGTTTTGACGACCATTCATCCCATCCAGCCTGCTTATCAGAAACTAGATCGACAAATGAATAATGAGAACGAAATATTGTATGTGTAAGAAGGAATTTCTATAGCTTTTCACCACATAATGTTGGAATTATATAACATGACAATCATATATAAAACACATATACATCAAAGAAAACATGCGGAAGCGTATAGGAACGATTAATGAATAATTAATTAATGTAAACATAAAGTATGCGTACCTTTTTTATTCTAGCCGAACAAGAATCAAATCCACAAAACTAGCAAGTGATGAACCCTAATTAGGGTTTATAGGATTACAAGAATTACCCCTTACTGATATTTTAATTCAATTCAAGATACCAACAAAAGTATGTTAGTACCACGTTCTTGTACACACATACTAAATCAAATTAAAGTAATGCTAGTTTTAATTACACGAAAAAATTTTGTTTTGGAAAACAAGTGGATAGACACCCTTGTGATGGTGGTCGATCGATTAAAGCAAAAACACACACAAACACTTTTAGGTTTTAGCTTATGAGTACAAGAGATGCAAAACCAAGACCCTAAGCCTTGTATATATACTCAACATAACTTGGTGAACAAGTTGAGTTTGGGTTGGGTTGGGAAAAGCCCTTGGCCGATCAGTTGGAGTGATCCCCAAGGGATTCCGGAACCTTCCCAATCTCTATTTGCAATCTAGTCCTTCCAATTAACATTTAACGATCGTTAGTCCATTACATTTAATTAACTTAACGTTCGTTATATATTATTTTGTGTAATTAATAAATAAATATAACATTCACATTTAATTATTAACTTTAATTCTCATACGTAAAGCGTGCAATCTTGTGGTCTCGAGTTCGATCCTAACTCACGACTACTAATTTATATCCAGAAAAATAACAGCTCCCACTTGGATATATCTTAATAGAGTGATCACATCGGTTAGCGTCTAGCAACACTTCGATGCCTCTAGTACAACTTGAGCAAGGCTCCTGGAAAACCTTTCAATGAGTTCTCATTATTATTATCCTTTTGTTTCTAATACCATGTTAAATAAAGATATGGAATTAAGTCATTCTTTATTCAACTATTTTGTTGCTCGTTTTAAGTGATTAACCAAAATTACCAAATCTTCTAAACATATTAAGGGGAGATTTTGGGTGCGGCCGCACAAACATCTTGTCAACCCTACGAGGGGCCCAGCAGTATTAACCTCTAAATAAATTTGAAGTAACAAATTCTATCTTGACTACGAGACTAACCCACAAACTTTGTAACACTTCTGGAAACAACCCTTATGACTACCAGTTACGTATAGTGTTAAGTTGCCCCACATAAATTGTAACACCCCCAATTTCGTGATACGCAGCGGAATTCAAACTGGGTGTTACTTCATGGCACAACAGTCATAACAATAGAAAACGAACTCTAATGGAGTCGTTTTAAAAGATTTATTATTCGATTTATATAAATATCAGAGTTTACAAAAATGAGGTCCCAAATGGTTCCAAGTTTACAAAATACATTAAATTGGTTTTTGAATGATAATAAAATTTATAGCCTTCTTGAGTATCCGTGCTTCTCCGTGCCAGCCTTGTACAATATGAACCTGAAATACATGCTTAAAACTGTCAACACAAAGGTTGAGTGAAATTCATAGAGTTTAGGAAATCAGTTGAACACATAATGTTTGTGTGGGTTACGTTGTTATACACCCATAATGTTGAAAACAAAACAGTTATTATTGCACTAAGCTCATGATACCGAAAATGTTAACAACTTGTCAATAGAAATTGATATAATAGTTTGCCAGATCTTGGTCAAACAGTTGCCCTAATAGGTAATTTGCCAATTAACCTATGGTTCTTCAAATAGAGTGCGTTTGTTTACTGGACTTCGTCAAACAAACGGGATTCGTCAATCCCGATAGATCTATCCACATTATTCGCGTTCACTCGCAAGTGATTAATGGTTCATGATAATAGGGACTTAAGTTTGGCAATAATGGTACTTAGTGCACATAATACATTCAGATAAGCATACAGTTTCAAAACAATGTGTTCGGTTTAAAATAAAGCATGTATCTCCCCCAAGGGTTTGTAAAACAATTAAGTAAAAGAAAGTGGGGCTATGAACTCACCGTAGTGTAAATGATATCAAATGTATAATGAGAATGATGGATATGCCGTGAGAACTTCTACGAGCTACCTAAAATAGAATGTTGCGACTTAGGTTTGGAATAATGTTTAGGAAAACATAAACCATCCTATATACGTCTCTATGTTGATCATGATGTAGTACATGGCAGTTGTGTATGTCTTTTATAGAAATGGTCTAGTTGTGAAAACATGTTTAGTTTATAGATATCGTACTACCGTTCGGGCCATCATAATTCAGAGGTCATGCAGTAAACGTTCGAGGAGCTAGGACACTTTAAATCGTAAATCCAGCAACTCGTTGATACGTTTTACTCAAATGAAACCTCTCACATGAAGCTCCCTACTATTGTAGCACTTAGTAGATACAACATATGTTTTGAATGAAGATTGTTATATAAATAAGTTTATCATGTTTTTACAAGTTCTCGTCGTTTCATAAATATGATCACCTTAGTTAACGGTCTTGGGTAAATAAGCCTTGAGGCTTTAGCCATGGCCTTGTCGTGGCTTTGGTCTTGAATACCATGGTATTGAGACTCAGCTTTGACCTTAGCCGTAGCCGTGGTCTTGGGTTGTGGCCATTAGGCCTCTTGGTTTGCTTTTAGTTGAGACAAAAGTATAGTCGTGAGACTATATATAGGGCAGTTTCAGTTTTTGAAAGATAATGACCTATTTAAGCGTTTTCAAGGTCCGAGCTTCTTAATTGTTGAAGGAAAACGTCGTTCCGGACAACTTTCGTGTTTTAACTTTTTGATGATTCAGACCAGAAGTACCACTTATTTTTGGACAGACCCCACAGTAAGCTATTTGGCGTTTCTAAGTTTTCGCTAACTTCTTTTGACTATAACTTTTGACTCGTTTGTCCATTTTGGGTGATTCAAGTTGCTATGTTTACCTTTTTATCTTGTCTACCATAGTATGTAAGTTAGAAAGTCCATATATGACTGGTTTTAATGGTCTCAAATGTGTAGAATATGACTAGTTTACTAGTTTGTTACTTTTACGACAATATGTGAATTAAAACATGTGATTGAGTATATGTACATCATGAATCAACATAGTAACTATATATATAGCATGAAATTTTCAATATTATGAATAATAAACATGAGATGATGGTGGTGATTAGTTGCTTACAACTTTTGGCTTTCAATTAAGAAAGTAGTAACTAGTAAGGATCGGACTTTGATTGAACACTTAGGACCTTGGATTGAGCAAGACTTTCACACCTTGGCACCCTTGTAATCTTGAAGGATTGGTGATGAAGTTCTAAGTAACTTGAGTGGATCTAAACTCAAGAAGATCACTTAAACTTGCTAGAGATTTGATGTAGTAACTTACTACTTGAAACTTCTTTGCATAAACTTGGAGTTAAAGAACAAATTATGGAAGATATGTTTGATTTATGCTATGAACGACCAAGAGAAGAGTATGAGGGCTTTTAGGATATCTTTCACTTTCTATTTATAGGATGGTAAGTTTGGTTAACCATATATTGGGTTAAATGTTAACCATGGTTAAGTTAGGACACATGTAATGATCTAAATGAAGCATGGTTAGGATCAAGCCACCAAAATGATGACTCACCCCATATGGGCTGTCACAAAATGGTGAGTAGGCTTAGATGATAAGTCTTGGTATTATCTTAAGTTTAGAGCATGATTTGGTTCCGTTAAATGCCAACAGTAAGTTGTTAAGCCATAAAATGTAAAACCGGGTATTGTAAAAATACGAAACTTGTAGGAATGATGAAACTCATCATTATACTCCATTTAAAAATATAAAATGAGTGATAAGTCTTATTGGGTGCAAAAACGCTGCCTAAAGCTGGAAACACGGGTCAAAAACGCTTAATTCGCAATTTATCAGAAAAGAACGAGATTTCAGGGAAATGACCGTGAATTTATTTTAAGTAGACTAAATTTAGTCTATAAGTGATATGAGATGTCAAAATATGGTTTTCGTTATACGTGTGATAACTTAACAGTTATACGTGAAGTCTAAAAGTTACGCGATTTAAGCAAAATGTAGAACGTACAAGGTTAATTTCTTTATGGTCAAAGGAGGAGGGAAATATGTTTGACTTTTCCTAAAAATGTAAAAGTGTCAAAACATCTTAGAAAACACAGTGCAGGAATGGTTAAGTCTGGGTCTAAGTAGAATTGTTTAAAACATCAGTTTAGTCTCGTACGGCTCAGGGTTTATTTGGTAACATTTAAATGAAATCTCAAAAATTCTCTAATTGATTATGAGTGACCTAAAAATTAATCTGATGTGAGGAAAATTGTCAGAGTTGATTTTCATTATGCGTGTGATGTTTAAATGGTGTTCCGACCAAAACGAAACTTTAAAACGATGCTTTCTTAATAACTTTTGCGGAGATGATCTAACGATTGTCAAACTCTCAGGATATTACTAAAATAATTTAACTTACGAGAATGTGAAATAAAAATTTTACGGGATGAATAGTGAAAGTGAATAGTAAAAATGAATAGTAACTTTTCAAAAATATGAAAAGTAACCCGAAAAATGCGCGTTGTTACATAAATGCACTACATTTATGACACTTATCTGGTATCTCAAGTCTGAGGATAACTATTCACGGTTTACTTATAAAAATATCCACAAAGTAAATTATATAGTTGGGATAAGTCCTATATTCAATTCATTAAATATCATCTGAAATTGGTATGCTTTCTCATCAATACACTTTCAAGTATATTCTACCACATCTCTCAGATTTGTCTTGATTTAATGATACTCCCATATCATTAATCGACAACGGACAATTTAGAATAACTTAGTTACTCATGGATTAAACATGTTAATATAGGACAACAATATTATAAATGAAAATAAACATAATCAAAACTTTATTTCATCAAAATAATAAATGTTTACAATATCCTTTATCCAAATACTAATCACAGTTTTGCATGAAACTATTAGCTAAACGAAGTCCAATGCCATTGACAAGTCCAATAAGCTTTTCTCTAGGTTAAGCCTTAGTGAAAGGATCAGCTAAGTTGTCATCTGTGTGAACTTTTAATAGATTAATTTCACCTTCGCGGACTTGTTCCCGAACATAGTGATACTTCCGTAGAAAACTTCTGGTGCCCTTCATGACTCCGGGTTCATTGGCAAATATGATTGCAGCATAATTGTCACAATACATATCAATAGGTGATTCAATTGAAGGCATAACACCAAGCCCTGAAATGAATTTCCTAATCCAAACAGCCGCCATTGCATCTTCCAAAGCAGTTATGTATTCGGCCTCTGTCGCAGACATCGCAATCGTGCTCTACTTCTTGCTCTTCCAGTCAACTGCTCCTCCATTGATGACAAAGACATAACACGTCTGAGACTTCGTATCATCTTTATAACATTGCCATGACGCATCATAGTAACCTGTAACACCAAGCTCTGTGTCTGGATTTCCACCATACACTAAAAAAATATCTTTCGTATTTCTAAGATACTTTAGAATATGTTTAACAGCAGTCCAGTGAAGTTCACCCGGATTCTGTTGATATCGAATGGTCATGTTTTGAGTGAAGGTCACATCTGGTCTTGTGCATCTCACAACATACATAATAGATCCTACCGCCGAAGCATAAGGAACTTTCTGCATGCGTGCCACTTCATCAGGTGTTGAAGCACACATATAGCTACATAAGCCATGCTTTACTTCCATCGGCAAATATCCTTTCTTGGAATTTTGCATATTGAATCTCTTCAATATTTTATCAATGTAAGCGCTTTGATTTAAACCAATTAACCGCTTTGATCCATCTCGGTAGATCTTGATTCCCAGAATGTATGTAGCTTCTCCTAAACCCTTTATGGAAAAACATTGTCCAAGATATGCCTTAACATTTTGCAAACTTGGAATGTCTTTTCCCATAATTAATATGTCATCGACATAAAGGATAAGGAAAATTACATCACTCCCACTAACTTTATGATATACACATGGCTCATCAAGATTTTGAATAAATCCATACCTTTTGATTTCTTCATCAAATCTCTTATTCCATTGCCTCGATGCTTGCTTCAATCCATAAATGGACCTTTGAAGTTTGCATACACGGTTTGGAAATTGTGGATTCACGAACCCCTCAGGTTGCTTCATATAGATGTCTTCATCTAAGCGACCATTCAAGAAGGCGGTTTTGACATCAATCTGCCATATCTCGTAGTCATAGTACGCTGCTATAGCTATGAGAATTCTAATAGCTTTAATGTCAGCTACAGGAGAAAAGGTCTCCTCGTAATCTATGCCAAAAGTTTGAGTAAAACCTTGCGCAACTAGACGAGCTTTATAGATTGTTACATTTCCATCCATGTCAATCTTTATTTTATAGAGCCACTTACTTCCAACCACCGTAGCATTTGGAGGTAAGTCAACCTTTTCCCAGACTTCATTTTCTTTCATGGATTGCATTTCTCCATTCATTGCAGCTTGTCATTTGTCCTTTTCAGGACTTGCCATGGCAGCTCTATAATTAGCAGGCTCTCCAAGATCTCCTAATATAGTTTCCTCAACTTCTATGTTAAGACATAGACGTTCAGGTGCACGCGTAGTCCTTACAGATCTACGAACGGGAATCACTTCAACTTCTGGTGGAGGACCCAGACTATCAGGTTCTACCGGAAGTACGTTAGTGTTTTCAGAAGGTAATGTGTCTTCTTGATCATCTTCCAGATCATAAACTCTCCCACTGAATTCTTGAGATACGAGATCCTTTTCAAGAAAATCTCCATACCTAGCAACAATTACTTTATTTTCAGTTGGATAGTAAAAGTAGTAACCCATAGTTTCCTTAGGGTATCATACAAATATACACTTTACAGATCTCTGTTGGACTTTATCTGCTGAGTCACGTCTAACATACGCCTCGCTATCCCAGACCTTTAAATAAGACAAGTTAGGAGCTTTACCATGCCATATTTCATATGGTGTCTTATCAACCTTCTTTGTGGGAACCATATTCGGAATGCGAACAGTTGATTCTAAAGCATAATCCCAAAAGGATAAAGGTATAGTAGTAAGATTAAACATTGATCGCACCATGTCTAACAATGTACGATTTCTTCTCTCAGATACACCATTTTGTTGTAGAGTATATGGAGATGTGAGATTCTGGACAATTCCATTCTCAGCTAAGTAATCTTTAAACTCTTGGCTTAGATACTCACCGCCTCTATCGGATCAAAGAGCTTTAATCTTCTTTCCCAATTGCAGCTCTACTTCTGCTTTGAAAACCTTAAATGTTTCAAACACCTCATGTTTATGCTTAAGTAAATAAACATAACCATAACGGCTGAAATCATCATTAAAGGTTAAGAAGTAGCTAGCACCTCTCTTTGACACATGTCTAAGTGGTCCACACACATCAGTATGAATAAGACCAAGTAGATCAGACGCCCTCTCCATATTGCTATGAAAAGGTTTCTTCGTCATCTTCCCAGATATGCATGACTCACATTTATCAAATAATTCATCATTGATATTTTGCAAAAGCCCTTCACGTTGCAGCTTTTGAATGCAGTCTTGCCTATATGAGCAAGTCTACAATGCCAAAGATAAGAAGAATTCAAGTCCAGCTTCATTTTCTAATTGATGCTAAACATTGAATTATTATAGTTGTTAGATTCATTTCCAATCACATCAATTTCAAACACACCATTCACAGTAATTACATTAAAATAAAATACACCATTTAAAGAAACAAAAATTCCATTACGTGAAATAGTATGAGTAAAACCATCATCCAACAATACTGAAAAGGAAACAACACCTCTAATTATAGAAGGTGCATAATAACAATTTTTTAATAACAGTACTAAGCCCGAAGGCAATACTAAACTAAACACTCCTATGGCTTCAACAGCTGCAGGTGCCCCATTGCCCACATGCAGATATTGCTCCCCATAAGTCAGCTTCCTCTCCACTCTAAACCCCTGCAGTGTATTACAAATGTGAATACCACATCCAGTATCATATACTCAGGAATTTTTATGATTTAGAGTAAATAATTCAATTACAAATAAGTTACCTGAAGGACCGGCGCCTGAGGACCAAGCATACTTAAACTTATTTTTTCACAATTCATCAAGATAGAGAGCACAGTCTCTCTTCCAATGCCCAACGACTTTGCAGTGGTGGCATGCTTGATCCTTTTTAGGATTTTCCTTCCTTTGAGTAGGGTTCTTCTTCGGTTCTGGTTGATAGGCCATAACTTGTTTACCCTTGTCAACCTTCCCTTTACCCTTACCCTTCTTGTTGTTCGCACGCTGCGGCTTTGGCTTATTAATCCTTCCACCTTGAATAGCAAGTACCTGGAAGTAGGAGCCTTTTGAGGTAACCCTTTTTCATAATCAATAAGTAATGCGTGTAGGTCAGTAACTGTCTTCCCCACGTTGTGCATATTGAATTTCCGAACAAAACCATTGAAATCCTTGTTAAGGGATCTGTTGATCAAGTTCACAACAATGTCATTTTCATAAACTTTGCCAAGTGCTTGTAATTGGTCCTTGTATCTTTTCATCTCCAATACACGAGAACTTACGGGTTTACCCTCTCCCTGCTTGCAGCTGTGAAGTGCATCGATCAAATCATAAATTTCTACAGCCGCAGGTTTCTCAAACATAGTTCTGAGTTCATTAAGCATGTTGTATGGGAAGTAATTTTCAAATTGCTTTTGGAGAGCATATTCCATCATTCCCAACATCAAGCAAGCCACATCATTATGACGCTTATACTCAATCTTCCACGCAGCTTTCACCTCGTCAGAGGCGTCAGCTAGTGGTTCATCAGGGCAAGGCGTGTACAGATAATCCAAACGATCAGCAACTCTACAGACAATTCTCAAAGAGCGGTGCCAATCATTGAAATTCTTAGAGCTAGTCAACTTTTCTCGATCAAAAAAGTTTTTGAACGCAGAACTTAGTGCAGTGTTAGTGTTATCATTGTTTTGAGCCATTTCTACAGAAAAAGTTCAAGTATTAGTATTTTCGATAATACAATTTTTCTAGAAAATAAAATATACCCAAGGTAATATAAACATATAACCATATAATTTTCTCAAAAACTAGGATCCAAATTATCATAGATTCATTACATCAATTGATCTGCTAGTAACGAAAGCATATAATAAGGTAATTTTTCGAACAATAATTGGCAAACATTTTCCAATTCCTAGATCATTATGGGATTTATATTTTCCAACACTATTGCAAATATAAACATGTTTTATCCCCATCTTGTGCCTTGAGTCCAGGTCTCACTTACTACTCAATTTAAGTTGTCTAACTTAAAGAACTGCAAATATGTTCATCTAAGGTCTGACTTTAAATAAAAATTTACCTTTCCATCACAATCTCGCCAAGTTCACAAATGACGTAAATTGCAACTTCAAGTGTTTATTTAACTAGATGGCACTAACTTAATTTATAAAGGGTACTAGTTTTGATTTATGGTGTCAAATCAAATATGTACAAAGATGTCATGCATTCATCTTGTAGCATAAATTTTAATAAAAAAACTTTTTTATTAACCAATTCATAAAGATCAAATTATCAAAGTTTTGATTGAGGTATTGGTTTCGCCAATCAAGGAATTTACCTTTAATTATCGTCCATTATATCGTAATTTTCCATAAGTCTAAAGACTAAGTGTTTCGGATAATTACCACAAAAGGGGCGCATGGAATTAAAGCTAATTCGCCCTTAAGATGATTTTGTACTTATAGCCTACTTGGTAACTCCAATTTGACTCGCAAAGAAGCGGAGAATTTGGTCAGCGCTGAAGCTATGACCTTCTTCTTTCGGGTCACAATTTAATGCGCTCCCCTTCTTGTACCTCTCTTTTAGTCCGTCAAAATTGGGTGAGCCGTTCTCACTATTTGTACGAAAATCATCAATCAATTAAACTTATTGAAAATTTAACTCTTTTCAAAAACAAATCAAATTTCACCATTGTTTAGTCTAATTTATTTTTCTATTCAAAATTACCCTTTGCTTAGACTTGTCACACATAATAAACAAACAAGTAAACAATAAAAAAATAAATAACTAAAACAATGCACACATAACTAACAATTAATACGTGTAAATAAGTAGCCACATGCAACTTATTTAATAAAACCTATTAATAATCAATGTCTAGGTTAATTAATGTATATATTAACTAGGGCTTTCACTCGCACAATTGAAAGTGAGCCACATACATCGATGAATCGATTGCGTAAGCTATAATTAAAATAAACCAAAAAGCACATAATTGATTCATTAATATATATATATATATATATATATATATATATATATATATATATATATATATATATATATATATATAGTGTATATTTATTTTAATATTTTAAGAACCTTTTTAAGTGCGAGAACTGCGAGAACCTATCTATAACCGTTAAATAAATGATCAATGGATGAAAATAGTGTAGCATTTTCGTAATTAACTAACAGATTAATAAATAATTCTAAAAAGCAGGAAGGGCATTTAGGGTATTTCAAAACTACTATTTTCTTAAAAAAAACTGTCTCACTCAATCATTTATGGAGTAATACGTTTTCTTTTGGCAAAGGGTCATTTTATATGTTGTTTCTCTCTCTCAACCCCATCTTTCTCTCAAAACCCTAACCCACTCTCCCTTCTCCCCAATAACTTCCCAGCCGCCACAAAAATCATGTGTGTCTTTGTGTCGCCGCAATGATCACGACCACCACTATCGTCTCTCTAGATCGTACCTGCAATCAGCGTATTCTCATTAACCCATATAATGTTGCAGTTTTGTTTGAAGAATTGAATCATAAGTTGCTTTTTCCACAGTCATCATAACTTATTTAATCATGTGTTTTTTTCTTTTTTGTATTTGATATGGTGTTTATAAAATAATAAGTTGCTTATAAATAAGCCATTGTCAAGAATTTTATAACATCGATTTGAAACAGCTCTACTTGCCAATAAAAAAAAGATGATTAATTAATGATTTAATTTAAGGTTAGCGTTTAATTACTGTATGATTTAATGAGATGGTATTTGGAGTCAACGGTTGTCTTCATCAGTAAGACGCAAAACAAAGGCCTCAGGTAAATATTTGTTAAGAAATGAGATCAGGTAAATATTTGTTAACAAAGGCCTCAGAGGGACGTTTCGATTTTTGGTTGGTACTATATAATCACTCTTTTTAATATTAATATAAGTTGCATTGTGTTTACATTTTTTATTTTATGTTATGTAATCATTCTACGTTTTGATTTTTTTATAATTTTTTGGATCTGTTGTAGTATGTGTTGAAGAGGTGTTATCATTTGGCTGTTTCATGCCTTCTTTATTAATGCTTTTTTAGGATATGTTTAGTTTGATTTTGAATGCTTTTAGTTTGTGATTGTATGCGTATGTCATCTACGTGTTTAACATATATGTTTGTTTAACATATATGTTTTTGGTTTAACATGTATGTTTTTAATATGTTTGTTCTTGTTTTAACATGTTTGTTCTTGGTTTAACATATATTTAACATGTATGTTCTTGGTTTAACATGTATATTTTTAACGTGGTTATACAAATAATTTTAATTTAATGTTTATAGCTTCTTTATTTTGCATTTAACATGTATGTCCTTGGTTTCTGATAAATTTACATTATCTAGAAAAACACATAGGCACTTTACTCTTTAAAAAACATAAATTGTAAAAATATTATTCCAAAAACATAAATTAAAAAAATAAATTTAGGCCCTCATACATGTGTTTATACGTGTGTATATTAGTTTGCGTTTATTTTTCATAATTTTTATACTTTTCTTTGTATCAGATGTAGCTGAATTAAAAGAATGATGACAGCGAGGGTGCACATTTATCCGTCTTCAGAAACTTTGAAAAGGAGCGTGCACATATGTCCAACTTCTGAACTTTGACGACTACGAGTGTGCATATATGCCCGACTTCTAAAAATGTTGTTAACAAGGAGTGTGCACATATATCTGTTTGCGTTAAATATTACTTGTTCACACGTGTATAGATCGATTAGATTCATGTATTTCTGCTTCTTAAAAATTTGTATTTAATTGTATATCAATCGATATTTGATTTTGTATTTAACATGTATGTTCTTAGTTTCATATAAACTTACTTATCTAGAAAACATGTATGTACTTCACTATGAAAAAGATGTATGTCGAAAAAACTATTCAAAAAACTAAAATAATAATTAATTCATAAAAACACATATGCACTAAATCAGTTTTAAAACATGCATGTTCAGAAAAAAGCAAGAAAAAAAAAACGCCCAAAAAAAAAAAAAAAAAAAAAAAAAACGTCAAAAAAAAAAAGAAAAAAAAACAAAAATTGAATATTTTTAGAAAATAGGATTTATTTATTATAAAAAATAAAAAATAATATAAAATTGATTTTTACTATTATACACTTTTGGATTAAATAAAAAAGTTTAATAATTCAAAGATGCTATGTTGCATTGATATGTTACACTAATAAATATTCCAAAATCAGATACACATAAAAAACCTGATACACATTACACTTCTAATCAAAGTGTATCATCTAGGTTGAGTAAATTTTTTAAAGAAATCTATCGAAACTTTAACAATTTTTGTTGTAGTTAATAAAAAATTTATTTTTGTTGTAAGGAGAGTGTCGCTTGTCAAATTTTAGTAGGATCTCATTTTAACAACTTTAAGTTTGATCTTATTTGATATATATATATATATATATATATATATATATATATATATATATATATATATATATATATATATATATATATATATATATATATATATATATATATATATATATATATATATATGTATATATATATATATATATATATGTATATGTATATATATATATATATGTATATACATATATGTATATATATATATGTATATATATATGTATATATATATATGTATATGTATATATATATATATATATGTATATACATATACATACATACATACATATATATATATATATATATATATATATATATATATATATATAGTGTAGGGTTATTTTCAGAACCAAAAAAAGGTCGAGAACTGCGAGAACCAATCTGAGCCATCTAAAATCAAAGTGTATCATCTAGGTTGAGTAAATTTTTTAAAGAAATCTATCGAAACTTTAACAATTTTTGTTGTAGTTAATAAAAAATTTATTTTTGTTGTAAGGAGAGTGTCGCTTGTCAAATTTTAGTAGGATCTCATTTTAACAACTTTAAGTTTGATCTTATTTGATATATATATATATATATATATATATATATATATATATATATATATATATATATATATATATATATATATATATATATATATATATATATGTATATGTATATATATATATGTATATGTATATATATATATATATGTATATACATATATGTATATATATATGTATATATATATGTATATATATATATATATGTATATGTATATATATATATATATATGTATATACATATACATACATACATACATATATATATATATATATATATATATATATATATATATATATATATATAGTGTAGGGTTATTTTCAGAACCAAAAAAAGGTCGAGAACTGCGAGAACCAATCTGAGCCATCTATTATTTGATCAATGGCTATAAATGTTAGTGGCATAAATGTAATAAACTTAAAATATAGGTTACATTATTTAATTGATGGAAGGGCATTTAAGGGATTTCAACACTGATAATTTAAACCCATTTCCCTTAAAAAAAACGTTACACATTTATCATGAAATAGAAACCATATTTTTTAACCTGGATCAGTTTTAATGTTTGCATTTCTCTCTCACAAAACCTAGCCACCCTCACCACTCACCCATCCTTTCCTATCCAGATCCAGCATATGTAATTAAATATGATGAATTTTTAATGTTGTCGATATCTTGTATCATCATGTCTACAGTTCTGTAAGTTTTCTTAGTCCGATTCGGGTTTTTAATTTGAAAATGACACATATTCAGATCTTAAATTACTTTTTAGTTTATTAAAAGTGTTATTTAAATCGGCTAAAATATTATGTTTGGCATGTTGTTCATGGTAATCAGATACTTTGCTTTCTAATGATCTAAGTTTTATCTATTATCCTTTAATTGATTATTTGCTTTCCAATGATTGGACCATTATCTTCATTGAATAGCATAACCAAAAAAAAAAAATTAACAAAGAAGAAAAATGAATATGAATGGCGTTATGTTTTGATGTTGTTACTGCCGTTGATGTTTGTCTTTTGTTAAGTTGACTTTTTAGTTTATTTTTCTTATTTTATTGTGCTTGACTGTAAAATCATGTTAGTAGTTTCACTAGGTTTTCGTTCTTTCTCCATTATGTATCCATGGGTTATATCTTCCTTATAAAGCCTTAGGCACCAACTATATACAAGTATCCTAATTGTTGAGTGAAAACCCAATTATCTCAAAGGTTACAAAAATATTACAGTCAAAATTCTAATGTTTATAGTGTTTCGCCTAGCTTTTCTATATCTTACATTTCTCCTATTCTATTACTAGGTGCGTGCAGCACAAAATGAAGGAGCACACGGTGTTATGGTTGGTCGTGCTGCCTATAATAAGTAAGAATATTTAGACAATAATAATGGAATGTCATTTGTTCTATACATGATGTTATTTGACATTTACTGAAGTTGTGCTTAAATTTTTTTACAGCTTATGGGCCTTGTTAGGGAATGTTGATACTGCAATTTATGGTGCACCACCTAGTACTTATCACTCGTCAGGTTCGTCCAAGTATTGTAATTCATTATATAAATTTTCGTATATAAATGCCTTTATTTTTAAAATATGTTTTTGTAGGTTTTGGAGAAATGTCAGGTCTATGCTGATTCAGTCATAGGAATCTATGGAAATGGGAAACCAAGTATGAGGGATAAAGTTAAGGTATGCGTGTTGACGTGTTGTATTTCTTTTTGGTAGTGAAAGTTAGAAATGGCAAGACGAGTGGGTCTGGTTAACCCGTGACTACTTTTTTTTATTCATTATAAGGATCTTCCATATACAAAAAAAGAGCCAAAACGATATTCTTACCCTAATAATCTAAATCTTTGAACAAAAATTATTAACGAGGTTTTATGCATGTTAAAGATTTCGATGCGTGACTTTCAACCCATTCGATCTCTTTTCCTTTTAGCTAGCTCTTTTACTTGACCTGTTTGTAACCAGACATAACCTAAGACCCGTAATTAAGTATGAAACTTTACCAGAGCTTGCATTTGATGCAGTTTTCTTCTGTAGCAATAGTAAAAGAAGCTTCCTTTGCTTGAAAGATTTAAAAAAGAGACATGTTTACAGTCATTTTTCATTACGAAGATGTATCATGTCACTATCCGTTGCTAAAATTATGAAATGTTGGTAATACAAGCTGTATAATGGGTTAAAATTGCCACCTCTAGTATAATTATTTTTTAAAATGCAACTTCTAGGAGCTTTTGTACAGCAAAAAAAAACATACAAAAAGAACATGAGACTTGAAAAAAAGGGACCATCCCCGGCAAATACAAAAAGAACTTGAGACTTGTCGATGTGCTTTGTAGATTCATGCTTATTAATGTAAGGTGGCTGTTGTTATACAAGCTTGTCTTTGCCATATTGTCCGAGTTTTCTAATCAAAAGTAAATGTGCATATGTGTTATAATTGTTTGTATGTGTTTCATGGGGTGTGCATATGTGTTTTAAGGGGGATGCATATTTGTTTTATGGTTAGTATAAATTCAATTAAATTGGTTTGCACATGTGTTTTAAGGGGGAATGTAGATTGGTTTTTAGGGGGGATGCATATTTGTTTTATGGTGGGTATAAATTTAATGAAAATACATGTGCAATGGTTGAGAATACATGTGCACAAAGCATAGGTTTAGGTATTCAGTTTACTTGTTGGTTTCAGTTTTTAAAATATGCTTTCTAATGTGATACAATTGTATTATTTTGTGGTAATGGTTGTACTGAAATTATTTTCGTTTTTAATTTCAGATGTTATTATGGTTTATAATAAATGACCAATGCCTTGTAAGGATTTATATGTAGTCAAACATATATACTATTTATCATTTATCAAGATCATGCCATTAGATGTTTCTAACAACATATTGTAACTATATTTATATTGCAGAAAAACTGAAGAAAACTTGTCTAGTAGAGAAGAACAATGACGTCTACAACAAAACACATATACACGAAAGTACTTGTGCACGCCTGAAAAAAAGATGTGAACATGCAACCTTACGAAGAACACTTGTCTATTGGAGAACAACTTTGACGAACCAGAACAAGACACATGTATACGAAGATACATTTGCTCAACAAGAAAATATGTGTGCACAACAATAAAATACATGTGCACAACAGGAAAATACACCATGTACATGAATGCATAGTTGAATCTCATCTATACATTCTTTTTTTCTATTTGCAATTAAAAGGAAATGTAATATATGAGTGTAGATTTTTGGGATTTTTGCTAAAGTTTGTATTCTCTATTTTTGTTAAAAGAATGCAAATGTGTATGTGTTTAAAAAAATGCTTATAGAAATTTACTTGTAAATATATAAATGTGCAATTAGAAGCGAGCACCAAAAACATATGAAAATTTACATTATATAAAAACACATGTAAAATTACATTATTTAAAAGAAACACATGTGCACCTTAACTTATATAGGAAAACACATATGCATCGTACTTTTTGAAATCATGAAGAAAAAAAACTATTTTTTCAAAAAAAAAAAAAAAAAAAAAAAAAAAATCCTAAAATTTAGGAACTAAAAAAACGTTTTTTATTAAAAAAAATCAAAAAGAAAATAAAAATGTATTTTTACTATTATGCCCTTTTGAATTAAATAATAAAAATAAATATCCAAAAAATTCTGATTGGTTTATGCTGGTTCTCGCAGTTCTCGACCTTTTCTTGGTTCTGAAAAGAACCATTCCCTATATATATATATATATATATATATATATATATATATATAAAATTCGAGTCTTCCCCAATTCAAGATTTATCTAAACAAACATGTGATAAAATATCTTAACAAAAGCCCTTTTAGCCAAAAAAAAAAATATATCTTAACAATTAAAAATTCAAGCAACTATCCATGACGAACATGCATGTATCATCATGGATATAAGATAAGAATTATTCAATTAAGTCACAAGATCGCATACAATTCAATGTCATATAACACGTTATTCATGAATATATCACGTAACAAATATATTAATTCTAGGTTTCGATATAGTTAACATAACAATTAATATATAAACCCTAAAAAAAAATTTAACTAATCGACTAAAAAAAATTGGGAATCGACCCATAAAAATTTTTTTTAGGTCGATCCTCAAAAAACTATTTAACAAAAAATTAGGGCAAAATCCCTAACCCTAAAACAAGGGTTTACATAATCATAACCAAAACCATAGAACAATCATATCAAGTAACATACAATATACGTTTTTTACGTGTTTAGTAATTAATTACTCATTAAACCAATGACTCGTGATGTCACTGTTGGAATTATATAACATGACAATCATATATAAAACACATATACATCAAAGAAAACATGCGGAAGCGTATAGGAACGATTAATGAATAATTAATTAACGTAAACATAAAGTATGAGTACCTTTTTTATTCTGGCCGAACAAGAATCAAATCCACAAAACTAGCAAGTGATGAACCCTAATTAGGGTTTATAGGATTATAAGAATTACCTCTTACCGATTTTGTAATTCAATCCAAGATACCAACAAAAGTATGTTCGTACCACGTTCTTGTACACACATACTAAATCAAATTAAAGTAATGCTAGTTTTAATTACACGAAACAATTTTGTTTTGGAAAACAAGTGGATCGACACCCTTGTGATGGTGGTCGATCGATTCAAGCAAAAACATACACAAACACTTTTAGATTTTAGCTTATGAGTACAAGAGACGCAAAACCAAAACCCTAAGCCTTGTATATATACTCAACATAACTTGGTGAACAAGTTGAGTTTGGGTTGGGTTAGGAAAAGCCCTTGGCCGATCGGTTGGAGTGATCCCCAAGGGATTCCGGAACCTTCCCAATCTCTATTTGCAATCTAGTCCTTCCAATTAACATTTAACGATCGTTAGTCCATTACATTTAATTAACTTAATGTCCGTTATATATTATTTCGTGTAATTAATAAATAAATATAACATTTACATTTAATTATTAACTTTAATTCTCATACGTAAAACATGTAATCACGTGGTCTCGAGTTCGATTTTAACTCACGACTATTAATTTATATTCATAAAACTAACACATAGGCCGACTGATATAACCAAAAAGTCAAAAAATAAAAAATTAGTTAATTTGGGTGTGGCTCACCTTTTCATGATGAAAGTAAGAAAGGAAAGCAATTCGTTATTAAATGATTGCATCAAAGTTAACTATGGGTTGCATAACAACTAAACCACGGCACAAAAGTCACAAACCATGCTTTGTGCTTCTAATAATCATTTCATATCCCTTTGTTAATTTCCTGCCTTTTAGTTTTTAGCTTCGTCCCTAACTCCCTACATTGTCGTCAACAATTTTACATTGTACGGACATATCATAATTGCAGTCAAATGATTGATCATCATATGATAAAAATGAGTATTAAGATGATTGAAACAAGTAGACGTCCAATTACGAGTTTAAAGGTAGTGGCTGTCATGATCTCATGTCTCAGCCATGCATTATCACTCATCAATAATATCATTACATCTCATTTATGCCTCTCTCATACCTCACCATATTTTTTTTTAATGGCAACCAAGATCTCATGTCTCACCTAATTTTATTTTTTATTTTTTATATTCATAATTATATTAAACAATTTAAGAAAAAAATAATATTTTATTAATGATTAAAAAAATACATAATACTTAAAAAAAAAAACTCAATAATCATCTAGAATACATATCTAAAAATTGCAAGTCCATTCATATTTCTCCGCGAGCTCAAGTTTTTTGGCAAGAGTGAAATCTAGCATTTTTGAATCGGTTATGTGATCGTGCGGCTCGTTATAGAACTTCATCGCCCGAAACAAAGCCTTTTCTTCAACACTACGGAGCTGTGCCGCCATCAATATTTCGGCCAATTCATCCTTTGCAAGTTTTTCTCCACCACCGTCTCCAATAGTTGTGTTTTCCTTACCATGTAGGTGTCGAAGCTCGCAACAACACTTTCCTTTGTCGACGACTCACTATTGGTCTTCTTGCCTTTTCTTTTTCGTGTAGGAGTTGTGTCGTCATTCAGATCCGGAATAACAGTCTTAACATTGTCATTGCTTCCTGTCTCGTAGTAGCTGGATTCCGACGACTTTCTTCGTTTGTCGGAATTAGACGAAGATGCTTGACCCACACATGGTTGTTCCAACCATTTGTCTTCTAGCCTAACAACCTCCCATGTTTCAATATGACTAAAAGACTTGCCCTTTGTTTTCTTGTCATAATCGGCCAAGACATTTTTCATGATGTTAACATCGCTACACCCACTCTCACGAAGACGGTTCTACAATTATAAAAGTAAGAGTATATTGTCACACCCCCAAAATATCTGTTTTGCAGCGGAATGGAATTCCTAAGGGATGACTGCCATAGCATAACAGTTACAGTTATATTGAACGACCTAAAGTGTCGTTTTAAAAACACATCGTTTGATATATAAAAAAGCATTCAGAGTTACAAAAGATATGTCCCAAAAGGTAGTCAACGTTTGCGGAAATAAGTTTGTTACAAACCGAACGATGTTTTAAAAGTGCCATAATATACAAGTGAGACTCGTCGTCACCGCGACTCTACGATAAGTCCTTATGCATGCCATGAAGTATATGCCTTAGATACCTGAAAATACATTGCTAAAACGGTCAACAATAATGTTGGTGAGAAATCATAGGTTTATGAAAATGTTTTATACGACTACCACAAGTATAAGTCATGTATGACAAAAATGTCACATAAAAATGATACAATTGCTATAAGCACATGACACCGAAGCTAGACTGATCATGATGTTCGCCCCAACAGAGTGTTTGCCAAACAACTCTCATTCTGATATTAAATGAAATGCATCCGTTTGACCAGTTGGAACCACCAACCCGGATGGAGGAGTCACCCTCAATAGATCTATTCACTCACCCTCGCTTACTCCGTAATTAACGGTTCATGATTATGAAAATGGGGACATTCAATTGGTAATGAGGTAACTTAAGCAATGTAAATAAATTTGATATACTTGGGCTTGTAATAAAATGATGTGCAATGTATTCTCCCCCGTAGGATTGAAATGAATTATAAACTTGAAAGACGGGGCTATGAAAACTCACTTGATACAATGATTATGATGGCAAAAGTGGATACACTGAAATGAGGCGCAATCTATAACCGCGACCTATTATGAATGATATGATCTATTATAAGTCATGATTTAATGTTGTGCATGCAAACTCATATGATATCCATACCACTTGTGCATTTGAAATAAAGTTTATCGTCGAAAAATAAGTTTATAACCTCTTGTTAAGTTATAAAATACTTTACGCTTATATATATTGAAACAACATCCCACGATAGTCGTTTAGAAATAGAACAAGAATTTATAGTTTTTCATCGTAAAATAATATACTTTGACAATTCATTAAAGTGACTAACACTGTGTTCTGGAGTTATTATTTTAGATGGAAGGAAAGAAAAGTAAGGGAGGAAAGAGAATGGTGAAGGAGAGGAGTGAAAGCTGTGACTTTAGTTTGTGTTCTTAAAATTCTGAAAAAATGAATGAAAATGAAAGCTAGTTGTGTTTTTGAATTTTAAATTAAAAAGGGTAAGTTAACAAAATTACAATTATAACCCTTAATTGAAATCTGTGCTTTTGAATTTTAAATTAGATAAAAAGGTGATATGGTCATTTACTATGTATTAATTCTCTTTCATCCGTTTCCATCCCAAAAGTGGGATGCAAGTTGTGCCTCAAAAAATGTGATATTTTCACTCCTTTCCACTTGCTTTACTCCCTTTTCTTTTTTGTAAAAAAACTAGAGAACGTGATATTTTTTACTTGCTGTCACTTCCATTTCCTTTCTTTCCTCAAAAGAGACTAGAGAACACAGTGTAAGTAACCTTGCGAAGCTTAGTCACAAAATAGTGAATATATAAAGTGTTAGTGTTTAAGAAAAATAGTTGTGATCGTCGTAATTCAAATACGAGTATCTTGGTCGTTATAAGTCCGTTTTCTACGTTTTATATATCCTTGGTTTCGTGTTAATGTATACTAATATATTTCTGATAAATCGACTCATTTAGATTATGTTTAAAACTCAATTTTGCCCCTTAAAAATCCCTTGACAGCTTACATTATTTCAGAAAATTAGTTTTCGTCGTTAAACTTAAAATTAACGTATCTTTTTCGTTATAAACTCGTTTTAACCCGTTCTAGCGACCACAGTTTCGTTTTAAAGTCTATTTTCTGAAAATATAAACCAAAATAGTCCATGACCTACTGAAATTTCCAGATTTTATAAAAATGGACAGACCTCAATTATTTGTTGTTGAAAATGATTTTTCTAGTTCAAAGCTTGTACTAAACCCTTCCAATCCACACCAAAACTATTCTAAACCTACCATACACCTTCTTAGGGTGTCATGGGTTCCTAAACTTCATCAACAATGATAGGTTTCATAAGAACACTAGTAGGATAGTTTAAACTCATAATAAGTAATAAAAACAAGTAAAAGTGGTATGAATACATATAATACTTGCATGTTTTTGTACTAGCATAATAAAATAGATCAAGTATGATTATGAAAGAGTAGTAAAAATTATGAGAAGCTTACTAGTAGTATGATGAGGTTTAAAGTAACAAGGTACTTAATTACTTCTTGGTTTTTTATTTCAAAACCTAATATAGAAGTATACTAGAGTTGTGTAATCACTTGATCTTGAAAAATCTTTGGTTTCTTCTTCTTTTTCTTGCTTGGCCGATCCTCAACAAAGAAAGGAGAGGGTTTCTTGCATTTTTCACCTTTTGATATGTGTATGTATGTGTTTTAAATGAATATAATACTTGTATTATACAAATATCTATAAAAAATGAGTATGTGTACATCTATTAGGGTCAAGATTTTTATAAAAATGGATGACTAAGGGGGGTGGTCGGCAAGAGTATTTTGGGGAAAAGGGTTTTGTATTTTTGATGTCTAAATGTGTATAAAGTTATGTATAATGTGTATTTTGTACATATAATTAATTATTAAGAGTAGCGTTAACTAGAAATTGATTTTAACGGAACAAAATAAAATATATCGAAGTCATAAAAATTATAAAAATACATTTTTCGTAAGTATCGGGTGAATAAATAATTATCGAATAGAATTTATGAAAACCGTCGTAAACATATATATAACAATTTATATATCAAAATAAATTCAAAACATTGGGTAAACTTATAATTTGATTTTTATAGTCTTAAAATGAGTATAAAAATATATCAGAATAATTTTTGGAAGTGTCGGATCAATTATTCAAAATAAATGATCGTGCGATAGCGTTTATTTAATAAATAAATATACAGTAATGAAATATGCAAACCCATGCATGAACTGATATAAGAATGATGTTACTGATGATATGTAGACTAACTCTAGTCTATATGTAATGTTCTCAATGATATTTCATGAATACGCAGCTAAACCCTTACGGTTACCCGAATTTGACACTCGTAAACCTAGTTTACGAAAAATGATGAATAGTGAATCATGAATAGTGATTTTTCTCCGGGAATGAATAGTGTTTCGTGAATAGTAAAATTTTAAAATAACCTTTCAAAGTCGCAAACCGACTTCAAAAATGATGAATAGTAAAATGATGAATAGTAACCAGTGAATAGTAAATTCCCGAGATGAATAGTAAATTTGAGAAATGACCTGAAATTACGAGTTGTCACATTCGCCCACCCAAAAAGGAATTCAGTCCCTGAATTCAGTTCATGTTGGTTTCTACGGTTTTATCGGTGAAAAAGTGAGGATATTTGAGTCGCATCTGGTCTTCCCGTTCCCAAGTAAACTCGGGACCTCTTCGATAATTCCAGCGAACTTTCATGATAGGAATTCGACTCTGCTTCAACTGTTTGACCTCTCGGTCCATGATTTCTGCTGGTTCCTCCACGAAATTGAGTTTATCGTCGAGTTGAATTTCTTCTAATGGGATTATGAGTGATTCATCTGAAAGACATTTCTTGAGGTTTGAAACGTGAAATGTGTTATGTACATGGCTGAGTTCTGACGGAAGCTCGAGTCGATATGCTACAGGGCCGACTCTGTTCAAAATTTTAAATGGCCCAATGTACCTCGGGTTCAACTTCCCGCGTTTTCCGAATCGTATCACGCTTTTCCAAGGCGATACTTTCAACATAACCTTGTCGCCAACTTGAAATTCTAATGGTTTGCGTCGTACGTCAGCGTAACTTTTCTGTCGGCTTCTGGCAGTTCGGAGTCTATCTCGGATCTAAATTATCTTTTCTGTTGTTTCACGAACCATGTCTGGACCAGTGAGTTGTGCATCACCAACCTCGGCCCAACAGACAGGTGATCGACACTTTCGACCATAGAGTGCCTCGAATGGTGCTGCTTTTATGCTGGTGTGATAACTATTATTGTAAGAGAATTCGATCAATGGCAAATGGTTAGCCTAACCATTTCCAAAATCAATCAAACATGCTCTGAGCATATCTTTTAATGTCTGAATCGCTCTTTCACTCTGACCATCGGTCTGAGGATGATAGGCAGTGCTCATCTCTAATGTGGTTCCAAATGCATCTTGTAATGATTTCCAGAAGTTTGAGGTGAATCGACTATCTCTGTCGGAAATGATGGAAATTGGTGCACCGTGCCTTGAGACTATTTCCTTGACATAAAGTCTAGTAAGTTGTTCCATGGAGTAAGTCTCTCTGATTGGTATGAAATGGGCTGATTTGGTAAGACGATCAACAATTACCCAAATAGCGTCGTAACCACCTGATGTCTTAGGGAGTTTAGTGATGAAATCCATTGTAATGCGTTCCTATTTCCATTGGGGAATTTCTGGTTGCTGAAGTAATCCTGAAGGTTTCTGGTATTCAGCTTTTACCTTAGAGCAAGTAAGGCATTTGCTAACATACGTGGCAATTTCTGCTTTCATATTCGGCCACCAATAAAGCTTCTTGAGATCCTGATACATCTTATCAGAACCTGGGTGAATAGAATACTTCAACTTGTGCGACTCGTGCATAATCAACTCTTGTATCCCGCCATAAAGTGGTACCCAAATCCTATCCTTGAAGCATAATACTCCGTCTGGTCTCTTTACAAAGCCATTTGCATTCTCGGGCATGCCATAGAGTTTTTCACTTGGTCGATTATCCTCCTTGAGTGCCTCGATCTGAGCCTCGAGGATTTTTGATGGTAGAGGTGAACTAATCGTCATTCCTAATGATCTGACTCTCAAAGGCTTATGTCTTTCTTTCCGGCTAAGAGCATCAACCACGACGTTGGCTTTCCCCGGGTGATATTTAATTTCACAATCGTAATTGCTAAGTAATTCCAACCAACGACGTTGCCTCATGTTAAGTTCTTTCTGATCAAGTATATATTGCAAACTCTTGTGGTCTGTAAACACCGTACACTTAGTACCGTAGAGGTAGTGCCTCCAAATCTTGAGTGCAAAAACTACAGCTCCCAACTCAAGATCATGAGTGGTGTAATTCTTCTCATGAACCTTAAGTTGTCGAGAAGCATAAGCTATCACTTTCTCGTTCTGCATTAACACAACTCCAAGTCCTTTGTGTGAAGCATCGCAGTATACAACGAAGTTTTCGATTCCTTCGGGTAGTGCCAAAATTGGCGCACTGCAAAGCTTTTGCTTCAATAACTGAAAGGCAGCTTCTTGTTTCTTTCCCCATTCGTACTTCTGGTTCTTCTGTGTCAACTTGGTCAAAGCTTTAGCTATCTTTGAAAAACCTTCAATGAATCTTCTGTAATATCCGGCAAGTCCTAAAAATTGACGGATCTCCGTAGGATTTGTTGGGGTAGCCCAATATCTTACAACCTCAATCTTTGCAGGGTCAACCTGTAATCCTTAACTATCAATGACATGACCAAGAAATTGTACTTTTCGGTTCCAAAAATCACACTTCGAAATTTTGGCATACAATCTCTCTTTCTTGAGTAGTCCTAAGATCGTTCTGAGGTGCCCTTCGTGCTCTTCTTTGTTCTTCGAGTAAATCAATATGTCGTCGATAAATACTATTACAAACTTATCCAAATACGGTTTGCACACCCTATTCATGAGATCCATGAATACCGCAGGTGCGTTGGTCAATCCGAACGGCATTACTTGAAACTCATAATGACCATAGCGAGTTCTAAATGATGTTTTCGGGATATCCTCCTCCCGAACTCTAAGTTGATTGCAACCTGACCTCAGGTCAATCTTTGAGTAAAGATTAGAGCCTTGCAGCTGATCGAACAAATCGTCGATCCTGGGAAGTGGGTAACGGTTCTTCACATATAACTTGTTCAGCTCTCGATAATCTATACACATTCTGAAAGATCCATCTTTCTTCTTCACAAACAAGACCGGTGCTCCCCAAGGAGAGGAACTAGGTCTAATGAATCCTTTGTCTAAAAGTTCTTGCAACTGGTTAGACAACTCCTGCATCTCTGATGGTGCTAGTCGGTAAGGTGCTCGTGCAACTAGTGGAGCTCCTGGCACTAAGTCAATCTGAAATTCTACTTGACGTACCGGCGGAAGTCCTGGTAAGTCTTCGGGAAAGACTTCAGGAAATTCCCGAACAATCGGTACATCCTCAAGTCGCCTCTCTTCCGACTTCTTTTCTGTTATATGTGCTAAGAAAGCATAACAACCATTCTTTATGTACTTCTCGGTTTTGATGCATGATATAATACTGAGTCTAGTTCCACTTCGTTCTCCACGAATGATCAAGGTTTCGCCGTTGTAAGGAAGATGATCAACTTTTTCATCACAAATGATTCTTGCACGATACTTGGATAACCAATCCATGCCGATAATGACGTCGAAACTTCCAAGCTCTACGGGCATAAGGTCTATATTGAATGTATGATTTAGGAAATTGAGAGTGCAACCACGGACAATGGTGTCGGAACTAACTAAGTTACCGTTAGCTAATTCAATGTTGTAAGAAGTGTCTAGTGTGGTTGGTTTGATATTGAGTAAAGGTGCAAATATAGTGGACACAAAGCTTTTATCGGCTCCCGAATCAAATAAAACTGATTCATAACGATTATTGATAAGGAACGTACCCGTGACAACATTCGGGTCCTCCTTGGCTTCTCCTCCTCCCATAACATAGGCTCTTCCTTGTGCTATTTCACCTTGGTTCCTGTTCCCTTGATTCTTCCATTTTGGACAGTCCCCCTTGAAGTGTCCCCTCTCTCCACATCCAAAAAATGTCACTTGCGGTTTCTGATTTTCCATCATAGTTGGAAGCTTGAATTATTTGGTTTGATGACCCACCTTCTTACAGTTTCCGCATGGAGTAGGGCAACGACCGGGATTATGACGACTTTGACACCTTTCACACTTAGGTAAATTTCCTGTGTAACCTTTCCTTTCCTTTGGGCCTGCAGCATAGGCCTTAGCAACTTCTTGTCTCTTTGGTGGTTGCTGAGTAACATTGCCACCTCGATTGTTGTCCCACTTTCTCTTGTTGTTGTTATTGTTATAGTTTTTGTAGTTGTTTCGGTTGTTACTGAAGTTGGTGCGATTGTTGCTATTGTTGTTGCGGTTGTTGTTGGTAATGTTTCCCCTCTTCACAACTTGAGCCATGAGTTTTTGAGATACTCGGATAGATTCTTCAATTGTTTGTGGATCGAAAGAAATTACATCACCTTGAATACTTTGTGGAAGTCCTCTAATGAAATTTTCTAGTAGTTTCTCTGTGACAACTCGTATTTTCAGGACATTTCACATAGACTAAGTTTAGTCTACATTTCATTACCATCATTTTCATCATGTTAGTTTATTCATGATTTTGCATTTCACCTTAAACGCGTAAATTTCATATTAAATAAACGCTATCGCGTAAGTTATTATTTTGAACATTTAATCCAATACTTCCAAAAATTATCCCGACATATTTTTATGCTTACATTTAGTTTATAAAAATAATATTTTGAGTTTACCCAGTGTTTTAAATTATTTTGTATATAAATCGTTAAATTTATATTATTACGACGGTTTCTTTAAATTCAACCCGATAAATATTTATTCACTCAAATCTTTCAAGAAATGTATTTTTACAATTTTTATGACCTCAATATACTTTACTTTGATCCATTAAAATTATTTTTAGCTAACTCTACCTTAAATACTCAAATGTATATACAATTTTACAAGTTATCTTTACTTATACATTTACTTACACATTTATATATACAATATATAAAAAAAAAAAAAAAAAAAAAAAAAAAAAAAACATATATTAGAAACATAATCCCCCCAAAACCGGCCTAGAGGGGGGAGGGTGTGTGCATTAATTAGTTTGTAACTTTTTTCTTCTTACAATTTGAGATTTATACACAATCTCACTTTACACTTCATTCATTCACATTCAACAATCATTCATAAGTTCAAGTCAATGTTTTCTTTCTCCTTTTTCCTTCTTCAAAACCGGCCAAAGGGGAAGCAAGAAGAAATCATCAAAGTTATTTTCAAGATCAAGTTTTATACACTCTAGATATACTCTTAATAAAGGTTTTGAAATAAAAACCTAGGGTATTTAGGTTTAATCCCTTGTCCTTATCACCTCATCAAGTAATTAGTCGCAGTTAGAGATTCACGCTACATTTCAGTGTACTCACTTTTGTCTTCGCATCATTTCATCAAGTGAGTTTTCATAGCCCCATTTTCAATTGTTTTTATACTACTTTTGGGGGAGATACATGCTTAACTATTTTTCACAAGTACTTTATCTTTTTAAGGATAACTTCTATCATAATCATCATTGTTTCAAACTAAATGTTGTACTATATTAGTTGTTCTTGTTTGTTTGGTATAGTTCTACGTCGTATAAAGTTCTATGTCAGTTGACTACTGATACATCGTCGTATAAAGTTCTATGTCAGTTGACTACTGATACATCGTCGTATAAAGTTCTATGTCAGTTGACTACTGATACATCGTCGTATAAAGTTCTATGTCAGTTGACTACTGATACATCGTCGTATAAAGTTATATGTCAGTTGACTACTGATACATCGTCGTATAAAGTTCTATATCAGTTGACTACTGATACATCGTCGTATAATGTTCTAAATCAGTTGACTACTGATACATTGAGTCTAGTCCTATTGATTAAATGCTATTGTTCTACGTCGAGTTAGGTACTATTGTGAATTCATTTGACATCATGTGCTTGAACATAAACTATACATATTTTGGCAATGGATTGTGAACACACAGGTTGCAAGTTTTGTATGGGCGGAACTTGGAACTGAGTGGATTTACAATGCCTTTGCTGCATAAATGATTTTTAAGGACTTTATATTTCAACTCAAACTCTATGAACTCACTCAACCTTTGTGTTGACACTTTTTAGCATGTTTTATCTCAGGTATACCTCATGGCATACATGTGGACATATCATAGAGTCGCGGTGACGACGCGTCTCACTTGGGTTTTATGAACTTTAAAAACATCGTTTGACTTGTACCAAACTTACTTTCCGCACATAGTAACTTTCATTTGGGACCTATCTTTGTAACTCTGAATGTTTTTATTAAATCAAGCGATGTATTTTTCAAACGACACTTTAGGTCGTTCAATATAACTGTGATTGTGATGCTATGACAGTCAATCCCCAGGAATTCCATTCCGCTGCAAAACAGGTAATTTGGGGGTGTGACAGATTGGCATCAGAGCTTCGGTTATAGAGAACTAGGTTGCATCATTGACCCTAGACTATAACCACATCATCATAGCATCTCATCATTTCATCATAAGTGCATATTCACTTTACATGCAGTTTATACGTACATTTTTCGGGTTATTTACTTTCATTTCAAAACGATTGTCACATGGATGCCTTCAAATACCCATCCCATCATACTCACATCAGACTCCAACGTGGAGAATGCCCTGTCATTCCCTATCACAATTTTAACATCAGTTGACTCAACACCAAACAACATATGAGTCGATTAGTCCAAGCATTGCATAGTTACTCCTAAATTATACATAGCCTGATCACCTATGTCTAATTCAGGAAGAATCATGCAATGAAGGGAGTAGTAGGCTTATATGTGTAAGCAATTCCGTAATCGAGCCAAATTTTCAAAAGTCCTCCTACAAACCAATTTAGCCTAATCTCATGACAGTTCTTGTTTGATGAGTTGTGAGATTAAGTGAAAATTGGTTGGTAAAAAGTCTTTTGAGGGTTTTGCTTGAGAATGGGAAAGTTTGCCACATCAAACCCTAAACCCGAGAGACCAACACGAACTGAATTCAGGGACTGAATTCCTTTTTGGATGGGCGAATGTGACAACTCATATTTTCAGGACATTTCACATAGACTAAGTTTAGTCTACATTTCATTAACATCATTTTCATCATGTTAGTTTATTCATGATTTTGCATTTCACCTTAAACGCGTAAATTTCATATTAAATAAACGCTATCGCGTAAGTTATTATTTTGAACATTTAATCCAATACTTCCAAAAATTATCCCGACATATTTTTATGCTTACATTTAGTTTATAAAAATAATATTTTGAGTTTACCCAGTGTTTTAAATTATTTTGTATATAAATCGTTAAATTTATATTATTACGACGGTTTCTTTAAATTCAACCCGATAAATATTTATTCACTCAAATCTTTCAAGAAATGTATTTTTACAATTTTTATGACCTCAATATACTTTACTTTGATCCATTAAAATTATTTTTAGCTAACTCTACCTTAAATACTCAAATGTATATACAATTTTACAAGTTATCTTTACTTATACATTTACTTACACATTTATATATACAATATAAAAAAAAAAAAAAAAAAAAAAAAAAAAAAAAAAAAAAAAAAAAAAAAAAAACATATATTAGAAACACAATCCCCCCAAAACCGGCCTAGAGGGGGGAGGGTGTGTGCATTAATTAGTTTGTAACTTTTTTCTTCTTACAATTTGAGATTTATACACAGTCTCACTTTACACTTCATTCATTCACATTCAACAATCATTCATAAGTTCAAGTCAATGTTTTCTTTCTCCTTTTTCCTTCTTCAAAACCGGCCAAAGGGGAAGCAAGAAGAAATCATCAAAGTTATTTTCAAGATCAAGTTTTATACACTCTAGATATACTCTTAATAAAGGTTTTGAAATAAAAACCTAGGGTATTTAGGTTTAATCCCTTGTCCTTATCACCTCATCAAGTAATTAGTCGCAGTTAGAGATTCACGCTACATTTCAGTGTACTCACTTTTGTCTTCGCATCATTTCATCAAGTGAGTTTTCATAGCCCCATTTTCAATTGTTTTTATACTACTTTTGGGGGAGATACATGCTTAACTATTTTTCACAAGTACTTTATCTTTTTAAGGATAACTTCTATCATAATCATCATTGTTTCAAACTAAATGTTGTACTATATTAGTTGTTCTTGTTTGTTTGGTATAGTTCTACGTCGTATAAAGTTCTATGTCAGTTGACTACTGATACATCGTCGTATAAAGTTCTATGTCAGTTGACTACTGATACATCGTCGTATAAAGTTCTATGTCAGTTGACTACTGATACATCGTCGTATAAAGTTCTATGTCAGTTGACTACTGATACATCGTCGTATAAAGTTCTATATCAGTTGACTACTGATACATCGTCGTATAATGTTCTAAATCAGCTGACTACTGATACATTGAGTCTAGTCCTATTGATTAAATGCTATTGTTCTACGTCGAGTTAGGTACTATTGTGAATTCATTTGACATCATGTTCTTGAACATAAACTATACATATTTTGGCAATGGATTGTGAACACACAGGTTGCAAGTTTTGTATGGGCGGAACTTGGAACTGAGTGGATTTACAATGCCTTTGCTGCATAAATGATTTTTAAGGACTTTATATTTCAACTCAAACTCTATGAACTCACTCAACCTTTGTGTTGACACTTTTTAGCATGTTTTATCTCAGGTATCTAAGGCATTCACCTCATGGCATGCATGTGGACATATCATAGAGTCGCGGTGACGACGCGTCTCACTTGGGTTTTATGAACTTTAAAAACATCGTTTGACTTGTACCAAACTTACTTTCCGCACATAGTAACTTTCATTTGGGACCTATCTTTGTAACTCTGAATGTTTTTATTAAATCAAGCGATGTATTTTTCAAACGACACTTTAGGTCGTTCAATATAACTGTGATTGTGATGCTATGACAGTCAATCCCCAGGAATTCCATTCCGCTGCAAAACAGGTAATTTGGGGGTGTGACATTCTCATTGTCCGAAACCATAGATGGACATAGAGCAGCCAACTCTTGAAACCTTCTGATGTATGTCTCGATGTCATAACCAACAGTCACTAACTCATAAAATTTTGTTTCTAACTTCTTCACCTCTGTGCGCGGACAATACTTCTTAGTCAACAACCTCTTGAATTGATCCCATGTAAGCTTGTAAGCATTTTCCATACCAATAGGCTTGGCATAAGAATTCCACCATGACATTGCCCCATCTAAGAGTGTACTAGTAGCGAATTTCACCTTGCAGTCATCTGGGCAATTCCATAGAAGAAATACAGACTCTATCTTCTCAACCCAACGGATCATAGCAGTGGCTCCTTCTGTGCCTTTAAACTTTGTGGGATCACCGCTCTTAAAGTCCTTGTATGAACAATTTCAAACTCCAGACCCTCCTGCAGTCCCTGTATGTGACAACTCATAATTTCAGGTCATTTTACAAACTTTAAAAATTTTACTATTCATCTCGGGAATTTACTATTCATTGGTTACTATTCATCATTTTACTATTCATCGTTTTTGAAGTCGATTTGATATTTTGAAAGGTTATTTCAAAGTTTTACTATTCACGAAACACTATTCATTCCCGGAAAAAAATCACTATTAATGATTCACTATTCATCATTTTTCATAAACTAGGTTTACGAGTATCAAATACGCGTAACCTTGAGGGTTAAGTTGCGTATTCATGGAACATCATTGAGGACATTACATATAGACTAGAGTTAGTCTACATATCATCAGTAATATCATCATCATATTAGTTCATGCATGGGTTTGCATGTTTCAGCAACGTATATTTTCCTATTAAATAAACGCTATCGCATAATAATTTATTTTAAATATTTGATCCAACACTTCCAAAAATTATCTTGATATATTTTTATACTCATTTTAAGACTATAAAAATTATATTATTAGTTTACCCGATGTTTTGAATTTATTTTGTATATAAATTGTTATATATAAATATTTACGACGGTTTTTGTAAATTTAACTCTATAATTATTTATTCACTCAATACTTGCGAGAAATGTATTTTTATAATTTTAATGACTTCGATATATTTTATTTTGTTCCGTTAAAATCTATTTCTAGCTAACGCTACACTAAATACCTAATTATATTTACAAACTACACATATTACATAACTTAAAATACATTTACTTATCAAAACACATCAAATCTATTCCCATCCTACCCTTGGCCGACCTCCCCCCCCCCTAGTCACTATATTTTGTAAATATCTTGAGTAGATAAAATGGACACATACACTTATTCATGACTAGGCATGTAAATGCTAGATATTTACTTCCCTAAATACATACTTACACACATTCAAATGTGAAAAACAAATCAAACTCTCCCATTTCATCTTCTATATTCGGCCAAGGCATAGAAACCAAGGAGAAATCATAATTTTTCAAGATCAAGTGATATATAAACACTAGTATACTTCTCTTTTAGGGTTTTGAAATAAAAACTAAGGAGTAATTAGTACCTAGTTACCTTAAACCTCATCATACAACTAGTAAGCTTTTCATAATTTTTATTACTCTTTCATATTCATACTTGAGCTATTTTATCATTCTAGTAAGAAAACATGCAAGTATCATATGTATTTATACCACTTTTATTTGTTTTTAGTACTTATTATGAGTTTTAATCATCCTATAATTAATCCCTTGAAACATATCATTATTGATGAAGTTTAGGAACCCATGACACCCTAAGAAGGTGTATGGTAGGTTCAGAATAGATTTGGTGTTGATTTGAAGTGATTGAAACAAGTATTACGCTAGAAAAATCATTTTCGACAACTTAGAATTGAGGTCTGATCGTTTTTACAAAATATGGAAATTTCGACAGGTCATGGATTATTTTGGGCTAGATATTCAGAAAACATACTTTAAAACGAAACCGTGGTCGCTTGAACAGGTTAAAACGGATTTATAACGAAGAAGTTACGTTATTTTCAAGTTTTGCGACAAAAACTAATTTTCTGAAAAATGGTAAGCTGTCAAGGTTTATTTAAAGGGCAAAAACGAGTTTTAAACATTATCTAAATGAGTCGATTTATCAAAAATATATTAGTATACTTTAACACGAAACTAAGGATATATAAAACGTAGAAAACGGACTTATAACGACTAAGTTACACGCATTTAAATATGGCTATCGTAACTATTTTTCACAAGTAATAACACTTACATATTTTCTATTAGTCCAAAATGGTTATCGCAAGTGACCTTGTTTGGAGCCATTTTTCATATCGATAGAATATTTTTGAGAAAACGATGTCTTCAAGTAAAAGTGATTTCACCTAGCCTATTTTCCAAAATGTTTAACCGTTTGTCAAACGAATGTATAACGAATAATTTACGATCACTCAAAGTAAGTCATTTTCATGAATTGTCAAAGTGTATTATTTTACGACGAAAAACTATAATTTTATAATAAATCACTAAATGACTATCGTAGGATATCATTTCAACGTAAGTACTTATAAATTAATTTTTAACTTGATAAGACGTTATAAACTTATTTTTCGACGATAAACTTTATTTTCCAAAAGAAAAATGATTGTTAGGCCTAATTACTATGCCTAAAAATAAACCTTAAAATCTGATTGGTCCACTTATTTATAATTTTTAAAACTAATTCAAACTTTTATATTTTTCCTAATTTACCCTTTATTAGTATTGTTTTTCCTTTTATTTCTCCAATCCATCTTTCCCCAACATTGAAACCACCCCGTCACCCAATTTGGATCAAAAGTTTGCGTCACAGAAAACTCATTTCCCCAGACAAATTACACATATTGATACCTTTCTATTGGTGTTGGTGGTGTCAATTAATAAGAGTACTGCAAATTTAATTATAATACCCACTTATGACATTAATATATTATACAAACAGAGAAAGAATTTTTGATGCTTAAGATATATACTTCATGATTCGTTAATCAACATAAAATATTCATCGTGTCATTTGGTGAATTGATAAAAGGTATGGTTGTTTGTGCTTTTGAAACAAAAATGACGCAGGCTCAAAAATAAATTTAATAATAGGAGAAACAGTTACTATTTGTTAAGGGTAAACCAGGAATTATATTACACATTTATTCCACTAATAAAATGAGGACAAGTGTAGAATTTATGTGGTTAGGCTTATTAGTAGGTTTATTATGTAGGCACGAACATCAAAACTCTTTCCAAAATGTACAAGTGGTATGGATATCGTATGAGTTGCATGCACAACATTATTTCATGACTTATATTAGATCATATCATTCATAATAGGTTGCAGTTAGAGATTGCACCTCATTTCAGTGTATCCACTTTTGTCATCATAAACATTGCATCAGGTGAGTTCATAGCCCCACTTTCTATTACTTAATTGCTTTACAAACTCTTGGGGGGAGATACATGCTATATTGTTAATCGAACACAAATGCTTTGAACTGTATGTTATATCCAAATGCTTTATTGTCACTAAGTATTTTATTACCATGTTTGAAGTCCCTACATCATGCACCATTAGTCACTTGCGAGTGAGCGCGAATATTGTGAATAGGCCTATTGGAATTAACACTCCCGTTCTTATTGACCCAGTTAGGGGAAAGCGAACGCACTATATTTGAATCAATAAGGTAAATTGGCAAGTTTACCTTCTAGGGCTGCGATGAAACGATTTTACCAATTTCTACTGGTACGAGGTTTACGCTTTGGTTGTCATGAACTTAGTGAAATAATTGTTGTTTTGTTTTCAATGATGTGTGTGAAACAACGTAACTCACACTACGAATATTTTGTTTAAACGAATTAATTAAACCTATGGATTTCACTCAACCTTTGTGTTGACTGTTTTAAGCATGTTTTATCTCAGGTATTAGCATATCATCATGGCTTGCATGGAGTCGCTGAGTTGACGCGTCTCACATATATTTTATGCAGTTATCTATCGTTTGATTGTAACAAACTCATTTTGGTAATTTGGAAATCTTTTGGGACCTATACTTTGTAAACTCTGATTATTTTACTAAATCAAACGATGTATTTTTCAAACGGCACTTTAGGTCGTTCAATATAACTGTAACTGTGATGCTATGGCAGCCATCCCCCTGGTATTCCATTCCGCTGCAAAACAGGTATTTTGGGGGTGTGGCAGATTGGCATCAGAGCAAGAGTTATAGAGAACTAGGTTGCATCATTGACCCTAGACTATAACTACATCATCATAGCATCTCATCATTTCATCATAAGTGCATATTCACTATACATGCGGTTTATACGTACATTTTGCGAGTTATTTACTTTCATTTCAAATCGATTGTCATATAGATGTCTTCAAATACCCATTCCATTATCCTTTGTTTAGACTCCAATGTGGAGAATGCTTTGTCATTCCCTATCACAATTTTAACATCAGTTGACTCATCACCGATAACATCGAATGCCGAGACAAAACCTTCAAGGAGGGTGAAGTCGCTCTCACTCCTCTGTTTCACCACCAACATGTCGAGTTACACGTTATTCACACATTAAGTCACTAAATTGTCATACATTTGAAGCACTTACGACATCTCATAAACCATCTCCCAGGAATCTGTCAACTATTTTGAAAAATAACCTCAAATTTATCATCTCCTATCACATCTCTTTAGAGCGCTTATTCTTAACATAGGACTTTTCTACGTCTCACCTTTCCTCTTATTTTGAAGAGTTATGGCGCCGAAGAAAGCTGCACCAGATATGACACAAGCTGCTATCCAAAAGTATGTAAAGCATAGTATAGCCGAGGCACTAAGGAGAGAACGAGCAACAGTAGCTGTTGCTGCTGAGGCTGCGGCTACTGCTGAAGCTGCTAGACTTGCTACTGCTGCCGAGGCTGCGGCTACTGCTGAAGCTGCCAGGCTTGCTACTGCTGCAGGGACTGCAGAGGGGTCTGGAGTTCAAAATTGTACATACAAGGAATTTAAGAGCGGTGATCCCACAAAGTTTAAAGGCACGGAAGGAGCCACTGCTATGATCCGTTGGTTTGAGAAGATGGAGTATGTATTTCTTCTATGCAATTGCCCGGATGACTGCAAGGTGAAGTTCGCTACTAGTACGCTCTTAGATGGGGCAATGTCATGGTGGAATTCTTATGCACGGCCTATTGGTATGGAAAATGCTTACAAGCTCACATGGGAGCAATTCAAGAGGTTGTTGACTAATAAGTATTGTCCGCGTACTGAGGTGAAGAAGTTGGAAACAAAATTTTATGAGTTAGTGACTGTTGGTTATGACATCGAGACCTACATCAGAAGGTTTCAAGAGTTGGCTGCTTTATGTCCATCTATGGTTTCGGACAATGAGAAACTACTGGAAGGTTTCATTGGAGGACTTCCACAGATTATTCAAGGTGATGTAATTTCTTTTGATCCACAAACAATTGAAGAATCTATCTGAGTATCTCAAAAACTCATGGCTCAAGTTGTGAAGAGGGAAAACAAAACCAACATCAATTGCAACAACAATAACAACAATCACACCATCAACAACAACAACAACAACAACAACAACAACAACAACAACAACAACAACCACCAAACTAGCAACAACAAAAGGAAATGGGAAAATGACCAGGGAAGTTATAATAATGATAACCAAAACCGTAACACTAACCATCATCAACAACAGAATAGAAGACAAGAAGCTGCAATGGTTTATGTTGTTGCACCAATAGAAGGCAGAGGTTATGCTAGAACACACCCACTATGTAATCGATGTAAGTTTCATCACTCAGGTCCTTGCCCTGCCAAGTGCCACAAATGCCAAAAATAGGGACACCTCGCCAGGGATTGTAGAGGTAAAGCTATAGTCACATGTTTCGGATGTGGGGACCAAGGACACTATCGGAACCAATGTCCCCAAAACCAAGGTCAACAAGTTGAAGGAGCTCATGGGAAAGCATGTATGTTAGAAGGAGGAGAAGCTCACCAGGGTATCAACAACGCGGCAAACTGAAGAAGTTTAGAATCTAACGGTCTTATTTCCCAATGTACTATGTCGTACTAAGTTTATGTCTTTCCTAGTATTCGGATCTTAAAGACTTAAGACTATCTACTGTTGATAAACCACTCGTTGTGTAATATTCTCATCTATCGTACTTTATTTTCCTTTCCGATTTGTTATCACTTACCAAAATTTTTACTTCCTTTTACTTTAACTGCCATTTTAACGACATAGTTTAAATCTCTTTAAACATTGAGAGTTATAACAACTAAACCGAACGTCACATTATCTTTCCTTAATTATACATAGCCTAGCTACCTATGTCTAATTCTAGAGGGATCATGTTATGTTGGGAGTAGTTATTTATAAATCTTAGTGCAAGCAAAATTTTCACATTTTCCTAAAAGTCAAAGTGATACTCATGAGAGATACTTCCAATATTTTCTCCATCGCGATGTTTATACACTCTCAATCCTAGCTAGCCGTAACAACACCTCCTTATGTCTTCTTTCCTCGTTATTCATCACAAACCTTAAACCTGAGAGACCAACACGAACTGAATTCAGGGACTGAATTCCTTTTTGGGTGGGCGAATGTGACAACTCGTAATTTCAGGTCATTTTACAAACTTTAAAAATTTTACTATTCATCTCGGGAATTTACTATTCATCGGTTACTATTCATCATTTTACTATTCATCATTTTTGAAGTCGATTTGATATTTTGAAAGGTTATTACAAAATTTTACTATTCACAAAACACTATTCATTCCCAGAGAAAAATCACTATTCATGATTCACTATTCATCATTTTTCGTAAACTAGGTTTACGAGTATCAAATACGCGTAACCTTGAGGGTTAAGCTGCGTATTCATGGAACATCATTGAGGACATTACATATAGAGTAGAGTTAGTCTACATATCATCAGTAACATCATCATCATATTAGTTCATGCATGGGTTTGCATATTTCAGCAACGTATATTTTTCTATTAAATAAACGCTATCGCATAATCATTTATTTTAAATATTTGATCCAACACTTCCGAAAATTATCTTGATATATTTTTATACTCATTTTAAGACTATAATAATTATATTATTAGTTTACCCGATGTTTTGAATTTATTTTGTATATAAATTGTTATATATAAATATTTACGACGGTTTTCGTAAATTCAACTCTATAATTATTTATTCACTCAATACTTGCGAGAAATGTATTTTTATAATTTTTATGACTTCGATATATTTTATTTTGTTCCGTTAAAATCTATTTCTAGCTAACGCTACACTAAATACCTAATTATATTTACAAACTACACATATTACATAACTTAAAATACATTTACTTATCAAAACACATCAAATCTATTCCCATCCTACCCTTGGCCGACCTCCCCCCCTAGTCACTATATTTTGTAAATATCTTGAGTAGATAAAATGGACACATACACTTATTCATGACTAGGCATGTAAATGCTAGATATTTACTTCCCTAAATACATACTTACACACATTCAAAGGTGAAAAATAAATCAAACTCTCCCATTTCATCTTCTATATTCGGCCAAGGTATAGAAACCAAGGAGAAATCATATTTTTTCAAGATCAAGTGATATATAAACAATATTATACTTCTCTTTTAGGGTTTTGAAATAAAAACCAAGGAGTAATTAGTACCTAGTTACCTTAAACCTCATCATACAACTAGTAAGCTTTTCATAATTTTTATTACTCTTTCATATTCATACTTGAGCTATTTTATCATTCTAGTAAGAAAACATGCAAGTATCATATGTATTTATACCACTTTTATTTGTGGTACTTATTATGAGTTTTAATCATCCTATAATTAATCCCATGAAACATATCATTATTGATAAAGTTTAGGAACCCATGACACCCTAAGAAAGTGTATGGTAAGTTTAGAATAGATTTGGTATTGATTTGAACTGATTGAAACAAGTATTACGCTAGAAAAATCATTTTCGACAACTTAGAATTGAGGTCTGATCGTTTTTACAAAATCTGGAAATTTCGACAGGTCATGGATTATTTTGGGCTATATATTCAGAAAATATACTTTAAAACGAAACTGTGGTCGCTTGAACGGGTTAAAACGGATTTATAACGAAGAAGTTACGTTATTTTCAAGTTTTGCGACGAAAACTAATTTTCTGAAAAATGGTAAGCTGTCAGGGTTTATTTAAAGGGCAAAAATATGTTTTAAACATTATCTAAATGAGTCTATTTATCGAAAATATATTAGTATACTTTAACACGAAACTAAGGATATATAAAATGTAGAAAACGGACTTATAACGACTAAGTTACACGCATTTAAATATGGCTATCGTAACTATTTTTCACAAGTAATAACACTTACATATTTTCTATTAGTCCAAAATGGTTATCGCAAGTGACCATGTTTGGTGCCATTTTTCATATCGATAAAATATTTTTGAGAAAGCGATGTCTTCAAGTAAAAGTGAGTTCACCTAGCCTATTTTCCAAAATGTTTAACCGTTTGTCAAACGAAGGTATAACGAATAATTTACGATCACTCAAAGTTAGTCATTTTCATGAATTGTCAAAGTGTATTATTTTACGACGAAAAACTATAATTTCATAATAAATCACTAAATGACTATCGTAGGATATCATTTCAACGTAAGTACTTATAAATTAATTTATAACTTGATAAGACGTTATAAACTTATTTTTCGACGATAAACTTTATTTTCAAAAATACACAAGTGGTATGGATATCGTATGAGTTGCATGCACAACATTATATCATGACTTATATTAGATCATGTCATTCATAATAGGTTGCAGTTAGAGATTGCACCTCATTTCAGTGTATCCACTTTCGTCATCATAAACATTGCATCAGGTGAGTTCATAGCCCCACCTTCTATTACTTAATTGTTTTACAAACTCTTGGGGGAGATACATGCTATATTTTTAATCGAACACAAATGCTTTGAACTGTATGTTATATCCAAATGCTTTATTGTCACTAAGTATTCTATTGCCATGTTTGAAGTCCCTACATCATGCACCATTAGTCGCTTGCGAGTGAGCGCGAATATTGTGAATAGGCCTATTGGAATTAACACTCACGTTCTTATTGACCCAGTTAGGGGAAAGCGAATGCACTATATTTGAATCAATAAGGTAAATTGGCAAGCTTACCTTCTAGGGCTGCGATGAAACGATTTTACCAATTTCTACTGGTACGAGGTGAAATAAATGCTGTTTTGTTTTCAACGATGTGTGTGAAACAACGTAACTCACACTACGAATATTGTTTTCAAACGAATTAATTAAACCTATGGATTTCAATCAACCTTTGTGTTGATTGTTTTAAGCATGTTTTATCTCAGGTATTAGCATATCATCATGGCTTGCATGGAGTCGCTGAGTTGACGCGTCTCACATATATTTTATGCACTTATCTATCGTTTGATTGTAACACTCATTTTGGTAATTTGGAAATCTTTTGGGACCTATACTTTGTAAACTCTGATTATTTTACTAAATCAAACGATGTATTTTTCAAACGACACTTTAGGTCGTTCAATATAACTGTAACTGTGATGCTATGGCAGTCATCCCCCTGGTATTCCATTCCGCTGCAAAACATGTATTTTGGGGGTGTGACACTGTAGCAGTAGCAAGTCTAGCAGCTTCAGCAGTAGCCGCAGCCTCGGCAGCAGTAGCAAGTCTGGCAGCTTCTACAGCAGCAGTTACTGTTGCTCGTTATTTCCTTAGTGCCTCGGCTATACTATCCTTTACATACTTTTGGATAGCAGCTTGTGTCATTTCTGGTGCAGCTTTCTTTGGCGCCATAACTCTTCAAAACCATAAGATGTAACAATAATGAGAACTCATAAGTAGAAACAAACATTACACACAAATATCCACAACCACAACATGTATAATATAAATGAAATCACAATGGAACAACCACGAAATATCATAAATATAATCACAATACACGTGAACGTAATACATGAAAATTTCGGCCTACATGGACCGATATCATATATAGCACAACCATTCCTACATAGTAGAGTCAACACTTGATACATTTGTTTGTACAACAACCAAAAGATTACAAGTTCTTTAAACTATGTCACACACCTCGTGACTAGGATAATAGTAGTAAAAACTAACATGATATAAGTCTAATCTAAGCATCTCCTGGTGTTCCGCCTGATCGACTCTGAAGCTCTCGGACCTGTGCAGTCAAACTGACAACCATATCCGTCAGGTCACTAATTTGACGCTGAGTAGCAGCATCCCTACTCTCCTAAGTAGCAATACTTGCACGTTCTAATGCTAACTCATGAGCCTGTCGCTGCTGCTCATCCTACGACATCTGAGCTCTATCAAACAACTCTGGCATCTCCTGCCTCAACTCTGTAATGTGCTCGTGGTTTACTCGTTGTCTAGTCTCCAACCCCTGATAAGAAACATCAATGGAAACCCTACCTAAAACTAAACCCTCTATATCCTCCTCCATCGCCTCAACTCGACTCAAAGGAATCTCCTCTAACTGCCCTAAAGCTCTGTCAATCTGCTCCTGTTGATGATCTAATCGTGTCTCTAGTGTGATAATAATAGGCTGTCTAGCAGCAGCAACCCTAGAACTCTCACCAACCTTAAACCTAGCAGGTGGTGCAGTCTCAGTAGTAGGTGGTATTGGTGTGTCAAGTCGTGCACGCTTCTTGAGCGACAAGTCAGATATGGGTGTAGGACCCCTGAGATGTGATGGTGCTGGTGGTGCTCCAGATGATGATGAAGATTATTATGTCACCATATATGTAACACAAGCATCAATAGAAGAAATAGAGAAGAGAAGTGATCGGATGAACAACACACACACACACGTATGACAATATGTGAAAGGTTATGCGTAAGGTGAAATGTGAATTGAACAACCAACCCTCAAGTGAGGGTTATACAAGAGTATTTATAGGGCAAGGAGTTAGGGCAACACTTCTAGCAACCTTCCCTTCTTATGGGCTTGGGCTAAGGCTCATGGGCTTTCTACATAAGCCTTGGCATGATTACTAACATAAAAGCCATATTAAGCTAACTATTACATATTAATTACTAACACTTGAAATCAAGTTTAGGAGTGATTCCAACAATCTCCCCCTAAGTTTTAGTGATTGATGATATAAACGTTGAAGGTGCTGATGTAATAGTAGCTTTGACGTCTTCTGGCATTCTTCTTTCTTGTGAGAAGAATTGCCTCGATTCGAACAATCTCCCCAGTGTAGAGAAATTGTTTCCTTTGAAAAGTTCTGCTTTGACGTCATCATTTTCTTTGTTCTTTGATCTTTGTTCTTTGTGATGGAAGTGATAGCATGTTGTTGTTGTCTGCATCAGGTCTGCTTCGTTGCTCCAGTGTCTCCACGTCTTTCTTAAACATGCTCACACGCTCTTTCATGTTGGATTTCAGTACTGATGTAGTTCTCTTAGTCTTTAAACTTTGTAGATTCTTTGACTTGACGAAGAATCATTCTGACATTTTTGTTGCCTTTTGAGAGAACTTCCATTAGTGATGTTGTTGGTATGAGCATGTGAAGAATCTGCACGATCAGTCCGCTCCAGAGCTTCCATAAGAAGAAAAACATAAAAATGGTTAGTGATAAGCGGATTCCAGCACTTACAAGTTTGAACTTCGAGAGTGTTAACAACATAGTGTGAAAACACAACTCTAATTCTTACAAAGGCTGTTCCTGAACTGGAGTCCCACAAGTGAGATAACGTGATGTACCAAAGTACACCTACAGTTCAGATGAGTCGCTGAGGTACACCGAAGCATCACCTCATGACTGTAGACCATTTGAGACACACTAAGCGTAATCCACGGGGAGTTACTGAAGTGACCTGCTGTCAGGGCTGTTTGATGTTGAACCTGGCAGGATTTTCTATTCAATCACTGAGGATCACATATGTGAACCTCTCATAAATGTTCTCGACATATTGCTAAGATCTGTGAAGGACACGATAATATATCACTTTCGTTCTTATTGTTGAACGACAAGCGATGATTTGTCAAGTGTACCTAAGAGATCTTTTGATGAATCTCGTGGCTCTAGACTCAATAGTGCACTTTGGTTTTCCTGAGCGGAGACTAGGGAGAGGGTCTCCTTCTTCAATACCAGCAATCTCTAAGAGAAAGCCAATAGTTTACGTAGGGTTCCCTGTGAGAATGAAACAAGCTTCTGTTGAGAGAAACTTGAGTGGCTAAGAAGGTTTAGTGCATGCGTCACTGGGTCCATGACGACTTTAATCTTCAATACCGGCGTCAGCAAGTGACAACCCGTTGCATATGAATTGAACCCGGTGTCTGCCCTAAGTTGAATAATCTGGAGGGCTATTTATTTTCACCCTTTTCTTTGCTTTTCTTTTTAATTCTTCAACTCCTTCTTTCTCCGATTCTCATTTTCTCCTTTTTATAATCATACCTAAGGACTTCTAAGTACTAACTATTTGTGATGTCCTTGGGTAGATCCCTCCGGATCTGGCGGATCATAGGACGGTTATTCATAACCTTAGTCACCTTATAACTCCATGACTAACCTATGTTGCCATAAAACCATTTACTTGAAAATCTCTCAAAGTGTTTGTGAATGAAAAACATTTTGTACCACTGTGAGAGTTTTATCTTTTTTGCAGAAATACTCCCCCTCCACACGTGCTTAAGTGTTTAGACAGAAATCTGCACGGTGAGAGAAGAGCGCGCACTTTTGAATTGATCGACTCAAGATAGACAATCCCCCGCGAGACACGGTTACGTTGCATAGTTAAAGAGTTACATTGTCAGCTTTTAGGTGACAACTAGCTCTAATAATGTCACAATTCTCAATTTCCGGTTATTTCTCAAACTCCATATTCATCATTTCATAACGTTTCGTGCATGGTTTTGCATTTTTCATTTAACGTTTATTTTCTTATTAAATAATCGTTATCGCATGAGTTATTATTTTGAGCATTTAATACGTTACTTTCAAAAATGATCCCGATATATTTTTATACTTATGTTTCGTTTATAAAAACTATATTTTGAGTTTACCTAGTGTTCTAAATTTATTTTGTATATAAATCGTTAAGTTTATATTATTGCGACGCTTTTCTTAAAAACTACACGATAATTATATTATCACTCAAATTTTACAAGAAATATATTTTTACAATTTTTAAGATCTCATTATACTTTACTTGGACCTATTAAAAATTTCTTTTTTTACCTAAAACTACCTTAAATACACTAATATATATATAATCTTACAAGTTACATTTAATCTATACACTTTATATACAAACAATTACTTACACTAGTTATTAAAAAAAAAAAATATCATGTGGGAAACATCCTCCCCAAAAATCCGGCCATGGGGGGGGATGCATCAAGAGTTGTTGATTTTTTTTCATTCAATCACTTACACACTCCAACTTATTTACTTGATATCATTTGTCTCATTTATTTCAAGTGTGAGAAAAAGTTTTCCTCCTCTTCCTTTCCCCTCAAGAACCGGCCTCCATAGGTGGGTAGCAAGAAAACATCAAAAATTTTGCAAGCACAAGTAATTACAATCTAGTTTACACTCTTGTTAAGGTTTTGAAATAAAAACCTAGGGTGTTTAGGTTTAATCCTTGGTTCTAATCACCTCATCATATCACTAGTAAGCATCTCATATTTATTTTTCATCTTACATATTCCTTTCATACTCATCTCATCATTTTTGAGCAAAAACATGCAAGACTTGTGTTGTTTATACCATTTTTACCATTGATTTTTAGAGTTTAATATATATAGTCATCCTATAATTATCCCCTTGGTATACTTTGGTCTTGATGATGTTTAGGAACCCATGACACCCTAAGAAGGTGTATGGTAGGATTAGATTAGCTTTGGAGTTGATTTGAAGGGATTGGAATAGGTTTAGTACGAGAAAAACTATTTTCGATATGTATAAAAAGTGTTCTGTCCTTATTTTGATTTTCTGGAAAATCCGACAGTAGGCACGAGTTTTTAGCCTTGATATTTAGAAAATATACTTTAAAACGAATCCGTGGCCGCTTGAACGGATAAAAACGGAGTTATAACGAAGAAGTTATGAATTTTTAAAGTTTGACGACGAAATATATATTTTTCAGAAATTTCAGCAAGTTATTTTTACTTTGTACGAGTCAAAAACGAGCCTTAAGCTTCACAAATTATTTCGACTTGTCAAAAATATAATAGTATACTTTGATACGAAGCTAAGGACGTATTATACGTAGAAAACGGAGTTGAAACGACAAAGATATACACGTTTTCATAAACTTGCCGTAACTATTATTTTTAGAAAACTATATTATTTTTACGAGATAAGTATTACGGTAACTAAAACGACCATGTTTGAGGCTGTTTTTAACTATGATGTGGAACTTTTTGGAACGAGATGTTTTCTAATAAAATGAAGATCATCAAGCATATTTTTCAAAACGACCAACCGTTTGTATAGCGGAGTTTTAATAAACTATTTACGGATGCTTAAATTTGGCCGAAACTCACTTTTTACACAACAATTAGACAAAACCACCATCTTTAACCCTTATTATCTTTATGTTCGAGACCTTATTGTCGAAAACTCCTGAACTGAAACTTCTAGATTTTGATACAAACTTTCCAAAACCGTCGAGTTCGTTTCCTAACGCTCAACGTACACCATTTTACGACTAGTTTTTCGAAGCCGTTTTTGTCACTTTCAAGAAATTTCCAACGACATTATTTTGCGTCGAAAAGTGCTAATTTCACTATAAATCATTACGAAACCATTGTAGGATGACATTTTGACGTAAATACTTGTAAAGTAATTTAAGAATGGTCAAGACATCAAAAGAGTATTTTTCGACGATAAGTATTATTTTTCAAAACTCACAAATGGTATAAATAACATACGAAATGCATGCATAACATTACATCATAACTCATTACGTATCATATCATTCACAATAGGTCAAGGTTAAAGCATCACACTACATCTCGGTGTACTCACTCTTGTCCTCATACCAATTTATCAAGTGAGTTTTCATAGCCCCACTTTCTATTATTTAATTGTTTACAAACTTTTGGGGGAGATACATGCTCAACTACTTGTTTTTATAAATACAAATACTCAAAATATTTACACTTTTATGCTACGCTATACTTTTATACATGATTGCATAATACTTGATAACATTTATACTTAATAACATTTACACTTGATTGCATTATACTTGATTGTGTTACGCTAAACTTGAAAGTCTCCTTGGATAACACACGCATTTGGGTTTCGGAGATGAAGTAGAACCAATGCTATTACTTTCCTTGTGAGTTCATACCCCGCTTTTACTCGTTTAAATTCTTATAAACTATTTGGGGCGAGATACATGCTTATTTATCAAAACATTTAAACTCTATTGCCAAACAACATTACATATACTCTAGACTTGGTGCGTGTAGTGATTAGACTTAAACAAACATCCCAATATTTATATGTTGGAAGGCCATTAATTTGGATACAGCCCAACGTGCGTCGTTGGAGGAACATCCCAATATTTATATGTTGGAAGGCCATTAATTTGGATACAGCCCAACGTGCGTCGTTGGAGGAACATCCCATCATTTATATGTTGGAAGGCCATTTATATGGATACAGCCCAACGTGAGCGTTGGAGGAACATCCCAACACAAGTTGTTGGAAGACCCTTGTGGTGACATTTATACTTTTAACCATCTAAATGTGCATATACATGATTGTCATACTATTTTTAGCAGTGGGTTGTAAACACACAGGTTGCAAGTTTTGTATGGGCGGGACTTGGAACTGAGTGGATTTACGATGCCTTTGCTTTGTGAACTATCCTATATGACCAAACTTAGACTTTGTTGCATGAACGTTCTTTAAAGGCTTTATATTTCAACACAAACTCTATGAACTCACTCAACCTTTGTGTTGACACTTTTTAGCATGTTTTATCTCAGGTACCTAAGGCATTCACTTCATGGCATGCATATGGACATATCATAGAGTCGTGGTGACGACGCGTCTCACTTGGGATTTATAAATTTTAAAACATCGTTTGGCTTGTAACAAACTTATTTCCGCACAAGTTGATTTTCATTTGAGACCAATACTTTGTAAACTCTGATTGTTTTAATAAATTAAACGATGTGTTTTCCAAACGACACTTTAGGTCGTTCAATATAACTGTAACTTTGATGCTATGACAGTCCTCCCCAAGGTATTCAATTCCGCTGCAAAACAGGTAATTTGGGGGTGTGACAAATAACTACCTTGAAGGTGTGGACAAACCTCGAAAGGTTGTCAAACCCGTCAAAGTTCATGTCTATCAAGAGCTTCTCGAATAGGTACAATCTACTCGGATAAGTCTAGGAAGATAAATCTTTTCGATTTATGACAGTTCAGAGATCGTCAATTCATGGGTTAAGTCTTATCACACGAAGATTCAATAGCAAATCAACAAATTTCTTATCACAATAATTTTCTCCCCCTCAAAAATGGCATATAAATGTTATTTTTGATAACGTTTTGATATTAAATATGACCATTTCGAGTTTTGTGGGAAGATTATCACGAAGAACAATTTGTGAACAAAGTTTTTAATCAAATACTCCCCCTTAACAAGTGATATAAACTTTTGAGGTTTTGAAAATCATAAGGGGAAGTACTTGTTCTTTTGAGCAAAACCTTTTAAAAGTGAAAGGTTTGATAAGTTTTACTCAAAAATAAGAAGCTTTCGCTTCTTTTATAGGACTAGCAGGGTACCCGCGCGTTGCGGCGGCGGGTACCCTGAAATAAAAATTTTCGATGAATCGTGTACTTTAGTTTATTATGTTCTTTTTGACAATAAATTTACGGGGATCAAGAATTTTGTTTAACCCGTGCATGTTCGGGCTCGAGTCCGTTTGGCCCGTTCTCGTTCGAGCTCGACCTCGTTTGGCCCGTTCTCGTTCGGGCTCGACCCCGTTTGGACTGTACCCATTCGAGCTCGGGTCCATTTGGCCCGTTGCCCGTTCGGACTTGAATATTTGTATATTATTTGTATTAGTGACATTTAATTCACGAATTGTGTTTAAGTTAGTTGTACAATATGCTTGATAATTTGTATATTTTGTGTAAGGGTGTTTTAATAACTGCATTAATTGTATTTATTGACCAGTTAATTAATTGACTACATTAAATATCTTGATCACATTAATAGTACTGGTTGATTCGAGTTACGAATAATAAAGATGAATTAAAAAGAAAATAAAATTAAAAATCATCAATTGTCTTAGCACATTCATTTTGGAGATTGAGAAAAAGCCACCATGAATTTTGCAAAATCTGATAACCGAACAAAACTCGTTGACCATTTCTATTAGAAAAAGACTTGTCCTTTTTCTTTATTTTTCTAATTTGATTAATATATTTGGAAGTTTTTAAAATCACAAAACTGCCATTAGTCATATAAACCTTTGATTGGATCATCTAACGGCCATTATTTTGTCTTACCTTTTTTACAATAACATTGTATTTTAGTTGAACTCATCTCTACTAATTATTACAACCGTATGTCACCAAACCCATAAGAACTATGAAGTTATAGCCCAAGTTTGAAAATAAAAAAGGCCCACCAATGATCCAATATCAACTTTAAACTTTAGTAAACCTAATCTGTAACACACTTCACCAGCCACCACATATATTTTTTCTCAAAACAAAAGAAGCAGATCATGTATTCTTCTTCTAATAATAGTACCCAAACGAAATATCCTTTAATTATAATATCTTCTCAAAAATCAAACAACACTTTGGTTACTTCTTACTGTTTCTATTAGCATTTATCACAACCGAACAATAAAGAAGACTCTAAGATCTTTTAAATGGGTCTCGGGTAGGTATTTTTATGTTGTTTTGTATTTGGTTTTGACCGAACAAAAAAAAGAACGAATCTGTTTACGGTTTTTGTTCTTTCTTTTTAATGGTTTGGATATTAGAAAAAGAAGTTAAACTTCTTATAGATCTATGACGATTCTTGTTCAAAAATGTAAGATCTTTAAAAATCTTTGAATATCCGAATATACTTTGAACAAATCTGAGATCTTTTTTTTGTTATTGCTCTTTTCGAGTCTTGTTTCTTTAACATTAATGTGGTTTCTATTTCTATATTTAACAAGTCTGAATTTTTAGGCTTTAATGTCTTGTACATCAAGCTTAACCACTTACAAGTCTAAAATGTCTGAAATTTAATGAAGAGAGAGAGTGCTTTGTGTATTATAAGTAGTATAGATTGTGGCACTGAAGCGTACCACAGGGTCCTTTCATTACAAGAACGGGTTGTACACTGTGATGTGTCCACAAGCCATAGTCATTAAATAATCACACATCCAAATCAATATTGAAAAATGTAACAGTTTAAGGGGTACCAGGTAGTCCAACAAGATTTCCAGGAACGCGAACAGGGCGTTGATAGCCTGTGAGAGTAATCCTGGGACGACCACCTACGAAGCTCTCCAGAGTTCTGAACTGGTCCCTTCTGTACAACCTTTCATCGATCCGAGTGATGATCCTCTTAACATCCCGTCTTTCCTGAGAGTTCCATCGCTTTGGTGACCCAATGCCTTCATGTATCACCTTCAACCTATAAGACAAGCCGTCCCTGACTTTCTTTAGTGTGTGATCCCCAAACTTATGAAGATCTCTACACGCCATCAACCAGTTACGTTGTAGTTCACTGCGGTAAACTACTCCAAACGGTTTGCTGATGAGAGTGTATTGTGGAAGATGGTTGATGTCAGGAAGTTCTAGCTGAGGTCTGGTGAGGTTGACACGTGTCTGATACGATTCAACAACAAGTTGTAAATCTTCTACACGTTCCTGGATCACTATGCTTCTGATGAAGATGAGCAAGGACTTGATGTATTCATGTTGGATTTCAGTCGAGAATTGTCGCATTCTTCCCTGTACCTTGGCAAGATACAGATCTTCAATGTCGTTGAGAGACAAATTCTAAAAGTACGCTTCACAGAAATCATAGTCCCTTTCGTCTTGTCTTTTGACCACGATGTTCTTGAGGAAAGTGTAGTCCCATTTAGACGAAAGGGCTACATGCTTAACAGCAACGATCCCTTTATCACTATGCACTTCATGTTGAGACTTTCGAACCTGGCAGCTTTTGTAGTAGATTCATCGGCGTTCCGGCCAATGTTGAATCCCATACATTGCATCAATGTCATACTGTTCCACACTGTGAGAAAACATGTGAGTAGCCTTTTCTTCGATGGCTATGCAGTTGGAGTATATGGCTGCCGAGAACGGAAGTGTAAGTGATGTAGCATATTTCTTTGAACCATCGCTACCGTGTAGAAGAAATTCCAAGTCATTGTTGAAGAAGTAGCGATATGGAATCTTAGGTTGATCTGGTTGGCCAATCGTTGGTAGAGGTTTAGACCAGTCGGTGTAGTATGGAGCCTTGTCTCTTTTGGTGAAGTCAATGTTTGCTTCAGGGTTAAGCCAATCAATGTTGTTAGACATGGCTCGTGCTATGTTTTCAAGGTGATATTTAACTTCAGTATCACTTTCCGAGCTGTCTTTGAGTAGTTGAAAGGCTTCATTCTTGATGCGTCTCAACTCTGATTTCGTCATCTTCTTCACTCGAAACTTTTCTTGAAGAAACTTAGCATGCTCCAACGTACGACCTTCTTTCATATCTTGATCATCAGTTAGGGCGGGAGTAGCATCAACAAGTGTAGAGAACCAGTCATACTCGGTGTCATCTTCGTCTAGCCATGAGACGACATCAGCCTTAGGTGACTTCTTCTTCTTTGGCCTAGATGAGGATGCTGGTTTCTTTGCTGAAGCGGGAGAGGTGGGTTATTGTTGGGGCTCAGGGACTTCCTCATCGTCACCACCAGTGTATTCGAAATAATCACCGGTTTTCTCTGTCTGGGGTGGTGACTCAGAGTCCTGAGGTTTGTCAGCAGAAGAGCGTGGAGGAGATCGTTGTAGAGATGGAGTCCTTTGGGGTGGAGGTGGCATGGAGGATGATTCACCAGTTTTCTTCGGGTGTTTAGGCTCTTTATCTTTATCTTTATCCTTATCATCATCGTCTCTTAGACGCTTAGGCCTTTTAGCTTGCTCCTTGCATGAAGTCTTGAGTTGATATTCCAGTAGTGCCTCAAATAGTTTACTTTCATCAGAGGTGAAAGTTGCAGATCGTTGAGACATTTGTAGCACCAACTTGGAAATCAACTCTGCATCAGAGAGAACTGCAGGCTCCATTGGATTGATCGTCATTGTAACCGGAGTAGATTGCATTGTTTGCTTGACCAATTTCATGAGATTTGGATATAGCTGTCTGGTGAACATCTCCCTTGTAACTCCAGGAACATTGTCGAGTAGGAACTTGTGAGTATAGCCCCTAATCATTTCGTTCAGTTCCCCTTGGACATCACGTTGCATGAATTTCTGGATATACTCCCTTTCACTTGACATCTTGTCTATCTCGTCATTTATAAGTTTGATACTGTCAGCTAGTTGATTCAACTTCTTGTTGGTCACATCTTTCTTCCTGACCTGCTTGACAGCTTTGACAATCTTGGTTTTAGCCCGGGATATCCAAGAGTCAGTTGGTTTCTTCACAGATTTAGATGTGGATCTTGTTGTTCCTTTGGATGGTGGAAGTGAAGAGTGAGAAGACGAGTCTGATGATGAGGAGACATGAGGTGACTCCGGATCCTTAGGTGGCTCAGAAGTTTCCTCCTTGGAGCGTGTGGGACTGTCTAGAAGAAATGTGTCATAATCAAGATCATCATCATTTCCAGACTTAGCCGATTCATCAACCTTAGTATCATTACCAGGAGTTTTCTCAGTCATTTCCGTGTCTGGTTCCTCTATGTCAAAGTTGATGGAATCCTCAATCTGCCTTTGTTGTTGTTCGTGGGTGGTGGTGGTACCAGTTCCCTTATCGGGTTAATTAACCGCATCAGAAACTAGTGTGGCTTGAGTTCCACCACTTGATCCTCCAGGGCCACGAGTTTGATCCTTTACGAATTCATCGGCAAAGTATTTTTGTCTGAGGTTATTCAACTTCTTTTGATATTCTCTTTCCTCATCAAATGGTTCTTCTTCAGAACTTTCCTTATCTTGCTCAAGCACAGGAGTTTTCCCTTGGCCTTTATCAGCTATTGGACTGGGAGGTTTAGCTACTGTATGAGTGTCATCGGTTGCAGTTTCAGAGTAGGTGACCTTTTCGTCTGATTCGGTTTCCTCAGAGCTTTCATCCACTAGCTTTTGTTGCAGTTCAGTTTTGGGAATAGGAATAGGAATAGCTTCCTTAGAGGGAACTTTCCTTTTGAGAGTGTGTGATCTCTTAGGATTTTTCGTTGACTCTCAGTTCTTGTAACACTTCCTGCACTGCCTTTCCTGGTTTTCCTAGTCGGTGTACCGGAGGACTTTTCATCAAGAAAACCTACTTTGCCTTCATCAACCGCCACCAGATACCTTTTGTATGAATAGAGTTGTTTGACTGCATCAGTTAGAAGGTGATATGGCAACACTGCACCTTGTTTCTTTGTTGTAGATTCCTTAAATCTGACCGTGAGTGTAGGCTCATACAACATGGAGTGATTGTTGGGATCATTGGTTCTCAAGGGATATCAGGATTATACTCTAGAGCTCTTTGGATCAACAGTTTGGTATATCTGATATATGGGATCTTGGAGCCAAGCTTTTTGAGGAAAGACATCATGTCGTCCCATATCAGAGCTTCAACTTCAATATGTTTCATGTTGACCAATGCCCAAAAGATCTGTAGTTTCATGAGCTTGGGATGCTCATAACCACTATCACGTCCAGAAACGGATTTGGTGATGATAATGTAGAGGGTTCTCCATGGCTGAGGAATATTCTTAAGATCCACGTATGAATGCTTTGTGATTACTCCTGAAGCTTCGTCATAACTGTTAGGTCACTAGTTTTACAACACAAGCTTATAAAGAAAGAGATAAAGGCGATTGAACAAATACCAAACACACACACACGTATAAATGAGGAAGGGTTAGGCGTAGATGTATGTGAAAGAGTAACTTGAACAACCAACCCTCAAATGAGGGTTTACAAGAGTTTATATAGGCAAGGAGCTAGGGCAACACTCCCTCTCCTTCCCTATTCCTTATTGGGCTTGGATCAAGCTTATGGGCCTTCTACATAAGCTTGACCTTAAACAAACATAAAGGCCATAATAAAGCTACCTATTACATATGAAATATAAATACTTGAAATACTGTTTAGGAGTGATTCCAACAATCTCCCCCTCAAGTATATATGAATGTAAACGGTGAAGGCGTTGATGTAATAGTAGCTGTGACGTCTTCTGACATTCTTCTTTCTTGTGAGAGGAATTGTCTTGATTCGAACAATCTCCCCAGTGTAGAGATATAGTTATCTTTAAACAGTTATGCTTTGACGTCATCTTTGACTTTGTTCTTTGATCATTGTTCTTTGTGGTGAAAGTGATAGTATGTTGTTGTCTGCATCAGTCTGCCTCAGGTCTGCTTCGCTGCTCCAGTGTCTCCACGTCATTCTTCAACATGCTCACACGCTCTATGACGTTGGAATTCAATACTGATGAAGTTCTTTAAATCTTTATCATTGTAGATTCTTTGGTTTGACGAAGAATCATTCTGACGGTTGTGTTGCTTTTGAATAGAACTTCCATTAGTGATGATGTTGGTGTGAACATGAGAAGAATCAGCACGATCATCCCACTTCAGAGCTTCCATAAGAAGAAAACATTTCAAAGGGTTAGTAATAAGCGGTTTCCGGCACTTACAAGTTTGAACTTCGAGAGTGTTAACAGCATAGTGTGAAAACACAACTCTAATTCTTACAGAGGCCGTTCCTGAACTGGAGTCCCACAAGTGAGATAACGCGATGTACCGAAGTACATCTACAGTTCAGATGAGTCGCTGAGGTACACCGAAGCATCGCCTCACGACTGTAGACCGTATGAGACACACTCCGCGTAATCCACGGGGAGTTACCGAAGTGACCTGCTGTCAGGGCTGTTTGATGTTGACCCTGGCAGGAGTTTCCATTCAATCACCGAGGATCACAGATGTGAACCTCTCATAAATGTTCTCGACAGATTGCTAAGATCTGTGAAGGACTCGATATGAACCACTGAATCACTGAAGATCTTATTTGTTGATCAACAAGTGATTAAATGTCAAGTGTTCCTAAGAGATCTTTTGATGAATCTCGTGGCTCTAGACTCAACAGTGCGTTTTGGTTTTCCTGAGCGGAGACTAGGGAGAGGGTCTCCTTCTTCAATACCAGCGATCTCTAAGAGAAAGCCAATAGATAATGTAGGGTTCCCTGTGAGAATGAAACAGGTTTCTGTTGAGAGAAACTTGAGTGGCTAAGAAGGTTTAGTGCATGCGTCACTGGGTCCATGACGACTTTTAATCTTCAATACCGGTGTCACTAAGTGACAACCAGTAGCATATGAATTGAACCCGGTGTCTGCCCTAAGTTGAATAATCTGGAGGGCTATTTCTTTTCACCCTTTACTTTACATTTCTTTTTGATTCTTCAACTCCTTCTTTCTCCGATTCTCATTTTCTCCTTTTTTTTTTATAATCATTCCTAAGGACTTCTAACACTAACTAATGGTAGTGTCCTTGGGTAGATCCCTCCGGCTCTGGCGGATCATAGGACGGTTATTCCTAGCCTTAGTCACCTTATAACTCCATGACTAACCTATGTTTGCCATTTAAACCACTGTATGTGAAAAGTATCTCTCAAAGGGTTTGTAAATGAAAGACATGTTTGAACCACAGTGAGAGATAAGTTTTTGCATAAATACTCCCCCTCCACATGTGCTCAATAGTTTTAATGGTTAAATGCACAGTGAGGAAGGAGCGCGCACCTTTTGAATTGATCCACTAAAGATAGACAATCTCCCGCGAGACACGGTTACGTTGAATAGTTAAAGAGTTGCATTGTCAGCTTTTAGGTGACAACTAACTCTAATAACTACCTTGAAGGTGTAGACAAACCTTGGAAGGTTGTCAAACCCGTCAGAGTTCATGTCTATCAAGAGTTTCACGAATGGTACATTCTACTCAGACTAGTCCTTTGCGAGACACGTTTACATCACTAGCGAACTAGCTTGAAATTATTACCCGTCCAGGACAAGTCTTTTCGAGTTACAAACAGTTTAGTACCGTCAATTCGTTGGTTAAGTCTGAGGTACACAGATTCATCTGCATTTTGCACAACATATTTCTTATCACACAATTTTCTCCCCCTCAAAAATGGCATATAAAATTGTTATTTTTGAACGGTTTGAGAATAAATATGACCATTTTGAGTGTTGCGGGAAGAGTGACCACTGTGAACAATTTGTGAACAAAGTTTTAATTCAAATACTCCCCCTCAACTAGTGATAAAAACGGTTGAGGTTTTAAAATCATATGGGGAAGTACTTGTCTTTTTGAGCAAAACCTTGAAAAATGAAAGGTTTGATAGGTTTTACTCAAAAATAAGAAGCTTTCGCTCCTTTTATAAGGATTGTGGCACTGAGGCGTACCACAGGGTCCTTTCTTGACACTTACGGGTTGTACACTGTTATGTGTGCACAAGCCATTCACATATAAAATCATGCATCCAAAATTTTATGAAGGAAACAATTCAAGGGGTACCAGGAAGTGCAGTGATGTTCCCAGGAGTGCGCACAGGGCGTTGAAAGCCGGTGATGTTTCTCCTGGGTCGACCACCAACATAGCTCTCCAAGCGTCTGAACTGATCCCTTCTGAACAACCGTTCATCAAACCTGGTGATGATCCTTCTCACATCCCTCCTTTCCTGAGAGTTCCAGCGCTTAGGATTCCCAACTTTCAGGCGTATATCCTTCAATCTGTAGGCCAATCCATCCCTAACCATCTTCAAGGTATGATCCCCGAATTTATGGAGCTCACTACACGCCATTAAGCAGTTTCTGCAAAGTTCACTGCGGTAAACAATGCCGAAAGGTTTGCTGATGAGCGTAAGTTGTTTGAGCTGGTTGATGTCAGGAAGATCAAGCTGTGGTGGAGTGAAGTTTACACGTTTCTGATATGATTCAACAGCCATCTGGATATCTTCGACACGTTCTTTGATCACAATGCGTCTAATGAAGATGAGAAGTGACTTGATAAATTCACGTTGAACTTCAGTCGAGAATTGTCTCATACGACCCTATACTTTGGCAAGGTACAAGTCTTCGATGTCGTTGAGGGACAAGTTCTCAAAGTCAGCCTCTGAGAATTCATAGTCCTGTTCATCTTGTCGTTTGACTATGATATTCTTCAAGAATGTGTAGTCCCACTTAGACTTGAGATCAATGTGTTTGATGGCCACGATGTCCTTTGAGCAATACACTTCATGTTGAGACTTCTGAACCAGGCAGCTTCTGTAGTAGATTCTTCGGCGTTCAGGCCAATGATGAATCCCATACAATGCATCTTGGTCGTATGCTTGCACGTTGTCAGAAAACAAGTGATTTGCACGTTCCTCGATAGCTATGCAGTTTGAGTAAATAGCCGCTGGGAATGGAAGAGTCAATGATGTAGCGTATTTTCGTGAACCATCGCCACCATGGAGAAGAAATTCCAGGTCTTTGTTGAAGAAATATCTGAAGGGAATCCTTGGTTCATCTGGTTGGCCGATTGTTGGTAGAGGTTTGGTCCAGTCAGTGTAATATGGAGGGTTGTTCCGTTTAGTGAAGTCGATGTTTGCTTCTGGGTTGAGCCAATCCATGTTGTTAGACATGGCTCGAGCAATGTTTTCAAGGTGATATTCAACCTCGATTGCACTTTCCGAGCTGTTTTTCAAAAGAAGGAATGCGTCATTCTTGATGCGCTTCAACTCGGATTTCGTCATCTTCTTCACACGGAATCTTTCTTGCAAGATTTTTGCATGCTCCAAGGTACTACCGTCTACCAATTCTTGACCTTCTTCAGGGTAGGGAGTGTCGTTAACAAGAGTAGCAAACCAATCAAATTCTGCAGTTTTATCGTCATCAAGCCATGATACGACGTCATTCAGAGTCGTTTTCTTCTTTTGTTTTGAAGGTTTTGATGATGATTTTGGTTTCTGCACTTGTTTAGGTGAGGTGGGTTGTTGTCGGGGCTCAAGGACCTCTTCATCGTCACCACCCGTGTACTCAAAGTAGTCACCTGTTTTATGAGTCAGGGGTGGTAACTCGGAATCGTCCCGAGGTTGATCAGTAGAAGACCGAGGTGATGGAGACTTATGTTGAGAAGAAGTCCGAGGAGAAGGAGGTGGCATAGATGTAGATTGGCCAGACTGCTTCTGACGTTTAGGTGTAGAGTCCTTATCCTTATCATCGTCATCTCTTGGCCGTTTGGGTTGATCGGCTGACTCCTTGCATGATGAACTGAGTTGAAAAGCAAGTAGACCTTCGAAAAATTTAGCTTCATCCGAATTAAACGTTCCAGATCGCTTTGACATTTGCATCACTAGTTTAGCGATTAACTCAGATTCAGAGAGATCAGCTTCTTTGGCCATTGTATGTTTAACCAATGCGACGATGTTAGGGGTGAGTTGTCTGGAGAATACTTCTCTAGTCACACCGGGGACAGTGTCGAGAAGAAACTTGTGAGTTTGATCTCTTGCTGACTTCTCCAGTTCCTTTTGGACTTTAGGAACGATATCCTGAAGGTACTTTTGAGTGTAACCTTCAATCATTTCATTCAGTTCCTCCTGACGATGACTTTTCATGAATTCCTGAATAGCTTTCCTATCTTTCCGCATCTTGTCATTCTCATCATGTAAGTACTGCATTTGTTCAGCATACCAATTAAGTTTTCTGTGGAGCATGTCCTTCTTTCTAACTTGTTTGACAGCTTTCACAATTCTTGCATGTGTTTGAGAAATCCAAGATTTAGGTGGTTTCTTCACGGATTTGGATGATGATCTGGTTGACTTCGTTGATGGTGGTGGTGATGAATGAGATGAAGAGTCCGATGATGAGGAGACATGAGGAGACTTCATGTCCTTAGGAGTTTCTGAGGTTTTCTCCTTTGAGTGTGTTGGACTGTCTAGAAGAAACTTTGTATAATCATCCTCGTCATCCTTAGACTTTTCTTTCTCAGTTTCCTGTTTCTCAAAATCATACACAATAGTGTCTTCAACAGGCTTTTGTTGTTGCACAAGAGTGGTGGCACCAGATCCCTTATCGGGTTGATTAACCGCATCAGGATCTGGAGAGGAGTGGGCAGCACCACTTGATCCTCCGGGGCCACCCATTTGATCTTTAGCAAATTCAGCGGCCTTTTGAATGTGTCGGACGTTGTGAAACTTTTTCCTGTATGATTTATCCAATTGCTCTTCTTCTTCTTCTTCAGAGCTCTCATCATAAGGTACAATAGCTGGAGTCTTCCCTTTTTCTTGGACAGCTGGAGGACTTGGAGGTTTTGTCACTGATGCAGGTGTTTCGGTTGCAGTTGCAGAGTAATGAACCTCTTCATCTGTCTCAGTATCTTCAGAGCTCTCATCCCTAAGTTGTCTTTGAGGTTCAAGTGTGGGAATAGGTTCGGCTTCCTTTACGGGAACAATCCTTTTAGAAGGAGCTTTCCTTTTAGGAACCTTCCTTTGACTCACAGAACTTGTTGTGCTTCCTGCACTTCCTCTTCTGGTTCTCCTGACAGGTGTTCCAGAAGATTTTTCGTCAAGATGACCAACTTTGCCTTGTCTAACTGCTTCCAGATATCTCTTGTACGTTTCGAGCTTTCTGACATCTTCAGTTAGAAGGAAATCTGGCAATACAGCACCTTGTTTCTTTGTGGACGTTTCCTTGATTCTGACAGATAGAATAGGTTCCGTCAACATGTCGTGATTGTCAGGGTCATTGAGCCTCTTGGGAATATCAGGATGAAGTCCAAGTGCTCTTTGGATCAACAGTTTAGTATATCTGATGTAGGGAATCTTTGAGCCAAGTTTGTTGAGAAATGACATCATGTCATCCCAAATCAGAGCTTCAATAGCGATGTGTTTCATGTTGACCAATGCCCAAAATATTTGCAATTCTATGAGCTTAGGATGCTCATAGCCGCTGTCACGACCAGAAACAGACTTGGTGATGATCATGTAGAGTGTTCTCCATGGTTGAGGAATACTCTTGAGCTCTACGTGAGAGTGCTTGGTGATTACTCCTGTAGCCTCATCATAACCGATATTGATTAAGAATTGGAGAGTTAGCTCTTCAGCAGGTGTGGCATAAAGTTTGGTTGGATTGACTTCAGGAATAAGGAGAGCAGCCCTTAAGTCTGCAGGTGTAATAGTGACTTGTTTGTGGTTCAGAGTCACTGTCACAGCAGTCCTTCCTTTGACCCTTTCCATAGTATTCCAGAACTGTTGGATGTAGATCTCAGGAATGGTTACAGAGTGAGTAAGCATGTTCTGATACGGATGAGTTCTCAGAATATCAATAGCAATGAGACATGAAGATTCAGAGCAAGTGAGGGTGTCAAAGTCAACACGGAGGTTATTCTTTCCTATCTTCATTGGATAGCCATGAGGATAGATATCAGCAATGGAGAGAACTTCAGGTGCATCCACATTCATATGTTCAGCCATGTCGTGATCTGAAATAGCATTAGCCAACAGAACCAACATATCGAAAGACATAATGTTAGTCAACAGAAGGTCTTATTGTCTAGTTGTTGAATGTACAGTGATAATGATTGTTACGAGTCCTAAGTCACTTGTATGTTCAATAGTTCAATGATATCGTGAAATGTTTCGTGAGTTAGTTAACTTTAAGTTTTAAAGTTTATTTTATCACTTATTGTTCACAACATATCAAACGATTTAAGTTTATTAGTGACATTTTTGGATTCGTGATGATATGATTAGTTTATTTACAGGTTTGTACAAGTAACAATTCATCATGAAGGTCAATCCAGGGTTAAGCGTAGTTTTGGCAAAGTTATGCGTAGACAGGAATGATATATGCTTAGGCGTAAACTTACGCGTAGAATCCTAACTTACGCGTAAGAAATGTTACGCGTAGGAAAAAGAGACATTATGCGTAGAGCTTATGCGTAGGCATATATTATCCTTACGCGTAAGGCTACTCGTAAGAGTTGTCCTTAAGCGTAGGGGTCACTGTTTACGCATATCCTTCACAGGATACGCGTAGTCCATTGTAGAACCTTATGCGTAGAAGCTACGCGTAAGACAAGTCTTACGCATAACAAGCTACGCGTAAGGTGATCCTTATGCGTAGATTAACAACAACCTTGATTCTGAAATTTACGTGTTGCAAGCCTGAAATAAAGCATCATTTCAACAAAGTTAAACACATAGCATTCGTTTTATGACAAATCAAAACACATTTGTACATTTTAACAGTTACGCGTAGAACTGCATACGCGTAGACTAAACCCTAGATCTACGCGTATGATATCTAGCCATGGATTAGGCACCAAAGTTTTTCTGGTATATTATAGACGTTGTGAGAGCATGTAGACCAAGTTTTAACACTTATTATGCAGTGAATCAAAAATACCCAAAGTTTATGAGCTTTAAACCCTAGTTTCGAATTGATGACCAATTCGTGTTTCTGGGTGGCTATAGACTATGGAAATCATTAATTCAACAACGGAAAAGCATAACACAACAATCTTTTTGACCAAATCACTTATCATTCGAAAATACCCAATTCGACTTATAAACCCTAATTTTCAAAAATCTTCAATTAGTGGTTCTGGGTGGAATTTGATGGTTAAACTGGTATCATTGATGTAATATGAATGTTTTGACACAAATTATTTAACCACAAACTCACAATCTTGATCATGTGATCATACACTTATGCGTAGACCACAAAAACGAGATTATACATAGTTTTAACCGTTGGATTTTTGAAAAATTCAAAACCATTGCTTAAAAACATGTTGTAAACGCAGAATCACTTACAAAATGATGATCTGAAACACGGATTACTTGAGTGAATATTATGCGTAGGATGATAATAGGTGTTTTGTAATAAATGTGAAGTGAAAGTTAGGTGGAGGATATTTTTATTCAAAATATTTTTAAGGTTTTAGACAGTTTTGGTCCCTCCACCTTTTCCTTTTTCATCCAAAGCTTTTTAACTTCCATTTTGGTTACCAAACGAAGATTTTTGGGAAAGAAACTTGACGACACTCCCCCTCGACTTGAGAAAATAATGAAAGGTTATTAATTAAAGTCCGAGGAGTGTCTTTGAACCAGGAAATGTACCATCATTTGTAAAAGAATCAACCGAGATATGATAACATGCAAGTACACAGATGTTTGAAAACAGTTAAGAGTTAATTTTCTCCCCCTCAACACTTGATCGGAAAAATACTGAATTTTGAAGGATTGAAGTGTTGACGGAAGAAATGTACTTGCCATGTTGAAAGAAATATAGATTAGAAGAATATTTTTGTTGTTTTATCTGATTTTATATTTTTGTATTTTGTTTTTGAAAAATTTATTTACAAAAGATGTTTTGGTGTTTGACAGGTTTTTAAGACTGTTTTAAGAGGGCATCCAATTCCTCTTGAGTCAAACACCTCATACCAATTCGGTGGACCAACTCATTAAACCTAGCGGGAGGCAAGGCTTTGGTGAGCAAATCTGCCAATTGGTATTCAGTATCCACAAAGTATAATTCAACGGTACCCTGTTCCACATGGTCCTTGATGAAATGATAGCGTAGATCGATGTGCTTTGATTTCGAGTGCTGAACTGAGTTGCACGAGATTGCAATGGCACTCCGATTGTCGCAGTACATCGGGATTCTGTCAAATACATAACCATAGTCTTTGAGTTGTGTTCTCATCCAAATGACTTGAGCACAACACGCGGACATGGCTACATATTCTGCTTCAGTTGATGACAGCGATGTACAATCCTGCTTCTTTGATTGCCAAGACACCAGTTTATCATCGAGAAATTGTAGTGCTCCTGAAGTACTTTTCCTTGAGTCTAGGCATCCTGCGTGATCAGCGTCTGAAAAAGCGATTAGTTCAAAACCAGAATCCTTCGGATACCAGATCCCCAAATTAATGGTTCCCTTGATGTATCGGAGGATTCTTTTAGCCTCAGAGAGGTGGGTTTCAGTTGGTCGCGACTGATAACGGGAGCATAGATAAACAGCAAAGACAATATCAGGTCTGCTAGCTGTTAGATACATGAGAGACCCAATAATACTTCGGTATTTGGTAGGGTCAACCAATTTCCCATGTAAATCAGCATCTAATTTCTTGGTATGAGCCATTGGTGTGGCATAAGTATCACAGGTATTCATTTCAAATTTGTTTAACAGTTCAAGGGCATATTTGGACTGACTCAAAAAAATACCACAGGGTGATTGATGAACTTGCAGTCCTAGAAAGAACGTAAGTTCACCCATCATGGACATTTCAAAATTTTTCTTCATGAGTTTTGCAAAAGCGATTGAAAACTTTTTATGTGTTGACCCAAAAATGATGTCATCCACGTAAATTTGAACAATTAAGATGTCTGCCCCGTGATATTGTATAAAAAGAGTTGGGTCAACCGAGCCTTTGGTGAAGTTATTGGCAATGAGGAAAGATGATAGCTTATCGTACCATGCCCGAGGGGCTTGTTTGAGACCATAAAGAGCTTTGTTCAGTTTGTAGACATGGTTCGGGAACTCAGGATCAACGAATCCATCTGGTTGGCTGACATAGACCGTTTCTTTAAGTTGTCCATTGAGAAACGCCGTTTTGACATCCATCTGATAGACCGTCATGTTCATATGAGCCGCGAACGCGAGAAATATCCGAACAGCCTCAAGACGAGCAACCGGAGCAAAAGATTCTTCAAAGTCTATTCCTTCTTCCTGACGATAACCCTTAGCAACTAGACGTGACTTGTTACGGATGACGTTTCCTTCAGCATCCAATTTGTTTTTCCAAATCCATTTTAGACCAATGACGTAGACCCCTGTTGGTCTTTCAACTAGTTCCCATACTTCAAGACGTTTGAATTGGTTGAGTTCTTCCTGCATGGATTCAATCCAGTTGTCTTTTGTCATTGCGTCTTTAATGTTTTTAGGCTCAGATTGGCAGATAGTGAGTGCATAAATGCAATGTTCACCGTCTGAGTGAAGACGTTGTCTCGTAACGACTGGTTGATTCGGGTTGCCAATAATGTTAGCCAGAGGATGGTCTTTTGTCCATCTATGTGTAGAGGGTTGATGTTGGTATACATTGTGCAGATTCTGAGGATTCAAATGGTTTGTTGAAGATTCCGCAACATCATCAGTCTCATTAGCAAACGGGTTGAAGAACGCATTTGGATCAAAATTTGCCGGTGGGGGTACTTCATTCAGAATATCATCAGCTGGTTCATCATTGTTGGAAGCGGTGTGTTCAACTGTTGTGTTGGAGTCAATTGGTGTAGGTGCATCTTCAACAGTAGTTGTTGTAGCAGGTGTATCATGTATAGGAATATTATCAGGTTGTGCAGTGGAAACAGCGGATACACCAGGAGCACGTTCATCAATATCGTCACAGAACAGAGGAGCAAATAACCTTTCCATTTGTTGACGAGTTAGCTGAGGGCTTTCTTCAGCTGATGATGGGGGTTGAGGGAAGTTTAAACGGTTGTGACCGGGTTCTAAGCTGTTATACTCAGAAGCCATATCTGTGAGTTCATCGAAATGAGCATGAATCGTTTCCATTACCTCCTTAGTTTCGACGATTCCAGATTCGGAAACCTTTAGAATTGTCACAGTATCCAATAAAGACTCTAATATCAGCTTCGGCTTTGAGCTTTCCAAAATCATCACGATCATTATTCGGATAACAAAGGGATCCAAATACATGAAAGTGTTTGAGGTTCGGTTTATAGTTGTGGACAAGCTCGAAAGGTGTTTTGTTGTGGCGTTTAGTGATCATAGAACGGTTTTGAGTATAGCATGCAGTAGATACAACTTCTGCCCATAAGTAATCTGGAAGTTTAGCATTGATTAACATTGTTCTTGCAGCTTCCACTAACGTTCGGTTTCGTCTTTCAACAACTCCATTTTGTTCAGGTGTACGTTCAATAGATGTTTGATGCTGAATTCCCACTTTCTCATAAAATTCACGAAGGGTTTTGTTAACAAATTCAGTTCCTTTGTCTGTTCTGATTATTCGGACGGTGTTTCGGAGCTGAACCTGTATTTTTGTGAGAAAGGTGATGATCATTTGTGGAGCTTGGTCTTTGCTACGAAGGAAGTAGACCCAAGTCCATCGTGAGTAGTCATCAACAATTACTAAGATGTAGCGTTTGCCGTTGATCGTTTGCACACGCATCGGGCCACACAAATCCATGTGAAGAAGATGAAGCACATGCTGAGAGCTGTGTTCCACCTTTGAAGGAAAATGAGCACGAGTGCTTTTCCCTTGTTCACAGGCTGAGCAAAGGTGATCTTTTGAATACCGGAATCGTGGGAGTCCTTCAACTAGTTTGTGTCGAGCAAGGTTGGTGATGGTTTGAAAGTTTAGATGTGAGAGACGACGGTGCCATAGCCAGGATTTTGTTGATGTTGCCTTAGAAAGTAAGCAGATGGGAGAGGAAGCAACCATGTCTTGCATAGAGATAGTGTAGAGACTAGAATTACGCGAGCCAGACATAAGGTCGTTTCCTTGTAGATCACGAATGAAACAAGTTTTCTCCCTGAAAGCAACCTCCAAATCTCCATCACAAAATTGACCTACTGAAAACAGATTGTGACCGAGGCCTTCCACATAGTAAACCCTGCTGATTTCGATGTTCCCATTAACATAATCTCCGTAGCCCATGATGGCTGCGAAGTGATCGTTCCCGAATCTGACAGTGCCAATGAACTTTGCAATAAAGTTTGATAACAGTTTAAGGTTGCCTGTCATGTGTCGGGAACATCCGCTATCAACAATCCAGAGAATGATCTGTATCACCTGCATTACACACAGACGACACAGATGGAATAGAAGTAGATGTGGAACCCGAAATGTTAGAGGGTTCCGAAGCAGATATGTTAGACATACACACATTTATAATTTTAGGCATCCATTTAAATCCTAGTGTGTTATATATCCATTTCTGCCATCTATAACTACTCTTTGCTTTAGTCTTAGTGAAAGCACTAGGTGGTACTACATTCGTAGGAGGTGTAGCGGGAGCTACTGTGATAGCAATGGTTGCCTTAGAATCTAAAGAAGGTGGTTTACCAAGCACAGACTTAGAATGATTAGTGGGCCTAGAGGTATCCCGATTCTTAAGATTCCGTAATCTAGAGATTATAGCTTTAGCAACACATTTGTCATGACAATCAGAATTCATACTCTTTTGACAAATATCACAAGGTGTATCAGACTGAATATCAAAGGTACTTAACGGTTTAGCATTCGTTACATCACTATTTCTATTACATTTTCCAGACGCAACATCTATAGTGGAAGTAACATGATTTTTATTCAGAGTCCTAGGGTGTTCTTCTACTTTAGCATTCCTTATTGATCTTTTCTTAGGTCGCAACTTCCTATTCTTCGATTGAGTGCTCCTAGGCTGTGAAGTGCGGACGTTTGGAAAAGATGCAACTATTCCTGTTTCAGTAGAGGGAAACACATTAGCAACTTGTGATTTGGCAGTGGGAATTCTAGGTTCACGATTACTAAGTGTGACTGGTGCTAATCTCTTAATCACAGTAGGCGGAAGTTGTTCATACTTTCCTAACATTTCCCGTAACTTAGAGATGGTGTGAATCGGATTTTGATTTTCAGAACGAAGATTACCAGCAAAATTCATGACTTCACTAGTGTGAGCAAGATAGTGATCAAGTTCATTAGATGCTTCATCTCGAGTCTTTTTGAGTAAATCAAATATGACACTATATTCCTGTTTAACTTTTAAAAGTTCTTGTTCATATTTTGAGATTTGACTTTTCAAAGACACGTTTTGATCATCCAGTTGCTCAATTTTAGGATCAGAAGATTTTGCACTCAATTGAGCGATTTTCTTTTGAAAACTAAGTTGATGGTTATAAATATCTTTTTCACACCAATGAAGACGACGTTTTGCATTGTAAATTTCCGTGTGTAATCGTTTATTTTCTGCTTTTAAAGACTCGATCTGAAGCACATTATCGGTGTTCTCAACAGTTACAACAGTTTCAACAATATCAGCAGAGATATGATCAGATGCATATGGCAACGAATGTAATAGCACAACATTATGGATATCAGCACAGATAACATCTTCCAAGAGTCGATCAACATCTTTTCTCAACAGTTTCTTTTTGCGTTTTGTGTTAGTGATAGATGTTTCTGTTTTCTCGAAAACGTTTTTCATGACCCCAAGTTCCTTATGAAAATCCTTTTCCCAGGCAATTGCACAACTTTTCAAGTTTTTAACATTAGGTAAAAGATTTTTCTGAAAGATGTCTCTTTGTTCTCGCGCCAGAGGCGATTGAAAATGTTCAACTTTGATTTCAGAGCGATATTCTATCTCATGTTGTAAAATTTTGAGGTCAGCCATGAAAATGTCAAAATATCGAAGGATTTTTCGATTTTCAGGTTTTGAGTTTACTTCACTAATGGAAGGTAAAGGACCATAAGTTTGTGCAAATTCTGTTTTGGGATTAACATGAGAAGACTCAGGTGTTTTGATGATAACCCTTGGTGTGTTAGAAGAATCCGTTGGTGTGACGAAAGTGACCGCGTTTTTATAATTAAAAGGTTTGTTGTAAACAACATTTTTTAATTTTGATCGACTCTCGTCTTCTGCATCTAATTCCTCTTGACGATGATATTCAACAACACTCATGACAGTATTACCAATTTTGTATTCTGCACTGGAAACTTCAGGAGTTGGTTTGAATGTTTTTAGTGAAAGCTTTGGTTTGTAATCAGCTAGATTTTTTCCATATCCATTTGGATTTGGTTTTAAGGTAAACTTTTCAATAGCTGTTACTGATTCACCATGTTTGTAAACAACAGTTTTAAACTCTTTAATTTCGTTTTGCAAACCGAGAATTTCTGCAAGAAGGTCATCTACCCGATTCGTTGAATGCTTTTTGTATGCAGAGAACTGTTTTTAGACAATTTAACAACTCAGCCTTAGATTTTTGATTTTCCAAGGTGAGAGCGTTAATTTGTTTTTTATGTTCATGTTTCAGTTGTTCTAATTCGGACAACAAAGCATTCTTCGAGGCGGCTAGATCACGCATCTGTCTCTCTAAATATTTTTCGTTTTGATGAGATTTTGCAAAAGCGGCTTCAAAACCTTTTTCACGATTTTCTTGAGTTTTGAAAAAGTTGAGTTGCATTTGTAAACATTCAAAATCCTTGGTTAGCAGTGCATTTTTACTTTTTAAGGATTGATTTAATGCATAACATTCCTCCATTTTGATTTTATGGTCTTGAATTAACCGAGCAAAATCCGGATGAGGCAACAGATCATCTTGTTCAACGTGAGTCTCATCATGATCATTCTTTAGATCCTCAAGTACGACCACGGAGTCAATTTGATTATCAAAGGAGACCATAAGGTCATCTTGATCGTCAAATGTAACTACAGGATTAACTTGAAAATCATCAGAAGAAGATGTAGAAGACTCATTTTGAACAGTCTGATCCGTGCCAAATTCAGATATTGGCGGAGATATTAGTTCAGATATGATGATGGTTTGTTCGGGTACCTGAGACAAGCCATCAGTGTCATACACTGGGCCTGAATCACTCATGTGCAGCTCATGCATATTAGCCATCAACATAACAGCTGCATTAGCCTGCAAGTCCTCCATATCATCATCTGAGTCTGCATCTGCCATAAAGCTCTGTTCTTTGTCTGTGAGAGATCCACCAGCTTCATCCTTAAGAGCCAAAAGTAAAGCCTCTTTGAAATAAGCACTGCCCCTAGTCCTTGGCTTTAGGCATGCATTAGCCAGGTGTCCCTTCTCATTGCAGTTGTAGCATCGAAGACCATTTAACCGATTCTGAGCATTTCCCTGTTACACCACTTGAGCTCTGTTGTTATTCCTACCCACAGCATTAAACCCTTGACCACCGCCCATCTGACGACCATAATCACGATTCTGAACTTCAACACGTCCATTGTTCACAACAGCTTGAGTCCGTGTGTTAGATGAGGAACGAATACGATTGTTGGATTTGTTGGTGTAACGGCCAAAAGCATTAGCAATCATCACAAATCCTTGTTGCAATGCTTCGAACGGATCGATTTCCTCAGTAGCTTCACTGACATATACTTGAGCATTGTTGCTGTATGGAACCAATTGATTTTGTTGAGGTTGTGACTGTGAAGGTGTGTTTGAAGCAGTTGGTTGAGTTGCTGGTTGAGAGGGATAATTCTGTTGAGCATATAAGGCAAGTTGTTGATTGTCCGGTTGTGACTGTTTAGCAATTTGAGCACGGAAAATCCTTTCCCGATCAACTTCCTTTTCATGAGGCTTCAAGTAATCGTACAACAATCCATAAGTAGAATGATGCATATTCTTCACTTGTCGGAGAAAAATGACATACTTCTCCCATTCTGGACCAAGACTACTCAGGAACTTAGTATTCACTGCAATTCTTGGCATGATGATGTTGTGTTTATCCAAATCATTGATGATATCTGAAAAACGATGATGATAGGACTCTAGTGTCTCTCCAGGTTCAATCATGTAGTATTCATAAGCCAAGTAAATTTTGGATTCCAAATCCTCCTGATTAAGTACAGATCCTTCCATAAGAAGACGAATATGATCCCACATTTTTTGTGCAGTCTTTTGAGCATCAACACTACGAAGAATTGGGTTTGGTAATCCTAAGAGGATGTATTCCATTGCAAGTTCATCAGCTTCATAATGTAGAAGTTCTGTAGGATTTAAATCTGCAACAGTAGCAATGTTGGTTTGTTCATCTCTTGGTGGAACAGCAGTTGGATCTCCGGGTACAATGACAGTAGGCATCTCAAAAGGACCTTCCAAGATAACCTTCTTTAAGAACTTTCCATGTGGCTTCTTCAGATCACAGAACCTAAAGAACCTTATCACCCATTGATCGTAGTTTCCTGGAGTGAGCATTGGAGGTCTATCAAGTGATCCAGCTTCATGAATTGATTGTTGGCTGCTTAAAGCTTCACACATCTTTGCAAACCAAGTGGGTTCCTTCATAGTTGTCCGTGATGGATGTTGATTGAAATCGGTTGTGTAGGGTTGAACTTGAAGGCTTGGTTGTGGTTGAACCATTTGTGGTTGTGGAATTGCACCAAGTTGTGGAGTATGTTGCTGATTAAATTGTTGTTGATAAATGGCTTGTTGTTGATTCCATTGTTGATGTTGTGGAGTTAATTGTTGTTGTTGTTGATGATTATAAGTGTGAGGGAAATAGTTAGAGTATGGTGGTTGAGACATGATGATAAACTTGTGTGGTAAGATTGGATCTTTGTAGTCGAATGAACCTTTGTTGATGAAGTGTCCTTAGGCGTAGGAAAGACAAGAACCAAGTAGCACTTATGCGTAAAAACACCAAAAGTTACGCGTAACAAAGAATAGTTACGCGTAGAATTTAGCTTACGCGTAAGCAGGAAAAAAGACTAAAATTATGCGTAAACAGTAAGTTAGGCGTAGAAAGTTAGGCGTAGGATTACCTTATGCGTAGGACTAGGTCTACGCGTAAGATGAATCTTAAGCGTAAGATTTTCTACGCGTAAGCTTTATGCTTAAGCGTAAGATTAGGGTTTTATCCCAAGTGATCTTTTACACTTCACAGTGCAAAAGATATCCAAAGTCGACGTATTTTCAGACTTATCCAAGTAAGAAAACACGGAATAAACCAGAAAATGAAGATCAAACCAAGGAACAATCTTACGCGTAATATTAGGGTTTTGATACGCGTAGGATTACTCGTAACTTTGATTCTGCCCAAATGTGTTTCTAAACCAGTTTTTTGTTATGGAATAGCTTCAATAGTACCAAAAGAACACAAAAGTGTGAATTTGGATGTACCAAAATTGCTAAACGGGTTACGCGTAGAACGACACCCACGAACAAAAACAAGCTTAAAAACGTAAATCCACGCGTAAAGTTTGAAACTTTTTGCCAAAAACAAGTATTTTAATACCTCAAAACATTGAAAGTACAAGAATCTTGGATTAAAAAGTGTAAAAAACGAGTTTTTAAGATAACCAAAGATAGCGTTATCTCTACGCGTAAGATCCAAAACCAAAACTTCAAAAACAAACGAGTACACCCAACTATTTGGCGATTGATACCACTGTTAGGTCACTAGTTTTACAACACAAGCTTATAAAGAAAGAGATAAAGGCGATTGAACAAATACCAAACACACACACACGTATAAATGAGGAAGGGTTAGGCGTAGATGTATGTGAAAGAGTAACTTGAACAACCAACCCTCAAATGAGGGTTTACAAGAGTTTATATAGGCAAGGAGCTAGGGCAACACTCCCTCTCCTTCCCTATTCCTTATTGGGCTTGGATCAAGCTTATGGGCCTTCTACATAAGCTTGACCTTAAACAAACATAAAGGCCATAATAAAGCTACCTATTACATATGAAATATAAATACTTGAAATACTGTTTAGGAGTGATTCCAACAATAACCAATGTCGATCATGAATTGTAGAACAGCCTCTTTAGTTGGTGTGGCATTGTATTCGGTTGGCTCGATAACAGGAATGAGAAGAACAACCCTTAAGTCTGCTGGTGTGATGGTGACTTGTTTGTGATTCAGCGTCACCGTCACAGCATTTTGACCTTTGATCTTTCGCATTGTATGCCAGAACTGGTGAATGTAGATCTTCGGCATTGTAGCAGAATTGGTGAGCATGTTCAGATAAGGATGATTCTTAAGAATGTCTACAGCAATTAGACAAGAAGACTCTGAGCAGGTGAGACTATCAAAATCAACACAAAGGTTATTCTTTCCTATCTTCATTGGAAAACCATGAGGGAAGATATCTTCAACAGTGAGAACGTTTGGTGCTTCCACGTTTTGCATTTGAGCGTCCATGTCGTGATTTGAAAGATATTTAGCCAAAAGAAACAACATATCGAAAGACATTACGTTAGTCAACAGATGGTTTTTATGTCTAATTATTGAATGTGATATGTCAATGATTGTTACGAGTCCAATGTCACTTGTTAGTCCACTAGTCCAAAGACGTCGTGATAAGTTTCGTGAGTTGATTAACTTCAAGTTTTAAAGTCTATGTTTTCACTTATTTTTCACAACTTATTAAACATTTAAGCTTATTAGTGACATTATTGGTTTCGTGGCGTTATGATTTATTTATTTACAAGTTTGCACGCGTAACAATTCATAATTAAGGTTAAAACTAGGCTTAGGCGTAGAAATGGAAAGCTTATGCGTAAACAGGAGTGATTATACGCGTAAACCTAAGCTTATGCGTAGGTTCTTGACTTACGTGTAAGAAATATTACGCGTAGGAAAAGAGGGCCTTATGCGTAAAGCTTACGCGTAAGCGTATATGGAACCTTACACGTAAGGCTTACTCGTAAGAGTGAACCTTATGCGTAGAGGTTATTGTTTACGCATATCCTTCACAGGATACGCGTAGTCCCCAATGTAGAACCTTACGCGTAAAAGTTACGCGTAAGATTTACGCATAACATGCTACGCGTAAGGTGATCCTTATGCGTAGATGGCAAGTAACCTTGATTCTGAATTTTCACGTGTAGAAAACCTGAAATAAGTTCATCATATCACCAATATTAACACATACATTCAATCTTTATCAGTTCAAACCATGAATACTCATTAAACAGTTATGCGTAGAAACAGTTTACGCGTAAACTTAAAACCCTAAAGTTCAATTTCTACGAGTAAGTGTTCTAGCCATAGGAATTGCACCAAAGTTTTTCCGGGATGTATAGGAAGCATATTGAGTTTTTCTACCCAAGTTTTAACATCAGAATCAAAGCGAATCAAAAATACCCAAATACTTATGAACATAAACCCTAATCTTCAATTTTCATGCAATTAGTGTTTCTGGGTAAATTCTAAGCATGGATATGGTCAATTCAACTTGTAAACAACATCAAACAACTATCTTTTTAACCAGAAACGCTCACATATGAAAATCCCCAAACAAGAATTTGATCTGAGCAAAACCGTCAAGTTTTCTCACGCAAGCAAGAAACTCAAAACAGCTTAAGCACAGATGCAATGAAGATCTGAGGAGTATAGTGTTTCCCCGGGTCGTTATGTCCCAGCGAGCAATGCAATGGATTATCAAACGTATAGTGATCGCGAGATTTGAACGGGAAAAGGATTTTTGGAATTATTATAACTACGGAAAAAGGACATAAACTACAAGGGCTAAAATGAAGATTAAAGGAAATTAAAAAGATAAAATCTATTAAATAAACGCTATCACTATTTTTAAAATGATGAACGTTTAAAACTAAAAACTAAAAACTTACGTTTAAATAAAAATACGTAAACGTACAAAATAAAAAGTGAAACTTATACAATATAAACCCTAAAAATATGAAAAATACATTTTTACAATCCTAATGATAAAAGAAAATATTAGGAAAAAGAAAATTATTTTTATAACTATTTATCTAATTATTATTAATTAAAAACTGTTTTTAATTAATTAATAATTACCTAAAATACAAGAAATGAGGAATCAAAGCTAGAAAAATAAAATTATGAAATGGAAAAGTCTAAAATAACAAACTAGAATTTTCAAAACTATTTTTGTATTTTTCTGATTTTTTTTCTATTTTTTTATGAATTTTAAACTATTAAAAACTAATTAAATTACTAAAAATTACCAAATAAACTATGAAAAATCTGGAAAATTACTTTTTTCACTTTTTATATTTATCTAAACTTAAGAAAATTGAAAAATTATTTTTTTGAACCTTTTCTGAATTTTTTGTATTAAATGCTATTAAAAAGTCCTAAAACCTAATTTAAATTATGAAAAATAGCAAAAAATGTTGGAAAAATATGAAAAATTCAGGGAAATACTAAAATAAACTACTGAATCTAGGAAAATTATCAAAACAGGTGCTTGTGTATGAGAATCTAGTTCTGCAATGAAATGGCTTATAAATAAGCAATTCAAAATAAGCTAGAAGCTGTATAATTGAACCAAATGATCACAGGCCTTAAATTAAGCTAAATCTACCTTAATGAAACCTAATTAAGCTACTCTAATCCTCTGAAAATCAAGAAACAAGCTTATGGGTACAAAACTAAATAAGAGAGTTTAGTCCTGAGGTGCTAGTTTCTAGCTTAAAAATAAGTTGTCTACTCTAATGGGAACCCAAAACCAATTATCATAATGTCAAGTGGACCTGGCAAAGAGTTGGTAAAACAGAGATTAGCCCAATACAAGCTCCCAAGAGCTTGTGGTGAGCTCTACAAATCCTGTGCACATCAGCTAGAGCTGATGGTGTGCACAAGGTATTTTTTTAAGCCCTTGAAAAACCAGCTTGTTTGAAACTTAAAGCTGTTTGGAAAAATTATGACAAAATCACTTCTGAACAATAGACCTGGCCTACCTTTTAAATCCAAAAGACCAAAACAATTTGACCAAGGAATACCAAATGAAAAATCTGCACAGTTGGACAAAAACTACTCTTTAACCAATTTTTTTGACTTTTTTGAAGATCCTATCAGTTGACTTTTACGAATTTCTAATGCATCTAATCTGATCTAGGTGATGAAATAAGCTGATATAAGACCTAATTAAGCTAGTGAGATGATTTCTAAACCTAGCGCTAACCTATGCTAAACCTCTAACTGTCTGTAGTGGTGATAAGAACAGATTAAACACAGATTTGACTATTGGGTGAATGCAGGCTAAGTTTTAAGCTTATACCAAACTGTATTTGCCTAAATAAGATCACTGCAAGGGATTCTAGCCACAGAACTAGCTTGAATAACAACCCAACTATCTCAACCAAACACCCCTTTAGGTCACTGATTAACAAGTTGAGACAAATCCAAACACAGAACCAACCTTTTTTATGATCAAATCAACTTAATATGACTTAATTATTGCTATTAGAACAGATTTTAAAAGATTTAAACTACAATTACAGATTATGCATAGAACTTGTAAATTTGACTTACAAATAGTCCAAACCACAATGGCTAGCAAAATGGGAACCATGAACCACTACCCTAATACAATCCAACCCATAGCTTCCATTTCAACCCATTCTCATGGCTGAACCAACCCATTCCTTTCTGCATCATTTTTTTTACCCGTGTTGACTTTTGTTGACCAAGTTTCAAAAGATGAATGAAACTTCAATGTGAGCTTATGGAAAGATATTATGAGCTTATATAAGCTTATTTGAGATTGAAAATGAGTTGTTAAAAGCTTAAGCAAGTGAGTTTGAAACTTAAAGTTTCAACAGTTAACAATAATGATGGAATTTGAACACTAACTGAAATTGACACTTAAATAAAGTTGAGATACACTAAAATGGTTTACTTGAACACAATGTAGCTTTAAATTACAACTGAAAATCTAATTTAGACTAAAAGAACATGAAACGACATACATTGCTAAGAAAAATAAAAACTAACTATCTTCTTCTTGCTTTTCTTGGCTTTTTATACATCCCAAGCTTCATCTCTCACTTATATGAATAGTTCCCAGCACAAAAAATGACCATTGGATCACTGAAATTGATCTTAGCCGTTTAAACCTTTTTGGCGCCAAAACCTTTTTAACTGTTAGTGAGATTGAGTGAGAGATTGGAGGTGCATTAAATGTTTCTTTGGCTCTTTGTGTTTGGAGGGGAGGTGTAGGTGATGATGGAGTGGAGGTGGAGTGTGATCAGGGTGACTGCAGGTGTGATGATGGAGATGGTGCAACATGTGAGGGAGAGAGGGAAATGAGTGGGTCAACTGGGTTTGACCGGTGTTAAACAAAGGGTGGGTTGGATTCGGGTTAAAAACGGGTAAAGGGTATTGGGCTGGGTAATTGGATTGGGTAATTTGTTTGGGCCAAAGATAATATAGGGTCCGTTTGGAAGAGTTAACAACACAAGGGCCATATATGCAATTTCCACAAAACCAAGGGACTAAACCTGTAATTTTTCAAAGGTGTTTCAGGGACAGAATTTGACAAGTGTTGATATTACAAGGACCAAAATTGCCCTTTTCAATTTTTCCAGGGGTCATTTCTGCCAATTTGCAAACTTGAGGGACCATTTTTGCAATTTTCTCAAACTTTTAATATTTTTCACCAAAGGACTAAATTTGACAACTTTTGATTTTAAAAGGACCTTTGGTGACTTTACTTTTGAAATTATGTGCTCAGGGACTATTTTTGACAATTTATGAAACTTGGGGGACTAAAACTGCCAATTTTGCAAACTTGATACGTTTTTCATCTGATTTTGATAATTTTGCATTTGAAACACATAAAACACTGATTTGTGATATTTTGATCATTTTGATGTGTTTCTGAGTGTTTTCAGATGATTTTGCAGTTTATTTTGTACAAAAATGATGAGTATTTACACACTCATCAATACGCATAAACCCTAATTAACAAATACAATCAATTAGAGTTTATGGGTGATATTTGATGATGAAAATGGTATCATTATGATTAAACAAACGTTTTGACACTACCATTTCAACCACAAACACACAAATGAAGAAGTTGTGTTCATAGCTTACGCGTAGAACACAACAATCTCCCAAACTTGATTTTTAAGCGTTGGATTCGTTTAATATTCAAAACCAATGTTTGTTTTAACCAAAAGATTGTGAAAACACTTACAAATTGTTGATCAAGAACACAGATATGAAGATGAGTTTTTACGCGTAGGATTTGGGTGGTTGGGAAGTAAATGAGGTGAATTAAATGTGGAAGAGATATTTTGTTAAAAAAGGTTTTGAGATTTTGACAGTTTTAGTCCCTCCACCTTAACCATTTACAACCCATGACCATAACTTCCATTTTGGTTACCAAACAAAGGATATTTGGAAAGGAATTTGACGACACTCCCCCTTGACTTAAAAATATTGAAATTTTATAAATTTTAGTCCGAGGAGTGTCAGTTAACCAGAAATGTGACCACCATTATTAAAGAAACAATCGGGATAAGTTAACATGCAAGTACAAGGTTTTATGAAACCGAAAAATATTTGTTTCTCCCCCTCAACACTTGATCGAAAAAAATACTGAATTTTGAAAGATTTGAGTGTTGACAGAAGATGTGTACTTGCCATGTTAAAAGAAATATAGATAGAAGAATATTTTTGTTGTTTTATCAGATTTTTTTAATTTTGTATTTTTTTTTTTTTGAAAAATATTTACAAAAGAGGTTTTGGTGTTTGACTAGTTTAAAAATGTTTTAAGAGTTCATCCAGTTCCTCTTGAGTCAAACACCGCATGCCAATCCGGTGGACCAACTCATTAAACCTAGCAGGAGCTAAGGCTTTGGTGAGAAGATCTGCCAGTTGGTATTCAGTACCCACAAAGTATAATTCAACTGTACCATGTTCCACGTGGTCCTTGTTGAAATGATATCAAGGAACGATGTGCTATGATTTCGAGTGTTGAACAGAGTTGCACGAGATCGCAATAGCACTCCGATTGTCGCAGTACATCGGGATTCTGTCAAATACATAACCATAGTCTTTGAGTTGTGTTCTCATCCAAATGACTTGAGCACAACACGCCGACATGACTACATATTCTGCTTCTGTTGAGGACAGCGACGTACAATCCTGCTTCTTCGATTGCCATGACACCAGTTTATGACCAAGAAATTGTAATGCTCCTGAAGTACTTTTCCGTGAATCTAAGCATCCTGCGTGATCAGCGTCTGAAAAAGCTATTAGTTCAAAACCAGAATCCTTGGGATACTAGATCCCCAAGTTAATGGTTCCCTTGATGTATCGGAGGATTCTTTTAGCCTCAAAGAGGTGGGTTTCAGTTGGTCTCGACTGATAACGGGAGCAAAGATATACAACAAAAACAATATCAGGCCTGCTAGCTGTTAGATACATGAGAGACCCAATAATACTACAGTATTTGGTAGGGTCCACCAATTTCCCATGTAAATCAGCGTCTAGCTTCTTGGTATGAGCCATTGGTGTGGCATAGGTGTCACAATTTTGCATTCCAAATTTGTTTAACAGTTCAAGGGCATATTTGGACTGACTCAAGAAAATACCACGGGGTGATTGATGAACTTGCAGTCCTAGAAAGAACGTAAGTTCACCCATCATGGACATTTCAAAATGTTTCTTCATTAGTTTTGCAAAAGCGATTGAGTACTTTTTATGTGTTGACCCAAAAATGATGTCATCCACGTAAATTTGAACAATTAAGATATGTGCCCCGTGATATTGTATGAAAAGAGTTGGGTCAACCGAACCTTTGGTGAAATTATTGGCAATGAGTAAGGATGATAACTTATCGTACCACGCCTAAGGAGCTTGTTTGCGTCCATACAGAGCTTTGTTCAGTTTGTAGACGTGTTTCGGGAACTCTGGATCAATGAATCCTTCTGGCTGGCTGACATAGACTGTTTCTTTCAGTTGACCATTCAGAAAAGCGGTTTTGAGGTCCATCTAAAAGACCGTTATATTCATATGAGCTGTGAACGCGAGAAAGATCCGAACAGCCTCAAGACGAGCAACCGGAGCGAATGATTCTTCAAAGTCAATACCCTCTTCCTGTCTATAACCCTTAGCCACCAGACTTGACTTGTTTCTGATTACGTTCCCTTCAGCATCCAATTTGTTCTTCCAAATCCATTTTAGACCAATGACATAGACCCCTGTTGGTCTTTCAACCAGTTCCCATACTTCAAGACATTTAAACTGATTGAGTTCTTCTTGCATGGATTCAATCCAGTTGTCTTTTGTCATTGCGTCTTTAATGTTTTTAGGTTCAGATTGGCAGACAGTGAGTGCATAAATGCAATGTTCACCATCTGTGTGAAGACGTTGTCTTGTTACGACTGGTTGATTTGGGTTACCAATAATGTTCTCAAGAGGATGGTCTTTTGTCCAACGATGTGTCGAGGGTTGATGTTGGTATACATTGTGCAGATTTTGAGGATTCAAATGGCTTGTTGATGATTCCATGACATCAGGTGCAGCAGTTTCATTGGCAAACGGGTTAAAGAACGCATTTGGATCAAAATCTGCAGGTGGGGGTACTTCATTGTTCAGAACATCATCAGCTGGTTCAGCGTCGTTGGAAGCAGTTTGTTCAACTGTTGTTGTAGAGTCAACTGGTGGTGCTTCTTCAACAGTAGTTGTTGTAGCAGGTCTATCAGGTATTGGAATATGATCAGGTTAAGCAGCGGAAACAACGGATACACCTGGAGCACGTTCATCAATGTCATCACTAAATAGCGGAGCAAATAGCTTTTCCATTTATTGACGAGTAAGCTGAGGGCTTGGTTCAGCTGATGATGGGGTTTGAGGGAAGTGTTAGGAATTAGAAAATGCAGTCGTTAAAGAATCGGTCACCTCAAGTATATGTATTCGTTAGAAAGCTCGTAGTCGTAGTCAAGTCATATTATTAAGTAGTTTGTTATGTAACACCGTGGAGGACGGACGGGTCTTTACCCACTGTATGCCTGATCCACAGCCCGTAGGTGGCGTTTGTTTGTAAGAAACTATAAATACCCTCTACCTCCCAAGGTAGAGGGTTGGAGCTTCAATACCATTCTTTCTTTGTTTCACATAGTTCCCAACTCTCTTCCCTTTCTCTCTCTAAAACTTTCTCTCTCTAAACTACTTGAACGCCTCTTGTGATTATGGTTTAGTGTGTTTGTGAAATCCTATATCTTACAATTGGTATCAAGAACCATGGTTTGATCACTCATCTTTCATGCTCTTTGTTTTGGTGGATTTCATAAGGTTTTTGGGGTATTAAGTGTTTAGGAGAGTTTGAATCATTTGGACAAATTCTTGTGTTAAAGTTTGAATTTTGCTTGTACTTTTGTGTTTAGGATCATCATATGTGTTTATGTTTTGAATTGGAAGGCTTAAATCATTGTGGTTTGGTTGTTTTTGATTGATAAAGTTGTCATTTGTGAACTTTGTACTAAGCGAGTTGAGTCTCGGACTTGAGTTTCTTCGAAGCGAGTTGCTTTGTTACTGGAAGCGAGTTGATATATGCGACTTGGCTATTAAGCGAGTTGATTCTTAAAGCGAGTTGTTTCATTAAGCGAGTTGAGTGTGTTGTGAGTTGATACTAAAGAGAGTTGGCTATTTAGCGACTTGTTTCATTAAGCGAGTTGATTGTGTTGCGAGTTGATACTAATGCGACTTAGCTATTTAGCGAGTTGATTCCTTAAGCGACTTATTTCTTTAAGCGAGTTGGTTGTTTAGCGAGTTGATAACTAAGCGAGTTGAGTGTTTAGCTACTTGTCTATTGAGACTTGTTACTTCTTCGTGATACATTCTTACGGTTGTTCTTTTGGTTTAGTAAAATCCCGTGAAATAATCAATTTCCCGGTTTAATCAAAGAATAGTAAAATCCCGTAGAACTTGTAATCATGGCAAACATTGTTCCTACTATTGTTTCTTCCGTAGCTGAGGACGTTCAAGCAGCAGGGTCAGATACTCGTCCTCCTATGCTTGACAGAACTGATTATGACTCATGGGCACAACGAATACGATTGTACTGTTTGGGAAAAGAAAACGGAGTCAACATTCTTAAGTCAATCGATGAAGGACCTTATCAGATTGAGACTACTAGAGACTTAATTGATACAGCTGCAGATGGAACAATGATCTATGGAATAGACAGACCAAAGACGTATGATGAGCTCAATGATAAGGAGAAAAAGAGATTTGATGCAGATATCAGGGCTTCTAACATTATACTCCAATGTCTTCCAAAAGACATCTACAAGCTTATCAACGACAACACTGAAGCAAAGGCTGTATGGGATAATGTCAAGATGCTTCTATCAGGTTTTGAATTAACTGTTGAAGACAGAGAATCACAACTATATGATGAGTTTGAGCACTTCAAGATGAAACCAGATGAGAGTGTCTATGAGTACTACGTGAGATTCCATAAGCTTGTGAATGACATGAGGAACATCAAAATGACCATGCCCAACATTCAGCTGAACTCAAAGTTTGTGAACAACATGAATCCCGAATGGCATAAGTTTGTCACCTCTGTGAAGCTAACCAAAGGATTGAAGAACACCAACTATGAACAACTATATGCTTTCCTTCTTCAGAATGAGAGACATGCTATGTTTGAGAAAAGGATTCTGGAGCAATTCAAAACCAATCAGGGAGAATCAAGCTCACCAAATGATTCAACTGCTTTCTACACAAATGTTGGAATTACCACCAAAGCTTCTCAAGTTATACCCATGGGTAATGGTAATCACAAACTCATTCCTGATCCAATGTTCAAACAAGCTGATGCTGATGCACACGTAGGACACTTCATTAATCAACTGGCTCTCATGATTAGTCAAAACATGAACTCTCTCCCACACACCAACAATAACCTCAGAACAGCATCTAATCCACACAATCAAGCTATCGTCAGAGATGGAAAGGTTATGGTGCAACCAGTTCATGAAAGACAGGATGAACAGGGAAGAGGTGGAGTTGGTAGAGGATATGTAGCAAATCAGAATTGTGTAAGGAATGGAAATCAGGGACAAGCAAAGCCGATCAAGTGCTACAACTATAGAGGTGAGGGATATATTGCAAGGAACTGCATATCGCCAAAACGCCCTCAGAATGCAGAGTACTTCAGGGATAAGATGTTGCTCGTGCAAGCTCAAGATAATGGAGCAACTTTGGATGAAGAAGAGTTACTGTTTCTTGCTGAAGGGAATACCAAGACATATGATGCTGATGTTGATGAACAGCCAATACAGGAGATAGGTCATAATCATCAGAATGCCTTTCAAGTAGCTGATTGTGGTGCTTTTGACTCTGATGTCGATGATGAACCTACTGCTCAAACCATCTTCATGGCCAGCATCTCACCTATGGTTTCTCCAAAGGTCTCTCCATCACAACAAGCTGGTCCATCCAAAGAATCAATCATCTCAGAGGTATTAAAATTATATGATGATGTTGATGAGCAAAACATGCATAATAAAGTACAATCTCTTGAAACTTATGAATCAGATATTGATGAAAAGGATAATAGCAATATTGTCCCATATGATCAATATGTGAAGCAAAGTGAAAGTGAGATTGTACCAAGTAATGCATCTTCCGCAGTCAATGATGACTATGCTTTTGATGAATACACTTTATGTGCTCCTGATGATTCTGTTATCTCTGAACTTAATGCCTATAAAGAACAAGTTGCTATTTATGAACAGCGTGCTAAGTTTGAGTTAAACACCCGTGAGCAGGAAATGGATGACCAAATGCGTACAACTATTAGAAAAAGTAAGTTTAGAGAAGAAGTATTAAAACAAGAGTTAAACTCCTTACAAGAAAAGCTTTCTAAAACTGCTAAGCAAAAACAAGAACTTCAAGAAAATGTTAAAATGCTTAAGCAAGAATTCAGTGCTAAGGAATCAAAACTTTTGAATGATTTTTCTAATCTAAAAACCTTGAAAAACAAGCTTGGAAATAAGTTGTACGTACAAGGGAATACCATTCAGACTGCTCACATGATCACGAAGCATAGAGTTCTCAGCGATAAGCATAGTATCCCCATTATAAAGGAATCCAACCCTGAGTATGGTAAGATAGCTAAAGCTGCTCAAAATGTAATCTATGATGGCAATGAGATTCTTAAACCTAGACAGAAACCTAGTTGCATTGAGTGCACAGAGGAAGATAGAAAACTAGATGATGCATCTAGGGAGAAAATGAATAAGAAACTTAACGATCCTGCGTGTAAAGATAAAAACATAACGATCAAACCCCATGATTACACTAAGGAAAATTGGATATCCTTGAACATGTTTAAGCCCCAAACCCAATTAACCCCTGAACAGATCTTTTGGAAGAAAGACATGGATAAGTTAAAAGTTAATGTACTTGTTGAAACAAACACTCCCCTTAGGAAAATGCCTGTAGCTACTGTGTATCCTCCAAATACACCAATGCATTTAGTTCCTAGATCTATTGCCACTAATAGCAAGACCTTAATCAACCTATATGTTGTTTATCAGCTGTTTGTTGATTTTGAGAAAACGTGTAAAAAGAGAATCACACCTACTGGGATAACTGAGGGGGAAAGGGGTTTTGAGCAAACTAAAGAATGTTATTTAACTGAGGTCATGCCTTTCTTCAAACAATTAAAAGGTCAATTTGAGAGTCTTCAAAAAGGGATAAATTCAGATATTAAAGAAATGGAAAAGGAATTTGATGCAATGATTGTTGAGGTCAATGATTATGAACAGGAACTCAAATATAATGAAGTTGAAAGGAAGAACTTGCATATCTTAAATGAGAATTTGATTTCAAGTTGTGTTGCTCAAGATGTGTTTTATACTGTTACTAAGCACTCTATTACTGCTTCTCGATTTCATGAATTATCTATTGCATTGAAAGTCTCCCATGATCGTGTCATTGAGCTTGAATACAAAATCTCAGAACTTAGTGAGAAAATTGATCGAGATGATCACGATAATTTGGTAAAACATCTTTCTAAACTAGAAGTTGAACATTTTGATTTGCAACTAAAATATCAACATCTTAAAGAAAATGTTAAAACCTCAAATATCAAGACATCCTCAGATGTTCCAGAATTTGATGTAGTTTTTCAGATAAATAAACATGACGAACAGATTCAAGCTCATTGTTGCACGATCAGAAAGTTGAAAGCCCAAATCTCTCAATTAAAAGGTGAAAAGAACAATGTGACTGGCTCCCAAATGCCTCCTCCTTTAGATTCTCAGTATTCTCAAATTTTTCATCTTCAAAACTTAGTAAATGCTTTACAAAAAGAAAACGAGAGTTTTCTAGAAGAAAATGAAAAAGTTAAACGACACTTTAAAGAGTTATATGATTCAATGAAAATCACTCGTGATAAAAACAACGAAAAAATAACTTCTTTACAAAAGGAAATTGAGAATCTGAGGAGTCAGGTAAAAGGGAGACTGCCACTTGTTTTTAATGAGAATGTTGCTTCAAGGTCATCCACAGACTGCAAATATACTGTGACTGTTAAATACATTCCCCCTCACCTTAGGAACAATGAACTTGTGTTTCATAACTATTGTGCTCACCTTAAGGATAGTCTAGAATGTCTCCGTGAGATTGTGGAAGAGGACTTCATCAATAAGCCTCTTGATAGAGAAATTAGGTTTGCTTGCATTCAGGCCAAACGATCTCAGGAGCTGCTAGAATGTTTAATTGCAACATGTCCTAAATCCTTAGGTGCAAAAGGTAAAGCTGTGATGCCTTGTTCTATGCCTAGTGCCAAGCATACAAACCATTCCATGCCTAGTTTTAAGAGAGTGAACACTAATGTTCCTTCTAGTAGTTCAGATCCTTGCACATCTAGTTCAGGAATGCAAAAAGTAGATCAACCAACTAATGTTCCCATAATTCCCTCTACGGGAGTAATCAGTGACACTAAAGCAAGCGGGTCAAAGCCTCCAGGCAATACCAAGCAAGATAGGACCTCGCAAGCTAAGAATGTGCATTGGAAGAGAGTAGAAGACCAACCTAGGAACTTTAAGTCTGTGTTGAATAAGACGAATCATGTTGATTCTAGTATTAGCTATAAGCGTATTGTAATTAATTCGAATTTTGCTACTATCTGCAAACCATGTACTGATGATTGCTTGAATTCTGTTACTAATCATGAATGTGGTGTGAATGATTTGATTAATGCTGTTAAATGCCCTGTTAAAATTGTTAATGCAAAAAATCAAGCTAAGAAGGCTAAAAGGCAAAGGCGAAAGAAAGTTAGAAAACAGTGGAAACCCACATGAAGAATATTTAGTAAAATAGGTTATCAATGGATACCTTCTGGCCATAAGGCTAATGAGTTCCGCCCTCAATTTGCTAAGACAGTGCCCACTAGTAAATGGATGCCTACTGGTAGAACTATTCCCTTAAGAAGTGAACATACTTTGAATAGGTCAAATATGGACACTAGCACTACATCTATTTCTGATGATTCCATTGTTTCTACTTCTGATGTGGGTGTTCCAATTACTGTTACTAACCAAGTGGAACCCATTATTGCATGGGGTTCCCAATTATCCAGTTATCCATTTTTGTCTGTGTTCAACTGCAGATCGTTCAAATCGTTCTGTGGTACCTGGACTCAGGTTATTCCAAGCATATGACTGGATACCGGTCACAGCTCATGAACTTCGTGAGTAAATTCATCGGGACTTTTAGATTCGGGAACGATCATTTCGGTGCTATTATGGGTTATGGAGATTATGTTGTCGGTGATAGTGTTATCTCCAGAGTATATTACGTAGAAGGTCTTGGTCATAACTTATTTTCTGTCGGTCAATTCTGTGATTCTGATCTAGAAGTGGCCTTCAGAAAACATACTTGTTTCGTTAGAGAACTTGATGGTAAAGAGCTTTTAAGAGGAACAAGTGGTTCAAATCTATACACCATCTCTATCGAAGATATGATGAAGTCTTCTCCAATCTGCTTGTTGTCAAAGGCTTCGAAAACAAAGTCATGGTTATGGCATTGTCGTCTCAATCACTTGAACTTCGGCACCATCAATGATCTCTCCAGAAAGGACTTAGTTGTAGGTTTACCTAGACTAAAGTATGAAAAGGATCATCTTTGTTCAGCATGCCAATTAGGAAAAAGCAAGAAATATGCCCACAAACCCAAACCTACAAACTCAGTTACAGAAGTTCTTCATACAATTCACATGGATTTATGTGGACCCATGAGAGTGCATAATATCTTTGGGAAGAAATATGTGTTAGTCGTGGTTGATGATTACTCTCGATTCACCTGGGTTAAGTTCTTAAGGACAAAGGATGAAACTCCAGATATCATCATCAAACTTATCAAACAGCTGCAGGTTCGACTTAACAAAACTGTCAGAATCATCCGAACCGACAATGGAACTGAGTTTGTTAATAAACAACTTAGTTAGTTTTATGAAAGTATTGGAATCAGTCATCAAAGAAGTGTTCCACGAACTCCTCAACAGAACGGTGTAGTTGAAAGACGAAATCGAATTCTTGTGGAAGCCCGCAAGAACAATGCTGATTTACTCAAAGGTTCCAATGTTTCTCTGGGCTGAAGTCATTGCCACGGCATGCTACACACAAAATCGATCCCTGATTCACACTGTTCATGGAAAAAACTCCATATGAACTTGTCCACAACAGAAAACCTAATCTCTCATTCCTTCGTGTGTTTGGTGCATTGTGTTATGCAACTAATGAGGGCTAAGACTTAGGCAAACTTAAAGCTAAAGCGGACATTGGAGTATTTGTTGGATATGCACTAAGCAGAAAAGGCTACCGAATCTACAACAAGAGAACCCGAAATATCATGGAAAAAATTCACGTTACGTTTGATGAGCTGACCGGTCAAATGGCTCCTGGACAATCCAGTTCTGGACCCGCACTTCAAAGCAGTCCCATTGGTTCATCCCTTGTACCAAATCCCTCTCCAGCAGCTCCATATGTACCTCCATCAGAAGATGATTTAAGGAAACTGTTCGATCCAATGTTTGATGAACACTATGAACCAAATGCTGATGAAATGTCAAATCCATCAACAGAGGCTGCTCCTATCCCTGTGAATGAAGTCAACCCTTCAGTCTCAATATCATTAAGTCAAGAAGCGCCTGCTGCTGATCACTCTGTCTCATCAACAAATCATCAATCTTCGAATGTACATCATGGAATTGTTTCTGGCATCGATGATGAAGTTAATCCCTTTGCTACTCCTGAAGATGCTTCGTTTGAAAATATATTTGCTCCTGATTCATCATCAGAACCATCTTTATCAGGAGAAATCGACTCGGCTACTTCAGTTCCTCTACAACAACCACATGAACACCTTAGGAAATGGCCTCATGATCATCCATTGGACAACATCATTGGAAACCCCTCTCATCCAGTATCAACACGAAAACAACTTGCAACCGATGCCTTATGGTGCTTCTTCAACTCCGTACTTTCTAAGGTCGAACCAAAAGATGTTAAAACTTCCATGATTGAAGACAGTTGGTTCAATGCCATGCAAGAAGAAATTCATGAGTTTGATTGACTTGATGTATGGGAATTAGTACCTGCTCCATATTGTGCTATGATCATTGCTCTAAAGTGGATATTCAAAGTGAAGCTTAATGAGCATGGCGATGTATTAAAGAACAAGGCTAGATTGGTTGCAAAAGGATACCGTCAGGAGGAAGGTATTGACTTTGAAGAATCATTTGCTCCTGTGGCACGCATCGAGGCGATCAGAATCTTCCTGGCTAATTCTGCAAGTAAGAATATGATTGTCTATCAGATGGATGTAAAGACGGCTTTTCTTAACGGAGATCTTAAAGAAGTCGTATACGTCAGCCAACTTGAAGGTTTTGTGAATCCAGAGCAACCTACTCATGTCTATCGCTTGAAGAAGGCTCTTTACGGCTTGAAGCAAGCTCCAAGGGCATGGTATGATACGCTATCAAAGTTTCTTCTATCTACTGGATTTTGCAAAGGAGCAGTTGATCCGACATTGTTCACCAGGAAGTCAGGCAAACATTTAATTCACGTTCAAATATATGTTGATGATATCATATTTGCCTCGACTGACCCCAATGAATGTGATCGTTTTTCAAATGAAATGGGTTCCAAATTTCAAATGTCAATGATGGGACAAATGTCATTTTTCTTGGGATTACAAATTTCACAAAGTCCCGGAGGCATTTTTATAAATCAATCTAAATATGCTAATGAGATTTTAAAGAAATTTGGATTTGATTCTAGTGACCCTGTTGACACTCCCATGATTGAGCGTACTAAACTGGATGAGGACCACTCAGGGATCATGGTAGACCAAACAAAATATCGTAGTATGATTGGATCCCTGATGTACCTCACAGCTAGTAGACCTGATATTCTGTTCGCTGTATGCATGTGTGCTAGATACCAGGCTAAGCCTACCAAAAAGCACCTTGAAGCAGTTAAACGGGTCTTTCGGTACCTCCAAGGAACCATCAACATGGGACTTTAGTACCCGAAGGACACCGGTATGTCACTAACAGCATATGCAGATGCAGATCATGCAGGGTGTTAAGATACTCGTCGAAGTACGTCTGGAGGTGCTCAGTTTTTGGGTGATAAGCTTGTGAGCTGGTCGTCAAAGAAGTAAATGAGTACTTCTATTTCCTCTACAGAGGCTGAATACATAGCCATGTCATCCTATTGTGCTCAAATCCTATGGATGAGATCTCAATTATCTGACTATGGCTTTGAATTCAACAAAATCCCTATGTACTGTGATAATAAAAGTGCTATTGGTCTCTCATGCAATAACGTACAACACTCAAGAGCAAAGCATATCAACATTCGACATCATTTCATCAGGGAACAAGTGGAAAAAGGTGTGGTGGAACTCTATTTTGTGAGGTCTGAATACCAATTAGCATACATCTTCACCAAAGCTCTTCCTAGAGAACGTTTTGAGTTTATCCTTCCACGTCTTGGTCTAAAGAGTCTTCAACCGGAAACACTCAAGCGTCTTCAAGAGGAAGACGAAGAGTAAAGGTATTTATCCATCTATTTCTTGTATATATTTATTCAAAAAGCAAAATACAAAATTTAAAAACCCTCAAAAGAAAATATAAAAATATAAAATTCTCTAAAATCCATAAAATTTTGAAAAATCTTGAAAAATTCCAAAAATATTCTTATTTTGTCCTGTTTTTTCTTATTCGATTTCATCTACGGACTTTGTGTTGACATTCAAAGAATGTCACGGGTTTTTAGATGTTCTTCGAATGCACATAGTTTGTGTAAAAAAAATGAGGCGGAGAAAAAATGGTGGTTTATTGTCATTTCAGGCAGTAACCCGTTTTAAAAGTAAAGAACAGAGCCATGCTTTATCTTATTTTTTCAAATCTCATGCCCTGATTCTTAAAAACAAATGTTTGTCATCAAAAAGACAAATGTTTCTCTTTTCGAATATTTTTCCGTCTAATGATTCTTCTAAAAAATATTTGCCATCTAATGAAAACTTAATTGCTTTGAAAATACCTATTTCTCTATTATTCGTGTAAATCATTTGTGCTTATCATTCTGTCAAAATCTCTATCTCTCAATCAACAACTTGTGTCATTGATTGAGGGGGAGAATGATTTTATTCGAATTAAAAATGTTATTTTGAAAGGTCATTTTTCAAACAATTGGCACGTAAATGAGCAAGGTTTAGTGTTGAAAAATCAAAAAGAATTATGTTTTATACAGTTGATTCAAAACCTTTGCTTATGTTATGTTTTCAAAAGACAATCTTGCATGTTTAAAACAATGGTGTTTAAAGTCTTAATATTTGATCCTTATCAGTTAAAATTGTTTTTTTTTTCAAAAAGCAAGTCACTATTCTCCTCAAAAGCTCTCAAAATTTAATTTAAATCAATAGAGATCACATCTCTCAAAGGATTTGGAAAGTGTGATCGGGGGAGAATTTGTGATTTAAATTGGATTTAAACTGATAACTTGATAATTGGTTATATAAGTGTTTAGCAAGCCATCCTCCCCGCATGTGCCAAACGATTTCAAAATTTTCCATGCACATGTTGAGGGGGAGCATCTTTTTAAACCACAAAGAATTGTAACATGATTGATTTGTCTCTAAGTGCAGGTTCCCTCTAGTATGTGCAAAACTCTTTCAAACCTCGAGGCACATATTGAGGGGGAGCAAACCTTTGAAAACCTCATCCTTCCCCAATATGCTTTATCTACTTGATTTAATCAGGGAAGTGATGTTGATATCTTTTAGAAAATGGTAATCAAAGAAATTTATTCTTCCTCTTGCCTCTGTGTGCTAAAACGTTTTCAAAAGCATGATGTATATGTTGAGGGGGAGCTCTTTTTTCTAAAAATATCAAAAACAATTCAGGTACAAAATGCTTTGATAATATATCACAAGTATCTGGATTGATTTTCAAATGGTTTTCGATTGGTTCTAATGGTAGATGAACAATACCAAATAGACCGACCAAATTTACTTTATGCATGGTGATATAAGGATGATAAGGTTAGGTATTTGTTCCCCTGATCCCCCAGAACCGGAGGGATCTACCCAGGGACAATCCACTAGATAGCGTAGAAGTCCTGAGGTATGATGAGAAAAAAAAATGAGAAATGTAAGATATGGGAAGAGTGTGGACTGAGACTGAGCTAGTACTGGAATAAACCCAACAAGGTTCTAGTTATGAAGTCTCGGTAAGCACTGAAGGGGTTGAAGAATGAAAAAGAATTGAAGGTAAAAAGGGTGAAAAGAAATAGCCCTCCAATGATTCAACCGTAGGGCAGAAACCGGGTTCAATTCATATGCTACTGATGGTTACCTAGGTAACATCGGTATTGAAGACAAGACGTCATGGACCCACTGACGCACTGCACTTCAACTTCCCAAACCACTCAAGTTCCTCTTAAAAGGACTTGTTTCATTATCACGAGGAACCGACATTATCTATCGACTTTCTCTTAGAGACTGTTGATATTGAAGAAGAAGAACCTCTCCCTAGTCTCCGAAATAGGATCCAAATATGCACAAATTGAGTCTAGAGCCACGAGGTCATCAATAAATCTCATTAGAACACTGTCAATGAAGACTCTCTATTTTACACAATGTGGAAAGAGAGATTATATCTTGAGTCCTACGCAGTATCCTTGTGGTATTGCCAGAACATCCGAGTGTTATGTAAACATATTCACAATGAAGATGGAAAGCCTTCTGGAGCCAACATCAAACAAGCTCCTGGTGGGTGGCATGTGAGATCTATCCAATAGATCAACCATGTGACAACTGAACATAAACAATGTGGCGATTCAATCTTTTGAATCAATCCTGGTTCAGGTTATGGATTGACGGATTCCTTTGAAAAACCGGTTGTTGTGCTTAAAAACACTTTTCTTTAGTACATCGACTGTGTACTCATATTTCATAATAAAAAGTGTATATGATTGATAATTGATTTTCATTAAAACCTTCGTTGTATTGCAAAAACAATTTCTATTGTGCGGTGCATGATTGTTTTTTCAAATCTCTTTTCATCAATCAGTGAATCTCAATTCGCTAGTTCACTCACTCCGTGTTGTCTTCTTTGAGACGTTCCGGTTTGAGAACAGCTAGAGCAGCTGCGAAACCCTGTCAAGGAAATTCTTCGGAATTATACCTGATCACAGGCAGTACTTGTACTTATCAACGGGGAACCGTGGGCCGTGTACCTCAATTCAACGAAAGTGATCAAAGACACTTTCGTGCACTTTATTGCTAACTGTTGTATGCAGGTACGCCCGACGTTTGTAGCTGATCAGAATGAAGCGGTCAATCCATAGCCGCATGCTCACACGACACATTCATCTCTAAAGAAATCATGATAAGTGCTTCAACGACTCTGATACTTTCATGTCATGCTTCTGCTATGCTGCTACAAATATCATGATCCAGTAAAAGCTTCCGCTACTCTGATGAGAATACATCATGATCCAGAATGTGAGCATGCCGGTCCAAATGTCACAACATCACATAATACCAATACCACAAAGGAAGAGTCAGAGATTTATGTTAGCAGATGATCTCAATGCTGGCTCAAAACTCTTCATCACGTGGATCAATTAAAGACCTCCACTTGTAATTATCCAAACATGCGGAACATGAAGAATAAAAGACTACGAACTACTGAGCAAAGAACTTGATCAAGAATCCTAGAGCAATCTAATGTAATATCTGTTTGTATTCATTGTAAATTGAGGTGACCTCCCTTAGGGGGAGATTGTTAGGAACTAGAAAATTCAGTCGTTAAAGAATCGGTCACTGATGAGTGCTTATTTACTCATCATTTTTACCCGCCTAAAACCACAAAAATGAACAAAAACACCAAAATACGATCAAAATATGTTAAAAATATCCTCGGAGTGTGTTTTATGTCTTGCAGGTACAAAAGGATTGAAAACAGAGTGAAAACGGGCAAAAACGAGCCGAAATCAGAAAATGGCAGAATCAGTCCCTGAACTTTGAACATTTGACAGAATTTACCCTCAAGTTTCAGGATTGGCAGTTTAGGTCCTTATATTATTAAAGATTGGCAAGACCAACCCTTGGATTACAATTTCATAATTTTCAGTTTTGATCCCGGGAGTTTCAAATTATACATGTTAAGTCCCTATGTTAGCCTTGGATTACAAGCTAGTCCCAAAATCCATTTAACTTCTTTAAACCCAAAAATAAGCCCAACACCATATCCGGTCAACCCTACCCATCCACCCGGTCAAATGATAATCACCCTTTTCCTACCCTTCCCTCTTTCCCCTTTAACCCAGAAAACACAAAAGATAAAACCCAGATACCTTCAAACCCTTGGCGCCCAAATTTCCCCCTCCTCTCCCCATCACTTTCTCAAATCCCCAACCCACTCACTCCATCACCCAATGCATGTCACGGGTTACCCATTCCACCCTGGCAATCCTAGGTGCACAAGAAGCCATGAATGGCCAAGATTAAATGGAGTGAGATCAAAGGAAAATGGATGTCCAGGATTAATGCAAGAAAGCACAAGAAGCTCTTGGCTGGTTTCCCCTCACAGAAGAAACACAAGAGCAGATGAAGACCCAAAGAGCTTTTAGTATAAATTGAAACATGTAGCCATTTGATAAGGCAGTCTAGAATCTTGTTCTAGCTCAGTTTTAGTTTCATTGTCATTTAATTTCTTGTAGTCTTCAATTTTAATTTAATGCAATTTTCAATTTAATTCCATTTTTTTCGCAGCTTATTTTATTTTTTTCAAGTTCATTAAATTTACATTTTCATGTTCTAAGGTTTGTTGCAAGTTATTTAAAGTTACTGTGGAGTTAATTGAATGATAAGAACCAAGTTTTTGCAGTCTCAAACATTTTCTCAAACTGTCGTAAAAACGCTTTCTAGTGTTCTGCCCAAGGTAGTGTTTGGATTAGCTTGGATTGTGGGTCAAATTCGTGTTTTGACCCATGTTGGGTTTTCATTCAGTCAAAGAAAGTGTTGGTTAAAAGATTACAGGCATTTTCAGTATCTTTCTTTTGCTAAACAGGCTTGAATTAAGTTTTCAAAAAATTGTTTTGCTATCGAGACTGTCCCTACAGCAGACCCCCACACGCATCTTGACAGCTTATTTATAAGCTTTCAAAGAAATCTAACTTAGTTCCTTTTCAGTTTTTGGGTAGCATGTATTCCAGAGTGTATCAGTTTGTCGTTTTTCAGGGGTTCGGAGAAGATTAAATGCTTATTCTGAGGCACTAAAATTCCCCCGTTGCCACTGTTTGGGGACCGCAACAGACGTAACAGCAGCTAAGTTATTGGTTTAAAGTCTTTATTAGGTCTTATTTATAGCTTTTTCAATTTTTCTTATTTCCTTATGGTGTAAGTAGTTTAGGCCTAGTGTTATCTTAGCTTATTTTAGCTTATTTGTAGTTTTTAAATGCTTATTTCCCGTTTCTTAGTTTAAGGTCTCCCCTAGTTATAGCTTTTTGCCAACTGCATATATCCCCTTTTAATTGTTTTCTGTTATTTATAGCTTATTTTAGTTGTTTAATTCAAGTCTTAGCTTAATTATATTCTTTAAGTGCTTTTCCATTTGCCTATTTTTGCCCAAAAAGATTGCATATAGGGTGTTTGGATTAGTGCACTTAGTGGGTCAAAATCAAGTTTTTTACCCATTTTGGGTCTCTACCTAGTTGCATTTACTGAATTTGACCAAATCGTAGCTGTCTTAAGTAGTATTAACAGTTTCCTAAATGATCTCTTCTGTCATTGATTCTCAGCAGTTTTGTCCCCTTATCTGCTGCCATATCAGATAGTGCTAAGTGTTTTTAACTTATTAGGATAGAAGTTTTCTGGGCTTATTTAGTTAACTTAAGTTAGTAGTGATTGTTCCTTTAGCGTATTATAAGTTTAGCTAGTTCCCTTTAGCTTATTAGAGGTAGATTTTAGTTTTATTTCATAAAGCATGTTTGGTTCAAATTTCATTTGTTCTTATATCCATCATCTGATCTGATTTAGTCCATAAATCTGCTGTGTTAGAGTTATTTAGTGTGTAGGATTTGCTAAATGTTGTTTAGATTTGCTTATTAGTTTTCAAAAAGCCAAAATCAAAAAAAAAAAAAAAAATAGTGAATAAAAAGGTGCAGGGGTGGGATTCGACCCCCTGACCTCTTGCACACGACCACGTTACCACACACCTCAACACCAACTGCCCTTGGGTCTTTTATTGGTTATATCCTGCACAATTAAGTACTTAAGGGCAGTTGGCAGTTTCCCCTTTTAAGCTCTTTGTGCTTATTTTCAGCTTATTTCAACAAGCACTAGTGTAGTTTTTTATTTTTCTTAGATTCCTTGTTATTCAAAGTATTTTCTGTTGTTTTTGTGGGTTTTTCTCAAAATGTTTAGTATTTTTAATTAATTAATTAGTTGAAAATAGTTTTTAATTCGTAATAAATAAAATAAAAGTCGAAAACATACCCGTCTTTTTTCTAAAATCATTTTTTTGTCATGTAGAATGTAGGAAAATTGATTTTTCACTTGTAGGACTTAATTTTCTTATCTTTCTCTTTCGAGGCTCGGGATTAGCTCGGGTTTTCGCGTTTTTACGTTTTAGCACCCTAGGATGTAGTTTAGCTTTGTTTTATTGTTTCTTAGACTTAGTAGTAGTTTATTTAGAGTTTACATTGTTTTACATGCTTTGTTTTCATTCTCGTTCTTTATTTTGTAGATTAGCGTATTCAAAATCCAAATTCGTTTAACCAATTCAAGTCCTAATCACGAAACTCAACGACACCGTCAATTTCACACCTCGTTGGGACACGACCCGGGGAATTCACTTTCCCGGTATCACTTTTATCACACCCGTAAGATTTGATACGTTGATCTTTTTCCTAAAAGGGTTAATTTGTCAAGTTTTACGGTTATTTTGATATACGTTGATATTGTGTTTTTCACCACTCACTTCACAACGAATCAGTCACCTCAAGTATATGTATTCGTTAGAAAGCTCGTAGTCGTAGTCAAGTCATATTATGAAGTAGTTTGTTATGTAACACTGTGGAGGACGGACGGGTCTTTACCCACTGTATGCCTGATCCACAGCCCGTAGGTGGCGTTTGTTTGTAAGAAACTATAAATTCCCTCTACCTCTTAAGGTAGAGGGTTGGAGCTTCAATACCATTCTTTCTTTGTTTCACATAGTTCCCAACTCTCTTCCCTTTCTCTCTCTAAAACTTTCTCTCTCTAAACTACTTGAACGCCTCTTGTGATTATGGTTTAGTGTGTTTGTGAAATCCTATATCTTACAGGAAGTTTAAACGGTTGTAACCGGGTTCCAAGCTGTTATACTCAGAAGCCATTTCTGTAAGCTCATCAAAATTAGCATGAATCGTTTCCATAACCTGCTTTGTACGACGATTCCAGATATGGTAACCTTTAGAATTCTCACAGTATCCAATAAAGACTCCAATGTCAACTTTGGCTTTGAGCTTTCCAAAGTCATCACGATCATTATTTGGGTAGCAAAGGGATCAAAATACATGAAAGTGTTTGAGATTCGGTTTTCTGTTGTGGATAAGCTCTAAAGGTGTTTTGTTGTGGCGTTTTGTAATCATTGAACGATTTTGAGTATAGCATGTAGTTGATACAGCTTCTGCCCATAAGTAATCTGGAAGTTTAGCATTGATTAACATTGTTCTTGCAGCTTCCACTAACGTACGGTTTCGTCTTTCAACAACTCCGTTTTGTTCTGGTGTACATGCAATAGATGTCTGATGCTCAATTCCCACTCTCTCATGAAATTCTCGAAGAGTTTGGTTCCCAAATTCAGTTCCTTTGTCTGTTCTGATTTGGCGGACGGTGTTCCGGAGCTGAACTTGAATTTTTGTGAGAAAGGTGATGATCATCTGTGGAGCTTGATCTTTACTTCGAAGGAAGTATACCCAAGTCCATCGTGAGTAGTCATCGACAATTACCAAGATGTAGCGTTTGCCATTAATCGTTTTCACGCGCATCGGGCAACACAAATCCATGTGAAGAAGATGAAGCACATGCTGAGAGATGTGTTCCACCTTTGAAGGAAAATGAGCACGAGTGATTTTCCCTTGTTCACAAGTAGAGCAAAGGTGATCTTTAGAATACCGGAATCTCGGGAGACCTTCAACTAGTTTGTATCGAGCAAGGTTGGTTATGGTTTGAAAGTTTAAATGTAAGAGACGACGGTGCCATAGCCAATATTTTGTTGATGTTGCCTTTGAAAGTAGACAGATGGGAGATGAAGCAACCATGTCTTGCATTGAGATGGTGTACTGACTAGAATTGCGAGAGCCAGACATAAGATCGTTTCCTTGTAGATCACGAATGAAACAAGTTTTCTCCCGAAAAGCAACTTCCAAATCTCCATCATAGAATTAACCGACAGAAAAGAGATTGTGACCGAGGCCTTCCACATAATAAACCCTGCTAATTTCGATATTGCCATTGATATAATCTCCGTAGCCCATGATAGCTGCGAAGTGATCATTCCCGAATCTGACAGTGCCAATGAACTTTGCAATAAAGTTTGATAACAGTTTAAGATTGCCTGTCATGTGTCGGGAACATCCGCTATCAACAATCCAAAGGATGATCTGTATCACCTGCATTACACACAGACGACACAGATGGAATAGAAGTAGATGTGGAACCCGATGAGTTAGAGGGTTCCGAAGCAGTTATAGTAGAAATACACACATCAATGACTTTAGGCATCCATTTAAATCCTAGTGTATTATGGATCCATTTTTGCCATCTCCAACTAGTCTTTGCTTTAATCTTAGTGAATGCACTAGGTGGTACTACATTCCTTGGAGGTGATACTGGAACTACAGGGACATCAATGCGTTTCTTAGATTCTAAAGAGGGCCGTTTACCAAGCACAGACTTAGAAGCATTAGTGGGCCTAGAGGTATTCCGTTTCTTAGGATTCCGTAAACGAGACAAGATAGCTTTAGCAACACATTTATCATGACAATCAGATAGCATACTTTTACGAAAAATAACACAAGAAGCTTCAGACTGAATATCAAAAGTACTTAAAGGTTCAACATTTGTTACAACACTTTTTCCATTACATTTTTCAGATGCAATATCTAAAGTGGGTGCAACTTGGGTCTTATTCAAAGTCCTAGGGTGTTCTTCTACTTCAGCATTCATTATTGTTCTTTTCTTAGGTCGCAACTTCCTATTCTTCTTTGTATTGCTCCTAGGCTGTGAAGTGCGGACATTGGGAAAAGAGGCAACTATTCTTGTTTCAGTAGAAGGAAGCACATTAGTATCTTGTGATTTGTCAGTAGGCATTCTAGTGTCACTTTTTCTAAGTGTTACCGGTGCAAGTTTCTTAATGTTGCTAAGCTGAACTTGTTCATACTTTCCTAACTTCTCTTTTAACACAATGATAGTGTGCAACAAATCTTGATTTTCAGAACGAAGGTTTCCATAAACATTTGTGACTTCTTTAGTGTGTGCAAGATAATGATCAAGTTCGTTTGATGCATCATCACGAGTCTGTTTGAGTAAATCAAATATGACACCATATTCCTTTTTAACTTTTGCAAGTTCTTGTTCATAGTTTGAGATTTGACATTTCAAATACACGTTTTGATCATCCAGTTGCTCAATTTTAGGATCAAAAGATTTTGAGCGCAACTGAGTGATTTTGTTTTGCAGAGAAAGTTCACGATTTTGACAATCTTTTTGACACCATTGAAGACGACGTTTTGCATTTGAAAGTTCGTTTAACAATCGTTCATTTTCAACTTTTAAAGATTCGATCTGATGCACATTATCAGTATTCTCAACAATTTCAACAGAATCAACAGTATCAGCAGAGATATAATCAAATGCATATGACAAAGAATGCAATAACACAACATTATGGATATCGGCACAGATAACATTTTCCAAGAGTCGATCAACATCTTTTCGTAACATTTTCTTTTTACGTTTTGTATTAGAAATAGATGTTTCAGTTTTCTCGAAAACGATTTTCATCAATCTAAGTTCCTTATGAAATTCCCTTTCCCAATATAATGCACAATTTTTCAAATTTTTAACATGGGGTAAAATTCTTTTCTGAAAAATATCTCTTTGTTCTCGCGCCTGAGGCGATTGAAAATGTTCAACTTTTATTTCAGAATGAAATTCAATCTGACGTTCTAAAAGTTTGAGGTCAGAAGTGAAAATGTCGAAATATCTGAGAATTTGACGATTTTCGGGTTTTGAATTTACTTCACTGAGTGAAGGTAAAGGACCATAAATTTGTGCATAATTTGGTTGGGGAGCAACATTAGAAGACTCAGACGTTTTTGTGATAATCCTAGGTGTGTGAGAAGAATCCTTTGGTTGGACGAAAGTGACGGCTTTTGAATAGTTGAATGATTTGTTATAAACAACATTTTCTAATTTTGATCGAATTTCGTCTTCTGCATCTAATTCCTCTTGCAGAGAAAGTTCACGATTTTGACAATCTTTTTGACACCATTGAAGACAACGTTTTGCATTTGAAAGTTCGTTTAACAATCGTTCATTTTCAACTTTTAAAGATTCGATCTGATGCACATTTCAAGTATTCTCAACAATTTCAACAGAATCAAAAGTATCAGCAGAGATATATCAAGCATATGACAAAGAATGCATAACACAACATTAGGATATCGGCACAGATACATTTTCCAAGAGTCGATCAACATCTTTTCGTAACATTAATCTTTTTTACGTTTTGTATTGCAGTTGAATTTACTTCACTGAGTGAAGGTAAAGGACCATAAATTTGTGCATAATTTGGTTGGGGAGCAACATTAGAAGACTCAGACGTTTTTGTGATAATCCTAGGTGTGTGAGAAGAATCCTTTGGTGGGACGAAATTGACGGCTTTTGAATAGTTGAATGATTTGTTATAAACAACATTTTCTAATTTTGATCGAATTTCGTCTTCTGCATCTAATTCCTCTTGCAGAGAAAGTTCACGATTTTGACAATCTTTTTGACACCATTGAAGACAACGTTTTGCATTTGAAAGTTCGTTTAACAATCGTTCATTTTCAACTTTTAAAGATTCGATCTGATGCACATTATCAGTATTCTCAACAATTTCAACAGAATCAAAAGTATCAGCAGAGATATAATCAAATGCATATGACAAAGAATGCAATAACACAACATTATGGATATCGGCACAGATAACATTTTCCAAGAGTCGATCAACATCTTTTCGTAACATTATCTTTTTACGTTTTGTATTAGAAATAGATGTTTCAGTTTTCTCGAAAACGATTTTCATCAATCTAAGTTCCTTATGAAATTCCCTTTCCCAATATAATGCACAATTTTTCAAATTTTTAACATGGGGTAAAATTCTTTTCTGAAAAATATCTCTTTGTTCTCGCGCCTGAGGCGATTGAAAATGTTCAACTTTTATTTCATAATGAAATTCAATCTCACGTTCTAAAAGTTTGAGGTTAGAAGTGAAAATGTCGAAATATCTGAGAATTTGACGATTTTCGGGTTTTGAATTTACTTCACTGAGTGAAGGTAAAGGACCATAAATTTGTGCATAATTTGGTTGGGGAGCAACATTAGAAGACTCAGACGTTTTTGTGATAATCCTAGGTGTGTGAGAAGAATCCTTTGGTGGGACGAAAGTGACGGCTTTTGAATAGTTGAATGGTTTGTTATAAACAACATTTTCTAATTTTGATCGACTTTCGTCTTCTGCATCTAATTCCTCTTGACGATGATATTCAACAACACTCATAACAGAATCATCAAGTTTATGTTCTGCACTGGAAACTTCAGGATGTGGTTTGAATGCTTTGATTGAAAGCTTTGGTTTGTAATCAGCAAGATTCGGTCCATATCCATTTGGATTGGGTTTTAAAGTAAACTTTTGAATGGTTGTGATTGACTCACCATGTTTATAAACAACATTTCGAAACTCTTTAAGTTTGTTTTGTAAGCCGACAATTTCTTCAAGATGGTCATCTATTCGTTTCGTTGAATGCTTTTTGTACGCAGAGAACTGTTTTTGACAAGTTAACAACTCAGTCTTGGCTTTTTGAGTTTCCAAAGTAAGAGCGTTAAGTTGCTTTTTATGTTCATGTTTCAGTTGTTCTATTTGAGACAACAAAGCATTCTTCGATGCGGCTAGATCACGAATCTGTCGTTCTAAAGATTTTTCGTTTTGATGTGATTTAGCAAAAGCGGCTTCAAAACCTTTTTCACGGTTTTCTTGAGTTTTGAAAAAATTGAGTTGCCGTTTTAAGCATTCAATATCCCTGGTTAACAGTGCATTTTTACTGTGTAATTTCTGATTTAATGCATAACATTCATCCATTCGGGATTGTTGGTCTTTAAGTAAGAGATCAATATCTGGACTAGGCAAAAGTTCAGCGTGTTCAACGTGAGTCACAACATGATCACTATTCAGATTCTCAAGTATAACCACGGAGTCAATTTGAGTATCAAAGGTAATCATAAGATCATCTTGATCATCAAATGTAAGTACGAGGTCTAGTTGAGAATCGTCAGAATGAGATGTGGACGACTCATTTTGAACATTCTGAGCCTCGCCGGATTCAGATGTTGGCTGAGATATTAGATCAGTGATGAATATGGTTTGTTCGGGTACCTGAGACAAGCCATCAGTGTCATACACTGGGCCTGTGTCACTTATGTGAAGAGCTTGCATTTGTGCCATCAACATCACTGCTGCATTAGCTTGCAAGTCCTCCATATCATCATCTGAGTCTGCATCTGCCATAAAGCTCTGTTCTTTGTTTGTGAGAGTTCCACCAGCTTCATCCTTAAGAGCCAAAAGTAAAGCCTCCTTGTGATAAGCACTGCCCCTAGTCCTCGGCTTTGGGCATGCATTAGCCAGGTGACCCTTCTCATTACAGTTGTAGCAGCAAAAACCATTTATCCCATTCTGAGCATTTCCCTGTTCAACCATTTGAGCTCTCTGTTGTTGTGGAGCACCCATGTTATTCCTACCCATAGCATTAAACCCTTGACCTCCTCCCATCTGACGACCATAACCACGATTATGAACTTCAACACGTCCATTGTTCACAACAGCCTGATTCCTTGTGTTTGATGAGGAGCGAATGCGATTGTTGGATTTGTTTGTATACCGGCCGAAGGCTTTAGCAATCATAACAAATCCTTGTTGCAATGCATCGAATGCTTCGGAATCCTCATTAGCTTCACTGTAAAGTGCTTGATAATTGTTGTTGTTGTATGGAACCAATTGAGTTTCTTGAGATTGTTGTTGTGACGGATCATATGGTGTAAATGTTGCAGTTGGTTGAGGAGCGGGTTGAGGAGGATAACCAGTTTGAGCCCACAAAGCAAGTTGTTGATTGTCCGGAAGTGATGGTGAAACAGTTTGTCCACGGATAACCCTTTCTTTGTCAACTTCTTTTTGATGTGGTTTCAAATAGTCGTACAACAATCCGTATGAAGCATGATGAAGATTCTTCGCTTGACGGATGAAAATGACATACTTCTCCCATTACGGACCAAGACTACTTAGGAACTTTGTATTGACTGCAATTCTTGGCATGATGATGTTGTGTTTATCCAAATCATTGATGATGTCTGAGAATCGATGATGATAAGACTCTAGTGTCTCTCCAGGTTCAATCATGAAGTGTTCATAAGCCAAGTAAATTTTGGATTCCATATCCTCTTGATTGAGTGCAGTTCCTTCCATGAGAAGATGAATATGTTCCCACATTGCTTTTGCGGTCTTTTGAGCATCAACACTTTGAAGAATTGGGTTTGGTAATCCTAAAAGGATATATTGCATTGCTAGCTCATCAGCTTCGTAGTGTAGAAGTTCATCACCAGAAAGGTCAGCAAGAGTTGCAATGTTTGTGAGATCATCTCTTGGTGGAATAGCATTTGGATCTCCGGGTGTAACGAGAATAGGCATCTGAAATGGACCTTCCAAGATAACCTTCTTTAAGAACTTTCCATGTGGCTTCTTTAGATCACAAAACCTAAAGAACCTAATCACCCATTGATCATAGTTTTCGGGAGTGAGCATTGGAGGTCTATCAAGTGATCCTGCCTCATGAATGGATTGTTGGCTACTTAAAGCTTCACACATCTTTGCAAACCAACTCGGTTCCTTCATAGTATTCCTGGATGGATGTTGATTGTAATCATTTGTGTAAGGTTGTACTTGAAGACTAGGTGGTGGTTGAACCATTTGAGGTGGAATTGCTCCTTGTTGTAGATAATGTCGTTGGTTAAATTGTTGTTGATAAATTTGTTGTTGTTGAATGAATTGTTGATGTTGTGGACTTAGTTGTTGTTGTTGTTGTTAATTATAAGTGTAAGGAAAATAGCTAGAGTATGGAGGTTGAGACATGTTGAAAACTTGTGTTGTTAAATGGATCTTTGTAGTCGAATGAAACGTTGTTGATGAAGTATCCTTAGGTGTAGAAAAACCAAGTTTAGGCAAAGCAACACTTAGGCGTAAAACACCAAACTTACGCGTAAAAGTAGTATTTACGCGTAGGATTAGCTTACGCGTAAGAGTTGAGAAACACTAAAGTTATGCGTAAACTGAAAGTTAGGCGTAGAAGACTTAGGCGTAGGATTAGCTTATGCGTAAGACAGAGCTTAGGTGTAAGAAAAATCTTATGCGGAAAGAGTTCTACGCATAAGTTTGAACTTATGCGTAAGATTAGGGTTTTGCCCAAAAAATCCTTTACACTATCACAGTGTAAAAGATATCCAAAGTCGAAGTGTTTTCAGGCTTATCCAAGCAAGAAAACACTGAGTAAACCACGAAAACTAAAGATCGATCCAAGGAAAAGTTACGCGTAAGATTAGGGTTTTGATACGCGTAAAACTTAACCAAAACTGATTTTTAGCCCAAAATGATTCTAAACCTGATTTTTGTGATGAAACAGCTTCAATATCACCAAAATAACACAAAAGTGTGAAACTTGATGATCCAAAACTTAGAAACACCTTATGCGTAGAAATAATCCCACGAATAAAACCAAGCTTAAAAACAAAGAATAACACGTAAAGTTTGAAACTTTTTGCTTAAAACAGAAATTTTAACACCTAAAAATGTTGAAAGTACAAGAATCTTGGATTGAAAAGTGTAAAAATTGAGTTTTTAAGCGTGACAAAGTTTGTAACCCGTGTGTTACGCATAAGACCAAAAACCAACTTCAAAAACAAAACCTTTTCACCCAACTATTTGGCGAATGATACCACTATTAGGTCACCATAAATGTAACACAAGCATCAATAAAAGAAATAGAGAAGAGAAGTGATCAGATGAACAACACACACACACACGTATGACAATATGTGAAAGGTTATGCGTAAGGTGAAATGTGAATTGAACAACCAACCCTCAAGTGAGGGTTATACAAGAGTATTTATAGGGCAAGGAGCTAGGGCAACGCTTCTAGCAACCTTCCCTTCTTATGGGCTTGGTCCAAGGCTCATGGGCTTTCTACATAAGCCTTGGCATGATTACTAACATAAAAGCCATATTAAGCTAACTATTACATATTAATTACTAACACTTGAAATCAAGTTTAGGAGTGATTCCAACAAAGATGAAGATGAAGATGATAATAATGACGATCCTAGTGGTGAATTAGAGGCTGATGATGATGATGGAAGTGGTGATGGTGGATGAAATATAACCCTCTTTCGCGCTGTCCTGTGGCGCCTGAGAGGTAAAACTGGAGTATACTGAATCAGGCGGTGAGTAGGACTAGCTGATGGTGGTGATGGTGTAGGTGCAACTTCGCCCTCCTCAAAGGGTTCAGTCTCAGTATCGGATAATATGAGTGGTGAGTCTGGTGTAGAGCCAACTGATGTTAAGGCTACAGTAGGGAGTGGCAAGACATCATCCCTGTCAGAGTCTATAATAGGAGATGACAAGACATCCTCCATGTCAGAGTCTGAAGAAATGGTGATGGGATGGGTATCTAAAGACATCTCTGTCACAATCGATGTGAAATGAAAGTAAATAACCCGCATAATGTGCGTATGAATCCGCATGTAAAGTGAATATGCACTTATAATGAAATGATGAGATGCTATGATATGTAGTTATAGTCTAGGGTCAATGATGCAACCTAGTTCTCTATAACCTTTGCTCTTATGCCAATCTGTCACACCCCCAAAATATCTGTTTTGCAGTGGAATGAAATTCCTGGGGGATGACTGCCATAGCATCACAGTTATAGTTATATTGAACGACCTAAAGTGTCGTTTTAAAAACACATCGTTTGATATATATATAAAAGCATTCAGAGTTACAAAATATAGGTCCCAAAAGGTAGTCAACGTTTGCGGAAATAAGTTTGTTACAAACCAAACGATGTTTTAAAAGTGCCATAATATACAATTGAGACGCGTCGTCACCGCGACTCTATGATAAGTCCTTATGCATGCCATGAAGTATATGCCTTAGATACCTGAAAATACATTGCTAAAACGGTCAAAAATAATGTTGGTGAGAAATCATAGGTTTATGAAAATGTTTTATACGACTACCACAAGTATAAGTCATGTATGACAAAAATGTTACATAAAAATGATACAATTGCTATAAGCACATGACACCGAAGCTAGACTGCTCATGATGTTCGCCCCAACAGAGTGTTTGCCAAACAACTCTCATTCTGATATTAAATGAAATGCATCCGTTTGACCAGTTGGAACCACCAACCCGGATGGAGGAGTCACCCTCAATAGATCTATTCACTCACCCTCGCTTACTCCGTAATTAACGGTTCATGATTATGAAAATGGGGACATTCAATTGGCAATGAGGTGACTTAAGCAATGTAAATGAATTTGATATACTTGGGCTCGTAATAAAATGATGTGCAATGTATTCTCCCCCGTAGGTTTGAAATGAATTATAAACTTGAAAGACGGGGCTATGAAAACTCACTTGATACAATGATTATGATGGCAAAAGTGGATACACTGAAATGAGGCACAATCTCTAACCGCGACCTATTATGAATGATATGATCTATTATAAGTCATGATTTAATGTTGTGCACGCAAACTCATATGATATCCATACCACTTGTGCATTTGAAAATAAAGTTTATCGTCGAAAAATAAATTTATAACGTCTTGTCAAGTTATAAAATACTTTACGCTTATATATATTGAAACAACATCCCACGATAGTCGTTTAGAAATAGAACAAGAATTTATAGTTTTTCGTCGTAAAATAATATACTTTGAAAATTCATGAAAGTGACTAAGTAACCTTGCGAAGCTTAGTCGCAAAATAGTGAATATATAAGGTGTTAGGGTGTGTTTGTTTCATTAAGATGTTTTGGGTCTGAATCTGACTACCACATCTTACTGGTAAGAGGTGGCTAGAAAGTCTAAATCTGAACGAAATAATGTTGTTTGTTTTTGTATAATTGTCCGAATGATTTTAAGTGCTCGTTTTTGCAATTTGTTTATTAAACTAACGCAATACGATAATAAGTAACTTATGTAAATATGAAACAAGACTTTTTATCATAAATATAATATAGTTAATTGATAACGCTACACGCGTCGTTCGGGGTCAAAGGAACTTCTTTTCTTCGAGCAAGTTTTATAACACCCTAGGCAGTGAACCTAATCGTTGTAGTGTAGTATTAGGGTAAGCCACGGGTATTGATATCGTTCTCTAGGGGAATAGGAATGCTAGTGAGAAGTTACTACGCTAAGGTTGGGGTTGAGGAAGATTATTTTTTATCTTTTTATGTTTTTTAGGAAATGGAAAGGTACGAATCTAGGGGTTTGGATTTGGGGGTTGGTATTTCTACCGATTACTCTACTTATCTAATTATCTAATCTAAGGTGTATGTATTATATGTCTAATTATTGTGTGTTCGTATGATAGTTTAAAGATGTGTTCACTTAGGTTTTATTACTCCTTAATTATCTCCTATTGATGGTTGAATTGCCACGTCCTTATTCTTAATCGCGTTGTGTGTCTAAAGTCGTAGGGTATGCGTTTATCCCTAACTCTTTGAACTTACCAAAGGGTCTCGTCTACAAAACCCTCTAGGGATTATAAACTCTAACTCTAAGGCACTCTTTGGATGGTTTAGCCTACAACCGCTCTAAGTGCTATAGCCCAAGGTTCACAAAGATTAATCAAGCATTAATTACACAACGAATGACCTATCGCATTACTAGATCATTAATCAATTAAGATAAGAGACAACCAATCAATATTTAATAATTAAGTTTCATATTCCCTAAGAAAACACACAAGTAAATTAGTCGGACATGGAGAACATGCAAGCATACACACAAATAATTGAAGACATAATTGAATTAATGAAGTAAAACACTTATCTCGATGTAAGATAGGGTTTGGAACCCTAAAATACTGTACAAGACAGCCTTGGTTCAGTTTAGGTTTTTACTCCAAAAAGACTACACACTAAAACTGAAAAATTCGGATTCTCTATATAATATTACAATCGCGACGGCATCACCTTATGATTTTTGACGTCGTCGGGTCGCCGTCATTAGGGTTTCTTCTTGGCCACGTTAGTCTTGCGCGGCGTCACCTTGTGCTTGTGACGCCGTCCTCTTCAGCTTCTGACGCCGTCTGGATCAAATCTAGGCCGTCTGAGTTGCGACGGCCTACTCTTTTAAAGCCTGACACCGTCACTTGAAAATAAGAAATTTGGCTTATGTGTCGTCACAAAATGCTCTGACGGCGTCGCAGTTAAGCAGTGACGCCGTCACCTTGTATTTCAGCAGCTTGAGTGTCTCGATTCTTTACTTTAGCCATTTTCTTCGTATATCCGCGCCTTTTCGTCCAAATAAGTGTCATTACAGCAATTTGCCTTCAAGAGACCTAAAATGTGAAAATGAACGATATTAAGTAATAACGGATACAAAAGTAATCAAATAAGGGCTTAAACGACCCCTCAAAAAGGTACATTTTAAAACCTTATCAAATATCCCTACACTTGGTATTTGCTTGTCCTCAAGCAAATGTGCTTTTAGCCAATTAATTTATAAGTTAGGGGTCATGAAGCATTGGTTTAAAACAGTCCACAACACATATAAGCCTCGCAAAAGTCATAACAAGCACGGAAATTACATACTAGCACCTCACATGGGGTGTTTGGATACTCACATCTCTCTTGGGTGTATATTCAATATAACAAGTTGGAAATGGAAGATAAACACTCATTAACCGATCCTAGTACATAGATTACCATAGGCTTGAGAATAGATCAAACCTCCATCGCTTTGGCGTAAGCACCTAGGAAAGACTATCAAAGAGGTCTTAAAAGGGTTGTAATGTTAGGCTTACGGTAGGGAAACAAAGGGTTTGGTGGGATAGGCTATTTAGTGGTGGCAAGTCAAAAATCTCTATGTTACAAGCATACGAAGAATGGCGTTGCTAAGCCAAGACTCGACACTCTAAACTCTAGATAACTAAAACAAACAAACATAAATTTAAATGATAGATGTAGGATGGTAGCCCGTATATATATATATATTTTTTTTTTAACACTCTATTTTTTTTTCTTTTCTCTTTTTCTATTTTTTTCCGATTTTTGTTTTCATACACTTTTACTCTACCATCCTCTACGGTAACATCAAAATAATAGGGATTTATAGGCACATCCCTACACTTGAGTTTTTATTACTCTAACACTAATTTGACCCGAATTGAAAAGATCAAAACACTTGGGGTACGTTATTACGCAAATAAGGGAATTTAACGTTCCCTTCCAGTCATTTCATAAAATTTAACTTTTTCCCATGAGTCCCAATCGTCCCAAAACTATGTACAAAAGATATGACTCGACTTAGCAACTCATGCAAGCAACTAGATAATTGAACTAAGGGTTTAGGGTGATAACAATAATGCACTAAAAGTGAGTGCATATAAGGTAGGCTAAGGTGATTAGGGTGTATATTTGGGGGTGGGGTGTAAACAATGCTCTTCATTGATATTCCGGAAAAACCGAAACATCACGAGAACCGCGAAAAGGATAGGCTCTGAGGGGTTAACTAGGGGTATCGTGTACTAAAGATGAGTACAACGCAAAGGTGTGGGGGAATTACTCAACCGATGTGGAAGAAGTAATTATATTACGGGTATCAAACAAGGGTTATCCTAATGTCTCTTATCATTTAGTTATTCCTAACTACACAAGTGTAGTCTTACTAGCGATCTCGGGATGCATCACAAAACAAGTTCTAGAATCTATTATACTACCGGTTCACACTCTAAGCATTAAAGATGAATGCTTTAATTCCTACTAATCTAAGGGTGATCCTCACATTTTGGGTGGAATTTAAGTGATAAAGGGTTTTTGTGCTAGTCATATAATTTCCTATCCATGAGACGCTTTATTAAGACTAATGGCCCACTCCTATATGTCATGAAAAATTTTAAATTTGGTGCCAAAATTACCCTAACCGACATTTTCTCATGGTTTATTACACAAATACAATTGGACAAAGCAAATAATCAAGGATAAGCATAGTTTCTAAGTTCCCGTTTTATTTTCCCTCCCTACACTAAAACTGAACATTGTCCCCAATGTTCCCCGAAAGTATCAAAGTTATGATAATGGAAGGTAATTAAAAACGAAAGAAACTAGTACTCCCCTGATTAGCTCGGTAGGATCCGTGTGAAGTGGTGGTTAAATCCTTTCTAAGAAAAATGTATGCGTGAAAAGCTCCTTCCAATCTTTTGTTTCTTCTTCTTGATAAATAAAACCTGCACATTCGAAGAAAACAAACGAAACCTTCGCGTAAAATCGGCGGTAATAATATATATAAGACTCTACTAAACTAGGATATAATGCTTGTGAAATGGATGTTTACAGAATTTCTGGAAAATTAAGACCTGGAAAATTCCAAAAATTTATAAGTAGCTCAGAAAACGAGAAAAAAGTAATCTGTTGTTTTTACTCCTTCCTGACGCCATCAGGTTGCGATCCTGACGCCGTCAGGTTATCCTGACAAAAACTGGTCTGCGATTTTCTGGAAAAAATTCTAGAAAATTTAGATCTTTAGAATCTGGAAAAATTTCTGCAAAACATCCATTATGACTCGATACAAGCATTTGACTCGAACAAACACACATATATATCTTTTAATTAATTGTTATTCTCATGTTTACGTTTCTTTTGAAAACGTGTGTAATCCTCCCTACACTTATCCTTTATGTAAAATACCTTTATATGCAATTAAGACGAGGTTAAAAACAAAATAAAGCCTTTTTACAAATTTAAACATGAGAATAAACGATCAATAAAAGATATATGACACTAACAAACAAACAATTAAGCATGGGTTGCCTCCCACGAAGCGCTTTTCTTTATTTAAGAGTCTTGTAGCTAGACTCGTAGTCGTGCCCTTACGTAACTTCATTACCGTCACCTCCTTCGTCATGACAGTCTCTATTGGTGGATTCCATGTTGTAGAAGTGCCCTATGATGCACCTTTCTAAGAGTTCGTCCTCTCCCCACTCGGTCCTAAGTTCAAGCAATCCTTATAGAATCCGAAAAATCTTAGCCATAACATAATCTGCTCCTTTTTCCTTATCCTCCTCATTCCTATAATAGACTGATAGTTTAAGTTCCTTTTCATCATTAGAGAGTGATGAAAACTTCTCAATCTTAAACGGCATTTGGTAAGCTATGTCATCGGTCTCATCCTTGAATCGCATTATTCCTAATGAGGGATCATAAGTCATCCCGGTGTTTTCTATGAAAGGTTTTCCTAGAATAACGTGGGACAAGCTAGGATCTATGGTCGTGCTAATATCATCCACAATTATGAAGTCCGTAGGAAACGTGAAACTACCTACATAAACGGGCAATCCCTTAACTCTACCAAGAAAATTGCACCTAACCCTAGGATTATCGGGGTCTTGCCTAGTTGGAATAGGCTTCTTCATTACCCAATTATAGTAGGTGCTAGTCATTATGTTTATTGGTGATTTGTGGTCAATGTAGGCCTTTGCCACGAAAAGGTGTCCTATGCAACATGGTATGTTAAGATTCCAAGGGTTCCCAAACTTGATTCTAGGGCTTTTCCTAACATACATGTGATGGAGGTCACGCACTAAGTGAGGGTGGCGAGATAGCTCTTCTTCCGTAGGAAACTTATTGAAATAGTCATTGTCTACTTCATCTACTTCCTCGGTTGTTTCATTATTCTTAAGTGTATGGCCCTCTTCGTCATTTGTTCCATTGGGTTTTACTACGGTGATGGTATTGACGAATTGGACGTGTTTCGCTAACTTATTTGGGTCCTTAATCTCTATACCAGAAGGCTCGGGAGTTGAGATAGCATTAACCTTCCTATCACTATTGGTCATGGCTTTCAAGAGGTTATCTATCTTTCTATCCATCTCGGCTTGTTGTTGGTTAAAACGGTCCGAGAGCTTTGCTATTTGAGCTTCTTGGGATGCGACTAGGTGTTGCAACATCCCCTCAATGTTTTGTTGGTTAGATCCATGAGATGGGGGCCATGAGAAATCATTGGAAGTGAATTCTTTGGTTTGTCCCCAATAGAAGTCGGGCTTGCTCTTCCAAGCTTCTCGGGTATCATTGAAATTCCTAGGTCCGGGTGTTGTAGGGAATCTTCCTCCCATTCCATTAATACGCGAGGATGCATAGTCAACGGAAGCATGTTCGGGGAATCGGGTGCAAGTACGGGTGTTATGAGGATCACTACACGGCTCACACGAGGAAGAAACTTTGTTCACATGGCGTGAAGACTTAGGATTTTCGTAGGAACTCATTAGGAATTTAACTTGATCTTCAAGTTCGAGCACCCTACGGTCGGAAGGTTGTGAGTCAATGGGAGGCAAGGATATTGCCTTAACGGTTTTAGGCAGCTCACGAGGGTCATTCCAACTTTCTATGTCATAGAGAGAAAGGTCAATGGATCGTTTGGTGGGGAAGTTGACATGATCATAGAAAAGTTGGACTTGGAGCCAAAGATCAATGCCGTGATGAGGGACTTTATGAAGTAAGTCCTTGAATCGAGTCCATGCTTCGTAGAGAGATTCACCTTGACGTTGTTGGAACATTAAGATGTCATTCCTAAGCTTAGTGGTTCTCCCAGTGGGAAAAATTGAGCAAGGAAGCGAGAGGTAAGATCATCCCAACTTGAGATGGAGCCGGCGGGGAGTCGCTCAAGCCAATTACTAGCTTGGTCCCGTAGAGAGAATTGGAAGAGACGCAGGCGCGTAGTCTCCCGAGTAGTGACATCAAGGTCGATGGAATCGACAATTTTAAGGAAATCCCTTAGATGCTGATTAGGATCTTCGGAACGAAGTCCATGGAATGCACATCCGTTTTGCACCAACCGGATGGTGTCGGATCGCATGGCCGTAGTTTGGGCTTGGTCGGGAAGCTCAATGGTGTTCCTATAGCCTAGGTGGCTTGGTCTCGAGTATTCACCAAGAGTATGGGCTCTTGGCGGGTCATTTGGTGGTAGGTTGATGAATGGTGGTTGGTTATCACCTTCCATGATGAAAAGTGATGGGGTTACGAACAAAGGTCACGAAGAAGGGGGATAGATTACGAGAAAGCTAAAAATTGAGAAAAATTTACTTGATAGGAATCAAGCAAAGAAAACCTAAATGAGGTGGACTACTAACTAGCTATTCTATTCCCCGGCAGCGGCGCCAAAAACTTGATAACGCTACACGCGTCGTTCGGGGTCAAAGGAACTTCCTTTAATTCGAGCAAGTTTTATAACACCCTAGGCAGTGAACCTAATCGTTGTAGTGTAGTATTAGGGTAAGCCACGGCTATTGATATCGTTCTCTAGGGGAATAGGAATGCTAGTGAGAAGTTACTACGCTAAGGTTGGGGTTGAGGAAGATTATTTTTTTTTTTATCTTTTTATGGTTTTTAGGAAATGGAAAGGTACGAATCTCGGGGTTTGGATTTGGGGGTTGGTATTTCTACCGATTACTCTACTTATCTGATTATCTAATCTAAGGTGTATGTAGTCTATGTCTAATTATTGTGTGCTCGTATGATAGTTTAAAGATGTGTTCACTTAGGTTTTATTACTCCTTAATTATCTCCTACTGGTGGTTGAATTGTCACGTCCTTATTCTTAATCGCGTTGTGTGTCTAAAGTCGTAGGGTATGCGTTTATCCCTAACTCTTAATCGCGTTGTGTGTCTACAAAACCCTCTAGGGATTATAAACTCTAACTCTAAGGCACTCTTTGGATGGTTTAGCCTACAACCGCTCTAAGTGCTATAGCCCAAGGTTCACAAAGATTAATCAAGCATTAATTACACAACGAATGACCTATCGCATTACTAGATCATTAATCAATTAAGATAAGAAACAACCAATCAATATTTAATAATTAAGTTTCATATTCCCTAAGCAAACACACAAGTAAATTAGCCGGACATGGAGAACATGCAAGCATACACACAAATAATTGAAGACATAATTGAATTAATGAAGTAAAACACTTATCTTGATGTAAGATAGGGTTTGGAACCCTAAAATATTGTACAAGACAGCATTGGTTCGGTTTAGGTTTTTACTCCAAAAAGACTACACACTAAAACTGAAAAATTCGGATTCTATATATAATACTAGCTTCATAGCCCGTCCAATGGGCGGGCTAGCTCCATGATATTTCTTGATAAGTATATAGATATGTAGCGCGTATGAAGCACTTCTTTATAAACAACATAGTTCACCTTGTTATAAAAAATAAAAATAAAAAATTGTATGTGAATATCAATTATATAAGAAACCTTAACTACCAAATTATCACCATTTCATCCATTCTAGCAAACTTTATCATATAGCTCCAATGACAAGTCTGTGAATAAATAAAAATAAAGTGTAGAAATTAATATCTAAGATCAAGGCAACAAAGATCACATATGTTAGTAGTATGGGTTGTGAATGACATAGCTCCAAATCACATAGATCTTTTGATTCGGAATATGTATACAATAGTTATAGTACTTCTATGAATAAAATCTTGTATTTGTTTGTTCAAATTACCAATGGGGGTGTCTTTGGAATATGCACAAACTATGTAAAAACTCTTGTTTATTAATACCAATGTCTTTACCAAATAAATTAAACTTGATCAATACTTCAACATAGGTCACAAGAACTACAACTTCAGAGAAGTATGGATGAATTTATGTGGCTTTTTTGAGCATCAACATGTACTGAACCAATTCAATTATTTGTGTATGGATATCATGTATATACCAATTGCTTAATCAATAAAGTTTGCATTTTGGCACAATTGAACTTTATAACGCTAAATGACCCATACTAAATTTGATATATATAAATATTCTAGTAATTACATTCATGAATCTTAAAATAATTTCAATACCTGTATTCACATTCTCGTCATCTCGAACATCATTGTTTCCAATTGCTATTGAGCTTAAATTCTTGCAAGGTTTAACTAATCAAACGAAACAAAATCTTAATCAGGCAACCAAAAAAAACTTATTTCGAGTTCCAATTTTTGAGTTTGACCAACATTTAATTTCTTATTTTTTTATTTGCATACATTAATAGAAACTTGATTATCACCTTGAGTGAAAGATACTTACAGCAAGTTGAAGTGAGGATAATCCAGCTTCCATACTGGCAGCAAATGCCATAGCTGTAATAGTTATCCAATGGTATAGTCCAATCTTGGGTATCGCCGTCACAATCATAGTGGCATATTACTATCTTTACGTCTTATATAATACTACTGATAAATCACCAAACCAAGCCTACTTAAACGTGGGTGTTACATCTACAACCATAAAAGAAGAATGGGTGTTATGGATTATGTATAGTTGAATGTAAAACATACCATCAAAAGTAGCAACACAACATCTTGTGTTAACGTGTAGTATATTTGCAGCACGCTCTAAGATGTCGTTGATGCCGGCTTTTTCAAGCCCTCCAGAATTAGTATAGAACTTAAACCCCTTTATAGTGCAAGGAAGATGTCTTGGTGACAAAAGAGTTATAGATGAAGCATCCAGTAAGTTAACTCTTCACGTTCGAAATGACTACTAATATATGTTATCATGATAGCTCCATCAACTGGACACATGAAGCCTTCATTTTTGGTCAATGTACTATTGAACATTGATGGCATGGATCCTAACCTAAAAAAATGTGATTAAAATATATTGAACACATAATGTCCAAAATTAAAGAAGCATAAAGGATGTTGCTGCCACAAAACTATTAACTTACCCAAACACTCCTAGACCCCGCATGTCGGTGTTCTCTTGTGTTCTTCCTGGATGTTGGTGTACTACTCAACTCAGTGATGTGCTAAATCCTGAAACAAAACAAAAGAACCACAAACACGGATGACTTATGCACTTCAGTATCCTTTCGCTTTTAAAAATGAATTTGTCAATAGTGACATGATAAATAAATTTTTGTGGACCAAATCCACGTCATTGATATTTATATTGTGATCATTTAAAGATTTGTCACGCCAACTATATACGACATCTACATGCATGCCAAGTAACTAATCAATGTTAATCAAATGTAACCTATTACATGAAAGTATGATCCTCCTAGCACAAATATTTTTGCCTTTCTAGAACAATGAACCGTTGATGCGTGCACTATCAAAGCTAATATATGTCAACAGTCAAGATCGAGTACTTTTTGTTGGCGAGGCATTGGTCGGTAATGATGCCGTTGATCAACTATTAAAGTTCAATCAGGTATTGACGAAGTACCACCTTTTCACATTATCATCATACATGTAGATTAAGTTTATACAGTTGGTTAACAACTTAATGTAATTTCTTACAGAAATTAGCTGACCTCTCACCATCACCGAGCCCTAGGTTGATTGATGGAATCTTGCTAACCAAGTTTGATACCATTGATGATAAGGTAAAATTCAAACATATCAGACATAATCTTTTACCTTATTTTTTTTCGAAAAATTGGTTAATTGTGTTTTTCGATGGTTTACATATCTGGAGCGCCTGTGATGTTTCTTGGATGTGGACAGTCTTATACTGATCTGAAGAAGCCGAACGTCAAGTCTATTGTGAAGACTTTGATTAAATGAGCTTGCATGAAGTCGTCCTGGGTCAGTTGTGTGTCCTGGATCCGCTCGACCGCTTTACTTTCGGTTTGTCTTTGTTAAATGTTGTTGGTACACATCTTTGTGATTCATACTCTTTGTGATTCGACTTGTCATTGATGAAATCCAGTTTATTCTTAATAGCTTGATTTTACAACTGAGCCAGTGTAAATTCTCTTAATCGACTGTCATCTACGTGCTTGCTTTTTCTTATGCATCCTACTGCATTACTGTCATCGAAAATCTTGTATTTGTCGACTGGAAATATGCTTGAAGTTTTATGTAAAAGGGTAACTTGCATAAACACTGCATTTTCTATTCACACTTATTTGCATACATCTCTGTAAATTATAGACCTTCCGGAGCTACATAGTTCGTTGATACCCCTTAGCGAAGATGTCTCACGACTTTATTCGACAAACCAGCATAAGCGTCACACCTTAATCATTTGAACACATAAATGACGACATACGACTATTGCTGATAACTTTCTACAAAAATGCATCTTCAAATGACGGTAAATAAATATAAAAAACAGTCGAATTGTAGCTGGTTTGGTACAAATTGAGATGGTTCTGTTAGGACTTGCAAATTGAGTCATGGACTAAAACTTTCATTGTAAGTACAAACATGTTACTACTCACTCCGTCTCAAAATAACGCCCACTTTTGTTATCTTCTAAACATCTGATCTGACCTTGGATATTGGCAATTGATGGTTACTCTAAGCAGATATTACAAATTTCAAAATTAGATAGCAACAAATGTTAACAGTTTTGATGTAAGTATGTAACGGTAATAGTTTGACGAACCATTTGGACTGCAACGGGTTTGACCTCAAAATTTCAACTCTCTTTTGAAAAACTTATCAGAAAGTTTTAGAATGTTTCATGATATTATATGCACGTAGGTAAAAGTTAAACAAGATTTAACTTTTTTGTCAAATTATATGTGAAACCGAGATCCCTTGCTTATCATTTGACATTTTGACCCCTCTTTCGAGCAACATGATGGGTCTTACCCCATCGAGGCTGCATCAGCTAGATGTTGCGTGTTTGATGAAATAATGCTATTCGTTTGAACCAAGTGATATTTTTCATTCTCGCATTGATCATTAGTATAGTTGGCAAAATGGGTAGGTCGTGCAGGTTAGGTTGTGGGTCAAAATGGGTCATGTTGACCCATAACTTTTTCTGCTAATTTTTAAGCATGAGAAAAACCAACATGTTCTTTTGTTTGTTTGTTTCTATACCTGATGCACGTGCATACATTTTCTAATATACAAATACAATCCATCAATATGGGAGTTATAATAGAATATACATATGTAGGTATATAGTTATAATAGAATGTAACCTATTACATGAAAGTATGATCCTCTAGCACAAATATTTTCAAAAAGTTTCTTCTATCATAAGGGGGAGGATAAAATGAAGCTAAAAGCTAACATATCAATAAGTGGACCAAAGATCAATTTGAAATTGAAATGGACAATAAAAAACCATCATTATTAATGGTTAAAAAAACAATAAAATTGAGTAACTGAATTTACCGAGCCAAACTGTGATCATCTATATTGTGGCGATTGTTTTGATGTGGATGGAGGTGATGGATTGTTTGATGTGATAAACATGGTATAGATACAATAAATCACGATTTGAATTAGGGATTGTGTTTTGTTATTAGGGGAGTTTGAATTTGGAAATGTCGATTGTGTAGTGGAGGTTGTTTTAAATTTGATAATGCCAAGATATTTGGTGATTTAATTTAGGTTGAATTAGGAAACTGATAATGGTTTGAGAAGCTGGTAATGGTTTTGTTAGTATATCAAATTAGGTTTGCAATGGTACATAACAAATGGTGGCTTGGTCTAATGGTTGAGCGACTTCTTTGTGAAAGACACAACCAGGGTTCGATCCCTGCCAATTACTATTATTTTTACATATCGTTAGGAAATAGTGCCAAGTCATCATTTCCATGTCATCATTATATTGCCATGTAAGCATTAATGATGTGTCATAGTTAGTCTCATATATATGTATAGATTACAATCGCGACGGCGTCACCTTATGATTTGTGACGCCGTCGGGTCGCCGTCATTAGGGTTTCGTCTTGGCCACGTTAGTCTTGCGACGGCGTCACCTTGTGCTTGTGACGCCGTCCTCTTCAGCTTTTGACGCCGTCTGGATCAAATCTAGGCCGTCTGAGTTGCGACGGCCTACTCTTTTAAAGCCTGACACCGTCACTTGAAAATAAGAAATTTGGCTTCGGTGTCGTCACAAAATGCTCCGACGGCGTCGCAGTTAAGCAGTGACGCCGTCACCTTGTATTTCAGCAACTTTAGTGTCTCGATTCTTGACTTTAGCCATTTTCTTCGTATATCCGCGCCTTTTCGTCCAAATAAGTGTCATTACAGCAATTTGCCTTCAAGAGACCTAAAAAGTGAAAATGAACGATATTAAGTAATAACGGATACAAAAGTAATCAAATAAGGGCTTAAACGACCCCTCAAAAAGGTACATTTTAAAACCTTATCATTAATAACAATCAAATATATTATATAAAGTTTACAAAATGAGTAAGAGGCAGTAAGACAAGTCCTCCACCTCTTACTGAGTAAGATGTTATATGTTTAACTGGGTCTTACTCTAAAGAAAAAAACAAACAAACAAAACACCTGCCCACCTCTTACCAGTAAGAGTAAGAGGGCTAGTAAGACTTTTTTGTAAAAAAACAAACACACCCTTAGTGTTTAAGAAAAATAGTTGGGATCGTCGTAATTCAAATACGAGTATCTTGGTCGTTATAAGTCCGTTTTCTACGTTTTATATATCCTTGGTTTCGTGTTAATGTATACTAATATATTTTTGATAAATCGACTCATTTAGATTATGTTTAAAACTCAATTTTTCTCCTTAAAAATCCCTTGACATCTTACATTATTTCAGAAAATTAGTTTTCGTCGTTAAACTTAAAATTAACGTATCTTTTTCGTTATAAACCCGTTTTAACCAATTCAAGCGACCACGGTTTCGTTTTAAAGTCTATTTTTTTGAAAATATAAACCAAAATAGTCCATGACCTGCTGAAATTTCTAGATTTTATAAAAATGGACATACCTCAATTATTTGTTGTCGAAAATGATTTTTTTAGTTCAAAGCTTGTACTAAACTCTTCCAATCAACACCAAAACTATTCTAAACCTACCATACACCTTCTTAGGGTGTCATGGGTTCCTAAAATTCATCAACAATGATAGGTTTCATAAGAACACTAGTAGGATAGTTTAAACTCATAATAAGTAATAACAACAAGTAAAGTGGTATGAATACATATAATACTTGAATGTTTTTGTACTAGCATAATAAAATAGATCAAGTATGATTATGAAAGAGTAGTAAAAATTATGAGAAGCTTACTAGTAGTATGATGAGGTTTAAAGTAACAAGGTACTTAATTACTTCTTGGTTTTTATTTCAAAACCTAATATAGAAGTATACTAGAGTTGTGTAATCACTTGATCTTGAAAAATCTTTGGTTTCTTCTTCTTTTTCTTGCTTGGCCGATCCTCAACAAAGAAAGGAGAGGATTTCTTGCATTTTTCACCTTTTGATATGTGTATGTATGTGTTTTAAATGAATATAATACTTGTATTATACAAATATCTATCAAAAATGAGTATGTGTACATCTATTAGGGTCAAGATTTTTATAAAAATGGATGACTAAGGGGGGTGGTCGGCAAGGGTATTTTGGGGAAAAGGGTTTTGTATTTTTGATGTCTAAATGTGTATAAAGTTATGTATAATGTGTATTTTGTACATATAATTAATTATTAAGTGTAGCGTTAACTAGAAATTGATTTTAACAGAACAAAATAAAATATATCGATGTCATAAAAATTATAAAAATACATTTTTCGTAAGTATCGGGTGAATAAATCATTATCGAATAGAATTTACGAAAACCGTCGTAAATATATATATATATATATATATATATATATATATATATATATATATATATATATATATATATATATATATATATAACAATTTATATATCAAAATAAATTCAAAATATCGGGTAAACTTATAATATGATTTTTATAGTCTTAAAATGAGTATAAAAATATATCAGAATAATTGTTGGAAGTATCGGATCAATTATTCAAAATAAATGATCGTGCGATAGCGTTTAATTAATAAATAAATATACGGTAATGAAATATGCAAACCCATGCATGAACTAATATGAGAATGATGTTACTGATTATATGTAGACTAACTCTAGTCTATATGTAATGTTGTCAATGATGTTTCATGAATACGCAGCTAAACCCTTACGGTTACCCGAATTTGACACTCGTAAACCTAGTTTACGAAAAATGATGAATAGTGAATCATGAATAGTGATTTTTCTCGGGGAATGAATAGTGTTTCGTGAATACTAAAATTTTAAAATAACCTCTCAAAGTCGCAAACTGACTTCAAAAACGATGAATAGTAAATTGATGAATAGTAACCAGTGAATAGTAAATTCCCGAGATGAATAGTAAATTTGAGAAATGACCTGAAATTACGAGTTGTCACATATATAAATTAATATAAGTATATAAATTAATACAAGCATATAAATTAATACAAGTATATAGAGTTTAAAAATTACTTGTTGGATGAATAGCCTGTTAAAGACACTCATTGCGACATTCATATTTTTCCACTTTGTGTTCAAGCTATGATGACTTCGAGTAGTATCTTTCACGTTTTCCTTGAAATGCTCTAGAATTCTTTTCCAAAAACTATCTCTACTTGGTTCATTCCCGACTTTTGGACATGTTGAGATATGAACCCACGCTTTTGCCAAAGCCACCTCTTTGACTGACGTCCAATTTTTTTTTTCCGCTTTAGTCGATTGTTTTCTTTTTTGGACATTGTAGTTTTCTTGAACTTTTTGAACATCTTCATCATTTTGAGCTTGGCCTAATACATAGTATAACAAATAAATTATAACAAATAAAATTATAACAAACAAAATTATAACAAGTGTAGCAAATAATAATATAACAAATAAATTATAACGAATACATAAATATATATATATATATATATATATATATATATATATATATATATATATATATATATATATATAGGGGGTGTTTCTTGTGAGAAGTCTAATTTTTGTGAGAACGCGAGAAGAGATCCTAGCCCTCCATTTAATCCCTCGTTTTTTTAGATCTTATGGCTAAAATTAGCCCACCATTTGCACTAACCAAGGGCATTTTTGTAATTACCAAATCATATTCAATATATATAAAAAAAAAAAAAAAAAAAAAAAAAAAAAAAAAAAAACACACAATTTGACACACCGAAGGTGAAACACAACTACTCTCTCCAACTTTCTCCGATCACAACTTCACCGCCAATTCGAACCACCACCACTCCTCCACAATTATCGCTTCACCTCTTCACCTTCAACAACCTTCTTACACCTTCGTTCACCGGAATCATCATCGTCGATCAACCGCTGTTCAACCGCTGTATATCACCATCGTTCAACCACAGTAATCAACGGAATATTAATGAAGAAGATATGGATCTAGATGACTCTGAACCAGAAGAAACTGAAATGAGTGATATCACTGGAATACACAGAGATATCAAGTAATTATCATAATTTATTATTATTTAATTAATTTTTATAAATAATTGTTTTGAATTGTGAAAATAATTAGCAAATTTAAGTTTAGTTAGAGTATCTTCGCAAGTGAACTGATTTAATTTTATTATTGTATTAGTGTAATTAATTTTAGTTAGAGCATCTTCACATGTGAAGATTATCAGTTAGGAGTGAAGTTTTGATACAATTAGCCGATTTAAGTTTGGATTACATTATCTTCACTTGTGAAAAATATCTGTAAGTAATGGATTTTTGAGCTTATAAGTGCATATAAGTTTAGTTAAAGAATCTTTGCACGTGAAGATTATCAGTTAGGAACGAAGTTTTGATGCGATTAGCCGACTTAAGTTTGGATTACATTATCTTCACGTGTGAAAAATATCAGTAAGTAATGGATTTTTGAGCTTATAAGTGCATATAAGTTTAGTTAAAGAATCTTCGCACGTGAAGATTATCAGTTAGGAACGAAGTTTTGATGCGATTAGCCGACTTAAGTTTGGATTACATTATCTTCACGTGTGAAAAATATCAGTAAGTAATGGATTTTTGAGCTTATAAGTGCATATAAGTTTAGTTATATTATCTTCACATGTGAAGATTATCAGTTAGGAGTGAAGTTTTGATGCAATTAGCCGATTTAAGTTTGGATTACATTATCTTCACGTGTGAAAAATATCAGTAAGTAATGGATTTTTGAGCTTATAAGTGCATATAAGTTTAGTTATAATATCTTCACATGTGAAGATTATCAGTTAGGAATGAAGTTTTGATGCAATTAGCGGATTTAGGTTTGGATTACATTATCTTCGCGTGTGAAAAATATCAGTAAGTAATGGATTACATTATTTATCATTATTAATTATTTTTACCTTATTTATTACTATCAAATTATTGCTTCTACTTTACGAATTAGCTTTTTCAAGCCCTAGGTTAGCTTATTTACTTATAGTATATGTGATTAGAGTTATCGATTTAGATCCTTCAATAACTAGTTTATGTACTATTTCAGAGTCGACTATTAGGAATCATTAGTTTACGGCAGCTTATGTTCATTATGTGTAGGTGATTACAGTTATTCATTATTACTACTTCGATAACTAGTTTTTATCTAAAACGTGACTATACGCAAGTTGTATTAGTTTATGATACATTATACGTCAACTGTGATTTTCAGCTTCTAAGTATTATTTATTATTAGAGGTATGATTGATGATATGAGCGCTTACATTTGCCTAATACTAGTTAGTTTTCCGCTTCAGATAAGCATAGTTCGAATTCCGATCAGTCGAACCTTTAATGATAAGTAGTATAAGTATTGTTAGATCTGATCAGTGAATATTTACGCTAACTATCACTCGAATGCCGATCAGTCGAACCTTGCATTAAAGGATGAATGTTAACTCTAATGATGCCATGGAGACTGATCTACGCTTTAATAACTAGTTTTAGCTTAAGTGCTCTGATTAAGGTGTTATTGCTGCCTAAATATACCTTTATTATTCGTACTTGTACTTATACTATTTATTGTTTTGAGTCTAGGAATTGTGTTTTTGAAATCTATTAACGTTACTAATAGTATGATTGATATGTTCATTTTATGTCTGTGATTATAGTTATGAATCAGGATATTGATTTTATACATTTGCCTGATAGTTAGCGAGTTAGCGTAAATTTTCTCAACAGTTGCACCTTCAATATCTAGCTTAAGTTTTAGTTTGTGCTTAGGTGAGCAAGGTAGAAGTGGTATGATAATTGGTTCGATTAGGTCCTCACTGAATCGTTGTTGTTGATGTACTGGTTTTTGTAACTTTTATATTATAGTCAAGTTTACCTTTATTTTTGGCAGATGATTCGAGAAATCACAAAGTTTAAACATGATGTTTTGAGGTAGTTTATACTTTGGAATTTGGATGTTGCATTGTGACATATTTATCCTTAACATTGTACAAACCCCAAAAAGAAAAAGCATAACATTATAAAAGATATGACAAAAAAAATCATTCTGTCTAAAGGTATGAGGTTCAAACGTCGTACGCCAAAGGTAACTTTGTAAGTGACACGCCAGGTACCTTGAAGAGGTTGAACACAATCAAGACATAAGTCACAACCAAACATTGGGAGACTTCATCAAATCACATGGTTACTCCGAATTGTTTCAAAAGGCTTACATTGTGAGATCAAAAATATAATTATCTTAAGAATTTCAGCGAATTTAGGTGGGAACGCCCGTGTGACGCTAATTTTTAACAGGTTCCAGTATGTTTATCCATCTGGTCCTGCCCTGCAGAAGGGGTTATGAGCTTCTCTGCCTTTTCCATACTCTCTTTTTGCCGCAATCACCATCTACTTCAGGTATTACATACTTACACTATACGCAAATCTGGCATATCTGAGGATGGGAGATATAAAACCACATTCGGATAATTAATGCTTGTTTACTTATTGTCCATCTTTTATCAGCTATTTGGTCGCCCTTAGTGGTTTACTGTTAGATGCCGTTTACAGACTTACGTTAAAAGGGTATTTCATTAATTTTATCATATCATGCTTCTTTATACAATAATCTACCGTTCACAGACTTACGTTAAAAGGGTATTTCATTAATTTTATCATATCATGCTTCTTTATACAATAATCTTAACATTCAAAAGTTAATTATGTGCTCGTATGACTAAAAGGTCAGAGAAGAGCTAGAGAATAGAGGCTGCCAAATAAGAACAGGTTGTGGTGTTCAATCTGTTTCACAACTCGATGATGGTAAGTCACTAAGTCATTGCTCTTAATATTAGGCATTGTCCCGGTCATTCGTTATATTCGTTATTTTAAATGATTTTAAAGATTATATATATGTTTAGGTTAAAAAGTTTCTGATTTTGGATGTTGAGTATGAGCAGGTTGCTTAATCACGTGCGAAGATGGATCGGAAGAAAGGTATTCTGGATGCATACTAGCCACGCATGCACCGGATAATCTTAAGATGTTAGGAGAACAAGCTACACACGACGAAACAAGAATACTTGGCTCTTTTAATTATGTCTATAGGTATGTGACTCTGACTATGTATATCTTCGACCTTATGCTTTTACACACTGCACTTAATTGGGATTTTCTTAGAAGCAAAACAGTGAAAAACTTAGTGGACTTGTATACTGAGATGCCTTTTGCTTCTATAATTTCAAATATTGGAATAGAAGTTCACAGCTACATTTATTTTCATATTTTGCAGTGACATTTTTCTACATCGTGACAAAAGTTTAATACCCAAGAACCCATCAGCGTGGAGTTCATGGAACTTTCTTGGAAAAGTGGACAACAAAGCTTGCTTAACTTACTGGTTAAATGTGCTTCAGGTTTGCTAGAATTGAAAATTTAAGATGCTATTTTTCAATAAAAAGTTAATAACAACTGAGAAGATGTATGATATATTTTTTAACTGACATTAAAATGCAGAACATTGATGATAAGGGGCTACCTTTTTTGGTTACCTTAAATCCACCGCGAACACCAGATAATATGCTGCTAAAGTGGACAACTGGACATCCAATGCCATCAGTTGATGCATCAAAAGCTTCACTTGAGCTTCATCGCATTCAAGGGAAGAGAGGAATCAAGTTCTGTGGAGCATACCAAGGTACATACTTTTCTTCCTCTCGAGGTTTTGATCCTTCAGAAAAAAGTAAGATACTAAAACATACCTTGCAAAAAATTTCAATTTGTAAACGAAAATATATTATGAGGCGGAGTAACAGAATCAACTTGTGACGCCCATTCTGCAATGTCCGTATTTTCCAGACATTTAGAAAATGGAGGACTTTATAAAGTCAACGGTTGTATACTTGCATATAATCCAACAAACCTCACAAAAAGGATAATTGACTTTATGAGTCAACGGTTGTGTCGAGTTTTGTGAAAAGTCAAACAGTGCCATTGAGATACGAAAGTAGTATCGTTCGGAACTGGTTCAACTATATATTATCATTATGTTTGTTTCACTGTCACTCTCCTACAAAAAACAGTAGCTAGGCATGGCTGCTATTTGAAGCAGTCATAACATTCCCACACAAAAAAACATTATGTTTTATGCTGAAGTGACAGTTTTAAATCGCAATTTGTAATGATGACATATCACTGATCAATATTAGTGAATTAGCCTTTAACTTCAAGATATATATCTCTAGTCAGCTTCTTTTCATGAATAGTTCTTCTTCGTGTGCATTTTAATGCTCAAAATCCTCACAATTCAAGAATACACAGACCATATAAATAATAAAGCGAGATACTGGAATTCGGGGGCTACCAGAAATTTGTGAGATTCATCCATAATATCTGGTGTTATATATTTCATCAATGTCACTCCCTTTTCTTTAGTCACGACTAGAAATTTTTCTCAATCTTTATTGATTATATCTTACTTTTCAGGTTACAGGTTCCACGAGGATGGATTAAAGGTGAGTAATTTCTTAAAGTTTTTAAACCTCTAGTGAAATTACCTACTAATGCATCTGGTGGATGATTGGCTTTAAGTTGGCACACAATATTGGCTTATGAAGAAGAGTTAAGAGCATTTATCTCAAGTTTTTTTTTTACTGTGATTCAGGCTGGCATGCTTGCTGCAAACGACTGCTGAATATGAGTTGTGAAATTTCTCACACCTTTGAACTCTTGAGGTTTTTTGTTTCTAGGTTCCTTCAAGATTATATTGGTATGGGCAGTTTGATGTGAGTAACATTCTCACACCTTTGAACTCTTGAGGCCGAATGCGCACCTTAGTTCTGTCCCTAGTGAATTTCTTCACATAGACGATTTCTCTTAATTTTGGCTTAACAGTGCGTTATCTATTTCTAACAGTTTATTGGCTTTTCTGCCTATGCTTCTGCTTAAAAATAAGTACTTTGGAAATGGTGTTTAGATTTGCTTATTTTGTATAAAATGCAAAAAATACTCGGCAAAAATAGTTATGAGTGATATTCCAATCAAGTTCATGTTTAAGAGGGTTGTTAGTTATATAGGTCAGTAGAAAAGTAAATTTAGTTTATGCAAAACCGAAGAAATAAGCAGCTTCCTACTGAATCTGCTTATTTACCTGAAAATAAGCAGAAGCAGTTCAAAGCCACTTCTCCCTAAAAAGAAGCGGATAAGCACAAAAGCAGGGGAAAAAAAGCAGTCCCAAACATCCCCTTAGTGTTATTGTTGGTCCAAATTTTAGTCGGTATTAGAAAATTGCAGGTGAAATTAAGTCATTTTCAGCTGATGGATGGGTTGCACCAAAACTTTCGAGACGGGTTGACAAGTTTATGCTTTACTTGCTTACGGCTGGCAAGAAGGCGTTGGAAGATGGTGGTGTTACTGAAGATGTTATGAAAGAGTTAGACATAGCAAGATGTGGTGTGCTAATAGGATCTGCCCTTGGAGGCATGAAGGTTAGTATCAGGATTTCAACATACTCTTCTGTAATCGATAGTTTTGTGCGCTAATTTGAAATATTTTTCAACAGGTATTTCAAGATGGAATTGAAGCATTGAGGATCTCATACAAGAAAATGAATCCATTTTGTGTACCATTCGCCACAACGAATATGGGTTCTGCAATACTTGCAATGGATTTGGTAATATTGAGTTTTAAGTTGCTACAAGTTTTTGAAATGAAATATCGTACTTAAGCTAATTGATTAGTTGTTATATGTAGGGTTGGATGGGACCAAATTATTCGATATCTACAGCTTGTGCTACGAGTAACTTTTGCGTACTAAATGCAGCTAATCACATTATCAGAGGGGAAACTGTAAGCATCATATTCTTGGTTGTCTCATTTTTCGATAAACTTCTGCGAACTTTTTGTCTGGACTAATATTGTGAAAACTACCAGGATATGATGCTGTCTGGCGGTTCTGATGCAGCCATCATTCCTATAGATATGGATACATAATACTACACATGTGGTGTTTGATACTATTTTTACGAATTATTATCTAAAAACGAGTACAAAAATGCAGGATTGGGCGGGTTTGTTGCTTGTAATTCTCTTTCCGAGAGGAACAGTGATCCAACTAAAGCGTCACGCCCTTGGCATGCGGTATGAATTCTTATTTTTTTCTTCTTTAGAATATAACTTGATTATCTGATCTGTTTTTATTATCATTTTGGTGGAGCAGAGCCGTGATGGATTTGTAATGGATGAAGGTGCTGGTGTTCTCCTTTTAGAAGAACTAGAACATGCTAAGGTATATCTCGATTACACATAGATTAATTGTTTCTCCTTCATAGATGATTTTGCAAACTGAATAAAGAGACGGTTGGTAGGCAAGAGGTGCAAAGATTTACGCAGAATTCTTGGGGGGAAGCTTCACTTGTGATGCATACTACATGATTGAGCCTCATCCTGATGGTAAGTAATTATTCACTGCTCGTTATAAGTGGCATACTTTTTGAACAATCAAATGTTACATACTTATCTTATAAACTTTTTATTTTGATTAACCATTTTCTAAAATATAATGGTTACCGAAATCAGGGACTGGAATAACTTTATGTATAGAGAAGGCATTGTCGCAATCTGGGGTTGCAAGAGAAGATGTAAAATACATCAATGCCCATGCTACATCTACACCCTCTGGTGATCTAAACGAATATGAAGCTATCATTCGTTGTTTTGGTGAAAATTCTGGGGTAAGGTTGATCAAATTTAATGACTTAATTAGTAGTTGTTGAACTAGGTTTAATCTGATTTTTTTTACTAAATCTTGCAGCTGAAGATAAACTCCACAAAATCCATGATAGGCCACTTGCTTGGTGCTTCTGGTGCTGTCGAAGCAGTAGCCACAGTTAAGGTAAATAATATAAGATCATATTATATATTAAATATGATAACTAGATAAATTCGGTTTGAATACTGATTGACATCGTTATGTAGGTTATACAGACATGATGGCTCCATCCGAACATTAATTTGGAAAATCCAGATGTAGGTGTGGTAAGTAGCACCTCTTTTCTGTATTAAATTGCATAAATATCAGATGTAATTTTCACTGTTTTCACATCATGCCTTAATAATTGTGTCACAATGTATATATATCTAATATAGTAAATTGTTGTTGAATTTAGGATAAAAACGTGTTGGTGGGCGGAACGAAGGAACGATGTGATATAAAGGTGGCACTATCAAACTCATAATTCATCTATCTTATTTGCCCCTTATAAGGATCAGTAACTTCCATAATGTAATGTAGTGCAGCGACCAATGATCCTTATTGTGTAAATGTACAACTTTTAATGCAAGAAGTTATAAGACAATTTGGAATGAGCTTAAATGAAGCATGAGTTCTTAATAAGTTTCGTTTGGTTTTTGAAATGATATCCAGTCGACTGAACATTGGTCCTTGCAAAAACAATAGATCACTCTGAAACAGGATATTGAGTATCGAAGAAAATCATACAGTACTGTATAATTCCACCAACTTGTGTTCTAATAACCCTGCTAAAACATCTAAACCGGGATTTAGAGGAAGCATAAGCAGTTCAATTCTATTATCGGATACTTGATGACTTCTAGGATTGTGGTTGCACCTAATCAAAGTCCCGAAAAGGAACTTTTTAAAGGCACTTCAATACCTCTACGATCTGAACTAAAGAACAAATCGGCAATTTCAGTTTATGATGTTTACATCATAAATGAGATTTGTGGTTTTAAGTGTGTAAATATGTTGTGTATTTATAGGATAGTTTAATAGATTTTTATTTTTTTTATTTTATTTTTTTATTTTTTTTTACACAACGGTTTGTATTTATTAGGTGAATTAAATTGTGTTTTGTTTCTTGTTTCAATCGATCGACCACTCGACCAAGTAGAAGGAATATCACCCTCGATCGACACTCGCCACAGAAGGATGATCGAGATGTAATCGATCGCCACACTCGATCGTTACACCTTACTGGGGGCAGCCTTAAGAATATGAAAACATTTAAATATGGTGCAAAATTACAGAGTAAGGCGATACCGAAAATACCCTTGTTCTCATCGACACTTGTCACCCTTAGGATGCATCCTACTGTTTTTAGTTTAAGAAAGATATTTTAGAAGAACGCATCCCTTGTTTCTCCAGTAACAAGTTCTACGAATGACAATGATACTCATCAAATTTTCTGGATGAGTAATCATGAGGGCAAAGTAATGTATAAGTAACTTGTGGGAAGCATGGTTTTGTTGTCGCCATTACCGATATTGAGGATATAGGCAAAGGGATTATTAGTGATCGAACTGGTTTTGTTACTTTTCCTGTTAAGTATTTGTGTGTTGTCTTTCAACCCTTTAAAGGGGAAATACTTTGAGCTACTATTACTATGGTTAATAAGGTTGTATACCGGAAAGAATAACTTATTTTATTTATTTTTCTGTTTAATAAAACTGTCATTTACGCGTAATTTTAATTTTGCAGATGGGTTTCTTTGCTGAAGTTGGGCTGTTTAAATTTTTGTCTCCAACCATGTGAGTGAGTTGTTCCTTTAATTGTTTGCATTTTTATACTTCCTGCTGCTCTTAATAAGATTCGATACGAATGGCAAAACGATAGTCTTTGTACCATTATATGTAAGAAAGAAAGACTTAAGTTACTAATGGTAAGGTAAGCTGAATATCCAAAATGCATAGTATTGGTTTAGTTGGTAAACTTCCCCAAAAAAATAAATGATCATTTTCTGGACGCGCATGCCAGTGCAATGAAAATAATTAAGCCACAAAAGAAACAAATGATTTGTACCCTGTGGCGGTGAAGCAGGTGGAGCAAACGTCTAGTTAATGGTCTTTTCAATATCATTAGGTGATTTTCCGGATCTCTTTTTGAACAAAAAGAATGCAACGATTGCCCCAATTCCTGCTATAGCTCCACCACCAATCCCATATTTCTTACCACCATCGCTAGAATTGCCTGAAGACGAGCTCTTATTTCCATTTAGTTTCCTTCGACCAGGTGGAGGTGTACCAGGTGGAGGTGGTGGCGCAGGGCCTGAGCTCCATGAGTTACCATCCTTTCTGTCACGCAATTTATTTTATTTAACATCCAAAACATAAATGTTTTGTATATAGCATTCAAAGTAAGATCCTTTCTGTCACGAGACATATATTCACATGTGACCAAGTTGTTTACGTATCTTAAAATGCTACGAGACATATATTTTCACACGTGAAGAAAAAAAGTATTTGATCATGTACAAATGTACGTGTATTTACTTGAAAGTTTATGTACGTGTATTTACTAATGTAGAAAGTCTATTCACACGTGAAGAAAAAATATATGATCATGTATAAATGTAAGTGTATTTAGTAATGAAGAAAGTTTATTCACACGGAATAAAAAAATTCATCATGTGACCAAATATTTTCACATGTGACCAGGTTGTTCACGCATCTTAAAAGCTACAAGACATATGTCTTCACATATGACCAAGTTACGGGACATATATTCACAAGTGACCAACTGACCATGTTGTTTATCTTTAAAAACTACGAGACATATACTTTCACATGTGACCAAACTATGAGACGTATATTTTCACATGTGACCAAGTTGTTCATGTATCTTAAAAAGCTATGAGACATATATTTTCATATGTGACCAAGTTACGAGACATATATTCACAAGTGACCAACTGACCATGTTGTTCATCTTTAAAAACTAGGAGACATATACTTTCACATGTGACCAAACTATAAGACATATATTTTCACATGTGACCAAGTTGTTCGTGTCTCTTAAAAAGCCATGAGACATATATTTTCATATGTGACCAAGTTACGAGACATATATTTTCACATGTGACATGTCTTAAAAATCTAAGACATAAATATTTTTACATGTGACCAAGTAGTCAAACTATTCTTAAAAAGCTTCAATCATTGCTCATAATTTTCACATGTGAAAATATTCTTAAAAAAGTTAAATAATCGTCTAAAAACATCAATATATCCTATTTTTGCACTTCTTGTATAAAAAATATGCTAGTAAGACCAATGATTCACCTTTTGATATGTGTATGTATGTGTTTTAAATGAATATAATACTTGTATTATACAAATATCTATCAAAAATGAGTATGTGTACATCTATTAGGGTCAAGATTTTTATAAAAATGGATGACTAAGGGGGGTGGTCGGCAAGGGTATTTTGGGGAAAAGGGTTTTGTATTTTTGATGTCTAAATGTGTATAAAGTTATGTATAATGTGTATTTTGTACATATAATTAATTATTAAGTGTAGCGTTAACTAGAAATTGATTTTAACAGAACAAAATAAAATATATCGAAGTCATAAAAATTATAAAAATACATTTTTCGTAAGTATCGGGTGAATAAATCATTATCGAATAGAATTTACGAAAACCGTCGTAAATATATATATATATATATATATATATATATATATATATATATATATATATATATATATATATATATATATATATATATAACAATTTATATATCAAAATAAATTCAAAACATCGGGTAAACTTATAATATGATTTTTATAGTCTTAAAATGAGTATAAAAATATATCAGAATAATTGTTGGAAGTATCGGATCAATTATTCAAAATAAATGATCGTGCGATAGCGTTTATTTAATAAATAAATATACGGTAATGAAATATGCAAACCCATGCATGAACTAATATGAGAATGATGTTACTGATTATATGTAGACTAACTCTAGTCTATATGTAATGTTGTCAATGATGTTTCATGAATACGCAGCTAAACCCTTACGGTTACCCGAATTTGACACTCGTAAACCTAGTTTACGAAAAATGATGAATAGTGAATCA